>CP106725.1:107218519-108418519 GCA_025506655.1 Gossypium rotundifolium
TATGTGACCTATGTGGTAAAGCCACCAATCGCTATCGACCTTAATAATATATCGACAATTGCACTACTCATCATAAAGACCGACCCCTTCATCATATCAATCCCATCCCATGCATACATACGGTAAGAATCAAAACATTAAACTATCTAAACAGATCACACACTTTCACATACTTTGATACACATAGAGAAGTTTCTATGATTACGTACCTGGCATCCATTTCCTACTCTTTTTGGGTATTACAACTGTTCATACAGCCTCTTTATTCGGCATTTAGCTCAAAACATACATATAATACAGATTAACTAGTGTGATAGAGATCTACACACCTGATTATTGTTAGGACAGTACTTTCTATGTCGACACTATCAGAAGTCAATACGACTGCTAACTTCCTTTGATGTAACATTTCAAAATTGGGCCTAGGAGAATTGAGCCCAATGGGCCTTAGGCGTAGTAGCGTTTAAATTTTTAGAGAATAAGAGATCGGCTTAAATGCAAGTTAGGCCTATTGGATAAGTGATTTTGGAAGGTTAGAGGGCCTCTATGAAGTCTTGGGATCAAATATTGGCTTTGGGGAAATTTTGGTTTTAGGTGAAAAAAAAAACCCTAGAAGTTGGCAGATAGGCCTTAAGAATAAAATATGGAGGAAAATGACACAAGTGGAGTATGTGGTGTAGTGGCAAAGTGACACCACTTAAGGACAAGGGAGTGACGCCACAAGGAAGGAAGGAGGTCCAAGGTTCAAGTCTTGGCTTTTGCATTTTGGTTTCTTTTTGCTTGGACCTTAGAATTTGGCCCATAGTTTATATTTAGTTAGCATGGTTTAAGACACAAGAGGAGCTTGTGGCCAAGTGGTTAGCGGCGTGGATTATGTTGCAAGGGAGCCTAGGTTGAATCTCATGAGAAGCAAGGAGTATTTATTTTGCGGTTTGAATGGCAAGAGTTTCAGCTTGGATTTAAACTCTCTTGTGAAGGATCCCACATCGGAAAGATACAAAGAAGGATGGTGAAGAGCTAGCTATATAAGGAGCATCCTAGGAGGAGAGTAAACACATCTTGGAGGCGTTTGGGCACAAGAGTGATCGGGCCTGGATTAGCCCCGAGTCCTATCGGTGTAGCTCTCTCTACTCTAGTTGTAGAGCGGCAAAATGCCGAAATGTCGGTTACACGACATTAGTAGCCACACGAGCGT
Source organism: Gossypium rotundifolium (assembly GCA_025506655.1). NCBI lineage: Eukaryota > Viridiplantae > Streptophyta > Magnoliopsida > Malvales > Malvaceae > Gossypium > Gossypium rotundifolium. The sequence continues at coordinate 107,219,715 of CP106725.1, forward strand.
GCGAGCGTATGTGTGGGGCTTAGACGCGATAGTTGAGGCCATCAGTAGTATTCTTGTGGGTTGGGGCTGCTTGGGCCTCGATGGGCCAAAGTGGGCCCAATGGGCCCGTGGGCCCATATGAGTAAATTGTATGATTGGTTAGTATATGTCGAACTAGACTAGGTGGAACTTATATACGTGGCTAGATCTGTGCTAGGTGGGCCACACGAGTATGTGGGCTCGAATGGGCCAAAATCGGGTTTTAGGCCCAATCATCCGGTACGATCGGAAATGGTAGCTGAGTTGCTAGTGGTGACATTCGGCCTTCGGAAAGGCCATTACAGTTGTGAATTTACGAAAATACCCTCGGTGGGTAAATTACGAAAATGCCCTTGGTAGGTAAAATTACGGTTATACCCTTAGAGGTTGATTAGCATGATTATGTTGTTTAGTTTTGGCCGATTGTAGGGAAGGCAGAACCTTTTTAGGAGGCGTATAGTCAGCATTTGCAGTAGTGATCTACCGAGATTTGGAGACTTGAGACTTTTAGGAGCGACGTGTGATTTTGAGGTTTAGTCAACTGTGCTAATCAGGTGCGTAATTATCGCACTGTTTCTCCGGTTAATTGTTTATTAATGTGTATACTTGAGTATGATGTGTGATAGCCGACAATAAAGGCTAAAGTGATGGATACCCATGTGTGGGGTAATCGGTTAACGAGTTAGTAAATTGTGATATTAAATTATTTATGGTGCTGTGTGATATAATAATGAGCATGTGAGGTATACTCATTCGATATGATGATTTGACATGATACATTTGCATATTTGCATGGGGATTGGTTTTGATCAAGGAAGGACGGGTGTACATATTATGTACGTGGTCTAATGTTAGCCTCGTGCTACATTAGCGCTTGATGATTAGTCATGTGCTTCATCAAGGAGATGTTGGCTAGGTGCCCATCTCGGCGGTTGATAGTGAGTGCATCACCGTAGACGGATTAATGTTGGTATCACTTATGTGATCGGTGGCTCGCCACGACCTTGAGCAACAAGTCTACCAAGGTAGGATTTGAGGATCACGATGTGATCGGTGGCTCACCACGGACCTTGTCTGCAGGTCTGCCGAGGTAGGATATGTGGGATCACTTTCGGTTGTGATCGGTGGATTAGCCACGGCCTTGGGTAGGAGTCTGCTAAGGTTGGTGTAATGGATGGACTTAGGTTGGGTGGGTTACATTTGGCATGACCGGTTGCATGGATTTGTGTGGATATGGGTCAAGCCCATACGTGTGGAAACATGTGTAATGATTATGCATCGAGTCTGTGGACTCACCCAATTTTCTTAACCATTTCGGGTGATTCATGAGCTTGGACCGGGTTGGAGTGGATCTGAGGTGGCCATCTGAGAAAAGAGATTTTGATTTTTTACAAATTTTTGAAATTAAGTATTTTGTTTAGATATTGGGTTGTAATAAGGGCCTTGTTATTATTTTTGGTATTATTTTATTATGGGCTTAATTTAATTAAATTACTATGTGAAGATGATTTTATTTTTAGCGACCTATTTATTCAAAGTATATACGTAAAAGTTTTAAGTTGGACATTTTATAATAACAAAGTTTTACTTATAATTTTAAATGGACATGGTTTTCAAAAGTTAACAAATTTACATGTTTTATTCTAAAGTCAAAAAGATTTTCAACCGTTCTTCCGCAGTGACATACCAGATCCGGTCAGGGCTTGTGGGCCGGGTTTGGGGTGTTACAAATTGGTATCAGAGCCAAGTTCAAAACTCGGCTTTGGGGGTTTTGGGCCCAAAAATGTTTTTCTGCTGGGCTTTTCAAGAATTTAGGGCTTTCATAAAATTTTTCAGGTTATTCTGGCATGGCACCTATACCTCCGGCCCGAAGTCCACCAGGTAAGTACTTCAAACTTTTGAAGTGATTTGTTTATGTGAATTATATGTGAATATTATGGGCTTTTATGGGAACGTAGATTAGTGAAGTAGGATCTGTTGAACCCTAGGACTAGTCTACTCAAACACATGCATAAGACTTAAGGATTATTAAACAAACACAGAAGTTAGTCGTAGAAGTTAAGGTGTGGCAACCACAGTGCGCATGTCTAGGAGTGGTATTCAGTAAGAGCTTGGTATTTAAGCAGTCCTAGCGACTCACCTCCTCTTTACTCGAATCCTACCTGGTGCGTAGCTACGGTTCACCTTAACCAAGAGGACTTATTCATAGGCTAAACCAATTATTAAAACCCGAAAGGGATTTGCCTTACTGTTTTAAAACCCTTGTTTTTTTTAAATTTTCAAATTTACCCCTTTGGTTTGTAAACCCAAAATCTAATTTTAAAAGATGTTTTTCTCGATTTACAAAATTACCAAAATGCCCTAGTGGCAAAATTACAAAAATGCCCCTGTGTTGTAAAATTACCGTATTACCCTCAACTTTTGTTAAAATGATTTTACTTTGCAAAATACCAAAATCTTTAGTTTTCAAAGTATCAAGATACTCTGATTTGGGGAAAATTTACGAAAATACCCCTGTGTTAAAAATTACTAAAATGCCCCTGACTTTCAAGATTTCTGGTTTAACCCCAATTTTAATAAAATTCCTTTACTTTGCAAAGGTATCAAAATTTTGTATTTCAAAATAATATCCTGACCTTGGAAATTTACAAAATTACCCCTAATTAACAAAATTACCAAAATACCCTTGGTTCTCAAAATCTGTTGTACCTTCAATTTGCAAAATTTTTGAAAATACTCTTCAGTTGTGGGGATTTTTAAAAAAAATCTTGAATTATTAAAGTTTTCAGAATCGCTTTGATTTGTTACCGAAATACCTCTGTAGGAAAATAACGGGAATACCCCTGGGGTAGAAACGGGCAGGAATGTCTGAATAGTGAATGTGTGTGGTAGATACTACTGAATGAATGTGTCTTTAGTGAAAAATGTGAATGTTTGAATTAGAATAGAGAACTTTAGATGAAACTTTGATTGATCGAAAGAACCACTCTCGAAAACTTCTTTTCATAAAATTTTGCTCGTGGATAAATAGAGGAACAAAATTTCTAATGCATAAAACTTTTAAACCAGATAAGTCAAGACATTAGACATAGAGTTGAGAGCGTATGAAATATTAAATGCTTTTTAATTGCTAGGTGTTTTTGAGTATGGGTAGGAGTTTTAAATTCTAGTTAGAAGTATATTAGTTTTATTAAGATCAGAGTGCGCAGCAAGAGCGTAGTGTGGTAGGTTAGGATGTGCGACTATTAGTTAGTTGGAAATTTCGAGGACGAAATTTCTTTAAGGAGGGTAGATTTGTAACATCCCAAAATTGGGCCTAGGAGAATTGAGCCCAATGGGCCTTAGGCGTAGTAGCGTTTAAATTTTTAGAGAATAAGAGATCGGCTTAAATGCAAGTTAGGCCTATTGGATAAGTGATTTTGGAAGGTTAGAGGGCCTCTATGAAGTCTTGGGATCAAATATTGGCTTTGGGGAAATTTTGGTTTTAGGTGAAAAAAAACCCTAGAAGTTGGCAGATAGGCCTTAAGAATAAAATATGGAGGAAAATGACACAAGTGGAGTATGTGGTGTAGTGGCAAAGTGACACCACTTAAGGACAAGGGAGTGACGCCACAAGGAAGGAAGGAGGTCCAAGGTTCAAGTCTTGGCTTTTGCATTTTGGTTTCTTTTTGCTTGGACCTTAGAATTTGGCCCATAGTTTATATTTAGTTAGCATGGTTTAAGACACAAGAGGAGCTTGTGGCCAAGTGGTTAGCGGCGTGGATTATGTTGCAAGGGAGCCTAGGTTCGAATCTCATGAGAAGCAAGGGAGTATTTATTTTGCGGTTTGGACGGCAAGAGTTTGATTGGATTTAAACTCTCTTGTGAAGGATCCCACATCGGAAAGATACAAAGAAGGATGGTGAAGAGCTAGCTATATAAGGAGCATCCTAGGAGGAGAGTAAACACATCTTGGAGGGCGTTTGGGCACAAGAGTGATCGGAGCGCGGATTAGCCCCAGAGTCCTATCAGGTGTGTAACTCTCTCTACTCTAGTTGTAAAGCGGCAAAATGCCGAAATGTCGGTTACACGACATTAGTAGCCACACGAGCGTGCGAGCGTATGTGTGGGGCTTAGACGCGATAGTTGAGGCCATCAGTAGTATTCTTGTGGGTTGGGGCTGCTTGGGCCTCGATGGGCCAAAGTGGGCCCAATGGGCCCGTGGGCCCATATGAGTAAATTGTATGATTGGTTAGTATATGTCGAACTAGACTAGGTGGAACTTATATACGTGGCTAGATCTGTGCTAGGTGGGCCACACGAGTATGTGGGCTCGGATGGGCCGAAATTGGGTTTTAGGCCCAATCATCCGGTACGATCGGAAATGGTAGCTGAGTCGCTAGTGGCGACATTAGGCCTTCGGAAAGGCCATTACAGTTGTGAATTTACGAAAATACCCTCGGTGGGTAAATTACGAAAATGCCCTTGGTAGGTAAAATTACGGTTATACCCTTAGAGGTTGATTAGCATGATTATGTTGTTTAGTTTTGGCCGATTGTAGGAAGGCGTAACCTTTTAGGAGGCGTATAGTCGGCATTTGCGTGAGTGATCTCTAGAGATTTGGAGACTTGAGACTTTTAGGAGCGACGTGTGATTTCGAGGTTTAGTCAATCATGCTAATCAAAAGCGTAATTATCGCATTTGCTTCTCCGATTAATTGTTTATTAATGTGTATACTTGAGTATGATGTGTGATAGCCGATAATAAAGGCTAAAGTGATGGATACCCATGTGTGGGGTAATCGGTTAACAGTTAGTAAATTGTGATATTAAATTATTTATGGTGCTGTGTGATATAATAATGAGCATGTGAGGTATACTCATTCGATATGATGATTTGACATGATACATTTGCATATTTGCATGGGGATTGGTTTTGATCAAGGAAGGGCGGGTGTACATATTATGTACGTGGTCTAATGTTAGCCTTGTGCTACATTAGCGCTTGATGATTAGTGTGTGCTTCATCAAGGAGATGTTGGCTAGGTGCCCATCTCGGCGGTTGATAGTGAGTGCATCACCGTAGATGGATTCTTGTTGGGATCACTTATGTGATCGGTGGCTCTACCACTACCTTGAGCGACAAGTCTACCAAGGTAGGATTTGAGGATCACGATGTGATCGGTGGCTCACCACGGCCTTGTCTGTGTGTCTGCCGAGGTAGGATATGTGGGATCACTCGGTTGTGATCGGTGGATTAGCCACGGCCTTGGGTAGGGAGTCTGCTAAGGTTGGTGTAATGGATGGACTTAGGTTGGGCTGGGTTACATTTGGCATGACTGGTTGCATGGACTGTGTGGATATGGGTCAAGCCCATACGTGTGGAAACATGTGTAATGATTATGCACTGAGTCTGTGGAGTCACCCAATTTTTCTTAACCATTTCAGGTGATTCATGAGCTTGGACCGGGTTGGAGTGGATACGAGGTGGCAATGCAGAAAAGAGATTTTGATTATTTTACAAATTTTTGAATTTAAGTATTTTGTTTAGTTATTGGGTTGTAATAAGGGCCTTGTTATTATTTTTGGTATTATTTTATTATGGGCTTAATTTAATTAAATTACTATGTGAAGATGATTTTATTTTTAGCGACCTATTTATTCAAAGTATATACGTAAAAGTTTTAAGTTGGACATTTTATAATAACAAAGTTTTACTTATAATTTTAAATGGACATGGTTTTCAAAAGTTAACAAATTTACATGTTTTATTCTAAAGTCAAAAAGATTTTCAACCGTTCTTCCGCAGTGACATACCAGATCCGGTCAGGGCTTGTGGGCCGGGTTTGGGGTGTTACATTTGACTTGCTGATTATCGATAGGACAGTACTTTCTATGTCGACACCACGCGTTTCTTGAACTTTGGGGCTAAAACTACAGATCCAACCCCTTCCTTTGATTTGCTAACATTAGAGTCCATGAGTGATCTTTGGTCAGAAGATACTATGATGATTGCTTAATGCAACATTAGGTTAAGGCATGAATTAATGAAAAAGAACTCGATTAAACAACATAGGATGAATTGAACCCTTACCTTGAAATCCCAAAAAGAGATTGAGACTCCGAGACTAGTGTTTTCGGCTTTTAAATCTAGGCGATCTATCTAAATTCCCAAATGTCGCCCAACAAGAAAATATTTAAAACCATTAAAACATTAGCTTTTTGGCTTTGTCTTCCAAAATTGAAAGACAAAGTGAAGAGATAGGAAAATCGACACTCACCTTAACACAAAGAATTCGACTACCCCTTAGAGATTCTGGCTTTGAGAAGATTAGAAGAAAAGATGATAGGAAGATGTCTATGTAGATTCGGCTTTAGTGAAGAAATCGGAAGAAAGGGAATAGGAAGTATTCGGCTTTGGAGATGAGAAGAGAGTTCAGAGTTTTGGCTTTTGAAAGAAAAGATGTTGTGAATAATTGGAAGGTTTCGGCTTGTTGGAAAGAAAAGAGACCAGAATAATGGACTTTCGGCTTTTGTATAAAAGTGAGGATGAGAGAATTAGAAAAGAATATAAGAACCAAATATCGAATTGAAGAGATATCCTCTCTATTTAAAGAGAGGCACCCACACTAACCAAATGATAGGAGTGCCCTCTTTTGAAAACTAAAACTAATTAATAAACAAGGGGAATTTCGGCACCCCTTACTCCTATCTAGTACCACTTGCTTCCTAGATAGCTCCTAAACTTCCTCCCTTATCTTTATCCAAGCACACCTCTAAAAGAGTCCTAGATAACACCATCTCTTCCTCCCTTTATCAGCACATTATCAAACTTGTTATCCACGTAAAATCCCCTATTTTTAAGCCTTGTTGCCATCCAACCTTACGCACCTAAATACCAAAATTTAGCTAACTTTAATTAAAAGAATTGGGCTGCATGCTACTTGAGTTTGGGCCTCCTCAGTTGACGCCACCTCCTTGCTCTCTAAGTGGCGCCATTTTGCCACTAGGCCACAAGCCCACTTTGTATTTCAAAACACAAATAACATCTTTTAGGCCCCATCTTATCAGGTTTCCCACCTAGAGTTTTCAAATAAAAAATTTGATTAAGGCCTCAGCCCAATTCTTGAGCCCATTTTGGACCCCTAACATTCTAATTAACACATGAAACACAATCACACATTAAACGCACAAGCCCAACAACTCAGGGTGTTACAAAAAGTTTCTCCCATTGGTAGAATTTGCCGACAATAATAGGTTTCAGTTGAGCTTAAAGATGGCACCTTATGAGGCTTTATATGGGCGTAAATGCAGAATGCCTTTATATTGGACTGAACTCAAGGAAAACCAAATTCACGGAGTTGATTTGGTTAGAGAAGCTGAAGAGAAAGTGAAAGTGATACGAGAATGTTTAAAAGCTGCATCAGACAGATAGAAATCCTATTCGGGTCTAAAGAGAAGAGAGATAGAGTATCAAGTCAGGGATAAAGTTTTCTTGAAAGTGTCACCATGGAGAAAAGTTCTTAGATTTGGCCGAAAAGGCAAGTTGAGTCCACGTTTTATTGGACCATATGAGATTACCAAGAAAGTTGGGCCGATAGCTTACAGATTGGCTTTGCCATCAGAGCTAGAAAAGATACATGATGTGTTTAATGTGTCTATGTTGCGATGCTACCAATTAGACCCTTCACATGTAATTACCCCGTCAGAGACAAAGATTCATCCTGACATGACTTATGGTGAAGAACCAGTCAAGATTTTAGCTTTGGAAGTCAAGTAGCTAAGAAATAAAAGTATTGCTCTAGTGAAAGTATTGTGGCATAGGCATGGGATAGAGGAAGCTACATGGGAACCAGAAAAGAGCATGAGAAACAAGTACCCAAACCTATTTGTTGGTAAGATTTTCAAGGACAAAAATTTCTAAGGGGGAAAATTGTAACAGTCGATTTAGGGCCTAGTCAAAATAGTGGTGCGGGGCCACGAATCCGAGGTAAATTTGTGATTTTTTAAGGTTTATGCCATGGTTGCATGCTAGTGTGAAAGTTTCATGAAGCAATTTTGTTAAATTGAGGTTGAATGGTCTATTAGGACTAAATTGCAAAAGTTACAAAATATGAGTTTCTAGAAGCTTTTTGTATGAAATAGCTTTAGAATGTTAATTATAAGTCCTTAAATTGCAATTTTCCCAAATTATAATTTTTGGACAAAAATGGACATGAGTTAGTAATATGTGAAAAATTTAAGAGAATGGTATTTTGGTCATTTATTAATTAAATGATTAAAATAGAAAAAAGATGATAAAAATCTCATTCATCTTCTTCCTTGGTGCCAAAAATTTGAAGAACCCAATAGCTAGGGTTTGTTCATTTTTCAAGCTTGCTAGTAAGTTCATCTTAGCCTCGTTTTTAATATTCTTCGTCTTTCTAAAATTCTCGTATTATGAATTAGCTATTTTTAGTTATAAAATGAGCTAAGATGCATGTTCAAAAATCTACCCATGAATGATATGCTTGTAAAATGATGTTTTATGGAAGATTATGAGAGTTTGATGTTAGATAAACATCTTTTCCTAAGTGAATTTCATGAAAAATGTTAGTATGGATTAATTTGTAATAGTTATGAAATTTGTCATTCATGATAGAAATATTGAGAATTGATGAATGTTATAGTAGAGAAAATGAATCAGCTAAGCATGAAGTTTAAGAAAGTTGAATGAAAATCACTTTACGAGTCTTGGGGCAAAAGAGTAATTATGAGAAAGTTTAGGGGCAAAATGGTAATTTTGCCATAGTATGATTTATGAGTCCATTTAGTTATTATGAGTATTAATTGAGTTAAATTATTATTATAGATCAGGAGAAATCGAAGCCGGATTGAAACCGAGGAAAGAACAAAGTCAAGGATTAAATTGCAATATCTACATACATTTTGTATATCGATGTAAGTTTGTATGATTTCTAAGCTTTATAATTTCTATCATTGATTTGCTTAGTATAATATACATTATTACCATAGAAATGCTCAATACTATGTTAAATAAAGAAATCAATGAGATTAAGCATGAGAAAGTCTTGATTGAAGTTGAATTACTTAGGATACTCGATCTACCACATGAGATGAGAAAGCCAGTATAAGACCAAGCCAAGGCATGGTATCGGCAATCAAGAAATTTATCATGTAAGTCCAAGGCTAGTCTTGGCATTGAAGAGTTATTATGAGATAAAGACCTATGTAAGTCTAAGCCAAGGCATGGCATTGGTGAGAATCAAGGAAGATTTCATGTAAGTCCAAGACAAGGCTCGGCATTGACCAGTTCATGAGTAAAGATACCAAATAAGACCATGTCAAGACATGGAAATGGTAAGTTCCCAAGGGAACACACAAGGAAGACTTTGAGTAAGTCCATGTCAAGGCATGGCTTCAACACCAATATCAGAGATCCCATGTAAGACCATATCGAGGATATGGCTTTGGCATCGAGTTATATGTGGGATGAGATTCCGTATCCTCGGTTATTCATGGTAATTCATCGGGCAAAATGAGTAAAGAGTAAATAAGAAAACAAGAAAGTTAAGTAATTAAATCTATCATTAAAGAATGCTAGTTACAGCTAATTAAGAGTATTATTCATGTTATGAATGATGAAGTTAAGATTATGCTTACCATAACAGAGTATGTTAATCTATATAACTAAGTGATACAGGTACCTCGTTTACTTCATAAGCATGAGACTAGTAAGTGTCATGAGATCAGTATAAGTAAGTAAGCTTAAATAGCTGAAATTTATGATGCTATTGTGTATGCCAAATTGTTTATGATAACTAAGTATGTTGTTTTGTGCATTATATGCAAACTTACTAAGCTAAATGATTACGCCTTTAACTCTTTCTTTCCATGTAGTTTCGCCAAGCTAATATCGTAGATCATCATCATCGGAGCTCGAAGCACACTATCAGTCGCTAATTGGTATAGCCAAGCTGTTTATATTAAGTATGGAATGTGTAGGAAGTATTTCATTTTTAGAATATGTCTTAAAAAGGGCAAATGTATGGGCCATCAAGTCTATTATCATTTTGTATATGGCTAAGTGATTGGCCAAAATTGACTAAGTATGTATGTTTATTGATATCAATGAAGCATGTAGTATTGTTCATGAAATATGTAGTTTTTGAGTTGTTGAACTGAGTATGAGATTGATCTTGATTTCAAGGTGGTAATTGACTTGGTGAATAGCCTTTAAGTGCCCACACGGATAGACACACGGCCGTGTGTTCCCTGCATGTTAGTGTCTTAAGTCAGAATAGACTACGGGTAAATCCCACGGCCGTTTGTTTAGGCCGTGTGTTACACACGATCAGAACATGGGCGTGTGCCCCAGGCCGTGTGAATAAGTCAATATATCAAGGTATAGCACACGGCCTAAGTCCACGGGCGTGTCAAGGCCATGTGAAATTAGTCAGTGTCAACCACGGTTGGAAGACACGGGCATGTCTTAGGTGTACACAGGCGTGTCCCAAGCCACATAGGCGTGTGGCCCTTGTTTCGAGGAAAAGTTCCTGTTTGAATTTTGAAAGTTCCCGGATATGGGTTTAAGGCCTCATAGGCCCATGAAATGCACATTTTGTCTAAAAGAGAATAGTTTCTATTTCAAAACAAAATTTTACAGCCCGTAGGTACATGTTTAAGTGAGTTCAAGCATGGTAATGTCCCATATCCAGTCTTAGCCTTGAACCCGAGTATGGGGTGTTACAAATTGAGGAGGAGAAAAATCCACAGTGGCTCGCGATGGTGGCCATGAAAGAGATTGTAACACCCCTAACCCATAACCATCACCAGTCTAGGGTTAAAGGCATTACTGGACAAATCGACCCTTAAGCAGACATTACATAATTTAATTTAATGAATCCAATCCAAGTGTCCCTGGAGTAGGTCTACGAGACCTTAAACATGCTTTAGAAATGGGCCGGGACTAAGCTAAACACATACGGAAATATTCAGAAATTTAAAATATTTTCAAAGTTACAGAGGTCACAAGCCCATGTGGGTAGGTCGTGTGCCTCCCACGGCCTCATACACTCCCGTGTGTCTAAGCCGTGTCAAAATAGGGCATACATACTGACTTGTCCACACGGTCGTGGACACGCCCGTGTGCCTCACCCGTGGTCGCTATTGACTTATACCACACGGCAAGTCACACGCCTGTGTGTCTAGCCCGTGGTCTAGTCTGACTTGTTTTGAAAAATAACCACGAGGGATACGGTCGAGCCACACACCTGTGTGCTCAACTGTGTGGGCAATTATAGGCCATTTTCAAGGCCAAAATGCCACCCACACTTTAGGCCATCTCTACAAATACATACAAGCATCATAACAAACACAATTGGCAGCCAAAAACACACCAAATGGTCATCCTTTTTAACTTATTCAAGTACTCTTCAAACATACCAAATTATATTCCATTAGCTCAACTTAATCACAAACATTTTTAAGCATAAATCATCCACAACTTACCATTACAATATGACATCTACTCATCAATAATAGACCATCTTTATGACACCAAAATATAGATCAATATTACCATATGCTCAACCATTAACAAACCACATCACATAGCTTATCTACTTATTCACAACATATCATTAACTAGCCATATCACATGGCTATTAAAATGTCCCAAACATATTTCAAAACTCTTTAGACTATACATGCCATACTTTAGTATATACACTTTCAAAAGGTACGAAAATAAGATTGGGTAGTGTGATGACGATCCTCGACGATCCCCGAGCCCTCAGTAGCTTTAACGATCTATAAAACAAAGCAAACACACACAAAGAAAGCTTTCAAAAGTTTAGTAAGCCATATACAAATAAACTTAACATAAAACACACATAATTATATTAATACAAGATCTTTAATGTTCCTTAATTACAAATTTATAACATTTTCTTTGGCTCATTTGTTTAGCCATAGCTTACCAGCATATCATATCTCAAATCATCTCTTTTTCTCATATCATAATCATACATATATCACATTTTATCACCTTGCATCTATGCACATAATTCTCTTTTGCAAGTCCATAAATAGTCACCTTTCATGCTTAAACAAAGCATATACATCAAACGTACCTAAAACAGTTACACAATTCACATAATCTTTCATTTCTAATATTTACCTGTTGAGCCATTCGAAATCAAATAGGATACTCGGAATGCTCGAAATAGTCGTACAATGCCAACATCCTATACGTGGTCTTACAGGTACTCAAATATCAATATCACTATCCAAGAGAGGGTCTTTCACAAAATCACATATTGGACACCTATGTCATGACATATGTAATCCTATCTATTCCTATGTTCGTACGTGACTTCTCAGACATTGCTACATTATCGATACTTCCTCGGATTTCATGTACATTCATCTTGTACACATTCATCACAATTAATTTCATAGACACATGAATAAACCAATTCAAAATACATTTATTTGTATATAGACTTACCTCAGATTCGAAATATACGAGCGATTTCGACTATCCGATCACTTTAGATTTCCCTCGATCTAATTTCGTTTTCTTCGGTTCTTTATCTATACATATTCAAATTTAACCCATTTATTCATCAAATCATTCAATTCCATCCAAATACAGATATTTAGGGCAATTTAGAATTAGCCTTCATATTTTCACATTTTGCATTTTAGTCCCTATTTCATAAAATCAAAAAAATACACAAAATCTCATATCATCCAAGCTTGGCTGAATATTCCCATGCTCCATACAAGTCCATATATTTTATTTATTTCACAATTTAGTCCCTCAAAATATTATTTTCTCAATTAGTCCAAATTACTCAAAATCACCAAAAACTCAAAGACAAACTATGTTAATCTAGCACATATCTTTCATAATTCATCTTCAAACATCACAAAACTCATGTGTTCATCAATGGCATATTTCAAAATCATCATCAATTCACAAAATTAAAGCATGGGTTTTGAAGAAAACAAATCAGTGATTACAAAAACGTAGAAATTATCAAAAACTGAACAAAAACTAACCTTGAATTGAGACTTGTAATAGCCGAATATCATGAAAGCTTAAAACCCCTCTTTTATTTTCTATAATTGGTGGTGGATGATGAATAAAGACATAATTTAGCTTTGTCTTTTATTTAATTATAACTTATATTTTACATTTTTAACCTTTATTAAACCATATATAAATCATGCAAAATATGGACATAAATGTCCACTAACATTAAGAAAGGTATAATATGCACTTAAGGACTTTACCTTTAATAAGCCATGTCAATTTAACACATTAACATTTAAATTTCTACTTTTACTTTTTACGCGATTTAGTCCTTTTCTTTAATTAAGCACCCAAACAACGAAATTAATCTACAGAAATTTCACACATACCAATTCATATACTGTAGACTCAAAAAATAATATTAAAATATTTTTTTGACTCGAATTTGTGGTCAAGGTTAAAATCAGACTTTTACAAAGATCGATAATGGTAGAAAAAGAAAGAGGAGGGAAAGGGCAGTGCTAAGATGGCTAAAAGGTGTGACGATGGTGGTGCTATGGTCGGTTGTTGTAGAGGAAAAGAAAAAAATTGTGGTTATTTTGCGAAAGGAGAGAGAATGGATGAGAAAATAAATGAAAAAAGTGAAAGAATGGGAGAAATAGGGAGGGAGACATGGAGTGAAAAGAGGATCATGTTACCTTAACATATGGTAAGTTTGACTCATTAAAAGGGAAATGAATCCTCCTAAACATGGTAACAATGGGGTGGACGAAAAGCACATTATGCACATGGAAATTGTGTTAAAAAATTAAATAAAAAGATCATAACAAAAGGACTTGAATTTAAGACCTCTAGGATAGCTTAGGAGCACTTAACCACTTCACTTCTTTCTTTAATTCCTACCACATTTATTTTAAAAACATGGTGTGACATTTGCTAAGGTTTGAAGCAAAATTGCACTACTTAGAAAATAGTGTGAGGGAAGGGATTCGAACACAAGTCATCATGGACAGCTCCACCAATACTCAGCCACTATACTTCATATTTATTAATATCAAAAGATCATTTAAAATAAAAAAATAATAAGTAATTAAAATTCGAGTGACCACTCTCTTGGTTCATTAACCCAATTTCTACTAACGAAATTTTTGGGATGTGATAATTTTCCCCTCCTTAAAAAGAATTTCGTCCCCGAAATTCATATTGTCAAACCAATTCACTTATCCACAAAATTCATAACTCTTCCTTCTAAACCAACCACCACACTTTTGTTGTGCAACTTTGATTCCAATCTAGTTCCAATACTTCACTTTAAATCTCCAATGGATTTCTTAATTTCTTACACGAATTGTCTCAAGGGAAAATCCATAGAAATATCACTAATGATTTCCTCATTTCCAAATTCTCAATTTTACAAATACGCAATTAACAACAAACATTTAGGTAAAACAAAATTTTTAATCAATGAAAGGTACTATTAGAATGTATCATAAAAGTACCTTCATTGACGCCACATGCGTCTCGATCCTCTTGATGCCTAGGAGCATAAACCAGTCTCTGATTTTGCTTTTGAGTTGAAGCTTGCATTTAAATAGGATGACATTGTGGACAATCTGTAACACAATGCTATGCATGTGAATATGTGAGAATATGATATCTGAATTGTGCAAGTATACACGTCGAATCAAGTAATAAAGTGATAAGTGAGATCATCTCCAAAGAAATCAGATTAGATATAGAAATGGTCATGTTTTGATTAATGTTATGGAAAAACGAAGTTAAGTACGTAGTTGTAAATTAAAATAGTAAGGATGTGTGCGAAATGTATACTTACTAATACTGGAAAATGCTAAGAGAAGAGTAAAAATGCAGCGACAATTACAAGAATAATTACATCAATAAAATGTGAGCGAATAAGTAAATAACTAAGAACATTATGGAAAAGATACTACGATAAGGGATAGAAGGTCTACGATGTTGATTTAAAAGGTTGGGATTACAAAGAATCTACCCTTACTTCAGTAATGCCTAGGCTATATCGCACTCAATCTACTACTTAGAAGAGACCTAAACTGACCTGCTTCTTTCGAGAGCAAGATCAAGTTACTTGTCCTGTGTCTATAAGCCTTAGCACGATACCCTACACTATTTTGTCTTCTTTCTATACAAATGATGCTCTATGTCTAGAGTTTATTGGAAGTATTCAGTCGAATAGCCACTTGTATCATTCAAATTTAGTACAATTAATCCAACCTTTTTAGAATTAGATTCAGTTTATATGCATACTGCAAACTCATCTATGTCTAAGGAATGTCTACACACAATTGGGAAATAAAAATAACTGAATCAAATAGTAGATTAAATAAAATATATGCTTCAACAATTAAATAAAATAAAAGTTTTCATCATGTAATCCCAACCCTATGTGATTTAGCTCATTGGTTGGCAATTAAAATTCAAGTTCAAAATAACACTTAACATTGTTTCGATCAATTCAATTCATGAGAAAATAGATTAAGAAATAATGGAAGAACATAAGAAGATGGTTGTCGCCAAACAATCCACCTTCTAGCAACACAGTGTCATGTGGTAGCTTAGAAGGATTGCCTTCAGTTTCCTCTTTTTGTCTATACTTAACTGCTGCCCTCTATTGTTGCCTCCGGATCTCTACAACATTTAGGGTTTCCACCTTTGGCTTTTTATAAGCTTTTCTTCCTAGGATAGCTCCAACAGCCCACAATATCCTCTCTTCTTTTTTAACAGATTTTTCTAGTACAAGTAGAGTTGGGCTGAGACTAGATGCATCGAGTGTTAACTCGGTCATCTTTTTAAAATTGTCACGGTATAAAAGGTTGCAAACTGCCCAACCTTTTGCCCCAACAAACATTCGCTCCTTTATTTATTTCTCCATATCTTACACCTGCTAAACCACTGAAGACAACCCTTCCACATGCAAGTAAAAGTATCTAACATGTAAACACAGCCCAAGCTCCTAATGCAATTGATAAAAATACTAATAAAATGCCCTAAAATGCCACTAAATGTGCCCAAGTACATGTAATTAATTAGTTCTAAAGGTGTAAAATATAACTCTCTTTAAGAGTTATCACACCCCTAGACCTGAGTTATTGTTTGTCGTCAATCAAAATATGCATAAATGCATGTATGCAGCAGTATTGCAAGTGCATGTACCCATCTTGTACATACATCAGTTCTCATCCATCCTTTCTCGTTAAAAACCTTTTCGAATTTCAAAGGTTTGATTTAACAAAAGTATTGTAGAAAATTGCTCCCTTAAAAAAAGATTTTCTAAGTTCCATTATCTCCTAGCTTACTCAGTTTATTTGTTACCTAAACTCAAGTCACTTTTGCTCTAAGCATACTTGTATAAACCATTTACATTTGTGTTTTTTATTTTGTTTTGTTTTGTTTCCTAATAATATTAGTATATTAGGGGATTTAGCATGTCACAAAATTCTTTGACTTGATAATCATAATGGAGCATACACCGAATTACCTAGCACTCAATCATGTCACAATTTAAATAGAAATCACTCTTGAAGCTAAGGCTTTTGACTTAGAAAATGGATAGAGCAAACAGCTCCCTCCTTAGCTACTCAACCCATTACTACACCCCTAATTTATTTCCTTTCTACTATACACTCTTACTTAAAATCACCTTTCTAGATGGAACAAACAAATTGATGCTGACTTACCTGGCAATTCTAAGAATTGGAGTTCCTATTTCCCTTTATTTAATAATTCCAAGGCAAAATGACTGAGTTTGGCTTCAAAAGTCCCTAAGTTCATTAGAAGATACTTACTATAACCTGGAAAAAGCTAAGTATAAGACATATCATTTTTAGAAATTAATTTTCAAGCAATCAATCCTAAGCTAAATTCACAAAATCCACTATTACATGTTCTAAGTGTATTAAAGAATCTAAGCTCAGCATCGAATATCATAAGTACGGATTATTTTCCTCATAGGCAAATAATACGTAATAGTTACATTGTAGTGGCAAAATAGGTTTAACTATACTAAAATAATCATACATACTTAATATAGCATGCATCCTAAATGCACAACACACCCCCAAACCTAAGGGATGCATTGTCCTCAATGCATTACCAAATATATAAGAGAATAACCAAAAGATAAATTTATAAAATAAATGGCATAGAAAAAGAAATGAAATACAAGATACATGAAAGAAAGTAAAAACTTAGCTGACTAGCGTGTAGATATTTCATTCTGCCTGATGAGTGGATTTTTTGCCACTGACTTTGTACCACCACTTCCTCTTTTTGGGGTTCATTTCTTCCCCCTTATTGTCAATTTCCATTAACTCATTGATCAAACGATTAATGTCACGGTCCTGTGTAGTTACGGTAGTTGGTGGTGAAGGTGGAATAAGGTTTTTCCCTTTGGTGAGGCAATGTCATCATTTTCTCCTTCTTCCTCCTTCTCTATATTTAGGGATGTCATCTTTTTGGGTTGTTTAGAATTAGTTTGAGTAGGTGACTTGAGAGAAGGTTGAATGGGTGCCTCAACAGCAACTTGAGTGGGCTCTTTGGCAGCATAAAAAAAAAATGGAGGAAAGTGGCAAGGAAGACAGGAAATTTTGGCATTGGCTTTGTAAAATTCTTTTGCATGGATCTCCTGAAAGCCAAATATCTACTCCTCACATAAGCCTAATATTTATCTTGTTGTTGTTGGGCCTGGCCCATCTCTTCAGCCAGGTGAAACTATTGGATTTCAAAAAGGGGCATCCCCTGCTCTAACTGCTTCAAGGAGCGTAATATTTGTTGTTCAAAACAGCTATGAGAAACTGGAGGTGTTGTCAAGGGGGAGTATGCGTAGCAGAGGAAGTCGTGGCATGACTATGCTGAGATTCCCTAGCAACATCAGTGCCTTGGATCTTGGGAAAGCTGGTCCTGGTCAGACCAACCTTCTCAGGGGTGATATCCTCATCCTCATTGAGAGGGGCTCAGGTAGTTTGACATAGAGTGGTAATAAGTGAGGGAAAAATTAAGCTACCCAAATTCCTCGAAGCACATCGATGTACTTCTTAAAAGATAATCCTACCGACATTAATTATTCTCCTTTTTATGACGGAGTGCAACAAAAGCATTCTCTCTTTTGAAATAGTTGTACTATGCGTAGACGGCATGTAACACCCCAAACCCGGCCCAAACACCACGACCAGATCTGGCATGTCACTTGGAAAGATTTTACAAAATATTGTGATCTTCAGGAAAATTTTAAGTTATTCTAGAAATTCCAAGTTTAGTGGTTCATTTGAAAACTTAGTAATTATTTTATGAAAATTTCAACTAGCCAATTCTTTTGTTTAGGTGACGCTTGAAAACACTGATCGTGACATTCTAGTAATCATGAGGTTTGCTTTCAAACTTTATAAAATCGTTGATTTAGTTTTGAATGAAACCCTTTTTTTTCCTCTTATAAAGAAAACGTCTTGTCAATCATAATTGTGATATAAACGTCTTAATAGTTAAACCATAATTTAAACCAAAATAATAGTGGCCTTTTTACAAATTAAAAATCCCCAAAAGAATAAAATGATAAATAAAGCAAAGTTTTAGTTGAATAAATCCGTGCATGGCCACCTCGAGTCCAATCTGGTCCAATCCACTGGACTAAGAATCACCTGAAAATGTTTAAGCAAATAGGGTGAGTCATAAGACTAAGTGTGCAATTAGTCCACGTAAACCACAAATGGGCCTAAGCACCCACATCACAATCGGCCAAAGCCCAATCAATATAGCATATCAAAATAATCAATATGATAACCCAACCCATCCTAGTGTTCCATCCTCTACACTCCACTCCATATATCCATCCTCAACACTCCTATGGGGATTTCTATAGTCAACCCTCCATCTTCTACACTCCTCTTTGGCAGCCATCTGACAGTCATGCTGCTCAAAGTCGATATAATGTGGTCTAGCCACTGATAATTTTGTGACCAAGTCACCGATATACAATAAGGCACTGAGCCATCAATTAGTGTGACAGTGTCACCGATATACACTTCCCCTTCATATCATTATCATTTCCCAAATCCCATGCACATACAAACATAGTATAATAAACATACCATACAATCATTCTTTAGAGTACACGCACAATCATGCTATCGACACTAGTTATAAGGCTTAATCGAAGAACAACAAACTTGGTGTTACGATTTTACCTTCCATGGGTAAACTAATAGCCACTACCGAGATTTTGGCTTTCAAACATACCACATAAACATTTTATACAATTAAAGAAAAGTGTGGTAATTACACACATGTAAACACGAAGAACTAAACTATCGATCTCGCTAACACCTTCACTCGCAAGGATCACGGCGATCTGCTTATCCCGCTTCGAACCCAACCCACAACCCGGTGGAAAGTCTCGAATGGCTGACCCGCTCATTTTTTGAACTTAGGGGTAGGGACTACGAGTCCAACCCCCTCCTTTGCTAGGCTGGTATTCAATTCGATGAAAGAGATCTTGGTCAGAAGACCGGGTTAAGGCATTGCATAAGATAAAAGTAAGAATACACACTTAACTAAAGAGGTTTCTTACCTAGATCAACAGAAACCGGAGGCTACTAAACTTGGATTAAGGAATCGCCGAAGTCCCTACACATTCACCAAATTAGATTCGGTTCTCCAATATATAGATTAGAAGGAGTGGCTTTTCGGCCAAACGAATGGTATGAACCCCTTTACCTTGATCGACTGAAACCGATTGTCCCCCAAAGACCCTTCAAATGCTGGCCAGATGCAGAAAGAATACGAAAATGAGGCCCCTCTACATTCGATCAAGCACCACAATACAAGATTAATGCCTTCAGTTTATCAACCAGCAAGGGAGAAGAAAGAATTGAAAGGGAAGAGGAACACTTACCACCAAATGAGAATAAACCCATTGGGAAAGTTAGGAGAGTGAGTGACGGTAATCTTTTGAGACAAGAATAAATGAAGGGAAAAGAACAGTCAGAGATTCGTCTAAGAGGAACAATAAGAACAAACTTAGAGAGAAGGAAGATGAACAAGTTTCAGCTTTGAATAGATGAGAATAAAACAAAAGGTGAATCAGCAAGGTGTAAGTTGAAGATTCGGTTATGAAGGAACAATTGAGAGAAAATGATGAAATTGAGAAAGTGATAGGAGAGTTCGACTAAGGAGTTATGAAATGTAAGGTGAGTGTGAACAAAAGAAAAGAGAGGGATTTGAGGTTTCGATTTTTGGTTGAAAGTAGAAAGAATGCCAAAAGTGTGGTTCTCCAAGAGATGATTTCGGTTTGCGAATGAGAGAAGAAAAACAATTGTTCACCAATTGCCAAAAGAGAATAAGGTTTGATTCACTAATTCTCAACTCAAAGTAACCTAAGAAAGAAACGGCACACACCTACATACACACACCTCAAAACTGAAAATGAACCAAATATGCAAGAAATGCTTAAGACCACTTTCTGTATAAGCACCTTGCTTAGCCCCCAAAATCGAAAGCTCCCCCTTTCAACCCCAAGCACATTCGTTCAACAATCCCAACAAGCCACCAACTCCTTGATCACCTCCTACATTCACTTCCCTTCCGACATTCAAATCGGTTGAAAGATTCAACTTCCACATTTCACTCCTGGCCTCCTATTTGAAATATTTGACTTAGTCCACTCCCACTCTTCAAGGTCCCTAGCCGAATCCATCACCTCCCATCCAGACGCCAAAACGAATTCCCAAAAAGCAAACTATTCGTCTCGAACCTGCTCCTCACTACTCCCATGTGGCATCACTTACCTGTCTCTTAAGTGGCGTCTCTTTGCCACCTTACCACCGCACTTCTTGTGTCAAAAAACACAAGCACTAATCCTTAAAGTTTGTCCCAGCCAACTCTCCCCTAAAGTGCCTAAAATTAAAATTTTTACAAAAGCTTCAGCATAACCCCGAGCCTTCCCGGGTTCCCCCAATTATAACAAATTAACAAATAAATCATACTAAATACATGAAAACATAGCAAATGCAAAGCCCTTAATTCTCGAATGTTACAGTTCTACCCCCTTAAAGAAATTTTGGCCTCAAAATTACCTGGTCAAAAGAGATGGGGGTGTTGCTGACGCATAACATCCTCTGGCTCCCACGTGGCCTCCTCTGAACTGTTGTTCCGCCATAAAACTTTAACCAACTTGATTGATTTCCTCTTCAGCACCTTAACGTCTCGATCTAAAATTTGCACTGGTTCCTCTTCAAAGGATAGGTCTGGTCTTAATTCAATTTCCTCTACTGCACAATGTGAGACAGATCATAACAGTAATGCCTCAACATCGAGACATGAAACACGTCATGTATCTATTTCAATTCTGAAGGTAATTCAAGCTGATACACCACTAGTCCCACACGTTTCAATACCCGATAAGGCCCGATAAACCTGGGACTTAGTTTACCCTTCTGTCCAAATCTCTTCACCTTATTCCACGGAGAAACTTTCAAGAAGACTTGATCACCCACCGCAAACTCTATATCCTTACGCTTTAGGTCAGCATAGGATTTCTACCTGTCGGACGCTTCCTTCAACTAAGCTTGGATCAATTTAACTTTCTCCTCTGTCTCTGAAACCAATTCCAGATCATGCGTGGGATAGTTCATCTCATGCGGTCTTAACTGCCGAGACGCATACGCGACTACCTTCCCATCTTGCATCAGCACACACCCTAGCCCCGTGTGTGAAGCATCATAATAAACAACGAATTTTTTCCTAGCCTTAGGTTGAAAGAAAATCAGAGCCTCCGTCAAGATCTTCTTTAGCTTCTCAAAGCTTTCTTGCTGCTTGCTAGTCCAAACAAATGGTACCCTTTTCCGTAACAACTTAGTTAAGGGTACCGCAATTAAGGAGAATCCTTCAACAAACCTTCTGTAGTATCCTACCAAACCCAAGAAACTTCAATATCAACCACAGACGTAGGCAGTTTCTAGTCCAATACAACTTCAATCTTTCGAGGATCAACCCTAATCCCTCAACAGACACAACCTGACCCAGAAAGGTAACTTTTTTCAACCAAAATTCACAGTTACTGAATTTGACGTATAGCTGCTTCTCTCTCAATATCTTCAGAATCACCCAAAGATGCAAATCATGCTCTTCTTCTTTCTTAGAATATACCAGGATGCCATCTATGAACACTACAACAATCCAGTCCAGATAGGGTTGGAATACTCAGTTCATCATATACATAAACAAAGCTGGTGTAATCGTCAACCCAAGCGCCATCACTAAAAACTCATAGTGACCATAACGAGTTTGAAATGCCGTCTTATGAATATTCACTTCCTTGACCTTGAGCTGATGATATCCTGACCTCAAATCTATCTTTGAAAAGACTGAAGCCCCCTTAAGTTGATCAAACAAGTCATCAATCCTCGGTAGCGGGTACTTGTTCTTAATCGTCAACTTATTTAACTAATGGTAATCAATACACAGGCACATTGACCCGTCCTTCTTCTTCACAAATAGTACCGGCGCTCCTCATGGAGACACACTTGGTCAGATAAAACTACGATCCAACTGCTCCTGGATCTAAGCTTTAAGTTCAACCAACTCATTCGGCGCCATCCTATAAGGGGCGATGGACGCCGGAGCTGTATCTAGAAGTAGCTCAATTCCAAACTCCACTTCACGATCTGGAGGCAACCCTGGAAGCTCCTCAGGAAAGACATCCACAAACTCTTTTATTATTCTAACCTCATTAACAGTCACTTCCTTGGCATCCAATGCACTAATAAAAGCTAGAAATGCCCTCCACCCTTTTCGAACCATCTTAACAACCCTTAATGCGGGAACCACGTTGGACAAATAATTCCATCTTTCCCCTATCACAACCACCTCTTCGTCTTCTGGGGTACTTAACACCATTTGTTTTGTCATGCAATCCAATTTAGCACGATGTTTGACCAACCAATCCATGCCTAAGATGAGATCAAACCCCTCGAATGGTAATTCCATTAATTCGACTGAAAATAAAACTCCTTGAATTTCTAGAGGCACATCCCTAAATAATTTGTTCACTACCATGGATTGTCCTAAAGGGCTAACCACGGTCATCTCTCTAGCATCTATTTTAGATTCTATACTTAAAGTTGCAGATACCGTGCTAGCAACATAAGAGTGAGTCAATCCAATATCAATCAAAGCAAGAAACGGCTTTTCAGCTATAAAAAACGTATCGGTTATGACGTCTGGTGCGTTGCCATCCTCTCACCGTCGTGCAGCATAGACTAAACCCAGCTGTCTTGCATCTGTAACATAGGAACCCCTGCCCGATGCTCTATGACCCTGACCAGAACCATTCCCTCCTCTGATCAGACCACGACCTCTCGGCATCTGCTGTCCACCCCTCCTAGTTGCGCATAACCCTGACCTACCGTCTGTGCCCTGGTCATTTCTTGTGGACAATTCCTTATTAAATGATTCTTTGACCCACACTTGAAACATCCCCTATCTCTTCCACACTGAGCAAATGGACAAAACTAACCTACCACACTGAGCACATGGACAAAACTAACCTACCGCGGCAGGCGCCGGAACTCGAGCTGGCACATCAAACCTAGGCTCTTCTGGAAACCCCCAGATGACCCTGACGATCCATAACTCCTCTTGTTTTTACCTCTATCATTGTCCTTATTTTTCCTCTCAGTCTGTTTTACCTCCTAGGCTATTTTAGCCTTTTCCACCAGAATAGCAAAATCCCTCTCCCGCTGCGGAGCTATCAACACTCGTAACTCATCTTGCAGCCCATCTTCGAACCGCACGTAATGCTCATAATCGGTTGCAACTATCCATCGAGCGTAATGGCTCAATCGTATAAATTTTGCCTCGTACTCAGCCACAGATCTACCCCATTGTACTAGATTCAGAAATGCTTTCCTCTGAGCATCCACATAACTTGCCCTAACATATTTCCTTTGGAATGTAATTTTGAAGAAATCCCAGTCAATTCGATTTGCTGGAGTACCTTCTCTTATTGTGACCCACCACTGATAGGCCTCACCCCGAAGAAGAGACACCGCTCCTTTTAGTTTTTCCTCTACCGTGCAGTCTAAATCATCCATAATCCTCTCGACTACCTCGAGCCAATATTCAGCCACATTTGGAGCCACACTAGAAATACTTCTAAACATTTCAGCTCTGTTTGCTCGAAGTCGCTCAGGAATAGACTTCTGAGATACTGTCCTAGTGCTTGCCCCAGTGACTCGTTCCAACATGCATAGCATTGCTTGAGATAGGGCATCATCCCCACCAGTCCTATCTTGTGATCCCGTTTCTGCCACAGGTGACGCTGGCGCTTCACCTTCAGGCTCATGCCCTGCTTCCGAAAACTCAGCCTCAGCACCCCGGCCCCTTCCACAGTCGCGTGCAACACGTCCACGCCCTCTGGCACTCATGCCTATCATTTCGTCTTAATCTGATTTACGATTTTATGCATTAGTATTTCTTCTCACTGTTGATTAACTAGTAGTTTTATGATAATAGAGGTTTAAGTAGTTTTTCCGTAAAACACACATATGCCTGAAGTTTTCCATTTCTAAGTAGAGTTTCCTAGTTCTAAATTTCATAGCACATCATAAATCTATTTCATGCCATTCACCCAATGTAGTCAACAATACTTACTGTATAGATTTGGTGTCGGAGACTCGGGTGCCATACTTCCAGAAAACATGTACATATGTATTTTCTTTCTAAACCCTCTTTAACCCAAAATTTGGAAAACATTTTGAACCCAAAACCCAAGGCTGAGCTTTTAAAACTAAGCTCTGATACCAAATTGTAGCACCCTAAACCTAGCCCAAACATCACGACCGGATCTGGCATGTCACTTGGAAATATTTTACAAAATATTGCGATCTTTAGGAAAATTTTAAGTTATTCTAGAAACTCCAAGTTTAGTGGTTCATTTGAAAACTTAGTAATTATCTTATGAAATTTCAACCAGCCAATTCTTGTGTTTAGGTGACGCTTGAAAGCACTGATCGTGACATTCTAGTAATCATAAGGTTTGCTTTCAAACTTTATAAAATTGTTGATTTAGTTTTGAATGAAACCCTATTTTTTTCTTCTTATAAAGAAAATGTCTTGTCAATCATAATTGTGATATAAACGTCTTAATAGTTAAACCATAATTTAAACCAAAATAATAGTGGCCTTATTACAAATCAAAAATCCCCAAAAGCAGAAAATGATAAATAAAGCAAAGTTTTAGTTGAATAAACCCAGGCATGGCCACCTCGAATCTAATCCGGTCCAATCCACTGGACTAAGAATCACCTGCAAATGTTTAAGCAAATAGGGTGAGTCATAAGACTCAGTGTGCAGTTAGTCCACGTAAACCACAAATGGGCCTAAGCCCCCACATCACAATTGGCCAAAGCCCAATCAATATAGCATATCAAAATAATTAATATGATAACCCAACCTATCCTAGTGTTCCATCCTCTATACTCTGCTCCATATATCCATCCTCAACACTCCTGTGGGGATTTCTACAATCAACCCTCCATCCTCTACACTCCTCTTTGGCAGCCATCTGACAATCATGCTGCTATAAGTCAATATAATTTGGTCTAGCCACCGATAATTTTGTGACCAAGTCACCGATATACAATAAGGCACTGAGCCATTAATTAGTGTGATAGTGTCACCGATATACACATCCCCTTCATATCATTATCATTTCACAAATCCCATGCACATGCAAACATAGTATAATAAACATACCATACAATCATTCTTTAGAATACAGGCACAATCATGCTATTGATAGTAATCATAAGGCTTAATCGAAGAACAACTAACTTAGTGTTACGATTTTACCTTCCATGGGTAAACCAATAGCCACTACTGAGATTTTGGCCTTCAAACATACCATATAAACATTTTATACAATTAAAGAAAAGTGTGGTAATTATACACCTGTAAACACGAAGAACTAAACTATCGATCTTTCTAACACCTTCACTCCCAAGGATCACAGTGATCTACTTATCCCGCTCCGAAGCCAGCCCATAACCCGGTGAAAAGCCTCAAACGGTCGACACCACTCATTTTTTTAACATAGGGGTAGGGACTACGGGTCTAACCCCCTCCTTTACTTGGCTGGTATTCAATTCCATGAAAGAGATCTTGGTCAAAAGATCGGGTTAAGGCATTGCATAAGAGAAAAGTAAGAATACACGCTCAACTGAAGAGGTTTCTTACCTAGATCGATAGAAACTAGAGGCTACTAAACTTGGATTAAGGAATCGCCAAATTCCTACGCATTCACCAAATTATATTCTGTTCTTCAAGATATAGATTAGAAGGAGTGGCCCTTCAGCCAAAAGAATGGTATGAACCCCCTCACCTTGATCGACTGAAATCGATTGTCCCACAAAGACCCTTCAAACACTGGCCAGATACAAATAGAATACGAAAATGAGGCCCCCTACATTCAGCCAAGCACCACAGTACAAGATTAACACCTTCAGTTTATCATCCAGCAAGGGAAAAGAAAGAATCAAAAGGAAAGAGGAACACTTACCACCAAATGAGAAGAAATCGATTGGGAAAGTTAGGAGAGTGAGTGACGGCAATCTTCTGAGACAAGAACGAATGAAGGGAAAAGAACAGTAAGAGATTTGGCTAATAGGAACATTAAGAACAAACTCAGAGAGAAGGAAGAAGAACAAGTTTTGGCTTTGAATAGATGAGAAAGAAAACAAAAGGTGAATCACCAAGGTGTAAGTTGAAGATTCGGCTATGAAGAAACAATTGAGAGAAAATGATGAAATGGAGAAAGTGATAGGAGAGTTCGGCTAAGGAATTATGAAATGTAAAGTGAGTGTGAATAAAAGAAAAAAGAGGGATTTGAGGTTTTGATTTTTGGTTGAAAGTAGAAAGAAGGCCAAAAGTGAGGTTCCCCAAGAGATGATTTCGGTTTGTGAATAAGAGAAGAAAAACAATTTTTCACCAATTGCCAAAAGAGAATAAGGTTTGATTCACTAATTTTGATCTCAAAGAAACCTATGGTAGAAACGACACACACCTACACACACACACCTCAAAACTAAAAATGAACCAAAGATGTAAGAAATACCTATGACCACTTTCGGCATAAGCACCTTGCTTAGCCCCCAAAACTGAAATCTCCCCCTTCAACCCCAAGCACATTCGGTCAACAATCCCAACAAGCCACCAACTCCTTGATCACCTCCTACATTCACTCCCCTCCCCACATTCGAATCGGTTGAAAGATTCAACTTCCACATTTCACTCCTGGCCTCCCGTTTGAAATATTTGACTTAGTCCACTCCCACTCTTCAAGGTCCCTAGATAAATCAATCACCTCCCATCCAGACACCAAAATGAATTCTTAAAAAGCAAACTATGCGACTCGAACCTGCTCCCTCACTGCTCCCCTGTGGCATCACTTACCTGCCTCTTAAGTGGCATCTCCTTGCCACCTTACCACCGCACTTCTTGTGTCAACAAACATAAGCACTAATCCTTAAAGTTTGTCCCAGCCAGCTCTCCCTTAAAGTGCCTAAAATTGAAATTTCGGCTAAAGTTTCAACTTAACCCCGAGCCTTCCTAGGGACCCCCAAACATAAAAAATTAACAAATAAAGCATACTGAAAACACAAAAACATAACAAATGCAAAGCCCCTAATTCCCGAATGTTACACGGAATAAGTCGAATCCTCAAAAAAGGATACCATATTTTCCCATTAGGCTTTGACAAAGCCCTCTCAATAATATAACACTCCTGACTGGAAATAGTCCATCGTGTTCCTTCAATACATAATCCTTCAATACTTGTGTTAAACCTTGAGTAATGATACTTTTAGCAAACAGAGTGTGTTTGCCTTGTATACCAACAAGACCAAACTGTGCATTAATATTGTCTTCATCAAAAGGAAAAGTATCCCTTATGTAAATAAAACGAGAATTTGGAGAATTAACATGGTCATAAAATTCTCGAACAATTTTCCCAAAAACGTTATCGGGGTCCAAACAAAAAAATATTCCAGCCATGTTTTTCTACTATGGATAACACATTCATCGTATCCCATGTATGGTTCATCTTTAAACAAGAAACCTTGCACAAAATAGAAAGGCCGCTTCATGATGTTACTATTGAATCTCGTGGTTGTGGCATTGTTAAAGAACATCATTAGCTGAGTAGCACTAGCACTTGATGGTTTAGTCGTTTGGAGGCAGTTTTGATGCGAGCCATTGGAGAAAAAAGGAAGAAATCTTGGAGAATGTAGTGGAAGAAAATATAAGAGAGATTGAAGAGAAAGAGTAATAAAAATGAAAACTTTAGGAGAAACTTAAGAGACTGAGCAGTGGGAAAGAGTGAAATAAGGAGGATAGTGATGATAGTTCAGCAAAAAGGGAATGTTCTAGGGAATCTGCATGATGTGGAAGAGGAAAGAAGGAAACTAATAATTTTTTTTTGGGTGGGGGAAACTGTGAAGTACCCTAATACTTAAACAAAAATTTTAACTTCCCTTCATAGGCTCGCCCAATAAGAGAATTGGCCCATCTAGAAAAACAAATATCTCCCTTGGAATTATCTGCTTGGTCATCCTCACGTTATCCATTACTCAGCTTATCGCAATGCTATGACAAACATCTCTTAATATAACAATTGTTTAGTTCACATTCTTTATTCTGTCCCTGGAAATCATAGAAAACTCTTCAAAAATAAAAAAATAATAAATATTAAATATTAAATATGTACTAAAAATAAAATTAAACTAAGGTAATTAAAAAAAAAGAAAGTAAAAGAAATCGTTAGCTCAAACATCTCGGAGATCAATGGAGTGCTTGTCTTGATCCACAGGGGCACCCCAGTAGTACTTTAAACATTGCCTGTTAAATTAAAATGTGACCCCCATTTTCAAGTCGTTGATATTAACAGCTCTATGAGGAAACACCTAGGTCTGATGGAAGCTATTTATTAATAAATCTTAACTATTTCTAATGTAATGGCTATTTTCTAACCTAGTCATTTCTATTTATTTCCATTTCTCGCAATCCTTTTCTCCATCTCATGGTTTTCTCAATTTTTGAATCAAAAGAATGCTCTCCATGTGCAATAATATCTCTACTCATGCACCAAAAAAAAATCCAAAAAAATAAATCAAAACAACTAATTAAGCTAAACTAACAAAATTATATAGGTAATAACAAACCAAATTTTCACCAATACTATCGATCCCCAACAATGACGTGAAAAAGTTATAGCGTGTGAATGTGTAATGCAAATGTGTAAGTATTCACATCGAATCAAGTAATAAAGTTTTGAGTGAGTATCGCGTCCAAAGGGATCGGAATTGATTAAAAATTGTTATGTTATTACTGTGAATTTGACTAATTAAACTATGCAAAAGAAACAGATGACAAATTGATGAAGACAATTAATGAATGGATTAATAAAATCAATTATGAATGAAAAATTGCTAGGGCAGTTGAAATGTTGTGGCAATTCTCAAAGATTAAGTGGGGAGGATTTGTATTGTTGAATGATAAGTGGGGATCATTCTATTGCTCAAGGATTCACTACTACAGTTTGCTTCTTTCGAGAGCCAGACTTTAAGCTATCATTCTGAGTTTTTGTATGTCTACAGAACTCAAGAATGATATCAATATTGTTTGTCTTTTCCCTATATAAATCACAACTTCTACGTCTAGAGTTCTGTGAATATTCTTTCGAATACTCGCCTATATCAACCGATAATAATCCAATTTATTTAATCTTTTTTATAATCAAAATCAGATCTAAAGACATACCATACGACCATCTATGTCTAGAGCCTGCATGCATACATTTAAAATAATCACAAATCGAATGAAACAGAAATCTAAGCATTAAAGATAGTAAAAATTCACCCAAATAATTCCAACCCAATGAGATTTAGCTCATGGATTGGACATTCACGTAAAAAAAAACCATTTAACATCATGATTCAAGTTTACAAATCACAAAGTTCAAATCAAAAAATAAAGATAGAATTGTAGGAAGCTCTCGCTACTCCAACTTTCACTTTAATACTTAAATTTGATGCACAAACCAAGGCAGATTTCTCTTCCCCTTCCTTGTGTTTGCATTTTTTTGATCTATAACCTGCTATCCTCTCCTCTCTTTTATCTGAAACTTTCCACGAGAATTCAATGAAGAGAAAAACTACTTTCCATTTCCTCTCTCTGTAACACCCCTAACTAGTATTCATCGCCGAAATAGGGTTACAGAGCATTACCGAAAGTTTTCAAAATATTTTTAGATAAATCACTATTCATTAACCGAGATTATTCAGGATGTCCCTTAAATGGACCCTTGAGGTCCAATACTGTCATTAGAATTGAGTCAAGACCTAATCGAAAACTCAAAGAATTTTTCAAGACAATTCAAAAATTTTCCAAGGTGTAGGACTCACACGCCCGTGTGGTCTAAGGGACACGCCTGTGTGAGTCTTTGACACATCCGTGCATCAACCCGTATCTGATTTAGGTTGCTCTCTGACTTGTGCCACATGGCCATGCCACACACCCGTGTGCTAGGCTGTGTGGTTAATTAATTTTATTCGAATTGGATGCAGGTTTCACACGGCCATGACACACTCTTGTGTTCAAGGCCATGTCACCCACACGGCTGAGACACACGTCCGTGTCTCTGCCCATGTGCTTAATTCTGAGCATTCTATTTCTAAATTTTAGGAGCAGGGGACACACAGCGAAACCATACACCAAAGTGCTAGGCAAGGTGTCACACACGGTTAAGACACACGCCCGTGTGTCTGCCTGTGTGGACAAAATAAGGCTATTTTCCAAGCCTTATTCCTCACCCTTTTTCCCTTATACCAGCACCAAAATTTAAACAAATTTTCATGGCCATAAAAGCATTCAACCAATATGCCTTTATGCACCACAATTTATTTCCATATCAATCTTGTACTCATATTTACCTATATACAATGGCCACATTTGTGCATTTTGTATCAATTATACTAATTTAATTCATTCGTACATTTGTCAATGTGATTTCTATCAATTAACCATTTAAACATATGCTACGATAGCTTTCATACATAAACACCAAAGCATGTCCATAGTTAGCCATTCCAATGGCTAGTCATTATCAAATATTTACATATCATTCCTTGACCAATTTAACCTATACATGCCACTTTGACCCTAATCATTTTACCATATATACTAAAATGAACTGTTGGATAGTGTGAGTGATCTCTACCAAGCTTACAATCCAACGAGCTTCCCGATTTACTAAAAGACAAGGAAAAATAAAATGGAGTAAGCATATAATGGTTAGTAAGTCTGTATAACTTGGTAAAAAACTTACAAACCATTCACATTTAAGTTAAACATTGCAAGGTATAACCAAACCATTTGGTTATAAGCCCTAACAGATATTCTCAATACCCTTGTTAAACACATATTTCATATAAACATCAAGAAACACATATATGAGTCCAATAATAATTAGATTCTCACACACATATGTTTTTCCACAACATGTATTCACATAACATATATAAAAATTATTTCCATGTATCTCAAATTTATTTCATATTAATTCATCTTGAGCTCTGGTATATTTCATGCCAGGACTTTACTCAACAATTAATTGTAGTATTGATAATCACTCGGATAGTACATTCAAGGTGTACAAATCTATTCTCAGAGATGAACGTATTCGTCAAACCATTTCATGTAACATCGTTTCATATTTTTCAAGTAAATACATGTAAAAATCCCTTTTCTTTTCGTATTAGTATTTAACCCATTGAGTTATTGAAAACATCGATGGATACACAGGTAGTACACTTGAGGTGTACAATTCCATAGTCTGTCAATTCATATTCAGTAGTACCTTTTAGGTACACTCTCAAGCCACATATCATACAGTAGAATTACCAGCCTAGGCTAAATTTTAGCTGTAACATATACTCTAAGGGCTTTGTCGGATTACCAGTCCAGTCTAAATCCTTTATATTACAAAGTATTCCCTATAAAGTTCATTCTAGGTTACCAGTCCAAATTAAATCTAGTCAATTAGGGTAACTAGTCTAAGCTAAATCCTCATTGAAGCATATACTCAAGAGGCTCATTTCAGATTACCCGTCCGAGCTAAATCACATGCAGTTTTATCAGGGAAATCACATTTATCCATCTACTTCCATTTATTCAAACATGATTTAACATTTATCAGGTAATTTTAGGGTATATGTTCAATCTCATAAATTTATGCATTTATGTAATTCACATTTCCACATTCAACTCAAGCACAAAAATAACATTTTATCATTTATCACTTATCATGTATTATCATTTATAGGACTTTATTAGATATGCAATCATTTCAGTTATGTAATTATACAATCACATACAAAATTCAATTTAAGCATAAAAACATGCATACCTAAGTTATACGAACTTACCTTGATAAATGTTCGTATACATAAAGTCAATTAATCTGACATTTTCTCCTTTCCTTGTTCTAACTCCGTATTCAATTTATCCAAATATATACGAGTAAATTTAACATCAATTTAATGCAATTCATACTTGTAACATCCTAAATTAGGGGTTGTTTGTAATTTAATTATTTTTCCCATGTGTGTGATTGAAGAAATGAAAACTATGATTACTTGACATGTTTTAAGGTTTAGTCATAACCCCGAGCTAGGTCTGACTTAGGGCTAAAAATTTATTTTTAGTGCTTGAGAGGAAGGAGCTAGGTGAGACAGGGGTTAAGAGAAAATTTTGTGAGAGGTTGGACACAAGGATTTAATTGGCGTGATTGGCTTGGTACGTCAAAGGGAGTTTCAAGGGGGAAAGATTTGAGTCTTGGGAGTTACAAGGGGGATGCATTTTGTTTTTGGGTTTTTGGGCGTTAAGGAAAGGGGGCCAAGTTAGAAGGCTTTAAAAGATTTTTGTGGGTGAGTTTGGGCATGAAAGTCAATTTGGTAAAGTGGCTTGGGGCCTTGGTGAATGCCGCCCAAGCAAGGGGGAGAATGACTCAAGTTCGAGTCACGGCAATAGCATAGGGGTTTTCTTTATTTTTTTGCAAAATGGCACCATGGATCTATGGTTATGGCCGAATGGCCTATGATCCATAATAATGTGTTTAAAATCAATTGTAAGGAAGGTTATTGTCGAATTCGGGGAGCTTATCGGGATTTGATTTCTTCAAGGTAAGGCTTATATAATATTTGGCCAAGGGCTTTGAATATGGATTTCTGTACTAAGTCAAATCTGACATATGGTATGTAGGATCTCGATTATTCAAGGCTCAAGCAGCAATTTTGGGATTTTGATTCATTTTGGTAAGTAATAGATAGTTTCGGCCAAGGGCCATTTGTTAAAGAATTTATGTTTAATGCCGAAACTAATATGTGCCATATAAGGATCTCAACGATTTCAGGAATAAGTGCAGTTTCGGGATTTGGTAGGAGACCAAATCGGCAACCAAGGTGAGTGTTATTTCGAGTACGAAGTATCCTTTGGGATTATTTGGTTTGGCCGAATAAGGCCTCTTTGGTCAGTAACCTTGTTGTTGGCCGAGTATAGGGTCAAAGGATCTAGCATCGTAGATCGGATCTTCAGGATCTAGGATTCGCGTTAGTATCAGGTGTGTAAAACTCTTTACACACTTTATTAGTTAACGTTGCTTTATTGTTGCCTTTTTAATCATTGTCGTAGTGATTTGCTTGTGGCCTTAAGCTTGGATTCCGGGTAAGTCCCCTATTACGTGATCTATGATATATGCTTGAGTATGCCATCACATGCTGTTGAATGCTATGCTATACATAAATGCATGATATATGGAATTATGATAATTGATATGTAAGCATGATGATGGTGGGATTGATGAGAGGGGGGATGATCTCTATGGACTGTCACCAGTGGTTTTGACCACAAGATGGGTTGGCCCCATCAGATTAATTGTGACTTCGGTCACCAGTGGTTTTGACCACACCGTTGATACCCAGTGGGTTGGTACCACCAGTGGTTTTGACCACATTATGATAATTGTGACCTATGGTCATCAGTGGTTTTGACCATACGATGGGTTGGCCCCATCACTTGATTGTGACTCTAGTCACCAGTGGTTTTGACCACACGGGGTAGTTAAAGGAGTACAGATGGTTAGTGGGGTTGCATGTTTGCATGTTTATTAATAATTTGTGTATGAGTTGCATTTCCGGGTGGGGGATTTACACACTGAGTCTTGGTGACTCACCCCTTCCCATATTATTTTGCAGATGAGTAGATCGCGGAGATGGAGCCGGAGAGGACTTGAGGCGGCCATGCTTATTCGTTGGATTTGAATTTAATTTATAATAGTTAAGTTTATTTTTTTTAAGTTTTTAATTTGGGTTGTAATAAGGCCGCTAATTTTTATTTGGATGTTTACATAGTTATTTTGTTTTACTTATGTTATATTACTAATGAACTTGCAAATGTTAAGTAAATCGGTTAAAAGCTATATTTTCAAATTAAGTAACTTTTACGAGTTTTCAAAGATGTTACCATTGGGTAACAAAATTTACCAAGACAACAATAACTCTGTCGACTTTAAAATTTTACATGATCAAATGTTTCCAAAGGGTTTTTCAACACAACCATGTTTATAAAAATAATCCCAACTGAGTTTTATCAAACCCTGTTTTAATACCTTAGCCATATTTTATTAAGTTTTCACCAGACACTCAAAATGTTTCAAATTATTTTACTCCGTGACATACCGGATCCGGCCAGACTCATGGGCCAGTTTGGGGTGTTACATTTTGGTATCGAGCAGGCTCAAAACTTCATTGTGGGGCCCAAGGCCCAAATGTTTTGCTCTTATTAGTAGGCCTTATTGAAATGTTTTGGGAAATCGTTTATGGTTTGAACAAAGATGGCACCGAGTCTCCGCACCAATCGCCTGTGTAAGTAATTCTATCTATTTTCTTTGTGAATATTAGATAGGGAGAAGGGTAAATTATGAACGAGAATATTAGAATAAGGAATTGTTGAACCCTAGGGTTAGCGTACCCCAACAAACAAAGCATAAGATTTAATAATTCCCTAAACAACCCTGTGAGTTGTCACTGAGCAGGAGATGTGGTAATCGTTATACGCATGTCTAGGATTGGATTCGGTGGGGGCTTGGTATTTAAGCAGTCCTAATGACTCACCTCCTACTCACTCGAATCCTCCTTGGTGCGTAGTGACGGTTCATCCTAGCTGAGACGACACACTCACAGGCTAAACTTGAAAACTAAAACCCGAAAGGGACTAGCCATTTTGTTTTGAAGTAATTAAAACCTTGGCTTTAAAAAAATGAATGACCAAAATACCCCTGGTTTGTAAACTACCAAAATACCCTCCGTATGAAAAATTTCCAAATAAAAAAAATTCAAAATATCCTTCTTTTGTGAAATCAATTAGAACCAAATTTTGGGAAATCTTGTTATGAATTTTTTTTTTTACTAAAATACCCTTAGTGGCAAAATTACAAAATTGCCCCTAACAAACAAAATTACCAGAATGACCCTAGTTTTCAAAATTTTGCAACATCACTGTTCTAGAAAATGCATTTCTCAAAAAGAATCCTCAAAGTTTTACAACTTTTGAAATATCCCTAATTTATTAAATTTTACAAATTCACCCTGATTTGTGAAAAATTACCGAAATACCCCTGAGGTCCAAAATTACCAAAATACCCCTGGATTTCAAAATCTATTCAAAATACTTCGGTAATTTAAAAGTTCCAAAATAATTTTTGACAAAATCATCCGGGAACTTTTCTTTTAGAAAATTACGAAAATACCCTGTAGGACAAAATTACGAAAATACCCCTAGGTAGTGGAAAACAACCAAAATGAAAAACTACAACATTTCTCTGAATGAACGAAAGTTCATAACTGCTTGGTGGATGGATGAATGAATGAAAAGACTGTGTGCATGCATGAATACGAAAGAACCACTCCTAAATTCTTTTTCATAAAACTCCTTCGCGGGTAAACAAGTGAAACGAAAGTACTAATTCATAAAACTCCTTAATCAAATCACGACGAGAGTAATGAGTACAAGAGGTCGTGGACGTCCGCCCCATGGCCATCGTAGAGGTAGGATGACCTTGTCGGAGCCAGCAGGGTCTGGTCATGGGTCTGGAAATGAGATGCCGGATCTACCGGCGATGGAAACTGAGTTCCAGGAGTAGACGGGTGGTAACGATGAAGTATCCCAAGCTTACTACGAGTATTGGAATGAGTTGTCGAGGCAGGCGCGGGTGCAAGAGCCCGTAAATTCATGGTTGAACGGCTCCGAGCTAACGGAGCGGAGGTGTTTAGAGGAGTTTCTGGAGTGGCACCCAGTGCGGTGGAATATTGGTTAGAATCTACTGAGAGGATCATGGGTGACCTGGATTTCACAGCTGAGGAGAAGTTGAAGGGTATCATCTCTCTGCTTCGGGATGAGTCATATCAGTGGTGGCTCACTGTAAGGGATGGAGCAATGGCGGAGGATCTCACATGGGAATTCTTTAAGGCCGCCTATCAAAAGAAATACATCGGAACCAGTTACGTGGATGCGCAGCGAAAGGCTTTCTTGAACCTGGTTCAGGGTAATAAGATAGTAGCGGAGTATGAGGCCGAATTTCTCCAGTTGAGTAGGTATGCTCGTGGTATTGTGGGTACCGAGAATGAATACTGTGTTAGCTTCGAGGACGGGCTGAGAGATGAGCTGAGGATGATGATAGCTCCACAGCAAGAACGGGAGTTTGCTGTCCTAGTGGAGAAGTTTAAGGTTGCTGAAGAGGTAAGGCAGTCAGTTGGCGAAATCAAGATATGAATTGGAATAAGAGGATGTAGCACCCCTAATCTTTATCCGTCGTCGGATTAAAGTTAGGAGGCATTTCCAGACTAAACACATTACCAAATAAACTTTCAATTCAATTCAAGAATAAGCAATGTGATCATTATTACATTATAAAACATTAACAACCTCATATGAATCATTCAATCAATACCATGATTATACATTATCCAAATTGTCTATTTAATATAAATACATGATATGCTTACACATAGTGATGTGGTTACTCCAAACCCATTATTATTATAGTAAACTAAGTACATACTTAAGCATCCCAAATAATCACTCATAATTAACTATATTATGATCCAATGAAAACTCTTATAAATCTAAACCGCATATATCAAACAAATGTTCTCAACATTCATAGACTCACATGTGCCATCTATCATTTTACCAAAATGTTATTTAAACTTCATTAAACATCATTGAACATCGAACATAATGGCTCTTCAAGCATATCAACATATTTCATTTATATAACATAATTGACTATACAATCTCAAAATCATCATCTTAGTTTGAATATCCATTAACCACAAGATCACAATAAACCTATTTAAATGCACATGAACTTTGAACCTTAGCCGAATATAAATTAGCCTAATGTCCATACAAACATTGCATTATAATGACATACCATATACTCCATTTGATCATTAAACATTCATGCATCGGTATCATATTAACAAAAGGATATAAGCCATATTCGCATGGCTAAGATATATATATATACATGGATAAAGTTTGGACTCAACATAGACATTATCAACCCTATACATGCCTTTATTCAATATGATCCAACTAAAAGAGTACCAAAAAGATGATAGTGCGGTTGACTTCGTCCCAAATCCTTCGAGTCCGTAGCTGGAACCTAATCTATAAAACAAGGGTAAACAAGAATACACACAATAAGCTTACTAGCTTAGTAAGTCTCAAGCAGTATTTATGACATATACACACATATGTACCATCATAGCTGAATATCAATGTTCATATATAGCGAAACCTTATTCATCGTATACTTAACTTGTAAGGCTTATCGAAAGTACCTTGATCGATAAAAAAAGTCATATGCATTTCCACATACAATCAAATAACATCTTCAATGTACATCTAAAATGATCTCACATAATTGAATGTATACAAATATATATATGTATGAAGCATGGCCGAAACTATATATATATATAATATAATTTCTCTTATATGCCAACAATCCACATCAACTCAATGTCATTTTTATTTGCATACCTTACATACCGAATGCACCAACACATTTCTATCAACTTACGTATTTGATCAACATCACATATATCATGAACTTGATTCAATACATACCTTTTGGCCGAACATAATCAATCATATAAAAAAAATATAATTTGACTTTCATCATTACAAATAATCAACTTACCTTGTCACTTACCAATATAATAAGTTAATTTCCTTTTTCTTTTTAGAGCTTATAGGTCAATATACTATGTATATACATCTCCGATTCTCTATTTTAACTTATCACCGGCAAAAAGCCTGCTAGGCATTAAAGCTCTAATTAAATCCCCAAGACGAGGCCTCGCTAGGCGAGAAGCTCTGAAATAAATCACCGGCACTAGGCCTGCTAGGCACAAAGCCCGACATATAACGCCAAGACAAAGCTTGCTAGGCATTAAAGCTCTAAATGAATCAAAGACAAGGCACGCTAGGCACAAAGCTCGAAATAATTCACGGCTCTAGGCCTGCTAGGCTTAAAGCCCGAGATATCATCGTTTTCAACATTTCAATGAACATTTCAATAGTATCATAACCACTTATCACTTAAACTTCACAATTCTATCACATTTCCAATTCAACTAAGCTTATTCACTTTTCACAAATAAAACTATTATAACATTGTATAATAAAACATATCCGATTCAATGTAACATTACTACATTCGGCTATCACATGTAAATATACCCAAATTTATCAAATTTTGTCATTTAATACTTTCATAATGCATTCTTTAATATAATCCAGCTTAGGGACTTACCTCGGCTGTCGATAGACCGTGCGAATCGGCTATTCGAGAACCTTCGTCTTTCCCCGATCCAATTCCATTTTTCTTTGCTCTTGATCTAAAACACATTAAATTCAGCTCATTCAAGTATATTTCAATTCAATTTAATCCCAAAACAACTAAACATGCAAATTACCATTTTGCCCCTAAGGTTTCACATTTTTACTATTTAGTCCTAATTGTTCAAAACACAAAATACACAAAATTAGCAAAAACCATACAAGGGCCGAATATTCACAAGGGCATTATAAGCCCATTATTTTCATTTATTTTGCAAATAATCCCCTATAAAAATTTACTTTTACAATTTAGCCCTAAATACTCAAAATCACCAAAATTTCCAACACTAAATATATTAATCTTAAGCATATCTTTAATTTAAAAACATCTAACATCAAAAACCACAAGAAAATTTCAATGGCCGAATATCACACATGCTTGAATTCAAAAATTTCAATATGGGTCAGCTAGTACACTAAGCAACGATCTCAGAAACATAAAAATCAACAAAAACCGAGCTAAAATTCTTACCTAATTGAACCCAATAGTTGCCGAAATTTTCAAAGTTTCTTCAACCCTTTTTCTTAGCTACATTCGGCCATGAACAAAGATGAAAGAAAAAATGGCCTTTTGTTTGTTTTACTTTAACTTATATTAATTTATTATTAAATTACCTAACTAACCTTTATAATATAATAACAAAATATTATATTTTAAGGAAAAACTTGTCCATGACCAGCCACTAACTCATAAAATGGGTTATTTACCCTTTAAATACTTCATATTAAAAAGCCATGCTCAAATTAGCACATTTCACTTTAGTATGCCACCTTTACCTTTTACGCGATTAAGTCCTCTTTATCAAATTCAATACTTAAACGATAAAATTTTCTACGAAACTTTCACACACATAAATTCATATATAATAAACACTAAATATAATATTTAAATATTTCTCGGGCTCAGATTCGTGGTCCCAAAACTACCGTTCTGATTAGGGTCAAATTCGGTTTGTTATAGAGGAGCTCCGGATCTTCAAAGTTTTCTGGTAATCAGCAGAAGAGGACAAGGTATGGTGGGTCGGATCAAGCTGCTAGGCCTGCTGCTGCTACTAATCCTCAATGGCTGCCACGGTGTGCTCAGTGTGGGAAATCTCACACGGGGGAGTGTTAGAATGGTAATCGGTTATGCTTTGAGTGTGAGTTCTGGCTTAAGGAGGTAACTTTTCTAGGGCATGTTGTTTCAGCTGAAG
The DNA here is from genome assembly GCA_025506655.1 of Gossypium rotundifolium. Lineage (NCBI taxonomy): Eukaryota > Viridiplantae > Streptophyta > Magnoliopsida > Malvales > Malvaceae > Gossypium > Gossypium rotundifolium. The sequence goes on from CP106725.1 coordinate 107,259,998, forward strand.
GCATCAGGGTGGATCCCCATAAGATTGAGGCAGTTTTAGAGTGGAAACCACCAAAGTCAGTTACGAAAATTTGGAGTTTTCTGGGGTTGGCAGGATATTATAGGAGATTTGTGGAAAATTTCTCCTTAATCGTAGCACCGTTGACTAAGCTGCTGAGGAAAGGAGTTCTGTTTGTGTGGTCAGAAAAGTAGCAAGAGAGTTTCGATAAGCTGAAGAGGATCTTGACAGAAGCACCAGTCTTGATTCAGCCAGAGGCAGGAAGGGAATTCATTGTGTATTGTGATGCATCGCATACTGGTTTAGGGTGTGTGCTGATGCAAGAAGGGAAGGTGGTAGCTTATGCGTCACGACAGTTGAAGCCTCACGAAGCTAGCTACCGACACATGATTTGGAATTGGCTGCTGTGGTTTTTGCCTTGAAGATTTAGAGGCACTACCTGTATGGGGAGAAGTCGGTAGTGTACACGGATCACAAAAGTCTGAAACCCGACAACTGAACTAGAAAAAGAGTAAATATTCACCCGCAAAAATTTGAGTTTAATTTTATTTGATTGTTCAATTTTTATCGATCTGAATGTGATATGAATATGATAAAAAATAGTCCAATTAAATTATATATAATTTAAAAATTATATTCTAACTAAAAATTTAAAAATTGGATTATGAAATTACGAAACATAAATTTTTTACCTCTTGACTCAGAAAGATTTAAATCTGAGGCAGCGGAGGTGGATTGAGTTGCTGAAAGACTACGACTGCTCAATTGAATACCATCCGGGCAAGGCTAATGTGGTAGCTGATGCATTGAGCCTAAAGGTGGTAGCGGATTTGCGAGCAATGTTTGCTCACCTAAGTCTCTATGAGGATGGGAGCCTTTTGGCGGAATTGCAAGTGAAGCCGTCTTGGATTAATGAGGTCAAAGAAAGGCAGATGACCGATGAAGCTTTGGGTACTCGGAAGTTGTAAGTACAGAATGGTGAGGCCGAAGGTTTCAGCTTAGGTAGTGATAGAGTGTTGTACTTTCAGGGGAGAGTATGAATGCCTAAGGATGATGATTTGAGGCGGCGAATCCTTAAGAAAGCTCATAGCAGTCCGTACGCTATGCACCCGGGAAGTAGCAAGATGTATCGGGATTTAAGGGAGCAGTTTTGGTGGCCGGGTCTTAAGCGGGAAGTAACCATGTTAGTGGGCAAGTGTCTAACATGCCAGCAAGTTAAGGCTGAGCATCAATTGCCATCAGGGTTGTTACAGCCGGTAAAGATCCCACAGTGGAAGTGGGAGGAGATTACTATGGACGTTGTAAGTGGGCTTCCCCTTACACCCAGTAAGAAAGATGCAGTTTGGGTGATAGTAGACCAGTTGACTAAGTCAGCTCATTTCATACCGGTAAGGGTTGACTACTTGCTTCAAAGGTTAGCCAAGCTGTATATAGCCGAGATAGTGTGGTTGCATGGAGTACCTGTGTCCATTATCTCGGATCGGGATCCTCAGTTTACGTTGATATTCTAGAAGGCTTTACATCAGGAGTTAGGCACGAAGTTGAATTTCAGCATGGCTTTTCACCCGCAGTCTGACGGACAATCCGAGAGGGTAATCCAAGTGTTGGAAGATATGTTAAGGGGCTGTGTTTTGGACTTTTGTGGTAGTTGGAAGGAGTACCTACCTTTGGTAGAGTTCGCTTATAACAATAGTTATCAAGCGAGTATTCAGATGGCACCGTATGAGGCGCTGTATGGTCAAAAATGTCGTACTCCTACATGTTGGACAGAACTAGGAGAGTGACAGATGTTGGGTCTAGAGTTAGTGGCCGAGACGGAGGATAAGGTTAGGGTGATTCGGGATCATCTCAAGGAGGCGTCGGACAGGCAAAAATCCTACGCTGATCTTAAACACAGAGAGGTTGAATATGCAGTGGGTGATAATGTTTTCTTGAAGGTATCACCTTGGAAGAAGGTGCTGAGGTTTGGCCGAAAGGGCAAGCTAAGCCCTAGATTCATCGACCGCATACCGGTCTTTGAACGTGTGGGACCGAGAGCTTACCAGCTTGAGTTGCCAGCAGAATTGAGCCAGATACATGACGTCTTCCATGTTTCGATGCTGAGGCGCTATCAATCAGATCCATCACACGTAGTGCCGATCACGAAAATTGAGGTGAGCTCGGACTTGTCTTTCGAGGAGGAGCCAGTACAAATTTTGGATCGAGATGTCAAGGTTCTGAGGAGGAAGTTAGTGCCTTTGGTAAAGGTGTTATGGCGAAATCATGATACGGAGGAGGCCACATGGGAACCCGAGAATGTGATGTGGCAGCAATACCCCCAACTCTTCTGATCCAGGTAATTTCGAGGCCGAAATTATTTTAAGGGGGTAGAACTGTAACATCCTAAATTAGGGGTTGTTTGTAATTTAATTATTTTTCCCATGTGTGTGCTTGAAGAAATGAAAACTATGATTACTTGACATGTTTTAGGGTTTAGTCATAACCCCGAGCTAGGTCTGACTTAGGGCTAAAAATTTATTTTTAGTGCTTGAGAGGAAGGAGCTAGGTGAGACAAGGGTTAAGAGAAAATTTTGTGAGAGGTTGGACACAAGGATTTAATTGGCGTGATTGGCTTCGTGCGTCATATGGAGTTTCAAGGGGGAGAGGTTCGAGTCTTGGGAGGTAGAAGGGGGATGCATTTTGTTTTTGGGTTTTGGGCGTTAAGGAAAGGGGGCCAAGTTATAAGGCTTTAAAAGATTTTTGTGGGTGAGTTTGGGCATGAAAGTCAATTTGGTAAAGTGGCTTGGGAACTTGGTGAATGTCACCCAAGTAAGGGGGAGAAGGACTCAAGTTCGAGTCACGGCAATAGCATAGGGTTTTCTTTATTTTTTTGCAAAATGGTGCTATGGAGAGGGAGGTGTTGGATGGCAATTGGGACTTTGGAGGGATAGGGATAAACATCTTTTTTTTCTATTTTATTTGAAGAAGGGATAAAATTTATCACAAAGGGTGAGAGTTGGCCGAATGAAGGACTCATTAGGGCCATCCACATTCGGTTTTGATAAAGCAAGGAGGTGCCAAAATTCATCAAAGTTTCCTTTCTTTTCCTCTTGATTGCTTGGCCGAATTCTCTCTAGTCCACAAATGCCAAAATTCTTCAAACTCCTATCATCCTTTTCATTATTTTCTTCTTGATCTCTAGCCGAATCCACTCCACTCCTTTTCCGAAATCTTTTCTCCTCCATTAAAGCTACTTTGGCCGAATAGCAAGTGAGCACAAGATTCTTTTTGGGTTTCTTCTTCAATCGGTTAGTAAGAGGTAAGTGGACATGGCCGAATGATTTTCTTTGGTTGGTTCAGGATCTATGGTTATGGCCGAATGGCCTATGATTCATAATAATGTGTTTAAAACCGATTGTAGTGAAGGTTATTGCCGAATTCAGGGAGCTTATCGGGATTTGATTTCTTCAAGGTAAGTCTTATATAATATTCGGCCAAGGGCTTTGAATATGGATTTCTGTACTAAGTCGAATCCGACATATGGTGTGTAGGATCTCGATTATTCAAGGCACAAGCAACAATTTTGGAATTTCGATTTATTTTGGTAAGTAATAGATAGTTTCGACCAAGGGCCGTTTGTTAAAGAATTTATGTTTAATGCCGCAACTAATATGTGCCATATAAGGATCTCAACGATTTCAGAAATAAGTGCAGTTTCGGGATTTGGTAGGAGACCAAATCGGCAACCAAGGTGAGTGTTATTTCGAGTACGACGTATCCTTCGGGATTATTTGGTTTAGTCGAATAAGGCCTCTTTGGTCACTAACCTTGTTGTTGGCCGAATATAGGGTCAAAGGATCTAGCATCGTAGATCGGATCTTCGGGATCTAGGATTCGCGTTAGTATCAGGTGTGTTAAACTCTTTACACACTTTATTAGTTAACGTTGCTTTATTGTTGCCTTTTTAATCATTGTGGTAGTGATTTGCTTGTAGGCTTAAGCTTGGATTCCGGGTAAGTCCCCTATTACGTGATCTATGATATATGCTTGAGTATGCCATCACATGCTGTTGAATGCTATGCTATACATAAATGCATGATATATGGAATTATGATAATTGATATGTAAGCATAATGATGGTGGGATTGATGAGAGGAGGGGGATGATCTCTATGGACTGTCACCAGTGGTTTTGACCACAAGATGGGTTGGCCCCATCAGATTAATTGTGACTTCGGTCACCAGTGGTTTTGACCACACCGTTGATAAATTGTGACTAAGTCCCAGTGGTTTGGTACCACCAGCAGTTTTGACCACATTAGATAATTGTGACCTATGGTCATCAGTGGTTTTGACCACACGATGGGCTGGCCCCATCACTTGATTGTGACTCTAGTCACCAGTGGTTTTGACCACCAGTGGTTTTGACCACACGGGGTAGTTAAAGGAGTACGGATGGTTAGTGGGGTTGCATGTTTGCATGTTTATTAATAATTTGTGTATGAGTTGCATTTCCGGGTGGGGGATTTACACACTGAGTCTTGGTGACTCACCCCTTCCCATATTATTTTGCAGATGAGTAGATCGCGGAGATGGAGCCGGAGATGACTCGAGGCGGCCATGCTTATTCGTTGGATTTGAATTTAATTTATAATAGTTAAGTTTATTTATTTTTTAAGTTTTTAATTTAATGTAATAAGGTAGTTAATTTTTATTTGGATGTTTACATAGTTATTTTGTTTTACTTATGCTATATTACTAATGAACTTACAAATGTTAAGTAAATCGGTTAAAAGTAATATTTTTAAATTAAGTAACTTTTACGAGTTTTCAAAGATGTTACCATCGGGTAACAAAATTTACCAAGACAACAATAACTCATCGACTTTAAAATTTTACATGATCAAATGTTTCCAAAGGGTTTTCAACACAACCATGTTTATAAAAATAATCCCAACCGAAGTTTTATCAAACCTGCTTTTAATACCTTAGCCATATTTTATTAAGTTTTCACCAGACACTCAAAATGTTTCAAATTATTTTACTCCGTGACATACCAGATCCGGTCAGGACTCATGGGCTGGGTTTGGGGTGTTACAATACTCAAATTAGTCCAATTTACATCTTAGGCAAAATTACCATTTTGCCCATAAACTTTTAATAAATGACGATTTCGTCCCTAGGCTTGAAAAATGAAATTCATACAATTTACTCCTTATTTCAAGCCTAACCAAAATTTCAATATAAAATTTACAACACATATATTCTATAAAATTTAGAATTTTTCCATGGATTTCACATTTTTACAATTTAATCCCTAAATCAAGTTTTCATCAAAATTCACATTGTAAAAGTTATTTATCTATGAACAACCTTTCATTTTCTACCATAAATTTCATAATTTCAACATATTCATCTATAATAAGAATTTTATACTTTGATATCTTTTCAAATTAATCCCTAAATATACAAATTAAGCTTTCCGATTTAAAAAAAATAATACTAAAAATGGGACATGAAAACTTACCAATTTGACCAAGAAAGCTTGCTTTCTCTTTCCTAGGGTTTCCATAGAATATTTGGGGAAGAGGATGATAAAAAGTGATTTTTATTTCTATTTAATTAATTATCATCTTTTAATTTTATCACTTTTCAATTTAGTCCTTAGCCTTTTTGCTAATTTTCCATGGATAAATCATCCAAAAATATCTACTAACTTTTCGTTAATGATCTAATTACCATATAAGGACCTCAAGTTTTGAATTCCATAGCTATTTGATCCTTCTAGCTACTAGAATCCAACTTTTGCATTTTATACGATTTAGTACTTCTCGTAATTAAGCACATAATCGGTAAAATTTTCTTATCAAAATTCTCACATGATATTTATATCATATTACGGACCATAAAATAAAATAAAAATAAATTTTATTTTAGGCTCGAATTTTTGGTCCCGAAACCACTGTTCTGATTTCACCAAAAAATAGGTTGTTACAACTCTTCCCCCTTAATAAATTTTTGTCCTCGAAAGTTTTACCAGTAAAGAGATTTAGACATTACTCTCTCTCATAGTTTCCTCCAATTCCTAGGTAGTTCCCTTTATATCATGTCACTGTTAGAAACTTTTACTTAAGCTACCTTTTCACTTCTCAATTTTTCTCTTCTAGTGCAAGAATTGCAATCAATCTCTCACAGTAAGTCATATCAGGCTGAATTTAACACTTATCAAAGCAATAACAGATGGTGGGTTTTACCGATACTATCATAATACATATACTCATAAAATATTGTGAATTCTGTAGAACTCTGCTAATAGTATCAATCAATCCGCAACAGTTCCAATTTTTTTCATAATCTTATATGACTCGATAGACCATGGGCTTGATTTGCCTTTACAGCCAAATCGGGGAACTTTCTTGTATGGCAAGAGTTTCATAATATTTTGTTGCCAATCTGAAACTCTATTTCTTTTCATTTTAGACTCGCATCGAATTTATGACGTTCAATTACCACTTTTAAACTGTCTTAGATCATTTTCATCTTTCTTCAATTCCAAAGAATCAAACCTACTACATGTATCTCTTCTCGCTGAGCTCCGTTCATGTAACATCCTGAAATTTAGAATTTTATGTTTTGCACTATACCATGCGATGGGCTAGTTAAAAATATTAATTGTGTATGTTTAGAGGTCCAAAGAAGGCTTGGGGTTGAGTTGCGCCTTAGCAAAATTTTTGTGTTTAAGTACTTTAAGTAGAGAAGGTAAGTGGAATCAAGGCTTAAGGAAATAAGTGTGTATTTTGCTAGCATAAGTGGAGCACATGGTGGAGTGGTGTGACGTCAAGTGGAGAGCATGAAGGGAAAGGGTTTGAATCCCATTTATTGCAAATTTTTGGATTTATTTTTGTGCCCCTATTTTAAAGTGTCGACCATGGTTCTAAATATGGTAAGGGAGACTTTTTATTGATGGAAAGATGGCTAAGGAATATGGTAAGGAGGAAGACAAGGGAAAAAGAAGGAAAGAAATCAAAGAAAGGGATAAGGGAGGGGGACATGTTGGCCGAATATTAGGAGTTGCCTAAGGAAAAATTTTTGGTCAACACTCATCTTTTGGTATAGGTGATTCACGATTTTGGTAGGGGGATTTTGGGAGCCAATTTGCTATAGCCTTTTTGCAAATTGTGCATGAGAGGTATTTTCTTTTTGAACATTTTGGTGTCTCTTTTCCAACCTTTCTCTTTTGGCTGAAACACTCAAATCATTTTGGTTCTTTTTCCTTTATTTTGCCAAATTACTCAAGACATTTTGGTCATCTTTCTTCTTGGTATTAGCTGAAACCCCCTAACACTATTTTTCCATCTTTCTTTCTTTTTCTCACCATTCTTCAACCACTCTTTGCTTCTTCTTAGTTGACAACTTTGATTGGCCGAACCTTTCTTGCCCTTTTCTTTTCATTAGCCGAATCTTTAACATCCTCTCTCTTCTCCATTCTTGCGTGTTGAACATTTCTCTTTGGTTGAATCAGGTAAGGGCTTCACTCTACTCCTTTCATTTTCTTTATTTCCTAGCCGAATGTGTGTCCATCACTATTCAATTTTTCTACTTTGTTTCTAAACTGAATATCACTCTCTCTCCTATTTTTTGATATCGTTATCAATTCTTTTTTTTGTAGTGTTCTAGTGGTTGGTCGAATACCACATCCTTGTCGATTCATTCTAGCCATAAGCCCAATCGTTGGAATCAGATTCATCATCGTTATGGTAAAGAGTTTCATTATGGTTTATTTCGATATCTTTCATTGCTTGGTTATTCCGTTAAAACGGATCGATGGGTTTGACTAATCGGATATTATAGGGGACTAAATTACTCATTTTTCTCTACTCGTTGATCTTTTGGAAGTAGTGGTAAGCCGAATCCTATCCCTAAACAATTACGTTCACTCCTTATAGTATTTTTCTAACTGAGACTTTTCCAATAGAAGCAAGTGGTAACGATTTGAAAGGAAATGCGATAGGATAACACAAAAGGAGTCGATTTGCGATTCCTACTCCCAAATTCAAACGAAGGGCTGTATCGATAATTCGGGATTTTTCACTGGGTTGTGGACCATCATCTGGTGAGAATAGACAAATCGTGGTTGTTCACTATACTAAGGGTAAGTATTTCATTAGATTGTTAGATTTAGATATTTGGATTAAAAAAATCTCGTTTGTTGGTTAATCGAGTATAATGGTGATCTAGGTGTCGACGATCAAGAAAGCTTAGTCCTTACCGCAATCAGGTGTGTAATCTCACACCAAAATTCCGTAAATCTTTGATTTATCATCTTATTAGAAAAATCGATCGATATTGCTTAAGAACTTAATAACGGTAATATGATATGAATCGAGTGATTTGCTTAAAACTCGTTAATACTAAGATTTGTCAAAAATCAGTGTTAATTTGTAAAGTTTCAAAAATACACTTGTGGGGCAAATTACCAAAATGCCCCTAATAGGCCGATTTGCTAAAATGCCCAAAATGGGCCGATTTGTTAAAATGCCTTAGTGGGCCGAATTATTAAATTGCTTTAATGGGTCAATTCACCAAAATTAATTCATTAGATTATTGATGATTATATATGTATTTGGATGTTTACTTATGAATGTTGCATTTTTACATATTGCATGGGATGGGAAAAATTGTATGGAGAGCAGCGTAGCCTAGTAGCATTGCCACAATTTGTTTATTAATATGCTTAATTATGATTTCGGTGGCTTGACCATGAAAATATTATACTTTAGCAGCTTGGCTGCATATTGGTGTGAGCGGCGGGGTGGGTTGACTTGATCCCCATAGGTGTGATTGACTGGTCAGGGGTGTGATGGATGGATGGGTTAGGTTGCATACATTTACTTCATTTAAATATTGCGATGTAAATGGGATTCGGTCCAAGATGATGCTATATGGGTTTAGGCCAGTGGATGATGGTAAAGGGGATTATACACTGAGTTCTAGTAACTCACCTCTTTTTCCTTAAACCTTGCAAGTGATGCTCAGTGAGGTGGACTTGGGCCATGGATGACTCAGTGGAGGCCATACTTTAGAAATGGTGTTTTTGAACTTTAAATTTCTTCTTTCATTTATTTTATTACTTTTACTATTTTGGGTTTAAAAGTTGTAATAAGGCCTCTAGGATTTTTTTTTTGTTTTTTTTATGTTTAGTTTTACTTATTATTTTTCTTGAATTATTTTAAATTGGGATTTTCTAAAATCATAAATAAAGATTTTACAAAATAGATTAACAAATGGATTTCCTAACAAACTTTTACAAATAATTTAACTTGAAAATTCTCTTTCGAATTATCAACAATATTTTCAAAAGTCACGATTTTTAAAGATCACTAGTTTAATTATCGATTCTTCAATTAACCTTTCAATATTAAGAGATTTTATTGAGTAATTCTAAATCAAATTTGTTTTCATAAACAATAGCATAATAACAACATCTTTAGTGAGAATCATAAGTTCTTTATTCATTTTCTTCATGTGACATGCCAGTTCTGGTCATACCGCATGGGCCGGGTTTGGGGTGTTATATTTTATGGTATTAGAGCCCGATTGCACAACTCAACTGTGGTTTGGGTTCAAAAGTATTTTTCAATGCTGTTTGAATTTTAAATTATAAATGCATATTTTAGAAGAAGTATGGCACCACGGGTATCCGGCACCAAGTCAGTAAGTTTTGTTTTAATTTTATGATTATTGTGACATGACTATGGTAAGAGAACTCCACAAAATAGAAGTACTCTAGAACTTTTAGCTTTAGGAGCTGAAACTATAGAGATTGAGACTTTAGGATACGTTTTGCGAAAATGACTTTACTTCCTATACTCCATAAAACATTATTTAATAAACATTGAATAGTATACTGATTCATAAGACTCCTAATTAGATTAAATCGACATTAGTGAACATGAGCACTAGAGGACGTGGACACGGTAGACGTGGCTGTGGTACAGGCCGAGGTGCTAGAGTTGTATCTAAGGAATCGGGACATATACCAGAAATAGATGCACCTGCATCACCAGTGACTAAAACTGGGTCACATGATCGAATGAGAGAGGACAACGCTCTGTCCCAAGCAATGTTGCGAATTCTGGAAAGGTTTGCTGGAACAAGAACTGGGTCGACAGCTCGTGGGTCGATTTCGGAGCGATTCAGATCGAATAAGGCCAAAGTTTTTAGGGGTATTTTGGGTGTAGCGCCAAGTGTAGCGGAGTACTGGCTTGACGCGGTGGAGCGTATCAGTGGTTGTGTCATTGCACCACCGAGCAGAAAATGAAACAGGTTGTGTCATTGCTAAGAAACGAGGCGTATCAGTGGTGGCTCACTATTTGGGAAGGCACTCAGGTTGATCGTATTACCTGGGAATTCTTTAAGAAAGCATTCTAGGAAAAATATGTCGGGGCTAATTATGTGGATGCCCGAAGAAAGGAATTCTTGAATATGGTTCAAGAAGTAGATCTGTGGCAGTTTACGAGGCAGAGTTCCTGCGTCTGAGTTGGTATGCCCGGGGTATAGTGCTGACTGATTATAAACACTGTGTGCATTTTGAGGACAGATTGCGTGATGAATTACGGTTACTGATCGCCCCATATAAGGAGAGGAATTTTGCTACCCTAGTGGAAAAAAGCTAAGATTGCTGAAGAAGTTAAAAACTCAAAACAGAAAAATCGAGACAAAGATAGGGGTAGGAACAAGAGAGACTTTGGGTATTCAGGTCATACGAGAAGTTTTCAGAAAAGGCCTAGGAATGAGGGGTCAGTTCGAGTGGGTGCTCTAGCTACTACCAATCAGTTGTAACCTTGTGTGGATTGTGGAAAACTTTACTCAGGTGAATGCTGGAAGAGAACTGGTGGTTGTTTCAGATATGGATCCAAAGACTATAGGTATAAGGATTTCCCTTGAGAGTCTTCTCAGACTCAAGTAGTTCGTAATAGATTTGCGTAGCCAACAGGAGGCGCTCAGCAACCGCAGAAAGGCCATGGGCCAGGTCAAGGTGGTAATGGCGTAGGACGAGGTTAGGGTGCACCGGGTAGAGGTATCGGTAATAGGGGTAACACGGTGGCGAGACAGTTAGGTTTGGTCTATGCAGTCAGACGTCAAGAGGATGGTGATGCACCAGATGTCATAACTGGTACGTTCTTCATATCTGATGTACCTTTTACCGCTTTGATAGACATTAGATCCACCCATTTGTATGTTGCTTGTGATGTGTCTAAAACTTTGAATATTAGATCTGAGATTACTTCTAGAGAAACAACTTTGATTAGCCCTTTAGGACAGTCGATGTTAGTAAATAAGTTGTATAAGGATGTGCCCTTAGAAGTTCAAGGGGTAGTATTTTTGGCGGATTTGATGGAACTACCATTTGGTGAGTTCAATCTTATTTTGAGCATGGACTGGCTGGTTAAACACCGTGCAAACTTGGATTGTGTTGTGAAGCAGATGGTACTAAGAAATTTAGAGGATAAGGAAGTGAATATGATAGGTGAAAGAAGAAACTATCTATCTAATATGGTATCTACTTTAAAGGCAAAAAAGTTTGTGCGAAAGGGGTGTGGAGCGTTCTTAGCCTTTATCAGTGCTTTGGATGCCAAAGTGTTGTCGGTAGAGAGTGTTAGAATGGTGAAAGAGTTTTCAAACGTATTTCCTGAGGAGCTTCCAGGATTACCTCCGGATTGGGAGGTGGAGTTTGGCATTGACCTGTTGCCAGGAACGACTCCGATGTTGTTGCTCTTTACAGAATGGCACTGAAGGAGCTAGCGGCGCTTAAAGCTCAAATTTAGGAGTTGTTGGATCGTAGATTTATTCGACCAAGTGTATCACCGTGGGGAGTGCTAGTTTTATTCGTTAAGAAAAAGGATTGGTCGATGCATATGTGTATCGATTATAGGCAATTGCATAAGTTGACAATCAAGAACAAGTACCCGTTACCAAGGATTGATGATCTGTTCGATCAGCTGTGAGGAGCTTCAATTTTTTCGAAGATAGACTTGAGATCAGGATATCACCATCTAAAGGTCAAGGAGGCAGATATTCATAAGACTGCGTTCCAAACTCGTTATGGGCATTACGAGTTCTTGGTGATGCCGTTCGGGTTGATAAATGTACCACCTACATTTATGGACATGATGAACCGAATCTTCCAACCCTATCTAGATTGATTGGTGGTTGTGTTCATAGATGACATCCTGGTGTTCTCAAAGACTGAAGAAGAGCATGATTCGCATCTACGAGTTGTATTGCAGATATTAAGAGAGAAGCAACTATATGCCAAATTCAGTAAGTGTGAATTTTGGCTGACGGAGGTAACCCTTTTGGGACATGTTGTGTCTGTCGAAAAAATTAGAGTTGATCCCCGGAAGGTCGAGGTTGTGTTGGACTGGAAGCCATCGAAGTCAGTCGCAGAAATTTAGAGTTTTCTAGGTTTGGCTGGGTATTACAATCGTTTCATTGAGGGGTTTTCGTTGATTGTTGCACCCTTAACTATGTTATTGTGTAAGGGAGTACCGTTTGTGTGGTCAGATAAGTAGTAAGAGAGCTTTGAGAAATTGAAGAAGATTCTGACAGAAGTGTCGGTATTGATTCAGCCTGAGGCTGGTAAGGAGTTTATTGTTTATTGTGATACATCACACACCGGCTTGGGATGTGTGTTGATGCAAGGGAGGAAGGTGGTGGCTTATGCATCTCGTCAATTAAGGCCGCATGAGATAAACTATCCCACACATGGTTTAGAGTTAGCTGCAGTGGTGTTTGCTTTAAATATTTGGAGACACTATCTGTACGGGGAGAAGTTGATTATCTACAAGGACAATAAGGGTTTGAAGTACCTCCTTACCCAAAAGGAGTTGAACTTGAGACATCAGAGGTGGATAGAATTGTTGAAGGATGATGACCTCTCAATTGAGTATCACCCAAGTAAAGCTAACGTAGTGGCAGATGTGTTGAGTCGTAAGGTGATATCAGATTTGAGAGCGATGTTCACTCATCTCAGCCTTTATGAAGATGGTAGCCTGTTAGCAGAACTTCAAGTGAAGCCTGCATGGGTAAATCAGATTAAGGAAAAGCAGATGTTAGATGAAAGGTTGGGTTCTCAGCTTAAGCAAGTGGAAGGTGGTGAGATAGGGGATTTTGGATTGAATAGTGATGGAGTATTGTGTTTCCGCGGAAGAGTTTGTATGCCCAAGGATTCAGAATTAAGGCAAACGATTCTGCGTGAGGCGCATAGTAGCCCATATGCTATACACCCCAGGGGAAACAAAATGTATCAAGACCTTCGTGAACAGTATTGGTGGCCAGGGTTGAAAAGGGAGGTTACCGACTTCATGAGCAAGTGCTTGACATGTCAACAGGTGAAGGCAAAACATCAACTATCGTCAGGGTTGCTACAACCGGTAAAAATTCCATTATGGAAATGGGAAATAATAATGATGGACTTTGTTAGTGGGTTACCCTTGATGCCTAGTGGATCGATTAACGAATACTGCTCATTTCCTACCTGTTCGTACAGATTATTTATTGCAGAAGTTAGCCAAGTTGTATGTAGCAGATATCGTGAGGTTGTATGGAGTACCAATGTCTATTATATCGGATAGGGATCCTAGGTTTACATCACTGTTTTGGAAGGCTTTACATGAAGCTTTGGGTCCAAGACTAAATTTCAGCATGGCGTTTCATCCACAGACTGATGGCTAGTCAGATAGAGTAATCCAAATTTTAGAAGACATGTTAAGAGGCTGCGTGATCGACTTCAGGGGTAGTTGGGAAGATTTTTTATCACTAGCAGAGTTTGCATACAACAACAGCTATCAATCCAGTATCCAGATGGCACCGTATGAGGCATTGTATGGTCGTAGGTGTCGTACTCCTACTTGTTGGACTGAACTGGGGGAGCGACAGTTGTTGGGTCCTGAGTTGATCTCGGAGACAGGGGAAAAAGTTATGGTAATTCAGGCTCAGTAAAGGAAGCTTCAGATAGACAGAAATCATTTGTGGATCTAAAGCGTAAGGATATAGAATTTACAGTGGGAGATCAAGTCTTTTTGAAGGTTTCACCTTGGAAGAAGATCATAAGATTTGGACGGAAGGGCAAGTTGAGCCCTAGGTTCATCGGACCATATAGTGTGCTGAAGCGTGTTGGGCCAGTGGCTTATCAGATGGAGTTACCTCCGGAGTTAAGTCAGATACATAGCGTATTCCATGTATCGACATTAGGGCGTTATAGTTCAAATCCGTCTCATGTTGTTTCTATGGAGGAAGTTGAAATAAGACCTAACTTGTCTTTTGAAGAGGAGCCAGTGCAGATTTTAGATCGGGATGTTAAGGTACTAAGAAAGAAGTCGGTTTCATGGGTCAAAGTATTATGGCGTAATCACGGGTCAGAGGAAGCAACATGGGAGCTAGAGGACACGATTCGACAACACTACCTTCATCTCTTTTAATCAGGTAAATTTGAAGGCCGAAATTTCTTTAAGGGGGTAGAATTGTAACATCCTCAAATTCAGAATTTTATGTTTTGCATTATACCATGCGATAGGATAGTTAAAAATTTTAATTGTGTATGTTTAGAGGTCTAAAGAAGGCTTGGGGTTGAGTTGGGCCTTCGCAAAATTTTTGTGTTTAAGTACTTTAAGGAGAAAAGGTAAGTGGCATCAAGGCTTAAGGAAATAAATGTATATTTTACTGGCATAAGTGGAGCACATGGTGGAGTGGTGTGGCGTCAAGTGGAGAGCATGAAGGGAAAGGGTTCGAATCCCATTTATTGAAAATTTTTGGATTTATTTTTGTGCCCCTATTTCAAAGTGTCGGCCATGGTTCTAAATATGGTAAGGGAGACTTTTTATTGATGGAAAGATGGCTACGTAATATGGTAAGGAGGAAGACAAGGGAAAAAGAAGGAAAGAAATCAAAGAAAGGGATAAGGGAGGGGGACATGTTGGCCTAATATTAGGAGTTGCCTAAGGAAAGAGTTTTGGTCAACACTCATCTTTTGGTATAGGTGATTCACGATTTTGGTAGAGGGATTTTGGGAGCCAATTTGCTATAGACTTTTTGAAAATTGTGCATGAGTGGTATTTTCTTTTTGAACATTTTTGTGTCTCTTTTCCAACCTTTCTCTTTTGGCTGAAACACTCAAATCATTTTGGTACTTTTTCCTTTATTTTACCGAATTACTCAAGACATTTTGGTCGTCTTTCTCCTTGGTATTAG
The DNA here is from genome assembly GCA_025506655.1 of Gossypium rotundifolium. Classification (NCBI taxonomy): domain Eukaryota; kingdom Viridiplantae; phylum Streptophyta; class Magnoliopsida; order Malvales; family Malvaceae; genus Gossypium; species Gossypium rotundifolium. The sequence continues at coordinate 107,275,225 of CP106725.1, forward strand.
CCGAAACCCCCAAACACTATTTTTCCATCATTCTTTCTTTTTCTCACCATTTCTTCAACCTCTCTTTTCTTCTTCTTAGTTGACAACTTTGATTTGCGAACCTTCCTTGCACTTTTCTTTTCATTAGCCGAATCTTTAACATCCTCTCTCTTCTCCATTCTTGTGTGTTGAACATTTCTCCTTGGCTGAATCGAGTAAGGGCTTCATTCTACTCCTTTCATTTTCATTTCTTCCTAGCCGAATGTGTATCCATCATTATTCAGTTGTTCTACTTTGTTTCTAAATCGAAATATCACTCTTTCTCCTATTTTCTCATATTGTAATCAATTATTTTTCGTACTGTTCTAGTGGTTGGCCGAATGCCACATCCTTGTCGATTCATCCGTAGCCATAAGTCCAATCGGTGGAATCGGATTCATCATCGTTAAGGTAAAGATTTTCATTATGGTTTATTTTGATATCTTTCATGGCTTGGTTATTTCGTTAAAAAGGGATCGATGGATTTGACTAATCGAATATTATAGGGGACTAGATCGCTCATTTTTCTCTACTCGTTGATCCTTTGGAAGTAGTGGTAAGCCGAATCCTATCCCTAAACAATTACGTTTACTCCTCATAGTATTTTTCTAACCGAGACTTTTTCAATGGAGGCAAGTGATAACGATTTGAAAGGAAAAGAGATAGGAGAACACAAAAGGAGTGGATTTGTGATTCCTACTCCCAAGTTCAAACGAAGGGCGGTATTAGCAATTCGAGATTTTTCACTGGGTTGTGGACCATCATCCGGTGAGAATAGACAAATCGTGGTTGTTCACGATACTAAGGGTAAGTATTTCATTAGATCGTTAGATTTAGATATTTGGATTAAGAAAATCTCGTTTGTTGGTTAATCGAGTATAATGGTGATCTAGGTGTCGACGATCAAGAAAGCTTAGTCCTTACCGTAATCAGGTGTGTAATCTCACTCCGAAATTCCGTAAATCTGTGATTTATCATCATATTAGAAAAATCGATCGATATTGCTTAAGAACTTAATAACAGTAATATGATATGAATCGAGTGATTTGCTTAAAAATCGTTAATACTTAGATTTTTCAAAAATCAGTGTTAATTTGTAAAATTAAAAAATTACCCTTGTGGGCCGAAATACCAAAATGCCCTTAATGGGCCAATTTGCTAAAATGCCCTAAATGGGCCAATTTGTTCAAATGCCTTAGTGGGCCGAATTATTAAATTACATTAATGGTTCGATTCACCAAAATTAATTCATTAGATTATTGATGATAATATATGTATGTGGATGTTTAATTATGAATGTTGCATTTTTACATATTGCAAGGGATGGGAAAAATTGTATGGACAGTAGTGTAGCCTGGTGGCATTGCCACAATTTGTTCATTAAAACGCTTAATTATGATTTCGGTGGCTTGGCCGCTAAAATATTATACTTTAGCAGCTTCGTTGCATATTGGTGTGAGCGGCGGGGTGGGTTGACTTGATCCCCACAGGTGTGATTGGCTGGTCGGGGGTGTGATGGATGGATGGGTTGGGTTGCATGCATTTACTTCATTTAAATATTGCTATGTAAATGGGCTTCGGTCCAAGATGATGCTATATGGGTTCAGGCCAGTGGATGACGGTAAGGGGATTATACACTGAGTTCTAGTAACTCACCTCTTTTTCCTTAAACCTTGCAGGTGATGCTTAGTGAAGTGGACTTGGGCCATGGATGACTCGGTGGAGGCCATACTTTAGAAATGGTGTTTTTGAAATTTAAATTTCTTCTTTCGTTTATTTTATTACTTTTACTATTTTGGGTTTAAAAGTTGTAATAAGGCCTTTGGGATATTTTTATTTTCTTTTTTTTATGTTTACTCGTACTTATTATTTTTCTTGAATTATTTTAAATTGGGATTTTCTAAAATCATAAATAAAGGTTTTCCAGAATATATTAATAAATGGATTTCCTAACAAACTTTTACAAATAATTTAACTCGGAAATTCTCTTTCGAATTATCAACAATATTTTCAAAAATCACGATTTTTAATGATCACTAGTTTAATTATCGATTCATCAATTAACCTTTCAAGATTAGGAGTATTTTATCGAGTAATTCTAAATCAATTTTTTTCTTAAACAATAGCCTAATAACAACATCTTTAGTAAGAATCATAAGTTCTTTATTCATTTTCTTCATGTGACATGCCAGTTCTGGTCATACCGCATGGGCCTGGTTTGGGGTGTGACAGTCCAAAACACTAGAGTTTTACTTTTATGGCCATTTAAAGCCTTGTACAGTAAAATTTTATATTTTATTGTTAGTTGTTATAAGTAATTTCAACCCAAGGCAAGTACTTTTCTCAGTTACCTTCAAATTCGAGTACACAGCATCGAAGCATATCTTCAAAATCTGAATCATATGTTCTGATTGATCATCCATCTGAAATACCGTACTAAAATGTAACCATGTACCCAAGGTTTCTTGTAACTTGTTTCAGAATCGGAATATAAACCGTAGATCTCTATCAGGAATAATAGAAACTAGCACATCATATAATCCGTCAATCTCAAAAATAGGTAATTCAAGCAATCTATCAAGCGAGAAATCCATTCATGTCAGAATAAAATGTGCAGGCTTTGTCAAACAATCAACAATTACTGAAATAGTATCTTTCTTTTTCATAGACAGGGATAATCCCAACATAAAGTTCATAGTAACTTTGTCCCATTTCCACTTCGGTATTTTCTCTGACTATAACCATCTTGAAAATTTCATCCTTAACTTGCTGGTAAATCCATCATTTAGGTACAATTTAAAAAATACCACATTTCATTTCTGGGCTACTAATACATCTTTTTCAAATCATTATGCATTTTATCGTTCTCTTGATAAGCAGGCGTAGTACCACTGTGATCATTCATGTAAAATTTCCATTACAAGCTCTACTTTCTTCAGTCCACAAAATATGTCTCTGATTAATAGACATTTACCGACTCTATTCTGTAATTATGAATCAGAAATTATTTCACATTGTACTCATTTAACCCACAACTCATTATCACTTTTTTGAGTTTCACTGATCTATTATAGAGACATCGGTTTAGCTCTATACCCAGGTAAAATTAAGTTATTATCAGACAATCATATTTGATATCCATGGCTTCCAAAATATACAAAGATTTTCTACTCAGAACATCTGTAACCACATTCATTCTTTCCAAATGATATACAATTATCAAATCATAATCGTTCAATATTTTAGACCATATACGCTATCTCGGATTCAAATCTTTTAGCAACATCAGATACTTCAAACTTTTATAATCGGTGAATATATAACATTTTTCACCACACAAGTAATGTTGTAAGATTTTAATACAAAAACAATAGCCGCCAATTCTAGATCATATATCGAGTAATTCTTTTCATGTGGTTTTTAACTGTTTGAAAGTACAGGCTATTACTTTGCCTTACTGCATCATGACACAGTCTAATCCCATTCAATGTTACATTACTATAATAACAAGTTCTTTACCCAATTTAGGCTGAATTAGAATCAATACTTTGATCAACAAAACTTTCAACTGGTAGAAACATTATTGAAATTTATCGGTCCATTCAACTCTTACATCTTCTCTGTAATAACTATGTCATCAATGTAGCTACTTCAATTATTAACATTTAAGCTTTAAGCTTTTACAAAGCCACAACCGTCGGATACATTCAAAACCATAGTGTATTAATATGAGCAACATTTAAACCGTACAGACAAAAGCAACACTTTAATATCAATAGTGTACCTCAAATCAGAAGAGGGAGAACCGAAAGTGGCCCTAAGAATAACCAATGTAGTAATTCAGTTTCTATAATATGTGATCTCTATCACCATACCTCATGATCGAGTCAATATTTATTACGGTAATGAATGTAATTACCTCTGACCGATGAATATCTCTTTCATAAACCATGTTTAAATAATAGAGAGACTATGATATCTCAGAAAAAATTAAAAGAGTAATATCACGTATGCTTAGGTAAAAACAACTATTATAAAGACAAATAATTTGCATATTCGCAATTCAGGGCTTCAATTAGTAGAAGTAGTAAATAACATGATATGAACCTTATCATTAAATCTTATATCAATCGTGATGAATTAGAAACCCAAGTAAGGTATAGCGATACCATTCATGAATTAACCAGACTTACAGTAATTCCATCTATCATAATTTACTAGACTTTCAATACGATAAATATTGCATCTGAACATGCACAATTTCACATGCCTCTGAGAATAACAGTACATATAGAATACCCATATAAAATACACAGAAGGGATTGTTGTAATTTATTCCCGATTATAACAATTGTATTCAATACTTCTGCAATTTTATCACTATTCCACTAACATATATAGTCATCAATGATCTCACATCATTCAGTTCACTCGCAAAGCTTATTCGGAAGAAATTTTTCAGTTAGCCCATTCTATAGATACCATATCTGAATCAATCAATTTCTCATGAATAACTTCTTTTTTTAATAGGCATTGTATATCCTAAATAGTTTTTAGAAAAATCTAACATCTCTCTTTAGAACCTATCTTTATTTACTAACCCATTCTCGGTTTTAACTATATTATTAATCATTCAGCCATTGAACTCTTTAGTTTCACATTCATGAGTTTAATCCATATAAATCTTGTGAATTTCATTGTATAAAACTATACTGGTAAGGGGTAGAGATCGTAAGCCTCAAAATTTATCTTTCGTAAATACACACATATCACTTAACATTTATCATTACAACATTCACTATAAAACATTTATCCATACCTTTATAAGTCCCCTTTATCATATGCAAAATTTTTACTCAAGCACGTGAGTATCACTTCCAGCAGTATCGGAATTAGCTCAGTTGGAAAGAATCTCTGTCTATTTGCAAAATAAATTTCATCAGAGTCGGGAGATATCACACTATCACAGGTTATATAATGGCATGTACTTCTAGATTCCACATATGCTACGTTTAGTCTGAGAATCGACTAAATCATAGCTCTGATACCACTAAATGTAACACTCCTAAGTATCTTTCATCGAAATAGGGTTACAGAGAGTTACTAATAATTTCAAAACATTTTTAGATAAATAATGTAAATTACTATTTATTAACCGAGATTGTTCAAGACGTCCCTTAAATGGACCCTCGAGGTCCAATACTAACATTAGAATCGAGTCAGGATTTAATCGAAAACTCTAAGAATTTTTCGTGACATTTCAAAACTTTTCCAAGGTGCAGGGCTCACACGCCCGTGTGGTCCATGGCACACGCCCATGTGACTCTTTAACATGCCCGTGCATCAGGCCGTGTCCGATTTAGGTTGCTCTCTAACTTGCCCCACACGGCCATGCCACACGCATGTGTGCTAGGCCGTGTGGTTAAATAATTTAATTTGAATTAGATTCAGGTTCCACACGGCCGTGACACACGCCCGTGTTCAAGGCCATGTCACTCACACAGCTGAGACACGCCCGTGTCTCTTCTCGTGTGCTCAGTTCTGAGCATTCTGTTTCTAAATTTTATGATTCAAGGGACACACGGCCAGTCCACACACCCATGTGCTAGGCTGTGTGTCACACACGGTCAAGCCACACACCCGTGTGTCTACCTTTGTGGACAAAATAAGGCTATTTTCAAGCCTTATTCCTCACCCTTTTTGTCTTATATGTACACCAAAACTTAAACACATTTTCATGGCCATATAAACATTCAAGCAATATGCCTTTATGCACCACAAATTATTTCCAAATTAGTCTTGTACTCATATTTACCTATATACAATGGTCAAATTTGTGCATTTTGTATCAATTATACCAATTTAATTTATTCATCCATTTGTCAATGTGATTTCTATCAATTAACCATTTTAAACATACACTATGATAGCTTTCATACATAAACACCAAAACATGTCCATAACTACCATTCCAATGGCTAGTCATTATCAAATATTTACATATCATTCCTTGACCAATTTAACCTATACATGCCATTATAACCTTAATTGTTTTACCTTATATTCTAAAATGAACTATTGGATAGTGTGAGTGATCTCCGCCAGGCTTCCGATCCAACAAGCATTTCGATTCACTATAAGACAGAGAAAAATAAAACGGAGTAAGCATATAATACTTAGTAAGTCCATATAACTTGGTAAATAACTTACCAACCATTCACATTTAAGTTAAACATTGTAAGGGATAACCAAATCATTTCGTCACAAGCCTTAACACATATTCTCGATACCAATGTTAAACACATATTTCATATAAACATCAAGAAACACCTATATGAGTCCAACAATATTCAGATTCTCATACACATATGTTTTTCCACAACATGTATTCACATAACATATATAAAAATTATTTCCATGTATCTCAATTTTATTTCATATTTATTCATTTTTGAGTTCCGGTATATTTCATGTCAGGACTTTACTCAACAATCAATTACAGTATTGATAATCACCCGGATAGTACATTCAAGGTGTACAAATCTATTCTCATAGATGAACATATTCATCAAACCATTTCATATAACATCATTTCATATTTTTCAAGTAAATACATGTAAGAATCCATTTTCCTTTCATATTAATATTTTACCCGTTGAATTATTGAAAACATCGATAGATACACAGGTAGTAGACTTGAGGTGTACAATTCCATAGTCCTTCAATTCATATTTAGTAGTACCTTTAGGCACACTCTTGAGCCATATATCATACAGCAGAATTACCAGTCCAGGCTAAATTCTAGCTGTAATATATACTCTAAGGGCTTTGTCGGATTACCAGTCCAGGCTAAATCCTTTATATGACAAAGAAATACCTATAGAGTTTATTCTGGATTACCAGTCCAGACTAAATCCAGTTAATTAGGATTACCAGTCCAGGCTAAATCCTAATTGAAGCATATACTCGAGAGGCTTATTTCAGATTACCCGTCCGAGCTAAATCCATTCTATAACACATGCAGTTTTATCAAGTGTAACATCCCCAAACCCGGCCCACGAGTCTTGACCGGATCTGGTTATGTCACTGCGGAAAAATGTTGAAAATCTTTGTCTTTAGAATAAAACTTGAAAATTTTGTTTATTTTCGGGAAGTAATTCCATTAAAAATTATTAAATAATAAGCTTGGTTTGAATTAAAACTTTATTATATTTTATTAAAAGATAAATCATTTGTAAAAATATTTCTAAGTACGATATAAATTCAGTCATCCATAAAAAGAGTACTTTAAACAAAAGTGGCCCTTATTACAACCAATATTAAACAAAACACTTAGTATTAAAATTGCTTAAAAATAATTAAATTAATCTCCTTCGCATGGGCCACCTTGCATCCTCTCCCACCTTGGCCCCGGTCAACAAGTCACTGCAATGTTGGATAAATAATTGGGTGAGTCATACGGACTCGATGTGTAATTAAAACCACGATATCCACCCACATGCTAGCCACAAATCAACCCAATTATCAAATGCAACATATAAATATAATCATTCAGACATTACCATAATCTGGCTTGGCCCACAATCAAATCATATTCAAGCACCGGCTAGGCCCTTTCTCATCACCATCGATCACCGGGCTTGGCCCATTTCCACGTATGTTCTTAAAACATACCTATTCATATTCCATATTGGGCTTGGCCCATTTCCATATCAATTTATAACCAAACCATGCAATCATGATACCCAACCCAATCCTAAGGTCCAACCGCTACACACCCCTTAACCACCTACCACACTGGGGGGACTATCGAGTCACCCTCTCCTTTTCCCTCCAAAAGGCAACCAATGCCATCCACGATGTAGCGTATAGCTAACATCAAACCACGATGGAGCACACAAGAATCCATCAAGCCACGATATGGCATAAAGGCGATATCAATCAAGGTAACCACGCGAACTAAATCGCAAAGATCCACAACGTGACCTCGATCGGCGCCAATCCACGATGTAGCACAAAGTCGACATCAACCACGTATCAAGTACACCCTTACCTTCTTTCAAAAACCTACCCATGCACATGTAACATAATATGATCTTTGAGATGATGCATGTGCATGATATTCACAATCATAGGCATACTCACATATTAAAATCAATTATCACATATTAACCAATTTGCTACTAACTCGGTCATCATCATACCCCTTCAAGGGTATCAATTTCATATTCTATCGCACTTGTTAGCAAACATATTAAGCGGGCAAATATCACGCAAATCCGGAAACAATGGCTAACTACACACCTTATAACCAAGCTCTAAACCTCGATCCCGACGCTATTGCTTAGCGAGACTACAGTTATCGCCTATCATTTTCTGCTGCCGCCCACACCCGTGGCCAATCACGAACAATTTAAATCCGACCTCTTCTTAAACTTGAACGGGGACTTTCCCTTGCTCACCTTGGTGGTATTCGCATCCATAGCGATATCTAATCAAAACTTGGTTAATGAGATCTTAAGCGAATAATCATAAACTACTCATCCTTACCGAGCGAGTCTTGAAATCCAAAGCTCCTTAATCACGCTAAAACTCCTAAATGGTCAAGGTTAGAATCGGTTACCACAAATGCCAAATATGGTTTATAACAAAATCCATGAAAAGAGGACCCTTTGGCGAATAGCACCTAACCCTTACCTTGAGTAACCGAATCAAAACGACCCTAAGTGCTCCCTTGCGTTGGCTACAATAGAAAAACACATCATCATGGCCCTACGGATCATACGGCCCACCAAAGGAATCAAGGCCTAGATTCCCGATTCGCAACTTTATGGAAAAGAATCCGAAATGTACTAAAGAGAACACTTACCCTTAAAAGCGAATGGAGATGAACTAAGGAGATCACCTTTGTTGATATTAAGCCACCACACTAGGCTATCAAAAGGAGATTTCAACCGGGTTGAGAGGAGATTCGGCTAAAACAAATAAAGAAAAGAAAAGGAGAAAAGGCTATGGATATTCTGGCTTAGCTAACAAAAAAAAAGAGTTAAGAGGTTTGACAATGGTGTTGAACACTAAAGAAATCTTGGCCTCACGCAAAATAATTGGGAAAAGAAGAGAACCCTCTTGCTCCAAATTTTGCAAGAACAACGGAGAAGAACAAATAAATTTTGGCACAAGCAATAAAAGGAGAAAAAAATATGAAAAGGGTGTTTCCCTATTTATAAAAATTTGGCCACCTACCTACGTGAAGAATCCATCCTTTGGCCATCACCTACTAATTCAAATTAAATTTGAATTAGCCAACCCCACATTTACCCATATCCTATATTATCTAAAAAAATAAATAAAGCGACAACAATTTCTTCTATCCACCAATTTTAAACTAAATCAAATACTCCTACAATTATCCCACTTATCCAATAAAATAAAATAAAATAAATAATAATTATCCTACAATAAAAAACAAATACTAGATAAAATTTAACACTAATCCTACCTAGCCATCTAACACTTATCACTCTCGACTAACAAGAGTTACACCTCAAATGCAACACCCATGTGCCATCCACCCTCACACCAATCGGCAACAAAAAAAACAAATCCACCTCATTTCTGTGATTCGAACACGGGACACAGGGAAAGCCAACGACCAACTAGCGCCTGGCCATTCGACCACCTTGCATTCCTTGACATAAAGCCCCACTATTTTATTTTAAATCCAACCTACTTCAGCCCATCACCAAACAACAAAATAAAACTCCATAATGCACTCCAGGCCCTCAAACCGTGACCTCCCTCCCTCCAGGCGCCTAAGTAGCGCTAAGAGCCACTCGCCAATTGGACTTTCATGTCCATCAACTTGGACATTTATTTTTAAGGCCTACTTAGCCCAGTCCCTTGACGCAAAAATAAAACAAAGTTGCTGCCCCAGCAACTCGAACCCTTGCTCCCTTAGGCGCCACCTTCCAAAGCCCCCAAGCAGCGCATAACCACTTTGCCAATACCTTTCATGTGCCTTAACCTTCCAAATAAATTTCTTAAGCCCTCTAAAGCCCAGCTCCATTTCTTAACCCTAAAATTAAAACTTTTCCTAAAGCTAATATTTGATCCCGGGACTTCATAGAAGCCCCCTAACCTTCCAAAATCACTTATCTAAAAGGTCCAACTTGCACTTAAGCCGATCTCCTATTCTCCAAAAAATTTTAAACTCTACTACGCCTAAGGCCCATTGGGCTCAATCTTATTAGGCCTAATTTTAGGATGTTACAAATCTACCCTCCTTAAAGAAATTTCGTCCTCGAAATTTCCAACTAACTAACAGTCACATGTCCTAACCTACCACACTACGCTCACGTCACACTCTCGATCTAATAACACTAATAAACCAAATCTAAAACTTCTTTCACATAACTAGATAACTAAACACAAAAGCAAATCGATATTTATACATACAATTTCTATATCCAAACCAGCACACACAAAATAAATACCAAAAATACAGTCATAACATTGTCTTAACAAACATAAAATAAGGGAACTTACGGATTTGAATGCCGGAGACTCAAGGTGCCATACTTCCAAACAACATGTATTTTCCAACAAACTTTTTTTGAATCCCATAACCCACAGCCGAGTTTTTGAAACTTAGGCTCTGATACCAATCTGTAATATCCCCAAACCCGGCCCACGAGTCTTGACCAGATCTGGTTATGTCACTGCGAAAAAATGTTGAAAATCTTTGTCTTTAGAATAAAACTTGAAAATTTTGTTTATTTTAGGAAGTAATTCCATTAAAATTATTAAATAATAAGCTTGGTTTGAATTAAAACTTTATTATATTTTATTAAAAGATAAATCATTTGTAAAAATATTTCTAAGTACGATATAAATTACATCATCCATAAAAGAGTACTTTAAACAAAAGTGGCCTTATTACAACCAATATTAAACAAAACACTTAGTATTAAAATTGCTTAAAATAATTAAATTAATCTCCTACATGGGCTACCTTGCATCCTCTCCGACCCGGTCCGGTCAACAAGTCACCTGCAATGTTGGATAAATAATTGGGTGAGTCATACAGACTCAGTGTGTAATTAAAACCACTGATATCCACCCACATGCTAGCCACAAATCAACCCAATTATCAAATGCAACATATAAATATAATCATTCAGACATTACCATAATCTGGGCTTGGCCCACAATCAAATCATATTCAAGCACTGGGCTAGGCCCTTTTCTCATCAGTCCACTGATCACTGGGCTTGGCCCATTTCCACGTATGTTCTTAAAACATACCTATTCATATTCCATATTGGGCTTGGCCCATTTCCATATCAATTTATAACCAAACCATGCAATCATGATACCCAACCCAATCCTAAGGTCCAACCGCTACACACCCCCTTAACCAGCCTACCACACACTAGGGGACTATCGAGTCACCCTCTCCTTTTCCCTCCAAAAAGGCAACCAATGCCATCCACGATGTAGCGTATAGCTAACATCAAACCACGATGGAGCACACGAAGAATCCATCAAGCCACGATATGGCATAAAGTCGATATCAATCAAGGTAACCACGCGAACTAAATCGCAAAGATCCACAACGTGACCTCGGTCGGCGCCAATCCACGATGTAGCACAAAGTCGACATCAACCACGTACTCAAGTACACCTTACCTTCTTTCAAAACCCACCCATGCACATGTAACATAATATGATCTTTGAGATGATGCATGTGCATGATATTCACAATCATAGGCATACTCACATATTAAAATCAATTATCACATATTAACCAATTTGCTACTAACTCGGTCATCATCATACCCCTTCAAGGGTATCAATTTCATATTCTTGCACTTGTTAGCAAACATATTAAGCGGGCAAATATCACGCAAATCCGGAAACAATGGCTAACTACACACCTTATAACTCAAGCTCTAAACCTCGATTCGACGCTATCGCTTAGCGAGACTACAGATTATCGCCTATCGTTTTCTGCTGCGCCCACACCCGGTGGCCAATCACGAACAAATTAAACCGACCTCTTCTTAAACTTGAACAGGACTTTCCCTTGCTCACCTTGGTAGTATTCGCATCCATAACGATATCTAATCAAAACTTGGTTATCTGAGATCTTAAGCGAATAATCATAAACTACTCATCCTTCCGAGCGAGTCTTGAAATCCAAAGCTCCTTAATCACCGCTAAAACTCCTAAATGGTCAAGGTTAGAATCGGTTACCATAAATGCCAAATATGGTTTATAACAAAATTCCATGAAAAGAGGACCCTTTGGCGAATAGCACCTAACCCTTACCTTGAGTAACCGAATCAACGACCCTAAGTGCTCCCTTGCGTTGGCTACAATAGAAAAACACATCATCATGGCCCTACAGGATCATACGGCCCACCAAAGGAATCAAGGCCTAGATTCACGATTCGCAACTTTATGGAAAAGAATCCGAAATGTACTAAAGAGAACACTTACCCTTAAAAGCGAATGGAGATGAACCAAGGAGATCACCTTTGTTGATATTCGGCCACAACACTAGGCTATCAAAAGGAGATTTCACCCAAGGTTGAGAGGAGATTCGGCTAAAACAAATAAAGAAAAGAAAAGGAGAAAAGGCTATGGATATTCGGCTTAGGCTAACAGAAAAAAAAAAAGAGTTAAGAGGTTTTGGCAATGGTGTTGAACACTAAAGAAATCTTGGCCTACATAAAATAATTGGGAAAAGAAGAGAACCCTCTTGCTCCAAATTTTGCAAGAACAACGAGAAGAACAAATAAATTTTGGCACAAGCAATAAAAGGAGAAAAAAAATATGAAAAGGGTGTTTCCCTATTTATAAAAATTCGCCACCTACCCGTGAAGAATCCATCCTTTGGCCATCACCTACTAATTCAAATTAAATTTGAATTAGCCAACCCCACATTTACCCATATCCTATATTATCTTAAAAAATAAATAAAGCGACAACAATTTCTTCTATCCACCAATTTTAAACTAAATCAAATACTCCTACAATTATCCCACTTATCCAATGAAATAAAATAAAATAAATAATAATTATCCTACAATAAAAAACAAATACTAGATAAAATTTAACACTAATCCTACCTAGACATCTAACACTTATCACTCTTGACTAACAAGAGTTACACCTCAAATGCAACACCCATGTGCGTCCACCCTCACACCAATCGGCAACAAAAAAACAAATCCACCTACAACCCCGTGATTGAACACGGACACTGGGAAAGCCTGACCAACTAGCGCCCGGGCCATTCGGCCACCTTGCATTCCTTGACATAAAGCCCCACTATTTTATTTTAAATCCAACCTACTTCAGCCCATCACCAAACAACAAAATAAAACTCCATAATGCGGCTCCAGGCCCTCAAACCGCGACCTCCCTCCCTCCAATACCTAAGTAGCGCCTAAGAGCCACTCGCCAATTGGAATTTCATGTCCATCAACTTGGACATTTATTTTAAGGCCTACTTAGCCCAGTCCCTTGGCGTAAAAATAAAACAAAGTTCTTTGCCAACTCGAACCCTTGCTCCCTTAGGCGCCACCTTCCAAAGCCCCAAGCGATATAACCACTTTGCCAATACCTTTCATGTGCCTTAACCTTCCAAATAAATTTCTTAAGCCCTCTAAAGCCCAGCTCCATTTCTTAACCCTAAAATTAAAACTTTTCCTAAAGCTAATATTTGATCCCGGGACTTCATAGAAGCCCCCTAACCTTCCAAAATCACTTATCTAAAAGGTCCAACTTGCACTTAAGCCGATCTCCTATTCTCCAAAAAATTTTAAACTCTACTACGCCTAAGGCCCATTGGGCTCAATCTTACTAGGCCTAATTTTAGGATGTTACAAATCTACCCTCCTTAAAGAAATTTCATCCTCGAAATTTCCAACTAACTAACAGTCACATGTCCTAACTTACCACACTACGCTCACACAAGACTCGATCTAATAACACTAATAAACCAAATCTAAAACTTCTTTCACATAACTAGATAATTAAACACAAAAGCAAATCGATATTTATACATACAATTTCTATATCCAAACCAGCACACACAAAATAAATACCAAAAATACAGTCATAATATTGTCTTAACAAACATAAAATAAGGGAACTTACGGATTTGAATGCCGGAGACTCAAGGTGCCATACTTCCAAACAACATGTATTTTCTAACAAACTTTTTTTGAATCCCATAACCCACAGCCGAGATTTTGAAACTTAGGCTCTGATACCAATCTGTAACATCCCCAAACCCGGCCCACGAGTCTTGACCGGATCTGGTTATGTCACTGCGGAAAAATGTTGAAAATCTTTGTCTTTAGAATAAAACTTGAAAATTTTGTTTATTTTCGGGAAGTAATTCCATTAAAAATTATTAAATAATAAGCTTGGTTTGAATTAAAACTTTATTATATTTTATTAAAAGATAAATCATTTGTAAAAATATTTCTAAGTACGATATAAATTCTGTCATCCATAAAAAGAGTACTTTAAACAAAAGTGGCCCTTATTACAACCAATATTAAACAAAACACTTAGTATTAAAATTGCTTAAAAATAATTAAATTAATCTCCTTCTGCATGGGCCACCTTGCATCCTCTCCGACCCGGTCCGGTCAACAAGTCACCTGCGATGTTGGATAAATAATTGGGTGAGTCATACAGACTCAGTGTGTAATTAAAACCACTGATATCCACCCACATGCTAGCCACAAATCAACCCAATTATCAAATGCAACATATAAATATAATCATTCAGACATTACCATAATCTGGGCTTGGCCCACAATCAAATCATATTCAAGCACTGGGCTAGGCGCCCTTTTCTCATCACCACTGATCACTGGGCTTGGCCCATTTCCACGTATGTTCTTAAAACATACCTATTCATATTCCATATTGGGCTTGGCCCATTTCCATATCAATTTATAACCAAACCATGCAATCATGATACCCAACCCAATCCTAAGGTCCAGCCGCTACACACCCCTTAACCACCTACCACACACCGGGGACTATCGACTCACCCTCTCCTTTTCCCTCCAAAAGGCAACCAATGCCATCCACGATGTAGCGTATAGCTAACATCAAACCACGATGGAGCACACGAGAATCCATCAAGCCACGATATGGTATAAAGTCGATATCAATCAAGGTAACCACGCGAACTAAATCGCAAAGATCCACAATGCGACCTCGGTCGGCGCCAATCCACGATGTAGCACAAAGTCGACATCAACCACGTACTCAAGTACACCTTACCTTCTTTCAAAAACCCACCCATGCACATGTAACATAATATGATCTTTGAGATGATGCATGTGCATGATATTCACAATCATAGGCATACTCACATATTAAAATCAATTATCACATATTAACCAATTTGCTACTAACTTGGTCATCATCATACCCCTTCAAGGGTATCAATTTCATATTCTTGCACTTGTTAGCAAACATATTAAGCGGGCAAATATCACGCAAATCCGGAAACAATGGCTAACTACACACCTTATAACACAAGCTCTAAACCCTCGATCCCGACGCTATCGCTTAGCGAGACTACTGATTATCGCCTATCGTTTTCTGCTGCATGCCCACACCGGTGGCCAATCACGAACAAATAAAACCCGACCTCTTCTTAAACTTGAACGGGGACTTTCCTTGCTCACCTTGACCGGTATTCGCATCCATAACGATATCTAATCAAAACTTGGTTATCTGAGATCTTAAGCGAATAATCATAAACTACTCATCCTTACCGATGAGTCTTGAAATCCAAAGCTCCTTAATCACTTGCTAAAACTCCTAAATGGTCAAGGTTAGAATCGGTTACCACAAATGCCAAATATGGTTTATAACAAAAATCCATGAAAAGAGGACCCCTTTGGCCAAATAGCACCTAACCCTTACCTTGAGTAACCGAATCTGAACAGCCCCTAAGTGCTCCCTTGCGTTGGCTACAATAGAAAAACACATCATCATGGCCCTACAGATCATACGGCCCACCAAAGGAATCAAGGCCTAGATTCCTGATTCGGCAACTTTATGGAAAAGAATCTCGAAATGTACTAAAGAGAACACTTACCCTTAAAACTGAATGGAGATGAACCAAGGAGATCACCTTTGTTGATATTCGGCCACCACACTAGGCTATCAAAAGGAGATTTCGACCAGGTTGAGAGGAGATTCGGCTAAAACAAATAAAGAAAAGAAAAGGAGAAAAGGCTATGGATATTCGGCTTAGGCTAACAGAAAAAAAAGAGTTAAGAGGTTTCGGCAATGGTGTTGAACACTAAAGAAATCTTGGCCTACGCAAAATAATTGGGAAAAGAAGAGAACCCCTCTTGCTCCAAATTTTGCAAGAACACTGGAGAAGAACAAATAAATTTTGGCACAAGCAATAAAAAGGAGAAAAAAAATATGAAAAAGGGTGTTTCCCCTATTTATAAAAATTCGGCCACCTACCCACGTGAAGAATCCATCCTTTGGCCATCACCTACTAATTCAAATTAAATTTGAATTAGCCAA
Source organism: Gossypium rotundifolium (assembly GCA_025506655.1). Taxonomy (NCBI): domain Eukaryota; kingdom Viridiplantae; phylum Streptophyta; class Magnoliopsida; order Malvales; family Malvaceae; genus Gossypium; species Gossypium rotundifolium. Next base: position 107,291,824 of record CP106725.1, read on the forward strand.
CCCCCCACATTTACCCATATCCTATATTATCTAAAAAAATAAATAAAGCAGCAACAATTTCTTCTATCCACCAATTTTAAACTAAATCAAATACTCCTACAATTATCCCACTTATCCAATGAAATAAAATAAAATAAATAATAATTATCCTACAATAAAAAACAAATACTAGATAAAATTTAACACTAATCCTACCTAGCCATCTAACACTTATCAGCTACTGACTAACAAGAGTTACACCTCAAATGCAACACCCATGTGCCGTCCACCCTCACACCAGTCGGCAACAAAAAAAACAAATCCACCTACAGCCCCCAGGATTCGAACACAGGACCTGGGGGAAAGCCAGCAGCCAACTAGCGCCCAGGCCATTCGGCCACCTTGCATTCCTTGACATAAAGCCCCACTATTTTATTTTAAATCCAACCTACTTCAGCCCATCACCAAACAACAAAAATAAAACTCCATAATGCAGCTCCAGGCCCTCGAAACCGCGACCTCCCTCCCCTCCAGCGCCTAAGTAGCGCCTAAGAGCCACTCTGCCAATTGGACTTTCATGTCCATCAACTTGGACATTTATTTTTAAGGCCTACTTAGCCCAGTCCCTTGACGCAAAAATAAAACAAAGTTCTTGCCCAAACTTCGAACCCTTGCTCCCTTAGGCGCCACCTTCCAAAGCCCCAAGCGGTAGATAACCACTTTGCCAATACCTTTCATGTGCCTTAACCTTCCAAATAAATTTCTTAAGCCCTCTAAAGCCCAGCTCCATTTCTTAACCCTAAAATTAAAACTTTTCCTAAAGCTAATATTTGATCCCGGGACTTCATAGAAGCCCCCTAACCTTCCAAAATCACTTATCTAAAAGGTCCAACTTGCACTTAAGCCGATCTCCTATTCTCCAAAAAATTTTAAACTCTACTACGCCTATGGCCCATTGGGCTCAATCCTACTAGGCCTAATTTTAGGATGTTACATCAAGGAAATCACATTTATCCATTGACTTTCATTTATTCAAATAGGATTTAACATTTATCAAGCAATTGTCGGGTATATGTTCAATCTCATAAATTTATGTAACACCCCTTACCCGTATTCGACCCCGGAATAGGGTATGAGGCATTATCAAAACACATACACTTGTAAACGTATTAAACCGAGTCATAAAATTTTATCCAAATTAAAACTTTTCAAATTTTTATCGTTGAGTCACTAAATAGGTCCTACGAGGCCCAATACATACCTTGGAAATGGTCCGGGACTAAACTGAGAACTTTGTAAAAAAGTAGAAAATTTCTCAAAAAATAGGGGCACACGCCCGTGTCCAAGGCCATGTCCTTCACACAGCCGAGATACATACCCGTGTGTTAGGCAGTGTGGCATTCCGAATTTTCGAAAATCAAGTGCAAACTTCACACACCCTAGGCACATGGCCGGTGGCTGCCCGTGTGACCACAAGTAAGGCTATTTTACCAAGCCCTTTCCCACCCCAAAACACTTATACAAATTTATCATCACACAACATTGTATTATTAAGCATTCAAACATCCACACTAAGACATCCATATAGCATCTACAAACCACATTCATCATGCACAATCACACACATTCTTAACCATTCACATCATGCAAATTACACTATCAATCACATTTACCACTCATAATTATCACACATTTACTCATCCAACACATGCAAGCATACACATCCTTTAAATGCATCATCATAAACTTATAACATTTCGGCCTACAATTCTACACCTCTACAAAACATTTCGGCCTCGAAATTTACCTGGCGGAGACAAATGAGGGTATTGTCGACTCATTGCCTCATCAGGTTCCCAAGTAGCCTCCTCGGCATTATGGTTACGCCAAAGCACCTTGACTAAAGGAACTAAATACCTTCTTAGTACCTTGACATATTGATCAATTATCTGAACCGGCTCCTCCTTAAAAGTTAGATCTGGTCTAACCTCGATCTCCTTGACTGACACAATGTGAGAAGGGTCTGAGCGATAATGCCTTAGCATTGACACATGGAATACATCGTGTATTTGGCTTAATTTTGAAGGTAATTTGAGCTGATAGGCTACTGGCCCAACTCGCTTCAACACTCGGTAAGGCCCAATGAACCTTGGGTTTAACTTGCCCTTCCGACCAAACCTTAATACCTTCTTCTAAGGGGAAACCGTGAGAAGCACCATGTCCCCCACAACATATTCGATCTCTCTTCGCTTGAGGTGAGCATACGACTTCTGCCTATCTGTCGTCTCTTTCAAATGATCCTAAATCAACTTTACCTTATCTTCTGTGTATGCTACCAACTCCGGACCCAAAATTCGTTGCTCCTCCAACTTAGTCCAACAAGTTGGAGTACGACATCTTTGTCCATATGGTGCTTCATAAGGTGCTATTCCAATACTTGCCTGATAACTATTGTTATATGTAAATTCAGCTAACAACAAGTAGTCCTCCCAACTTCCTTGAAACTCAATCACACACTCTGTACGCATATCTTCCAAAACTTGAATTACCCTTTTCGACTAACCATCAGTTTGAGGGTGAAATGCCATACTAAAATTCAACCTCGCACCTAGCGCTTCATGTAGGTTCTTCCAAAAGTGAGATGTAAACTGGGGATCTCTATTAGATATGATCGAGACCGGAGCTATATGCAACCTCACAATTTTTGCCACATACAACCTCGCCAATTTCTGTAGTAAGTAGTCAGTGCATACCGATATAAAATAGGTAGACTTAGTTAACTGATCCACAATAACCCACACAGAGTTCTTCTTAGCAGGCTTCAAGGGTAGCCCACTTGTCACTTCAAAATCTGCCATTTCCCCATTCTCAACTTGCTTGAATCGAGAACTCACAGTTTCATCCAATGACTATTTAGCTTTAACTTGCTCAACCCATAGTGGACTCACTTGCAATTCGAATAAAAAACTCCCGTCGTCTTAGAGACTCAACAGAGCGAACATTGCCCTTAAATCCAATATAGTCCTACGGCTTAGCGCATCAGCCACCACATTTGCTTTGCTCGGGTGATATTTGATAGTGCAATTGTTGTCCTTTAACAGCTCAATCCACCTATGCTGTCTCAAGTTTAACTCCTTCTGAGTCAAGAGGCACTTCAGACTCTTGTGATCCGTATAGATGGTGCACTTCTCTCTATACAAGTAATGCATCCAAATTTTGAGCGCGAAGACTACTGTTGCCAATTCTAAATCGTGGGTTGGGTAATTTCTTTCATGAGTCTTAAGCTGGCGCGATGCATAAGTAACCACCTTCCCTTCCAGTATCAAAACACAGCCTAAGCCCACGCGCGACGTATCGCTATAAACCGTAAAATCCTTCCCATGCTTCGATTGAATTAGAACAGGAGCGTCCATTAAAACCTTCTTAAGCTTCTTGAAACTTTTCTGCAGCTTATTCGTCCATACAAACGTCACCCCCTTTTGTAGCAGCTTGGTTAAAGGTGCCGCGATTTGGGAAAACCCCTCAACAAACCACTTATAGTATCCTGCCAGGCCTAGAAAACTCCAAATCTCTGACACTGTCTTAGGTTATTTCCAATCCAACACCGCTTCTACCTTTCGAGGGTCAACTATAATTCCCTCAGTAGAGACCACATGTCCTAAGAAACTGACTTCCCTTAGCTAGAATTCACACTTGTTAAACTTGGCATATAGTTGCTTCTCCTTTAGAACTTGCAACACAATCCGTAAGTGTGCATCGTGATCCACCTTCATTCTCAAGTATACTAGGATGTCATCTATGATGACTACTACAAACCAGTCTAGATACAGTTGAAAAACCCAGTTCATGAGATCCATAAAAGTGGCAGGTGCGTTTGTTAACCCAAACGGGATCACCAAAAACTCGTAATGTCTATAACGAGTTCTGAAGGCTATCTTATACACATCGATTTCCTTAACCCTCAGTTGATGGTACCCCGAACGCAAATCAATCTTCAAGAAAATTAAGGCTCCCCTAAGTTGATCGAAAAGGTCATTTATCCTAAACAGAGCGTATTTATTCTTAATGGTTAACTTGTTCAATTGCCTGTAATCGACGCACATTCTCATGGACCCATCCTTCTTTTTTACCAATAATGTCGGGGCTCCCCATAGAGACACACACTTGGTCTAATAAACCTGCGATCCAACAACTCTTGAATCTGGGCCTTCAACTCCACTAGTTCCTTCGGTGCCATCCTATAACGTGCGATAGAACTGGCACCGTACCCGGTAACAACTCTATTCCAAACTCCACCTCTCTATTGGGGGTAATCCTGACAATTCCTCTAGGAAAATGTCAGGGAATTCTTTTACTGTTTCCAATTCCTTTACAGTAACACTCTTTGACTCTGAATCACTGATATAAGCTAAGTAACCTTCACAGCCCTTCCTTGCCAACTTTTTCACCCTTAAAGCTAAAATCACATTCGACAAATAATTACGTCGTTCCCCGATTACTGCCACTTCATCACCTTTCACATTTCTTAATACCATCCACTTCATAGCACAGTCTAGAGTTGTTTGGTGCCTTGTTAACCAATCCATGCCTAAAATGAGGTGAACTCACCAAACGACAATTCTATCAAATCCGCTAGGAAAATAACCCTTTGAACCATCAATGGTACATTTCTAAACAGCTTACTAACTTTCACCGACTTCCCTAAAAGACTTAATATAGTCATTTCATTCTCAACTATTTCAAACTTCACCCCTATAGTTTCAGCCCTATTACAAGTAATGTACAAGTGTGTCGACCCCACATCAATGAGCGTAATATAAGGTAGCTCAAAGATAAGAAACGTACCTGTTATCACATCTAGCACATCACCTTCCTCTCTACGACGAGCTGTATAGACCAATGCTGGTTGTCTTGCCTCTGCTTAACTTGTACCTCTACCCGGTGCCCCACATCCTCGTCCTACGCCATTTCTACCTCTAGCTTGACCACGGCCCCTTGGTGGTTGTTGTCCACCCCTCTATGGCTGAAAATTGCCTCTACCATCGGCTTGCTCTTGATCTAGCCTTCTCGGGCATTGCCTAACCCTATGCTCCATTGATCCATAGCCCAAGCATGCTTTCGTCTTCCTCCAACATTCGCCCGGATGCCTTCTCCCACATTCTGCACAACGTGGTACTCCGTTATTAGCAACGATAATAGGGCCACATCTCTAATCGGTCCATTCACTCTGGCCCTCCTCATGGGCCTTTGTCTGGTCCCCATGGGTTCCATACCCTGCTTGTTCTTTCCCATCTCTTTCTCTCGGTTATGGGGCTCCATGCTCTTTACCTCCTCTGCTATTTTTACTTTCTCCACCAAAATCGTAAAATCTCTCTCCCTCTGTAGAGCTATCAGTACCCTAAGGCTATCCCTTAGTCCATCCTCGAATCGTATGTACCTTTCATACTCGGTTGCTATTATCCTTTTTGCGTATCGATTGAGGCACAAAAACTTAGCCTCGTACTTCGCTACTGACTTATCTCTCTGAGTCAAACTCAAGAACTCCTTCCTTCGGGCATCGACATAGGTTGTTCCAATGTACTTCCCCTAAAATGTCGATTTGAAGAACTCCCATGTAATCTACTCTGGTTGGTTGCCCTCCTTTACAGTCAACCACCATTGATAGGCTTCTTCCTTAAGTAGAGATATTGCCCTTTTCAGCTTTTGTTCAGCCGTGCAATTCAGGACATTCAAGGCCATCCCCGCTACTCATTTGAAAATCTTAGCCCCATTAGGTTGAAGTCGCTCCACACTCGTCCCATGACTCCCCGTACCATTATTCGGCCCAACGACCCTTTCTAAGATTCTCAACATGGCCTAAAATATGGCATTTACTATAGCGGCGGCCCGTTCATTTGCTCTTCTTTTAGCTACTGGTGAGGCCGGAGCCTTCCCTACTCTTACATTGGGCATATGGTCGGACTCAGACGATCCTGCCCTAACACCTCCACGGCCTCTGTCGCGGCCTCTTCTACCTCGCCTAGCGCTCATCATTGCATAGTTCTGAATTAAAAATTTTATGTAATTAGTACTTAGTTCCACTTGTTTAGGACACATGTCTTATGTAAGTAATAACAATTTTCTTAAAGTTATTCTGCGATTGAGAATTCACTACAGGCTTAGGTTCTCTACGGGCTTTAGTCTCTAAAAGCCTATTTTTAAGTAGCCCATTATTTACACAGTTTAGTACTTTAAGCAAATGTAGTACAGAGAACTTACTTGGCTCGACGTCGAGGACCCACACCTCAAGAATCCTGCAAAAACATTTTAAAACCCAAAATCTAATGCCGATTCATGGCCTGAGCTTTGTAACCGGGCTCTAATACCACTAAATGTAACACCCCACATCCAGCCTAAAAGTTAGGCCCAAATCTAGAATGTCACATTAAAGGCACAGTTCAAAACGGTCTTGCTAATTAAAAGTTTAAGGCCCAAAAGCCCAAAAATCTATAAGTCTTATTAAGTAAGAAAAAAACCCATTTCATTATTTTAAAAACCAAGTTAAAACATAGGAGCTTACTTAGGTTTAATAATTAAATAAATAATTAACCTTAAAACCCAAAATAAATATGAATTCAAAACGGAGTACACGGTCTTATTACATCCACCAAAAATTAAGTAAACAAAAACATGTATTTCCAGACAAATAAATGAAATTTCAAACATCTTGTAGTGTGGCCATCTCCGAGTCCTCTCCCACGTCGAGTCGTCTATTCGGGATTACCTGAAAAATTAAATTAAAGGGTGCGTGTTTTGAAATTTAGTGTGTACAACCCATGGAAATTAAATCACACACAAATTTTTACATTCGGCCTAAGCCCTATCAGAATCGGTGGTCTGGGGCCTTAGCCCGTATTGACCTCATATCATATCATAATGCATCACATACACATAATGTAATGCAAAACTCGCCCCCAAAATCCATCCGCTACACTCACCATTTCCCTTCCAACCTTATTACTCCTGTGGGGAATTCTAGCTCGACCCACCCCTCCGTTACACACCAAGGGTAGCCCGATTACGGTACTATTGAGCATTGCAGCAAAGCTGGTAATCATATATTGGGCTTAAAGCCTCCAGTGGATCCATACCATACGTCCATGCGATCCTCAAATCTTCCTCCATACCATAATTCCCACCCATATGCATCCTAAGCAGAATATCATATGAATGCATCAAACACACGAGTAACATCCAGAAACTCATATTCGTCACATAGGGGTATTCTCATCATTTCACCACCCTGGGCTACTTTCGAATTCTACCCTACAGGGGTATCTTGGTAACTTGGCAAAATAGGGGTATCTTGGTAATTTTGCAAAATAGGGGTATTTTGGTATTTTTGCAAAATAGGGGTATTTTTGTATTTTCACAAAAAGGGTATTTTGGTACTTTACAAATCTAGGCGTATTTTAATAATTTTCAAATATAAGGGTATTTTAGTAATTTTACAAATATATAGGTATTTGGTCCCTCTTGGGTTTTAGTTATGAACTTTGGCCCATTAACAAGTCCTCAAGGCTAAAGTGAATAGACACTACGCACCAGGTAGGATTCCAAAGAAAAGGAGGTGGGCCACTAGGACCGCTTAAGTACCAAGCTCTCCCTAGATCCAATCCTAGACATGCGCATGCCTGTTGCCACACCCTAACTCAGTGACTTGTGCATAGACATGTTTAATTAAGTTAAGTATTATGAAATTTAAGAGTTGTTCAAACTAGGCCTAAGCCCATGAACCCTAGCATATTTGTTTATGTCCCCACAAAGTCCATCAAACCCAAATTTCAACCTGAAGGCCTATTAGGCCCGAATCTTATCAAATGGCCTTTTAGGCCCAAAATAAATCTAGATCATGTATCATGCATGACTAACTCAAATCGTATAGCAAACAAAACCATTCCATCAAACTTAGCCTCAGGGCCCACTGGGCCTATTTAGCCACTTTCGACTTTTCAGTTTTTTGGCATTACCAATTTTATGTGTGTAGTATTTGTACACACCTGGTAACCTCACATGCTGCAAACCCCTTAGTCATGAACCTACAATCGAAATTACTACCTATTAACCAAGGTTTTAACACATACTTGCCAAAAATTGAAACCTTACCGTACCCTTTATCGTGTGCTTCACATTCTAGTAGCCCTTCCTTTTCTACTATTTGCGATTATCCTCTAGATCTACACCCAAACACCTATATCGTCAAAACCAAGTGACCCATATTGATCATAAGTCACCCCTATGAGCCACAATAGATTCGGCCATTTACTAAACCGTGACTAAGTCGAGAATACTTACTGCTTTGATAACAATCCTTACCTACCACGCTTGGGATTGTTGAGCCAAACCCTTGTTAATACATGTTAACAGAAAAGAGGGGTTAGATAGCCCTTCGACTATTAACAAATCACACTAAAAATTCAACTAAGCTCTTACCAAAATATTCCTTTGATCCTGCAGCTTAATTCTGACTTTTGCGACTAGTAAGGTGACAGAGACAATTTGGCAACACTAGGGAGAATAAGAAAAGAGGTGATTCGACTAGAACCAAGTGGTGAAGGAAACTTGAGAAGGAAGAGTATGAAGGATTCAACTTTGGCACACTTAGAGAAAAAGAATGTCTGAGCCTCTCACAAGTGAAGAAATTCAACCAGAAGGAGAGCAAAAATTTGGCATTAACTGTATCACCCCAAACCCGTTCAATACGTTGTGACCAGATCTGGTATGTTACAGGGACAGGTTGTTTTAAGGAATTTGAAATTTTAAGGGAAAACTGTCGTTTTGGAAATCTTTTGACTAGTGCTTCTATAATTTGGAAATGTTATGAAGTTTAAATGTTATTTACTATCTCCTGTCTAATGGAACTAGAAGTTGAAACGAATTATCATTTTATAACCACTGAAATCTAGCGACGTTCCTAATTGTGATATTTTGAAATCAGTGTTTGAAGGTTTAAGAAAAATTTCCAATTTAATTAGTCATTCGTCATCAGTCGTTAACACTTTGAAAACTATTTCTTTATGTTATTAATTTTCTAAAAAACCCCTTATTCGATAATTTATAAAACATGCAATATGAGCATTAAATCAAAAGTCCAAATTTAAGTTACAGTGGCCTTATTACCTAACAAAATCCCAACTAAAAATAAGTCTAAATAAAAGAAACGAGTTTACGAGAAAAATATTGCACGACCACCTCGAGTCTGCCTCGGCTCTGAACCCGCGATCTAATGATTACCTGCAAAATTAAGCAGAGGGGTGAGTCACTGAGACTCAGTGTGTAAATCCCCATACAATGCAGTCGGCCTCAAGCCCACATAATATAGCATGTTAAACATATATGCAATGCAGTGCAACCCAGCCCAACCTAGTTTCCATCCTCTAGGTCACATGAATCAGCCAAACGCCAGTGGCACCAAGCACTGTGATACCAAACCACTGGTGGTTCCAAACCAAAGGTGAGAGAGTCACTAAATAGAATATGTGGGGCCAACCCACTGTGGTACCAAACCACTGGTGACAATCCCTGATAATATATATGTGGGGCCAACCCACTGTAGTGCCAAACCATTGGGACGAGTCACAGAAATAAACAATGTGGTGCCAAACCACTGCTGGTACCAAACCACTAAGACATAGTCACTGGATAAAGTATGTGGGGCCAACCCACTGTGGTACCAAACCACTGGTGACAGTATTAAAATCACACTTCCCCTTTTCACATCATATCCCAAGCCCATGCACATATTGACATAATGATATGAATACAAACATGCTTCCAAAGCACAATGGTGAATTATATCATACATTCACATAATCAAAAGTAGAACTGCATAGGCACTTACACGGTGTCAACAACTTTACCCACGAGGGTATCTCGACTATTTAAGCAGTCATTTCATCTTTCAGCCAACACAGTTAATAACAAAAATCACTAAGGTAAAGTGTGAACATACACACCTGATAACGCTTAGAACTAGACTCTCTATGTCGACACTTTCACTAGTAGGGATGACGGCATTTGTCTATCCCATGTAGATGTCGGCTCTCTACCACAACCTGACGGATAGTCTTGAACTACCGATACTGCACGCCTTATAAACTTAGGAACTGAGACTAGGGGTTCGTTCCCTTCTTTTGATTGACCGGCACATGCATCCATGGTAAGAGTTTTTAATAAAAAAAACTAGGTTAAAGCGATGAAAGAGAAAGAGAGGATACGTGCCAAATTATAAGAAACTTCTTACCTCGATCACGAAAATTGAACACTAGAAGATTGGCCTACCAAAATTGAATGAACCCCTAGATATCACCAAGTTAGAACTGATTACCAAAATAGAGAAAAGAAACGGCCTTTCACCAAACAAAAAATGAGAAAGGACCCCCTTTTGCAATCGTCCAGCATCCAACTTACCAAAGGCCACCCAAATGCAGGCTACACGATGAAGAGAATATGAGAATAAGCCCCTCTATAATCGGCCAATGCCCAAATAAAGCGAATCATCATCTTCAGCTTATCAGAACAATAAGAGAAGAGGTAAAAAGAAAAGAACTAGAAGAAGAAGAATCCCTTACCAAAGTAACAAGGAGGTGTCGATTAAAAAGGCTTGAAGGATGTGCTTGCTCTTCAGCAGATTCAGCCTAAGAAGAAGAAACAGTGTAAGACTATTAACTCTTAAGGGTGAAGAAGATAGAAAGAGAAGGGAGCAAAATCACAGACAGTGAGATCAAGACGACTTTACCTTTCCACCAGCAAACACCAAACGCAGAGAAAATAAATGATTCAGCCCTCTTTCAAACAAATGATTACAAGGATGTAAGGTGGCTATTTAACAGAGAAAAGAGAAGGGTTAAGAAGCACAAGAGGATTCAGCTTGCAAAAGAAATAACTAGAGAAGAGAGAAGGAGAAGTAAAGGTTAAGGACAAGGTTTGGCTATAAAAGAGAAACAAATAGCAAAGGAAGTGAAAAAGAAAAGAAGAGAGAAGCACTAATGACCTCTCTGATATTCAGCTATCACCAAAACAATAAGAAGGAGAAGAGATGAGCAAAGGGTGTTGTGATTTTGTTGGAGAAGAAATGTACCAAAGTGGCTAAAATGCAAAAGAAAGGGAAGATGGTTTTGGTACTATTCTACTTTCCAAAAGAGACTTTGAAAATTGGCACACTTAACTCCCTTTTGACCGAAATGCTCACCCAAATTGCCTAAGTAGCTAAGTGAAGTTTCGACACACTCACACCCACTCACCAACCGAAAGTATCCCCACCAAAGACCCCTACATTCGGTGTAACATCCTTAAATTTGGGAAATTATGTTATACATTATACCATGTGATAGGCTAATTAATAGTGTTAATTGTGTATGATTAGGGGTCCTAAGAAGCTTCGGGGTTGAGTTGGGCCTTAGTAAAATTTTTTTGTTTAAGCACATAAGGGGGAGAAGGTAAGTGGCATCAAGACTTAAGGAAATAAGTGTGTAATTAACTAGCACAAGATGAGCTAGTAGCAAGGTGGTCTGGCGTTAAGATGAGGGCAAAGAGGTGGGAGGTTCGAATCTCACCTATTGCACAAATTTTTGATTAATTTTTTGTGCTTCTCATCCAAAGTGTCGGCCAAGCTTTAAATATGGTAAGGGAAGACTTTTTATTGATGGAAAGATGGCTAACAAAATAAGGTAAGGAAGAGTATAAGGAAAGAAATCAAGGAAAGAGATAAGATGGGGGGACATGTTGGCCAATTTTGATCCTTTTGGTAAAGGGATACACGGTTTTGATAGGGAGAAAAGGGGAGCCAATTTTTCCTATAGCCATTTTGCAAATTTTGGTGCTTGTAAAGCTTTTTTCTTGTGAGCATTTCTGGTGTTTTCTTTTCCAACTCTTTTCCTTTATTTGCCGAAACTCTAAAGCCAATTTGTAAACCTTTTCCCCTTGCTTTGTCCCAACCCTCAATGCATTTTGTTAATTCTTCCTTTGTTGCTGAAACACTCACCTTATTTTTCCCATTTTTCCTTTGATTAGCCGAAACCATCTAGTACATTTTCTCAATCTTTTCTTTTCTTTTTCAATCCATCTCTTTTCTTCCTTAACCAACATTTTAAAGGCTGAATCTTCTTGTTCATTTCTCTTCATCGCTGAACCTTTTAACCCTTAATCTCTTCTTCATTATTCCACTCTCTTTCGTGTTAGCACTCTCTTCTTTGATCGAATTGGTAAGTGGTATTTTCTTCTCTTTTCATTTGGTATTTTCTTCTCTTTTCATTTTCTTTTCTCTCTAGCCGAATGTGTGTCCATCACTATTCGGTTGTTCTATTTGGTTTAGAAACTAAAATATTATTTTCTCCTATTCTCTCAAATTGCAATCATCTCTTCTTTTTCGTAGTGTTTTAGTGTTGGCCGAATATCACATCTTTGCCAAATCATCTTTAGTCATAAGCCAATCAGTGGAAGCTGGATCTATTATTGTCAAGGTAAGGAATTTCTTTAAGGTTCATCTCGATATCTCTCAATACTTGGTTACTCTGCTAAAACGGAATGATGGATTTGACTAATCGATTGTTATAGGGATTAAATTGCTCATTTTCTCTACTCATTGATTCTTTGAAAATATAGGTAAGCCAAATCATATCTCTAAACAACTACTTTTTCTCATAGTAGTATTTTACTGACCGAGACTTTTTCAATGGAGGCAAGTGGTAACGAATTGAAAGGAAAAGCGATAGGAGGACACAAAAGGAGTGGATTTGTAATTCCTACTCCTAAGTTCAAACGTAGGGCGGTATCGGCGGTTCGAGATTTCCCACTGGGTTGTGGACCATCATTCGGTCAGAATAGATAAATCGTGGTCATTCACGATACTAAAGGTAAGCATTTTAGATTATCTGATTTAGATTTGGATTAATAAAATCTCGTTTGTTGGTTAATCGAGTGTAATGATGATTTAGGTGCCGACGATCAAGATGGCTTAGTCTTTACCGTAATCAGGTGTGTAATCTCACACCAAAATCCCGCAAATTTGTGATTTATCATCATATTAGAAAAATCGATCGAAGTTGCTTAAGAACTTAATAACGGTAATATGGCATGAATCGAGTGATTTGCTTAAACATCGTTAATATTAAGATTTTTCAAAATCGGTGTTAATTTGTAAAATTATGAAAATGCCCATATGGGCCGAATTACAAAAATACCACTATGGGCTGATTTACCAAAATGCCCCTATGAGCTGATTTGCTGAAATGCCTTAGTGACCAAACTATTAAATTACCTTAATGGGCCGATTCTCCGTAATAATTTACTAGATTAATGGTTGATTATGTATATGTGGATATTTTATTACATATGTTGCATTTTGCATTTGCATGGGATGAGAGATTTAATGAAGAGCAGTGTAGCCTGGTGGCAATCCCACAATATAAATATATGTTTACATAATTTTGATTCTGGTGGCTCCGCCACAAATATTTTGTAATAGCAGCTTCGCAGCGATATTGGTGTGATCGGCGGGGTGAGTTAACTTGATCCCCACTGGTGTGATTGGCTGGTCGGGGGTGTGATTGGATGGATGGGTTGGGTTGTATACATTTACCTTATTTAAATATTGTTATTTAAATGGGCTTAGGCCCAAGGTTATGCTACGGGTTCAAACCCAGTGGATGACGGTAAGGGGGATTATACACTGTGTTCTTGTAACTCACTCCATCTTCTTAATCCTTACAGGTATTGCTCCATGACGAGGACTTGGGCCCATGGATGACTCAGTGAAGGCCATACTTTGGAAATAATATTATCATACATTAGTAAACTTCTTTTCTATTTATTTAGTTACTTTTACTATTTTGGGTTTTAAAAGTTGTAATAAGGCATCTGGGATATTTTTATTTTGCTTTGTGTTTAGTCGTGTTTATTATTTTGCTTGAAATGTTTTAAATGGGGATTTTCTAAAATCATAAATAAAGTTTTTTTTTCCAAAATCGATTAACAAACAGATTTCATAACAAATATGTACAAATAATTTAACTTGGATTTTTCTTTGAATTATCAACGCTGTTTTCAAAAGTCACGGATTTAAGGTTCACTAGTTCGATTTTCGGTTTATCAATTAAACCCCTGTGATTAGAAGTATTTTATCGAATATTTACAACCAAACTTTTTTTTCTTAACTATAATTATATAACACCTATTTTAGTATAAATTACAAGTTTTTAAAATGTTTTCTTCATGTGACATGTCAGATCTGGTCATAATGCATGGGCTAGGTATGGGATGTTACATTTTATGGTATCAGAGTCTGGTTGCAAAGCTCGGTTGTGGTTTGGGTTCAAAAGCGTTTTTCAAAATAGTTTGAATTTTAAATTACAAATGCATATTTTAGAGGAAGTATGGTACCACGGATATCTGGCACCAAGTCAAGTAAGTTTACATTTTCATTTTACGATTATTTTGGTATGACTGTGGTAAGAAAAACTCCCCAAAATAGAAATACTCTAGAACTTTTAGCTTTAGGAGCTGAAGCTATAGAAGTTGAGACTTTAGGATACGTTTTGCAAAAATGACTTTACTTTCTATTCTCCATAAAACATTGTTTAATAAACATTGAATAGTACACTGATTCATATGACTCTTAATCAGATTAAAATGACATTAATGAACATGAGCGCTAGAGGACGTGGACGCGATAGACGTGGCCGTGGTAGAGGCCGAGGTGCTAGAGTTTTATCTGAGGCATCGGGACATATGTCAGAAATGGACGCACCTGCATCACCAGTGACTGAAGCTGGGTCACATGATTGAATGAGAGAGGATGATGCTCTGTCTCAAGCGATGTTGCGAGTTCTAGAAAAGGTTGCTAGGGTAAGAACTGGGTCGGCAGCTCGTGGATCAATATCAGAGCGACTTAGATCAAATGAGGATGAAGTTTTTAGGGGTATTTCAGATGTAGCTCCTAGTGTAGCGAAGTATTGGCTTAAGGCAGTGGAGCGGATTATGGACGACCTGGATTGCACTGCCGGCAGAAACTGAAAAGGGTTGTGTCATTACTAAGAGACAAGGCATATCAGTGGTGGCTCACTATTCGGGAAAGCACTCAGGCTGATTGTATTACTTGGAAAGACTTTAAGACAGCATTCCAGGGAAAATATGTCGCAGCTAGCTATGTGGATGCTCAAAGGAAGGAATTCTTGAATCTAGTTCAAGGAAGTAGATCTGTGGTAGTTTACGAGGTAGAGTTCCTGCGTCTGAGTCGGTATGCTAAGGTAATAGTACCGACTGATTATGAACACCGTGTGTATTTCGAAAATGGATTGCGTGATGAGTTACGGGTACTGGCAGCCCCACAGAAGGAAAGGAATTTCGCCACACTTGTGGAAAAGGCAAAGATAGCTGAAGAAGCCAAACACTTGGAGCGGTTAAACCGCGACAAGGTTAGCGACAGGAGCAAGAGGGTCTACAAGTTTTCAAGCCCTGCAAGAGGTTTTCAGAAGAGGCCTAGGAGTGAGGGGCCATGTTCCGGTTGGTACCAATCAGTTACAGCCTTATGTGGATTGTGGAAAACTTCACTCGGGAGAATGCTGGAAGAGAACTGGTGGTTGTTTCAAATGTGGATCAAAGGACCATCAGTTTAAAGATTGTCCTCGAGAGCCTACTCAGACTCAAGTAGTATGTAACAAATTTGTGCAGCTAGCTGGAGGTGCTCAGCAACCGCCAAGAGGCCGTGGGCCAGGTTGAGGTGGTAATGCACTGGACATTGGATCTGTGGGCCAGGTGGTAACACAGAGGCGAGATAGCCAAGATTGGTCTATGCGGTCAGACGTCGAGAGGATGGTGATGCACCAGACATCATAACCGGTACGTTCTTCATATATGATGTACCCTTTACCGCTTTAATAGACATTGGATCCACCCATTCGTATGTTGCGTGTGCTATGTCTGGAACTCTAAATATTAAATCTGAGATTATTGCTAGAGAAACAACTGTGATTAGTCCTTTAGGATAGCCAGTGGTAGTAAATAAGTTCTTTAGAGATGTGCCCTTAGAAGTTCAGGGGGAAGTATTTCTGGCAGATTTGATGGAACTTCTATTCGGCGAGTTCGATCTTATTTTGGGCATGGACTAGCTGGTTAAGCATCATATGAACTTGGATTGTGCTGCAAAGTAGATGGTACTCAGAACTTCAGAGGATAAGGAAGTGATGATAATAGATGAAAGAAGAAACTATCTGTCTAATGTGGTATCTACTTTAAAGGCAGAAAAGTTGGTATGAAAGGGGTATGGAGCGTTCATAGCCTTTATCAGTGCTTTGGATACCAAATAGCTGGAAGTCGAGAGTGTTAGAACGGTGAAAGAATTTTCAGACATCTTTCCTAAGGAGCCTCCAAGATTGCCTCCGGATCAAGAGGTGGAGTTTGGCATTGAGCTGTTGCCAGGAACAGCTCCGGTGTCCATTGCTCCTTATAGAATGGCACCGAAGGAACTTGTGGAACTTAAAGCTCAAATTTAGGAGCTGTTGCAACGTGAATTTATTTGACCAAGTGTGTCACCGTGGGGAGCGCCGGTCTTGTTCGTTAAGAAAAAGGATGGGTCGATGCGTATGTGTATCAATTATAGGAAATTGAATAAGTTGACGGTCAAGAATAAATATTCGTTATCGAGGATAGATGATCTTTTCGATCAGCTGTGAGGAGCTTCAATTTTCTCAAAGATAGACTTAAGATCGGGGTATCACCAGTTAAAAGTCAAAGAGGCGGATATCCATAAGACTGTGTTCCAAACTCGTTATGGGAATTATGAATTCTTAGTGATGCCATTCGAGTTAACTAATGCACCAGCTGTATTTATGGACATGATGAACCGAGTCTTCCAACCCTATCTAGATCGGTTTGTAGTCGTGTTCATAGATGACATCCTGGTGTACTCAAAGACTGAAGAAGAGCATGATTCGCATCTATGGGTCGTATTGCAGATATTAAGGGAGAAGCAACTGTATGCCAAATTCAGTAGGTGTAAATTTTGGCTGAAGGAGGTGACCTTTTTGGGACATGTTGTGTCTGCCGAAGAAATTAGAGTTGATAAGCAACAAGAGAGCTTTGAAAAATTAAAGATTCTGACAGAAGCGCCAGTATTAATTCAACCTGAGGCTGGTAAGGAGTTTATTGTTTATTGTGATGCTTCACACACGGGTTTGGGATGTGTGTTGATGCAATGGGGAAAAGTAGTGGCATATGCATCTCGTCAATTAAGGCCGTATGAGATAAACTATCCCACTCATGATTTGGAGTTAGCTGCAATGGTGTTTACTCTGAAGATTTGGAGACACTATCTGTACGAGGAGAAGTCAGTTATCTACACGGATCATAAGAGTCCAAAGTACCTCCTTACCCAAAAAGAGTTGAATTTAAGACAGCGGAGGTGATAGAACTGTTGAAAAACTATGACTGCTCAATCGAGTATCACCCAGGTAAAGATAACGTAGTGGTAGATGCATTGAGTCATAAGGTGATATCGAATTTGAAAGCGATGTTTGCTCATCTCAGCCTTTATGAAGATGGTAGCCTGTTAGCTGAACTTCAAGTGAAGCCTGCGTGGGTAAGTCAGATTAAGTAAAGGCAGTTTTTAGATTAAAGGCTAGGTTCTCGGCTTCAACAAGTGAAAGGTGGTAAGGTAGGGGATTTTGGATTTAATAGTGATGGAGTATTGTGTTTCCGCAGAAGAGTTTGTATGCCCAGGGATTCAGAATTTACACAAATGATTTTGCGTGAAGCGTATAGTAGTCCATATGCTATGCACCCCAGGGGACATAAAATGTACCGAGACTTTCGTGAGCAGTATTGGTGGCCAGGGTTGAAACGGGAGGTTACTGACTTCGTGAGCAAGTGCTTGACATGTCAGTAGGTGAGGGCGAAACATCAACTGCCTTCAGGGTTGCTACAACCAGTGAAAATTTCATTATGGAAATGGGAAAGGATTACGATGGACTTTGTTAGTGGGTTACCTTTAACGCCTACTAAGAAAGATTTAGTATGGGTTATAGTGGATCGGTTAATGAAGACTACTCATTTCCTACTTGTTCGTACAGATTATTCATTACAGAAGTTAGCCAAGTTGCATATAGAAAAAGTCGTGAGGTTGTATAGGGTACCAGTGTCGATTATATCGGACAGGGATCCTAGGTTTACATCACAGTTCTGGAAGGCTTTACATAAAGCTTTGGGTACAAGACTAAATTTTAGCACGGCGTTTCATCCACAGACTGATGGTCAGTCGAAGAGAGTAATCCAAATTTTAGAAGACATGTTAAGAGGCTGTGTGATCGACTTTAGGGGTAGTTGGGAAGATTTTCTACCATTGGCAGAGTTTGCATACAACAACAGCTATCAATCCAGCATCCATATGGCACCCTACGAGGCGTTGTATGGTCGTAGGTGTTGTACCCTTATTTGCTGGACTAAACTAGGAGAGCGACAATTATTGGGTCTTAAGTTGATCTCGGAGGCGGAGGAAAAAGATAAGGTAATTCGGGCTCAGTTAAAAGAAGCTTCGGATAGACAAAAATGGTATGCGGATCTATAGCGTAAGGATATAGAGTTTGCGGTAGGAGATCAGGTCTTTCTGAAGGTCTCACCTTGGAAAAAGATATTTAGATTTGGACGGAAGGGCAAGCTGAGCCCTAGGTTTATTGGACCTTACCGAGTATTGAAGTGTGTTGGGCCAGTGGCGTATTAACTTGAGTTACCTCCAGAATTAAGTCAGATACATAACGTATTTCATGTCTTAATGTTAAGGCATTATCGTTCGGATGCATCTCATGTTGTACCAGTGGAGGAAGTTGAGTTAAGACCTGACTTGTCTTTTGAAGAAGAGCCAGTGTAGATTTTAGATCGAGACATTAAAGTGTTGAGAAAGAAGTCAGTTTCATTAGTCAAAGTATTATGACGTAATCACGGGTCAGAGGAAGCTACATGGGAGTCGGAGGAGACGATCCTGAAATAATATCCTCATCTATTTTAATTAGGTAAATTTCGAGGCTGAAATTTCTTTAAAGGGGTAGAATTGTAACATCCTTAAATTCGGGAAATTATGTTATACATTATACCATGCGATAGGCTGGTCAATAGTGTTAATTGTGTATGTTTAGGGGTCCTAAGAAGGATCGGGGTTGACTTGGGCCTTAGTAAAATTGTAACACCCCAAACCCGGTCAATACGCCAAGACCGAATCTGGCATGCCACGGAGGAAAACATTTTGAAGAAAATCGAGATAACGATAAATTTTTAGTGAAAAACTCTTTGTTATTCTATATTTGAAGAAAACATGTTAATAATAAGTTAAAAACTGATAATTTACTTTGAAATTCTGTGAATAAATCTTTAAAACTTAGTTACAGATCCATAGATTAGAAAACCTTTTATAATTTTTATAAAAGACTCAAGCCAATAGTTGAAAACCGATGTTAATTGAAATTTGCAAACTTAAGTTTTGGAAAAACGTATGAGTTATCAAAATCACTTAAGTTGTTAAATATTATCAAACAATCTATATTACCCGATGGTAACGTTTTTAAAACCATTGCGCTTGTAGTTTAGAAAACTTTGTGCTCAAATTATTATCTCAATCATGCAATTTATAAGCCATATTTAAAACAAACCCAAAGCATATAAATAATCCAAAAACATAATTAAAGAGGCCTTATTACAAATCAAAATAAAGATGTAAACCAAATTAAGATAAAACAAAGTACCCAAATCAAGTTCTTATAAAACCAAATTTTAGTTCATGGCCTCCTCGAGTTCATCCGGCTCCTCCTCCGCAATCAAGAATCACGTGAAAAGATAAAGGAGAAGGTGAGTCACTAAGACTCAGTGCATAATCCTTCCCCCGGTTAATGCAACATTCTTACACAATTCATAACTAAGCAATATATATATAATGCACCCAACCTAGCCATCCATAACTCCTTTTCTACCCCGTGTGGTACCAAACCACTGGTGGCGCCAAACCACCGGTGACCCAAAGTCACGATATCCAATAATGTGATGCCAAATCACCGGTGACCCAAAGTCACAAATAATCAAGTTATGGGCCAACCCACGTGTGATACTAAATCATGGCAACAATCCCAATACATCAAATATGGGGCCAACCCATAGGTGGTGCTAAGCCACTTGACGACGAGTCGCTATGAGGTGCCAAACCTCCGGTGTCCCAAAGACACGAAATAACTGTGGTACCAAACCACTGGAGGTGCCAAACCTCTGGTGTCCCAAAGACACGGATATCAAATCCTTCCCGCTCCTCTCAAATCACCCAAACCAATGTTTCAGAAGAGTAAATCATGCCATCATGCTTTGATATGATCATATAACAAATATATATATATATCTTAAATCATGATATAGATCAATATATAACAACATCATATCGAAACGGACTTACCCGAGTCCTTGTTCATACCCATCAAGGTATCATATCAAGATCTCATAGTTTTCCACTTTAGTAACATGATTAGTTTATTAATATATATATATATATAAACCAAGTTATAAAGTGTGTAAGGTACACAACTGTCACAAACGCAAATACTAAATTTCGAAGACCTGATCTACCACACTAGATTACCTTGTCCTACATTTGGCCAAACCACAAAACTATAATCAAGACCATTCGGCCAACAGCACACTTTAATTCCAATAGCCTTTAGCTTTTCAACCATTAAAAGAATAATGAATCCACATGAATCCTTACCACTTGACTTACCAACTTTGATTGCTAGAGAAATAAGTCTTAGATCGATTGCTTCCAAAGTTCCAAAGAGCCTAGAAGAGATCGGTTTCTAAGGATGATTAGAACCTTGTTAAAAAGCCCAAAATTTGGCTTTTGTCCTCATGAAAATCAATAGAGAAAATAGAAAAGAAATAAGGAAATTGACCATGAACACTTACCTATCCTCCAAAACCGATTATAGATGAACACTTAGAAAATCTACCCTTGATGATATTCGCCAAGATAACACCGGAAGAGAAGAAGATTCGGCTATGGTGGAGAAAGAGAAAGGAAAAGAGGAAATGAAAATAGGAGAAGGAGGATTCGACTTGAGCAAATAATGGAAGAAAAATTAAAAGAGAATTGGGGAAGAAAGGTTTGGCCAAAAGAAAGTAAAAGAAGAATTGTAAGTTTTAACAAATATGAGAAGAAAAGAAAAGATGAAAGGGAGGAGATGGTACTTTCGGTTTTGAACAAAAGTGGAAGAAAGAAAAAAGATGAAATGGGAGAAGAAAGGTTTGGCCAACCACTAAAGATGAAGAAAAGATGAAAGAGAAGAGGGTTGGTTTTAGGCTACAAAGAGATTAAAATATGTGAGAGACTCAATTGTATATTCGGCCAAATGCCTAAGAGAAAATTTGGCAAACGACTATGGTCTTTTCGGCTTTGACACAAAACAAGAAACAAAGCCAAAACTAAAACAAAATTCACTTTATTACCAAGACACATTCGGCTATAGAGAGTGTTATTGGAGAGAAAAGAAAACTATGCTCAAATGCTTAGGTAAAATGGCCAACTAGCTACCAACCTCCCTAAGCCTCCAACAAATATCGGTCAACCCCTCCCCTAGGCCAAAATGCTGTCCACATACATGAACTAATGGCCATAGAAGAGTTTCCAAAACAGTCTCCATCATCCAAGCCCTTTGTCCCCCCATCCTTCCATAAATCTTAAGATCCCTATCCCAAATTACAAGCTTTCTTAAACTAATATTCAACTTGCCTTAAAAATTGAAAGTCCAACCTACCATAAGAATAGCTTGGCCGACACTTAATGCAAATGTGTATAAAAATAAAGTCTTCCAAATGCAACCCATGCTACTCGAACCTCTTCCCTCAAGCAACCCTTTATACATCATAACCACCTTGCCACTAACTCCTCATGTGCTAGAATTTAACACTTAAGTTATCTTAAGTGTCAAGATCACCTAGTCCACTTCATTAAATTTTAAATACTAAGAATTACTCTAGCTTCATAAATAAAATCAAGCCTTCAGAAGGCTATGCTAAGCACACAAACAATACTACCCGCGCTAACACAGACAACCAACTGATACTCAAATTTTAGGATGTTACAATTCTACCCCCTTAAAATAATTTCGTCCTCGAAATTACCTGATCAAAAGAGTTGAGGGTACTGCTGCCTCATAACATCCTCCGGTTCCCACGTAGCTTCTTCTACGCCATGGTTCCGCCATAAGACCTTCTCTAAAGGAACTAACTTCTTACGCAAAACTTTCGCGTCTCGATCTAGAATCTGCACTGGTTCTTCTTCTATCGTCAAATCTGGACTCACTTCTATTTCCTCCACTGCCACGACATGTGATGGATCAGAACGATAGCGCCTAAGCATGGAGACATGGAACACATCGTGTATCTGACTCAGCTCTGCTGGCAACTCGAGCTGATAGGCTACTGGTCCCACTCATCTCAACACCTTATACGACCCAATAAACCTTGGACTTAACTTGCCTTTTCTCCCAAATCTTAACACTTTCTTCCATGGCGAGACCTTCAAAAAGACCGCCACCCACGCAAACTCTATATCCCTCCGCTTGAGATCGGATATGACTTCGCTTATCCGCTTCCTTCGACGAGCACGAATCATCTTAACCTTATCCTCAATCTCTGCAACTAACTCGGTCCTAACATCCGGCGCTCACCCAACTCATCCGGATATAGGTGTACGACACCTCCTACCATACAATGCCTCATATGGTGCCATCTTAATGCTTGCACGATAACTATTGTTGTATGCGAACTCACTAATGGTAAAACTCTTCCCAACCTCCTCAAGTCCAAAATACAACCTCTCAAAGATATCCTCTAAAATCAGATAACTCTTTCCGATCGCCTCGTCGATCATGGATGAAATGCGACTAAAATCCAACCGCGTGCACCCAAAGCCCGATGTAACGCTCTCCAAAACCTCGGCGTAAATCTAGGATCTCATGCGGATGATCGACACTAACACACCGTGCAACCTCACTATCTCCGCCACATACAACTTAACTAACTTCGAGCGAGTAATCCACCCTTACCGAATGAAATGAGTGACTTAGTCGACGATCCACAATCACCCAAATCGAATCTTTCTTACTAGGTGTAAGAGGTAATCCACGACAAAGTCCATAGTGATCCTTTCTCACTTCCATGTGGAATCTTCACCGTGAAGTAATCCAGACAGAATCGATGCTCGACTTTAACTTTGTTGACACATCGACATTTACCCACAAACCCGCCATTACCTCCGCTTCGCACTGCCACCAAAATTGCTCTCTTAAATCTCGATACATCTTGCTACCTCCAGGATGCATAGTGTATAGGTCGCTATGTCGTCCCAAGAATCCTTTGCCTCAACTCAACATCCTTTGGCATACAAGCTCTCCTTGAAAACACAACACTCCATCATCGGACAAACTATAATTCTCTAAACCACCATTCTCGAACCTGCAACCTCCGATCATTCAAACCATCATCTTCTAACTGTTTCTTCTTGATCTGTTCTAACAAGTCGGCTTGACTTGCAATTTTGCCAAAAGGCTCCCATCGTCGTATAAACTAAGATGAGCAAACATTGATCTTAAGTCTGTTACAACCTTGCGGCTTAACGCATCTGCCACCACGTTAGCCTTGCCCGGATGATACTCAATCGAACAGTCGTAGTCCTTCAACAACTCAATCCATCTACGCTGCCTCAAATTCAAATCCTTCTGAGTCAAAAGATACATTAGACTCTTGTGATCAGTGTAGACTATCGACTTTTCTCAGTACAAATAGTGTCTCCATATCTTCAAAGCGAAAACACTGTGGCTAATTTCAAGTCATGCGTAGGATAATTAACTTCATGTGGTCTCAACTGTCGAGATGCATAAGCCACTACCTTCCCTTCTCAGATCAAGACACATCCCAAACCAAGATGTGATGCATCACAAGAACCGTAAATTCCTTACATCTCAAAGCTAAATCAAAATCGAGCTTCAATGAATCTTCTTCAACTTGTCGAAACTTTCTTGTTGCTTCTCACCCATACAAATGGAACTCCTTTCCTCAATAACTTGGTCATAGGTGCTGCTATCAAAGAAAATCCTTCCACAAATCTTCTAGTAATACCCGCCGGACCTAGAAAGCTTCAATCTCACCACCATCTTAGGCGACTTCCAATCCAACACCGCTTGATCTTTCAAGGATCCACTCTAATCCCTCACCGATACTACGTGACCCAAGAAAGTCACCTCCTAAGCGTAACTCGCACTTACTAAATTTAGCATAAAGTCGCTTTTCCTCGAGAATCGCAACACTACTCGCAAATGTGCATCATGCTCCTCCTCTGACTTTGAGTATACCAAAATATCATCTATAAATACTACAACAAACTGATCCAAAAACTTCTAAAATACCCAATTCATCATGTCCATGAATGTCATTTAGTTAATCCAAAAGGCATTACCAAAAACTCGTAGTGCCCATACAGAGTGCAAAATGCCATTTTATGGATATCAGCCTCTTTCACCTTTAGCTGGTGATATCCAGACCTTAAATCAATCTTAGAGAAAACCGCTGCCCCTTTAAGCTGATCAAACAAGTCATCTATCCTCAGTAAAGGATACTTATTTTTGATCGTCAGCTTATTCAACTGGCGGTAGTCTATACATATCCGCATCGTACCATCCTTCTTCTTGACAAAAAGTACCGGTGCTCCCCAAGGTAAAACACTTGGTCGAATAAAACCTCGATCCAACAACTCCTGAATCTGAGCCTTCAATTCCACTAATTCCTTCGACGCCATCCTATATGGAGCAATTGACACTGGCGCAGTTTCGGGTAACAAATCTATACCAAATTCAACTTCACGATCCGGAGGCAGTCCCGGAAGTTTTTCTGGAAATACGTCAGCATATTCCTTAACTGTTCGGACATTCCCTACAGTAGACTCCTTAACCTCCAATGCACACACATGAACCACAAATGCCTCGCAGCCCTTCCTGACCATCTTCTCAGCTTTCAACTCAGATACCACGTTGGATAGATAATCTCTTCTATTACCTACCATAACAACCTTTTCACCCTCACTGTCTTCAAACCATGCGCTTAGTAGCACAATCCAAACTTGCACGGTACTTAACCAACCACCATCCTAAGAATCGATCGAACTCCCCAAACGGCGGCCCATCGGATCACTACAAACACTACCCCTTGGAGTTCTAGGGGTACATCTCTATACAGCTTATTTACTTCTACAGAGTGACCTAGAGGGCTAAGTATTGTCATCCTCCTAGAAGCAGTTTCAGAATCTAAGCTCATAGTCTCTACTATACTACTAGCAACAGATGAATGCGTCGAACCTACATCTATCAAAGCAGTATATGGTAAACCAAATATTAAGAACATACCGGTGATGACATCCGGTGTGTCGCCCTCTTCACGACGTCTCGCTGCATACACCAAACTAGGTCAGTTTTGCCTCGATGTTGCTGCACGTCTGCCTCGATGTTCCGCAAACCTCGACTGTAACCATTACCTCCTACAATTACCACGACCTCTCTGCGGATGTGGCCCCTCCTACATTACGAACTAAGCACGACCTTGACCCTCAGACTGATTCCTGGCTAGCTTACGTGGACAATCTCTCACACGATGATCCAGCGAACCACACTCAAAACATCCTTTCCCTCCGATCCAACATTCGCCCCAATGATATTTCCCACATCGGTTACACTGTGGTGGTCCCTGATTAGCAGTAACAGGCCTCCCAGATTGATTCGGTCCATTCTGCCTAGCCCTCTTCTGAGAATTACCGGCTGACCAGGCCGATCCAAAACTTCTCTTATGTTTGTTCCTGTCGTGATTCTGCCTTACAGATTCCTTTATCCCTTCAGCTATCTTAGTCTTTTTGACTAGCGCAGCAAACTCTCGCTTTTGATGTGGAGCAATCAGTAGTCTCAGCTCGTCCCTCAATCCATCCTTGAACCGAACACATCGCTCATGCTTCGAAGCCACGATACCTCCAACATACCGGCTCAATCTTAAAAATTTTGCTTCATATTCTGATACAGAGTTACTCCCTTGGACCAAACTCAGAAATGCCTTACGCTGCGCATCAATGTAACTAGACCCAATATATTTCTTCTGATACGCTACCTTAAAGTAGTCCCAAGTGAGTTCCCCCACTGCTGTACTATTCCGCACAGTGAGCCACCACTGATATGATTCATCCCGAAGAAGCGGCACTATCCCCTTTAGCTTTTCCTCAGCATTCAGATCCAAGTCATCCATGATTCACTCTATCGCCGCTAACCAATATTCGGCCGTACTGGGAGCTACACCCAAAACACCTCGAAACACCTCGGCTCTATTGGCTCGGAGCCGCTCAGGTATAGATTTCTGAGCTCCTGCGCCTCCTCCTATTCCAACTGCTCTCTCAAGGACTCATGAGATCGCTCGAGACAACATGTCATCCCCGTTTGCTCCTGAAACTCAACTCCAATCGCTGGTGGTGGGGGTGGTGGTACCTCATTCTCGGATCCTTGACCCAACCTCACCGCTCGACACGACCATCCTACCCCTACTGCGTCCGGGCATAACATGACCCCGACCTCGAGTGCTCATATCTAAAGTCTTGACTTAGCTGATTTAAAAGTTTTATGCATTAGTCATTATTCCACTATTTTTAAAACACGGTTTTATGAATAGTTTTAATAAGAGGTTGTTTCGCGAGTACATCCAACATATAATTTTGAGTCTCTAGAGTAGTTCCTACTACTATACAGTTATACCATCATCATTTTATCATCAAAATCAACAGTTTGAAGTACTTACCCCAAAGAATCCAAGTCTAAGGAGACTCGGTGCCATGCCTTTCAAATCATAAAATTTTCAACAAAAACATTTTAAGACCATACTTTTAATCATTTTGGGCCTTGGGCCCACAATCAAACTTTGAACTTAGCTCGATACAATACGCCAAGACCGAATCGGCATGCCACGGAGGAAAACATTTTGAAGAAAATCGAGATAATGATAAATTTTAGTGAAAAACTCTTTGTTATTCTATATTTGAAGAAAACATGTTAATAATAAGTTAAAACCGATAATTTACTTTGAAATTCGTGAATAAATCTTTAAAACTTAGTTACGATCCATAGATTAGAAAACCTTTTATAATTTTTATAAAAGACTCAAGCCAATAGTTGAAAACCGATGTTAATTGAAATTTGCAAACTTAAGTTTTGGAAAAACGTATGAGTTATCAAAATCACTTAAGTTGTTAAATATTATCAAACAATCTATATTACCCGATGGTAACGCTTTTAAAACCATTGCGCTTGTAGTTTAGAAAACTTTGTGCTCAAATTATTATCTCAATCATGCAATTTATAAGCCATATTTAAAACAAACCCAAAGCATATAAATAATCCAAAAACATAATTAAAGAGGCCTTATTACAAATCCAAATAAAGATGTAAACCAAATTAAGATAAAACAAAGTACCCAAATTGAAGTTCTTATGAAATTGAATTTTATTTCATGGCCTCCTCGAGTTCATCCGGCTCCTCCTCCGCGATCAAGAATCACCTGAAAAGATAAAGGAGAAGGTGAGTAACCAAGACTCAGTGCATAATCCTTCCCCCGGTTAATGCAACATTCTTACACAATTCATAACTAAGCAATATATATAATGCACCCAACCTAGCCATCCATAACTCCTTTTCTACCCCTGTGTGGTACCAAACCACTGGTGGTGCCAAACCACTGGTGACCCAAAACCACGATATCCAATAATGTGATGCCAAATCACTGGTGACCCAAAGTCACAAATAATCAAGTTGTGGGACCAACCCACGTGTGATACTAAATCACTGGCAACAATCCCAATACATCAAATATGGGGCCAACCCACGGTGGTGCTAAGCCACTGGGACGAGTCGCTATGAGGTGCCAAACCTCTGGTGTCCCAAAGACACGAAATAACTGTGGTACCAAACCACTGGAGGTTCCAAACCTCTGGTGTCCCAAAGACACGGATATCAAATCCTTCCCCCTCCTCTCAAATCACCCAAACCAATGTTTCACAAGAGTAAATCATGCCATCATGCTTTGATATGATCATATAACAAATATATATATATATATCTTAAATCATGATATAGATCAACATATAACAACATCACATCGAAACGGACTTACCCGAGTCCTTGTTCATACCCATCAAGGTATCATATCAAGATCTCATAGTTTTCCACTTTATTAACATGATTAGTTTATTAATATATATATATATAAACCGAGTTATAAAGTGTGTAAGGTACACACCTGTCATAAACGCAAATACTAAATTTTGAAGACCCGATCTACCGCACTGGATAACCTTGTCCTACATTCGGCCAAACCACAAAACTATAATCAAGAACATTCGGCCAATATCACACTTTAATTCCAATAGCCTTTAGCTTTTCAACCATTAAAAGAATAATGAATCCACATGAATCCTTACCACTTGACTTACCAACTTTGATTGCTAGAGAAATAAGTCTTAGATCGATTGCTTCCAAAGTTCCAAAGAGCCTAGAAGAGATCGGTTTCTAAGAATGATTAGAACCTTGTTAACAAGCCCAAAATTTGGCTTTTGTCCTCATGAAAATCAATAGAGAAAAAAGAAAAGAAATAAGGAAATTCGACCATGAACACTTACCTATCCTCTAAAACCGATTATAAATGAACACTTAGAAAATCTACCCTTGATGATATTCGGCAAAGATAACACCAGAAGAGAGAAGAATATTCGGCTATGGTTGAGAAAGAGAAAGGAAAAGAGGAAATGAAAATAGGAGAAGGAGGATTCGGCTTGAGCAAATAATGGAAGAAAAATCAAGAAGAGAATTGGGGAAGAAAGGTTTGGCCAAAAGAAAGTAAAAGAAGAATTGTAAGTTTTTAACAAATATGAGAACAAAAGAAAAAGAGAAAGGGAGGAGATGGTACTTTCGGTTTTGAGCAAAAGTGGAAGAAAGAAAAAGATGAAATGGGGAGAAGAAAGGTTTGGCCAACCACTAAAGATTAAGAAAAAGATGAAAGAGAAGAGGGTTGGTTTTAGGCTACAAAGAGATTAAAATATGTGAGAGACTCAATTGTATATTCGGCCAAATGCCTAAGAGAAAATTTGGCAAACCACTATGGTCTTTTCGGTTTTGACACAAAATAAGAAAACAAAGCCAAAACTAAAACAAAATTCACTTTATTGCCAAGACACATTCGGCTATAGAGAGTGTTATTGGAGAGAAAAGAAAACTATGCTCAAATGCTTAGGTAAAATGGCCAACTAGCTACCAACCTCCCTAAGCCTCCAATAAAAATCGGTCAACCCCTCCCCTAGGCCAAAATGCCATCCACATACATGAACTAATGGCCATAGAAGAGTTTCCAAAACACTCTCCATCATTCAAGCCCTTTGTTCCCCCATCCTTCCATAAATCTTAAGATTCCTATCCTAAATTACAAGCTTTCCTAAACTAATATTCAACTTGCCTTAAAAATTGAAAGTCCAACCTACCATAAGAATAGCTTGGCCGACACTTAATGTAAAGGTGCATAAAAATAAAGTCTTCCAAATGCAACCCATGCTACTCGAACCTCTTCCCTCAAGCAACCCTTCATGCATCATAACCACCTTGCCACTAACTCCTCATGTGCTAGAATTTAACACTTAAATTATCTTAAGTGTCAAGATCACCTAGTCCACTTCATTAAATTTTAAATACTAAGAATTATTCTAGCTTCATAAATAAAATCAAGCCTTCACAAGGCTATGCTAAGCACGCAAACAATACTACCCGAGCTAACACAAACAACCAACTGATACTCAAATTTTAGGATGTTACAAAAATTTTTGTGTTTAAGCACTTAAGGGGGAGAAGGTAAGTGGCATCAAGACTTAAGGAAATAAGTGTGTAATTAGCTAGCACAAGATGAGCTAGTAGCAAGGTGGTTTGGCGTTAAGATGAGTGCCAAGAGGTGGGAGGTTCGAATCTCACCTATTGCACAAAATTTTGATTAATTTTTTGTGCTTCTCCTCCAAAGTGTCGGCTAAGCTTTAAATATGGTAAGGGAAGACTTTTTATTGATGGAAAGATAGCTAACAAAATAAGGTAAGGAAGAGTATAAGGAAAGAAATCAAGGAAAGGGATAAGATGGGGCGACGTATTGGCCAATTTTGTGGAAGGTGTTTTGGAAAGAGTTTTTGGTCAATTTTGATCCTTTTGGTAAAGGGATACACGGTTTTGATAAGGAGAAAAGGAGAGCCGATTTTTCCTATAGCCATTTTGCAAATGTTGTCGCTTGTAAAGCTTGTTTCTTTTGAGCATTTTTGGTGTTTTCTTTTCCAACTCTTTTCCTTTGTTTGTCGAAACTCTAAAGCCAAATTGTAAACCCTTTTCCTTTGTTTTTTCGCAACCCTCAATGCATTTTGTTCATTCTTCCTTTGTTGCCAAAACACACACCTCGTTTTGGCCATTTTTCCTTTGATTACCCGAAACCATCTAGTACACTTTCTCCATCTTTTCTTTTCTTTTTCAATCCATCTCTTTTCTTCTTTAACCAACATTTTGAAGGCCAAATCTTCTTGTTCATTTCTCTTCATAGCCGAACCTTTTAACCCTTAATCTCTTCTTCATTATTCCACTCTCTTTCGTGTTAGAACTCTCTTCTTTGATCGAATTGGTAAGTGGTATTTTCTTTTCCTTTCATTTTCTTTTCTCTCTAGCCGAATGTGTGTCCATCACTCTTTAGCTATTCTATTTTGTTTCTAAACCGATATATTATTTTCTCGTATTCTCTCAAATCGTGATCATCTCTTCTTTTTCGTAGTGTTTTAGTGGTGGTCGAATATCACGTCTTTGCCGAATCATCTTTAGTCATAAGCCAATCGGTGGAAGTTGGATCTATTATTGTCAAGGTAAGGGATTTCTTCAAGGTTCATCTCGATATCTCTCAGTACTTGGTTACTTCGCTAAAACAGAATGATGGATTTGACTAATCGATTGTTATAGGGATTAAATCACTCATTTTCTCTACTCGTTGATTCTTCGAAAATAGAGGTAAGCTGAATCTTATCTCTAAACAACTACTTTTTCTCATAGTAGTATTTAACTGACCGAGACTTTTTCAATGGAGGCAAGTGTTAACGACTTGAAAGGAAAAGCGATAGGAGGACACAAAAGAAGTGGATTTGCAATTCCTACTCCTAAGTTCAAACGTAGGGCAATATCGACGGTTCGGGATTTCCCACCGGGTTGTGGAACATCATCTGGTGAGAATAGACAAATCGTGGTCGTTCATGATTCTGAGGGTAAGCGTTTTAGATTGTCTGATTTAGATTTGGATTAATAAAATCTCGTGTGTTGGCTAATCGAGTGTAATGATGATTTAGGTGCCGACGATCAAGAGGGCTTACTCCTTACCATAATCAGGTGCGTAATCTCACACCGAAATCCCGTAAATTTGTGATTTATCATCATATTAGAAAAATCGATCGAAGTTGCTTAAGAATTTAATAACGGCAATATGGTATGAATCGATTGATTTGCTTAAACATCGTTAATATTAAGATTTGTTAAAATCAGTGTTAATTTGTAAAATTACAAAAATGCCCCTATAGGCCGAATTATGAAAATGCCCCTATGGGCCGATTTACCAAAATGCCCCTATGAGCTGATTTGCTGAAATACCTTAGTGGGCGAACTATTAAATTGCCTTAATGGGCCGATTCTCCATAGTAATTTACTATATTAATGGTTGATTATATATATGTGGATATTTTATTACGTATGTTGCATTTCACATATTGCATGGGATGGGAAATTTAATGAAGAGCAGTGTAGCTTGGTGGCAATGCCACAATATAAATATATGTTTACATAATTTTGATTCCGGTGGCTCAACTACAAATATTCTGTAATAGTAGCCTGGCTACGATGTTGGTGTGATCGGCGGGTGGGTTGACTTGATCTCCACAAGTGTGATTGACTGGTCGGGGGTGTAATTGGATGGATGGGTTGGGTTGCATACATTTACTTCATTTAAATATTGTTATGTAAATGGGCTTAGGCCCAAAGTTATGCTACGGGTTCAAACTCAGTGGATGACAGTAAGGGAGATTATTTACTGAGTTCTTGTAACTCACTCCATCTTCTTAATCCTTACAGGTAATGCTCAGTGATGAGGTCTTTGGCCCATGGATGACTCGGTGGAGGCCATACTTTGGAAATAATATTATCATACATTAGTAAACTTCTTTTCCGTTTTTTTTTGTTACTTTTACTATTTTGGGTTTTAAAAGTTGCAATAAGGCCTCTAGGATATTTTTATTTTGCTTTATGTTTAGTCGTATTTATTATTTTGCTTGAAATGTTTTAAATGGGGATTTTCTAAAATCATAAATAACGTTTTTTCCTAAATCAGTTAACAAATGGATTTCATAACAAATATGTACAAATAATTTAACTTGGATTTTCCTTCAAATTATCAACACTGTTTTCAAAAGTCACGGATTTAAGGTTCACTAGTTCGATTTTTGGTTTATCAATTAAACCTCTCGTGATTAGAAGTATTTTATCGAATATTTACAACCAAACTTGCTTTCTTAACTATAATTATATAACACCTATTTCAGTACAAATTACAAGTTCTTAAAATGTTTTCTTCATGTGACATGTCAAATCCGGTCATAACGCATGGGTCGAGTATGGGATGTTACATTCGGGTAACCTATCCCCCCTACCAACTCCCATGATTTCCTCCTCCATTCCCTCCACCGAACACTCCTCAACTCTCATTTGAAATCCCACAACCACCTTGACCCATTCAAACTTCCCACAACTCCTCTTATCCATCTATTCAAAAGGTTTGACTCATTCAACTCCAACTCCTCAGAGTCCTGGCCTAATCCACCTCTTCTCCATCATAGCACAAAATAAATCCTCCAAAATGTAATCTGTGAGGTTTGAACCTGCTCCTTTCTCTCTCAAGCTCCCTTGTGATGACACACTCCTGCACCTTAAGTGGCGTCTTCTTGCCACTCCACCACTCTTTCTCTTGTGTCAACAACCACAAGAAATTACACTTAGAACCTGCTTCAAACAGCTCTCCTCTAAAGTGCCTAAAAACAAAACTTTTACCAAGGCCCTAACCTGACCTCGAGCCTTCCCAGAACCCCCAAACACACCAAATTCACAAACAGAACAAGCCATACACACTGAAAACATAAAAATGCAGAGCCCCCTAACTTCTGGATGTTACAATAACCTAGGAACTTAATTAGGCACCCATATATATAGCCCCTAGCCTAAACTTTCCCTCCCTCAGAGTCCAAATCAGCACCACTATATCCACCTCCCAATCCTTATCTTTTCTCCCTTATCTTCCCCTTAAATTTCTCTCCTGAACAGGCCCTTTCAGAGTCCCCTCCAATGTCAACTCCTTTTGTTCAGGCATAAAAATAAAACTACTTAAATTTCCCCTCCTAGGCCTCGAACCTTAGACCTCCTTAACTGCTCAACACGCCACCTAATAGCCCATATATGATGTAACTTTCCACTGGGCCACAAGCCCATGTGTGTCCTCTTTTCTCTTAGTCTGCTTATGAGGCCTCATGCCTGAGACTAGAGTTCACTAAGTAAGAAAAATAAATTTTTCCCTATGTTCACCTTTAAGTCTAAGGCTTCAAATAATCTCGATACTACTTTAATAAGATTATTCTAAGTTCTACACATACATATGTACACAAATTAAGGTTTTGGGATTTTTAGGGTGTTACACTTTGTGTCATGACTTGTGCATCAATTTTGGCCCAAATATGCATCTTTGGCTCCCGAATTATCTTACAAGACCATGTAACCTTATTTCGATGTATGAAATGTAATTAAAACTCTTAAAAAGCACAAATTACTACTTTAAGCATGAAAACCTAAATATATACTAAGATTCTTTGATTTAATTATTAAAAAAAACTAAAGTTATGTGTAAAAAGGAGGTAAATAATAGTGTATTTCATGGTATATTAACTATCTCTAGAATGAAATACCTTTGTGCCACCATCTAAAGAATGACCCTTATGGAAACCATTTGAAAGAAAGGAATCCATGGCGATCTCTAATAAAATGATGTATGAAGTCTTTTAGAGGGATGATGCTAGGGCTGTGGCAGATAGAATGGCGGAAGGGCCATTATGCATACAAAACGAGTGAAGCGGCGCATTAGTGTTTGATGGAAATATTATGAATAAGCTATGGAATTTGTTAACAAGCATTGTAGCATAGCCAGTAATATTGCTAAGAGCTGGAACTAGCAGAGCCATGTAAATAAGTGTGTTATGTATACTTGCTTACCTCCCAACCTCACTTTCTCAACCAGGATAAACTATGATTTACTCGGTTAGACTTGTCTCCCTATCTTATTTATCCTATAATTAATTCCTAGGGCTGTCAAGCCTAGGGTTTAAGAACGCGTAATCTATACCAACTAATCCTTTTGGGAAGCCTTAAATCCTTCAATAATCACGTCCCCATCCACTCATTACTAATCCTTTTTGGGAAGCCTTAAATCCTTCATTAATCATGTCCCCATCCACTCGTTAATCTCCCCTAAGGGATTTTGCCACCCATTTTATTCGTAATCTTAATCTTAGATGAATAAAACATGTAAAGAACACTATTGAATCAAAATAATGAACATCTTCACTTGCAAAGGGAAATAACTTAAATACTTCAATATTATAAAAGAACACTTTGGTTGAAACTGATTCCAAGAGGAAAGAACAAAGAGTTTATGAAAAACTAAAAGAAAACTAAGTTTAATCCTACTCCTAATATGAGGGTTTTTTAGGGTGTGTAAGATGACTTAGTTACATCAAACCCCTAAAGTCTTATTTATAGGAGTGTTGGCAGGCCAAATTAGGTTTTTGGCACATCCTAAGTCTTCATAGAAAGTCGATTGTGCGGATGAAAATAGCCCCAAAAGACTCAGGCACCACGTCAGCCCTATGTTGTGCCATACAAGGTCTATGGCATGACACGACATGTGATCCAAGCCTTGTACGGTTTGTTTCATGCTTTAATGGCTCGAGATGCTTATGCATCACTTGTCCCTTGCTCCTATGTCAATTAGGCCTATAATTCATCATCGTACATACTTAACTACACAAATTAGAACTACCTAAGGCCCATGTCATCCAAATAGGTCACAACACTCACAAAATCTGTTAAATAGGCCAAACATATACATCTATAAACTTTTAATCCTCTCCAGAGCATGCCAAAACATTTCAAAACATATCACATAACAACCCTAATCATCTATCCAATATACCTTAATGGTACCATCACAAATCAAGGATTACAAATCTTTATAAATCATTCAACTCAATCGATACCATTCATGCTATTCATTCAATTTCAGTAAGGCATTATACATATATTACCCTCACATGTTTATACCAAATTCACTCCTGCCATTCACATCAAACTACTCAACCTTTTCGCATTTGAATTTGACCATTCTTAAACTCCAAACATAACTTAACACAAAACCATTAAACATATCTCAAAACATCAATTTAATGCATTTAAAACCAACCACATTCTTAATTTAAACACATGAAAACTTCCAATTACACACATATACACTTCAAGCAATATATACATATTATATACACATTCAAAACAAACATTATATAAGGATCATTTCATCAACTTTAGAAAATAACACTTAACCATATTGAAACTTTTTTTTTTGATAAAAAAACCCAAGGGTCAACTTCAATTTATTGCATCTTTTAAGACCCACTTCAATTTTTTGATAAAAATAACACTTAACCATATTGAAACATATTTACATGGCACATAACCAGATTGAAATAGTTCAAGGCTACCGAAAGTAAAGCTAGATAATATGAGCTCTAAGTTGATCCAAACTTCACGTTCCATAAAAGACAACTACAAGACAGGAGAACATAACAAAGTAAGCATTATATATTCTTAGTAAGCTCATACATGCTGAAACAGTAAACTTACATTATTTCATAATTAAAAATTTCAAAACAACAAGTTTAACTATGTTTCTTGTCAGAACGTACCACAACCGTCAGGTGAGTATTTCATATACATCCGTATAATCCATCCATTCACTTGTACAAATCAATTTTGTATCATTTCATTAGAACTATCAAACGAATACATCATTTTCTCGATCAAAACATAGGTTATGAACACATACATTTCAAATCACTATACTGAATCAAACAATGTGTTTCTTTCTTCAAATCATTAGCAACATGAACTATAACAACAAATACCAATATGCAGGTAACTACACCACACCAGAAGGCACTAAAGTGCTTCAGCAGTAGGCACTACAGTGTTCAGCTGTTGGCACCAAAATGCTAAGAAGTAGGCACTATAGTGAAAATCAATAGGCATCATAGTGCAAATCCCATACTAGCATGCAAATAACCCTATTGGCATGCTAATTGTATTATATTCTATGTTCACCCAAGCTCAATACACATCATAACAATTCTTTGAATTCAGTCTTTCTCACCCTTTTGTACCATTTTAAATACATTTCAAAATAAAATTGATACAATAAAAACTCATGATTTAAGTTCATTCAGTACATTTATAATCACCATATGAATTTACAAAGTACAACCAACAGCAAAAGAAGTTTCAGGGACAAATCTACAATTATCCCTTTTCCTCGATTATCTACCGGTTGATTCAATTCTTGATCTATACGATGATTCATTTCAAAATATCAGTGCAAATTACCTCATAATAGGTTATTTAATGCACATGATATCATGTTATCACTTTTCATAATTTCCCAAATGTCACAGCCCGATTTAGGGCCTAGTTAGAATAGTGGTACGAGACCA
Organism: Gossypium rotundifolium; assembly: GCA_025506655.1. Classification (NCBI taxonomy): domain Eukaryota; kingdom Viridiplantae; phylum Streptophyta; class Magnoliopsida; order Malvales; family Malvaceae; genus Gossypium; species Gossypium rotundifolium. Next base: position 107,328,794 of record CP106725.1, read on the forward strand.
CAAATTCGAAGGAGAAATATGTGTTTAAATGATTTTTCAAGGCTTATGTGGTATTTGCATAATTGTGTGAAAATTTCATGAAGAAATGTTATGAATTATTGAACAATTTGTCCATTAGGATTAAATTGCAAAAATTAGAAAATATGAGATTCTGGAGTATTTAAGTATGAAATAACATCATAAAATTTATTAGAAGTCCTTATTTAACAATTAGACCATTATATAATAAGATGGACAAAAATGGACATAGGAAGGAAAAATCTTAAGAAAGGACCATTAAGGGCATTTTTGTCATTTGATAAGTAAAAGATTAAAAAGGGAAAAAGAAGTAAAAAATGGTGTCCACCTTCTTCCCTAGGTGCCAAAATTTGGAGAGAATCCATAGCTAGGGTTTTTCTCATTTTCAAGCTCAATGTAAGTGCATCCTAGTCCCGTTTTTAATGTTTTTCGTATTTTTAAAATCCTCGTAGCTTGGTTTAGCTATTTCTAGCTATAATTTATCTACCTTTTATGTTTAAAAATTTACCCATGTATGACATGAATGTATTTTGATGTTTTATGGAAGATTATGAAAGTTTGATGTAGGATAAATGTAACATCCTGAATTTTTGGGCCTATGCGTTTAGTGTGTGGATATGTTTAAAGTGTTACTTTAACTGTTAAGGATCCAAATTGGGCTTAGGCTTAGGCAGAGACTTGGTTAAATTATTTTGTTTGGGCACTATAGGGTTAAAAAGGTAGCATCTGTGTTTAAAACACCAAAGTGGGCTGGTGGCCCAATAGTAAGTGATGCTGCAAGGGAGCTAGAGGTGTCACTAACAGTTGAAAGAGGCCCAAGTTTGGCGACAAGGAGCGATGTCTTCGGGCCAATTTCGGCACTTAAAAGAGAAAGGAGGAATGGATGGCATTAAGGCTTATTTTTAGGAGGGATCTAATGATAATATTGTGCTGATAATAGAAGAAAGAGGTGGTGTTATCTAGGAGTCTTTTGAAGGTTTGAAGAGATTTAGATAAAGGAGAAAAGTTAGGAGCTATCTGTTGAGAGCAAAGTTGGCCGAAATTCCATCACCTAGAGGAGTAAAGAAATTAGTTTCTAATTACCATACGGGGTGCCGATTTTTCCCTTTTTATTTACTTAATTCTTAGTTATCAAGAAGGGCACTCTCAGTTTTTGTTAGGTAAGTGCCGAAATTTCTATAAATAGGGGGATAGCTCATCAATTCCAGCATTTGAACCCTACTCTTTTCTTCATTCTTTGTGCCAAAATTGTCAGTCTCTCCCTCGGCTATTTCTATTAACTTTCTTGCTAAAACCCGAAACCCTAGTCCATCTCTGCAAAACTTTTCTTTTGATTCCTACTAAAGCCAAAATCTCTTCTTCATTCTTTTCCTTTTTAGCCAACTTCTCCATAAGCCAAAATCTCTTAAGAGTTGCCGATTTTCTTCTCTTCTAATAGGCTAGGTACCAATTTCTCCATAAAATGGGGATTTGCTAGGGTTGCTAAATTATTTGTAAAGGTAGGTGCCGATTTTCTCTGATCCATTCTTTTTCTCTTTCGATTTTTAAGAGACAAGGCCGAATGGCTACTTGGTTGTTAAGACTGTCAATTGAGGCTAATATTTCCTTTCTTTTTGGCGTATGGGCAACCTTTCGGGATTTGAAGGAAATCTGTTCGTTTAGATCTAAGAGCCAATAATAGCTAGTCTCTGATTCCGGGATTTCAAGGTAAGGGATTTCTTTAGATTTCTGTTGGATTCGCTATCATACCTGTAATCCTAACCATAGGTTATGGTTTAACAACCTTATCTCAATATAGTAGTTCTGACAAGGACTTGCAATGGAATCAAATGTGGATCATTCAAAGGAGGGGACTAGATCTGAAAACCCAATCCTTAAGTTTAAGAAGCGTGTGGTGTCAGCTGTTCGAGACTGGCCACCGGGTTATAGACCGGCTTCTGAACAACACCTTAGTTAAGTAGCAGTCGTATCGACTTTTGATAGTGTCGACATAGAAATTGTCGTCCTAACAGTAACTAGGTGTGTAGATCTCTAACACACACTCTCTAATTGTTCTTTATGTGGTATGGGCTAAAAAGCCGAAAAGTGGCTGTGTAGATAGTTGAATAAAACCCTAAAAGGGTTAGGTAAGGATGCCAGGTACAGTCATAGAAATCTCTATGTATATCAAAATATATGAAAGTCTGTATGATGTTTTCTTTATGTATGTATGCATGGGGTGGGAATATGATAATGAAGGGGAAGTGCATAATGGGTCACATCGTGACCGGTGGTAGAAATCCCACGAATATAAACATGGGTTACATGGTGACCGATGGTAGAAATCCCACGAATATAAACATGGGTTACATGGTGACCGGTGATAGAAATCCCACAAATATAGATGTTAGGTCACATAGTGATCGGTGGCTATACCACGTTTAATGATTTCTGATTAACAGAAATAGGCAGTACGACTGTCGTTATGGCGTATAGCAGATGGAGGGTTGATTGTAGAAATCCCCAAGGTGTGATGGTTGGTACGGGTTGGTGTGTAGAGGATGAAATTCTAGGATGGGTTGGGCTATTCATTATTTATTGTTTATCATGTATTTATGATTGTTGCCTCCATGTATGGGGCAAGGCCTATAATGTGTTTGTGGGCCTCAAGTCGGTGTGTTCGGGATTTATACAATGAGTCTTGGTGACTCAGGCTTTCATTTTCTCTACTCTTTCAGATGAGCAGTAGATCGTAGACACGGGAGTTGAGACGAACTCGAGTGGCCATCGAGTTTTTCTTTTTATATACTATTTCAATTTTTCATAAAGTTTTATTTTATTTTGGGAAATAATGATGTAATAAGGCCCCATAGTTATATTCATCTCAGTAATTTTAATATTTGAAATTCATGAAATTTTGTCAAAGGTTTAATTATTCAAAATAATAAGAATACGAGGTTTATATATATATATATAAGGTTACGAGGAGATAAAGGAATGTCAATTCCAATTACTAACTCGGCAATCGTTTGATCTATATTCACAATTGGCTAACTTTCTCACATAATCTCCATTCATGAGATAAACAACTACATTGCCTGTAAGAGGCAAAAGACATTAACACTTAGTACTTAAGAAGATCATTATGACCCATACAGCTATAGTTCTCATGGTTGAACACTCTCATCGTTCAAACATGGTTTCTTTAACCATTCTGTCCTCAAGCTCCTTAACTATTCCTTTCATTAATAAACATCAATTTAAGAAGATCTCGATAAACATACACCTCAAGCTTCCTACTCACTTAAGTCAATAGCCTAGGCTAACTTTCTCTTGTTCATATCATTGTATAATCAATACAATCGTTAAAGCATTCGAACATACTTTCTTACAATTGCCTTTATTAAGCACCTACCGCGTCACACGTCGTACTCATTTCTTCATGACTCGTTCACAAATGCGTATATTTACCCATTCACATGGCTTTAGTACAATTTTCATTTCTACCTCTAGACTCGTCTATTTGTTCCATTGATCACTAGGGATAATCAAATCCGCAAATTTATCATCATTCAAGTAAGTGCGAAACTAATGCCACATCCCCGAGGTGGTCTTATATGGAGTCAACTCTAAATGCCAATGCCATATCCCGGATATGGTCTTTTATGGGCTTCATGTCGTGTATCGATGTCATATTCTAAATACGGTATTATACGATTCTCATATCCATTTCCAAAGCCATTTTCTAGATATGGTATTATACGGAATCATAACTTGGTGCCGAGGCCATGCCTCGAACATAGTCTTATACAGGACTTTATCTATTTCTTATCTAAATGGTAGCCCCTTTTAGCATAGTCCCCTAGGACTCCACCTTCATGTTCAACAACAATTACTCTACCTAGTAAAGGATCAAGTATCAATGTGATACAAAGCATTTTCAAAATGCTAGCACAAATACTGCATTAATCATATACAAATTTACTCAATTTGACTCTCATAACATCTCATCATAATTTAGCAGTGGTAAAGAGGTGAGGTCATGGCGCCTCTTAACTTAACTCTCATTACTACATGAATATGATTTACGATTCATCAGTAATAAAATATCATCATAGTCATACAACTCTTAAGAGAGTTTTCACATTTATCACGCTACAATTATTCTATCACAAATACATTAGAATAATGTATTCACTTACTCAAGTTCTACATTACTATCTACTTGAGTACTCAACATTTAATTCTACTTTCTCTTATCGTCACTTATTAGTTAAAGAATGTCTTACTGATTTGAGTACGTCTTTTACTTGATTACCATAGTCCGACTATGATCTTACTCGTATCTTATCCTCATAGCCCAACTATTACTTTACATGTCATCACAATGCCATAGCCTCGCTATGGTCTTACACTAAATCTCATATCAATACCAATGCCATATCCCTGATATGGTCTTATACGGAACTCATGTCAATGCCAATGTCATATCCTAGATATGGTCTTACACCAACTCTTGTCTTAATGCCGATACCATGTTCCAAACACGGTCTTATACTGGCACTCATAATACTGCCGATGCCATGTCCCAGACATGGTCTTACACTGACCCTCATAATATGGCCAATGCCATGTCCCAAACATGGTCTTACACTAGCACACATATCAATGCTGATGCCATGTCCCAGACATGGTCTTACATTGGCTCTCTCATTGCCATGGTCCAATCATGGTCTTATTCATCTTTTCATCATTGAACGACCATACTCATCTCCTGCATTCTACTTAATCAAACTTCTCAGTTTTAGCTCTCATACCACAATATGGGTGGTTTCTTGCTCTTACTACTTCTCACATACATCATGGTGCTTACTATTCTCATATCTATAAGGTAAACAAAGTACATGTAACACTTGATCACAAAAATTATTATGCTTTACTAATATAAGCATAATCTCAGCATCATCATTCATAGCATGAATTATACTTGTCAGCCAGTCTTAACTAGCATGACATAATATCAACTTTACTACTACCTTTCTTGCTATCTCATTTTAACTTTACTCATTTGCCCAATGAATTTCTGTGAATTACCGAGGATACTAAATCTCTTGCCATGAACTTGATGCCAAAGCCATACTCTAGGCATGGACTTACATGAAAGGTCTCTTCTTGAATCAATGCCAAGCTTGCCTTAGACTTACATGAAATATCTGTTCAATGCCAAGCTTGCCTTGGACTTACATGAAATATCTGTTCAATGCCAAGCTTGCCTTGGACTTACATGAAATACTTGTTCAATGCCAAGCTTGCCTTGGACTTACATGAAATATCTATTCAATGCCAAGCTTGCCTTTGACTTACATGAAATATCTGTTCAATGCCAAGCTTACCTTGGACTTACATGAAATATATGTTCAATTCCAAGCTTGCCTTAGTCTTACATGAAATATCTGTTCAATGCCAAGCTTGCCTTGGTCTTACATGAAATATCTCTTCTTGATTGCCGATACCATACCTTGGCTTGGCCTTATACGGGCTTTCTTGTCTCATGTGATGGATCAAGTATCCTGGGCAATTCTTATTCAATCGGGACTTGCTCGTAATTAACCTCATTGATTTCTTTATCTATCAGATCATTGAATATTTTCATAGAAATAATGTGCACATAGCAACATCACAAGCAGTTCAACGAAATGTTCATGAAAATTGGAAATCATGCAACTTACTGAAATTAGCTCGGTTGGAATCATCACTATCTTAACAAAATAATTTTGTTAGAGCCAGGAGATATCACACTATCACAGTCCACATATGGTAAGTATATCTAAACTCTTACTCTCGCTAGGTTAGTCCTAGAACTGACTAAATCATAGCTCTGATACTACTAAATGTAACACCCTGTACCCAAGTCCGATGCTAAGACTGGATGCGAGACATTACCATGCTTAAACTCACTTAATCAAGTACTTACTGGCTATAAAATTTTGTTTTGACTTAAAACCTTTCTTTCTTAGTCTAGACATATGTATCATGGTCATACGAGGCCTTAAACACTTGTTCGGACTTTCAGAACTTATCGAAAATCCTCTCTCAAAATCAGAGGTTACACGCCCGTGGGGTTTGGGGCACGCCCGTGTACCCCTAAGCACACCCATGTTTCCCATCCGTGGGGAGCTACTGACTTATCTGACACGACCTTGACACGCCCGTGTCCTCCAACTGTGTGGAGCTACAGACTTATTTGACACGGCCTGAGCACACGCCCATGCCCAAGCCGTGGGTCTTGCACGGCTCATGCACACGGCCATGGGATTCACCCGTGGCCTATTCTAACAAGTAATCATAAGGTGTAGAGTATGCACGGTCTAGACACACGCCCGTGTGTCTAACCGTGTGGGCACTTAGAGGCTATTTACTAAGCCTTCTTACCACTCTCAAATGCATGCATGTATATACTAATCCAATAAAGTCTCAAATCATCAACTAAAACACATGAACTTATACATTTGATTCATGAAAATAAGGTTTTCTTCCCACACAATTACAATAACACAAGCCATCATTAACGGCCTTACACAATTAAACTATGGGCCCTCTTAGGCCAACACAATTAAGCACCTTTAACCACAACTTAATCAACCTTAATTTCTAGCACTATACATGCCATAACTCAATAGGACTTGATACCTTATACCAGGGATTTGCATGATAGTGTGAAAACATCTCCAGTGATCTCCAACCCGAGCTAGCTAACGAAACCTATAAGAGATGAGAAAAGAAAAGAAGTAAGCAATAACGTTTAGTAAGTTAAGCAATAACGTTTAGTAAGTTCATCTACATAAACTGACAAACACTGATATTCATTGAATATCCATGACTACAAGTTATTATAATAAGCTTTTCTCATGAGCTCACGGTTACTTACTCACCCATTGTTGAAACTTACTCATTCAATATTTTACCACGCTTTTACCCTGTTACCAGCCAACTACTCGTACTGGATAGCATTCATTCCTGCACTGATCACCATTTAATCACATGGAACCATACATCAACTATCTAAATAAGTCGCTCATACCACTAATCTCTTAGTGGTTTCACTCTTAGCCCACTATTGAATCTCTAATGGGGTGGTATCGCACACCGCCCACCATTCATTAATACTCATGGTGATTTCGCACTTAGCTAACCAATCATTTCTAAGCAATGGTATCGCACGCAGCCCATCGATTATGATATAGTTGATGGTAACACACATAGCCCATCAACAGCCATCAATGAGGTGCATTTGCACAAGCCCACCGTTACTATACATTCACAAATTCAAATGTTCATCCGTGAACATCCTCACTTACTATCATTCTTACTTAACTTTTTATGATACTCATTCACATTCACGCAGTACAACAATAAATCTATCTCATGCAACTAAGGTGCATTAATAACACATATCCCACTAGGGGTTCATCATATATGGAATTCATCTTAATTTAGTTCTAACACTAACTTGTACCTCTCGTGGTACAACCACCTACATTCAAATTGTTAAATGACTCTCTTGAGTCCCATACACATAATTCTTATCGACATCATACCCCCAATAGGGTCTTTCACATATAAACTTATCGATGGCATGTCCTTGTTATGATCTTATACGAACTCCTACATCAATACCATATTCCAATATGGTCTTACTCGAGACTTTAACCATCATCATAGCATTCTATATACATTTTCTGTTACTCTTAAATTCAATTCTCTTGACATCTCATCAAGGATGTTTCATACATTTACAGTGTAAATCTACCTTCCATACAACATTGGAATATTAAATTATCTCATACATAGTCGCAACAATCGTACATGAACTTTCATACTTTATGTGATTTAGTCTTTTTTCGCGATTTAGCATGAAATTGCTAAAATTAAAACACCAAAACTTTCATACATCTTTATAAATATGTTATAACACATAACATAACATGAAAATAATTTTCTCTAACCTCAAATTAGTGATTACGAGATCACTGTTCTGACTAGGCCCTAAATCAAGCTGTTACATCTTCTGTTATTTCCCTTTTCTTTGAGGAATAAAGATAAATAGCGGTTGAATTCTCTTCCATGAGGATCAATCACTACATGGGATCAAATGACTGAAAAATTCTTGTTAAAATATTTTTCGCCAGCCAAAACGGCCAAATTAAAGAATGATATCTCTTCTTTTGTGCAGATGGATCTAAAAAAACTATACGATGCAGGGGAGAGATACAAAGATCTATTGATGAGGTGCCCACACCATGGATTACCCTTGTGGCTATAGGTCCAAACCTTTTTTCAACAGTGTGAACCCTTCAACGAGACAACTGATTAATTCAGTAGCCAGCGAAACCCTGAATAACAAAACTCCTGAGGCAGCTTATGAGTTTATAGAGGAGATGTCACTGAACAACTATCAGTGGCAAGTTACAAGGACAAGGCCAACAAAAACAGTCAGATTTTTCAACCTCGACGCAGTCACCATGCTATCAAATCAGGTAAAGATGCTAAATAAAAAGATTGATGGTTTGTGTGGTTCCTCACCGATACACCCAGTAATGCAATATGATTTAAATCTAGGAGGTTTGGCGAATCCTGAGTACCCACCCTACAATCTTGGCACTGAAAGCGAACAAATAAACTATACGGGTAACAATTTAAGATCTCAAAATAACCCTTATAGTAATACTTATAATCTAGGTTGAAGGAACCACCCTAATTTCTCATGGCGTGGTCAAGGAAATCAGGGACAACTTCTTTCAAACTTCTAACAACAGCCCTACCCATAGGAAAAGAAGCCGAACCTTGAGGAGATGCTGACAAAATTTATAGCGGTGTCAAAAACTCGTTTCCAAAATACCTAAACAACACTTAAAAATCAACTAGCATCGATCAAAGGAATCGAGAACTAGTTAGGGCAACTCGCTAAGCTGATCTCTGAACGACCACAAGGTAGCTTGCCAAGTAACATTGAGACAAAATCAAAAGAGTAACTTCAAGCCATAACCGCTCAGAATAGTGAAGGGTTAGTAGATTCTGAACCTGAGTGAAGGTAAGAACCTGTGGTAAGTGAAGGTAAGGTTGAGGTAAGCCAAGAAAAGTCAAACCCGGTAATTATAAAATACCAACCTCGAATATCATATCCCAATGCGATGAAGAAAGACAACACAAATGAACAGTTCGGTAAGTTTCTTAAACTTTTAAAGAAATTACATATTAACTTATCGTTTCTTAAAGCTCTTTCATGGATGTCAGACTCAAGGAAATTTTTAAAAGAGCTTTTAACAAACAAGCGAAAGTTAGACGAGGAGTCACATGTGGAATTAAATGCAGTGTGCTTAGCAATGTTGCAAAACAAACTACCACGAAAATTAAAAGATCCAGGGAGTTTTACAATTCCATGTTTAATTGGTAGTTTAACTATTAATAACGCGTTAGCTAATTTAGGGGCAAGCATAAATGTTATGCCTTATAAAATGTTTAAACAACTAGGTCTAGGGAAACCCAAACAAACTAAGATGAGTATTCAACTAGCCAATAAGACTATTCGAATTCCTAGGGGTATAATTGAAGATGTACTTGTTAAAATTGACAAATTCATATTCCCCATAGACTTTGTTGTTTTAGATATGGATGAGAATAATACGGTTCCTTTAATTTTAGGAAGGCCCTTTTTAGAAACTGCTAGATCTGAAATTGATGTTAGTACAGGTGAACTCACACTTTGTGTAGGTGACAAATCAATCAGCCTTCAAGCTCTCGACTCAGCTAGGACATCGAGTGACAACAGTGAGAACGTAAATTCTATTGATAATCATTCGGTTAAACCTTCTTTACAGGAAGCACCACGAAGCTACATATCTGAACTAGATCATAAACCTCGTGCCAATAAAGAAGAAATTCACGAAGAACGAAGGCTTCAGATTGATGAACTAGATGAGTGGAAAGCGTATTTCAAGGTGAAATCAAAACCACACAAAGTGAAACCAAAGGAACCCCCAGACGAGCTTACAGGAACATCAAATCACTTCAAAATAGGAGATCAGGTACTGTTAGATAAAACAGACCCTCGAATCGCCATATCAAACTTGAATACAAACAAAGAAATCCTTTTTAAAGTAATCAATATTTTTCTGTACGGAATAGTCGAGGTAAGTAATTTTACATTAGGTGCTTTTAAAGTAAATGCTACTCGACTCAAACCATATAATGATAGCAAGAGAAAGGATTTTTCACTCCTCAAACCACAATGAATATGCGAATGAGAGGTAAGCCTAGCTTCAGACTTTAAACGAGCGCTTCTCCAGAGGCAACCCGAACACTAACCCCATTTATTTTTATTCTCTTTCTTTTAGCAGCTAACTACAAACTACCCAAGTTAATGAAGTGCAGATTTCCGCACCACACGGCCTTGCACATGGCCTTGTGGATACTATGGATTTCCATACTGGCATGACAGAGATAGTAGAAAATAGGACGAAAAATATCTTCAAGCCATGGGCTCCGACTAAACACCACGGTCGTGCGACATGGCCGTGGCCGACATTGTTTTATCAACACGGGCGAGGCAACCTGAATAACAGGCATGAGAGAAACAAATGAACCACTGCACGGCTGTGTGACGCAACACGCCCATGAAACACGGGTGTGGGGATGTACCAGAGCTAAAAATTTTATTTAAAACACCTACTCCCTTTCTCACCTACTCTCTATTCCCTTCTTCCACAACCTTTACACTCTCCTCCCTTTTCATTTCCTCCTTCTTCATTTTCCAAACTCTTGATCTACACTTCACCCATGTCGAAGAAATGGAAGGATCCTATCCCAGCCTCCCTGTTCGAGACCGATCTACATAAGTTTATGCGGCTTCATTAACTCGACAGGAAAATGACCTTCTACTCTATTTAATCTTTCTTTTTCCATTCTCTTCTCCTTTATTTTCCTTATCTTTATTTTTCTTATACTAATTTTGGTTTATATTATTTTAGCTTCTTGGTTTTAGGTTCTAAAGGCTGCTAGGGAATCACCACACCAAACCTTAGAAATCACTCCCACCTCGCGAACCATCTAACAATAAAGACTTTTCAGTCCATTAATCTTTTCTTTTAGTCTTATTTCTCTTTTTACACTCTTTCTTTTTGTTTTTATTTTCTTTAAATATATAATTTGTATATTTAGAATTATTCTTATTATTTCCTAGCTAACTCTTCACAAGATTCCTAATTTCTTCATCAAGCGCAAGAATTAGAAGTGCCCCCTCTGACTTATCTTTCACCTCTGAATCAAGTTTCCACACTTCCAACTCAAGGAATCCATCCAAAAATTTAGGAAGTTTCACTTCTCTCCCTCTCCTTTAATTTTCTTAATATATGATTACTATCTCTCTTTGTACATTGAGGACAATGTACATCTTAAGTGTGGGGGTGAAAAATTATTTAGAAAATTTCCTAACTTTTTGCATTATTCTCAAGTCCCTAAATGATATCTTGTCTTAAGTAATTTTCTCATATCACTAATTATAATGAAATTGCTGTTGATTTATGATTTTTATTGATATGTTTTGGATTAAGTCATTGATAATTGTACAGTGATGATTTAAACTTTAAGACACTAGAGAATCAAGCATGATGAGTCTATTTTCAAAAATTAAAATTTTGTTAGGTTGTCTACCTGAATCTAATTATTACCATAAAATTTAAAATTTACAAGGTTCTCATCAAAAAACCCATAATTTTTTGTGAGATTTTGAGCCTTTTAGAGCATACATTCTTTTCGTGCTCACTTTATTGATTATGAGTCTGTCAACATTAATTTGTTATTCTAGAACTTGCTTCGATTATACATGTTGAGACCACATCATTGATTTGAGATACTGAGATGATAAAGGCACTTAGGATTTAACCCACTTACTCCACTAAAAGCCTACCCTCACAATTAACCCCTAGTGAACCCCTTAGATCCTAACAACCCTTTTTATTAATTCACCCACTAATATTAACCCAAAACCCATCTTGTATTTGTTATCACCATTGCTCTTGACTACCATTCTATCGAGACTTGATTTGATCAGTTACCTAATTATTTTATTTCAGTAGTTGAATTCATCTTGTATAATGTATTTAATTTGATTTGTTCTTAAAAAATAAAAAAAATAAAAATAAAAATTTTGATGTATATTCATTATTAGTTCCGTGATTAAGTGAGCTTATGCATTTAAATTCAACATCTTGAAGAAGAAGCTCGTATTATTAGTTTCAAGTTTTCAATTGATGTAATTATTCAGGATTACTTCATTTTTCTAGTTAGGTACTTTGTCAATTCAATCTTGATTCTAACCCTTTAATTCAGCCTTTATCCACACCTTTAACCTAAACCCTATTACAACCCTTTAAAGACCTTTTGATTTGTGTATCATCTCATTTTATAGTGGTGGAGACTTGATTTTCATGCAAGCCTATGGTAATAACTTTTCATGTTTGACTAGTGAGTGCTTTATTTTGACCCTTAAACATATTGAGTGATTTGAGTGAGTCTTTAGTGAGGATGTCAACTCTTGTCAATTTTGAATTAAAGGTAATTATTTAGATAAGGGGAAACACCTATATTTTTTGTGCTAAAAACTATGACCTTGATTGTTTGAATCTTTAGGACTCTTTTAGTTAAGTTATCCATGTATAAATTATCTATGAATTATGATGAAATATTATCGATGAATACTATGAATTGAGGAAGTTCGTTTTAATTGTGAGTTGAGAATTTTGCTTGAGGACAAGCAAAAGCTTAAGTGTGGGGGTATTTGATAAACCATAATATACACATATTTTAATCCCACATTTAGCATACTTTTGGATGATTTATCCCTTTAATTATTGAAATAGGTGCTCTTAATCTTTTATTTTCATGCTTTATACTCAAGAGAGCACCGGAGGATGAAAATAATGAGAAACGGGCCAAAAACGGAGAAAATGGGCCAAAGGACGAAATTCACACGCCTGGACCCCGAGTCATACGGCCGTGCCTCTTTAGCAGGACCGATCATAGCTTATAACTCAAATTACAAGGGAGTGGCACACGGGCATGCGCCTATCGTAGGAAAGAAAAGTTTCATTAGGATTAGGGTACTTAGCAGCAAAAAAAGACATTCCAGAAGCCTATATAAACACCCTAGAGGCCAACCTTCAAGGGGGCGTTCAGCTAGGCCAGAGAGTCAAGCCAGAGGGGCTGAATTGTGGGATTCACTCGAAAAAAGCCAGTTGATTCATCTCAAGAAGCCGAAATCATACTCAAGATTGTAGATCTCTCCTTCAATTCCTTCAGGGGCTTTAGGGTTTTCTTTATGTTTTGTTTTATATTTTCTTCTGAGATGTATTCTTTTATGATTATGAACTATATCCCTCAAATACCTGAGGGGGATGAAACCTAAGATGAATCTTGTTATTGTTTTCTTAGCTGTATGATAAACATTTGATTTGTTCTTAATTCTTATTTTGATATTTCAGGATATTGATTCAAGCATTTATGCTCTTAGGCAGGAGAGGAATAGACCCTGTGTAAGAGTAGATCTAGCATAGATAATAGGAGCTGATCGCAACCCTAGAGATAGGATGACAAAAATCTACCGGATTCGAGTCAAACCTAATATGGGAGTCCATAGATCGAGTTAATGCAATTCTAGGGGTTTTAATTAGAAAGTGATTTCAGTTAATCAATATAGGGTTAGACGTTAGTAGCCTTGAGAGAGGAATTAATATAAATTAGGGAATCCTATGCATCAAGTCAAGTGAATGAATCACCTGGTTCAGAGTTAAAAAACAGGTGAAGTGTAGGTGGATTCTTCCTCGGGTATTATCTCAATCAATTGGTTTTTCCCACAAGTATTTCCCCAATTCATTCTTTTTGCCTTAGGTTTTTCCCACAAGTATTTCCCCAATTCATTCTTTTTGCCTTAGCATCTTTAGCTTAGTAGTTAGTTAATTTTAGATTAGATAATAATTTCTTTAATTCTTAGGTTAAATAATAAAAATAAAGTTAGTATTAGTACTTTTGGTTCCTTTGGGTTCGACAATCCGGTCTAGCCACTAAACTATACTACTGTTCGATAGGTGCGCCTGCCTCAAGTCGTTGCCACTGTTAGTTTTTTGGCTAGATCACTCATTATATATATTTTTAAGACTCTGACACATGATAAATTCCTCAATGAAAAGGGGAACAACTGAAGACGAATGGCGTCATCAGAAACGCCATTTATTTAGAAGGTATCACAGAATTCTAGAATATTAGCTAAATGAGTATTTGGGTCTTCATCCTGCACACCATCAAATTGAACAAATTGTTGAATCATTTGTATAGTGTTAGGTTTCAGTTCAAAATTATTAACAGTTGTAGTAGGCCTAACAATACTCGATTCTCCTCCTGTTAAATTAGGTTTAGCATAACCATACATCATACGAGGAGCAGGATTTTGATTCACCGGGTTTGTGGCAACTACGGAGGTAGCAGATTGTTATCAGCCATCTCTTCGACAGTATTGGTTTTGTCTTCTTTCTCTTCTTTTATGTAATTTAAGCTTCGCCTTATTTCTCTACGATTACTGCGAATAATACCTCAATATCACTGTCATAAATTAAGGGTCCTGTCGGGTTCCTTCTAGTCATAAACTAGAGGTACCTGCCAGGAACAAATAAAAGAAAAATTAGAAAAGTTAAATTTAAAATAAAAATAAAAGTAGATTGCAAAAAATAAAAAAATGGCTAAAGTAATAAAAATTTAGTGTTTCTAATATTTCAGTTCCCCGGCAATGGTGCTTAAAACTTAATCGTATCTGTGATAAGTCTTAATATTTATAAAATGAATGATCGAGTCTAGAAGCTAACTATCACCACGATTGAGGAAAGCGCACCTATCGAATAGTAGTATAGATTAGTGGCAAGACCGGAATGTCGAACCCAAAGGAACCAAAAGTACTAGTACTGACTCTCTTTTTATTATCTAGCCTAAAATAAAGAGGATTAATGTTTATTTAATTAATTACTAAACTAAAGATGCCAAGACACAGAGAATGAATAAGAAAAATACATTTGGGAAAAATCAATTGATCAAGACAATATCTGAGGACGAATCCACCTAGAATTTACTTGTTATTTAACTCTGAACCAGATGATTTATTCACTTGACTTAATCTGTAGGATTTCCTAATTTATATTAATACCTCTTTCGAGGCTACTAATGTCTAACCCTTGGTTGATTAATTGAAATCTCTTTCTAATTAAAACCCCTAAAGTTGCATTAACTCAATCTATGGATTCCCATATTAGGTTGAACCCTAATCCGGTAGATTTTCGTCGTCCTATTGCTAGGAGTGTGATCAACTCCGCTTAACTATGCTAAATCTACTCTTAAACAGGGAATTTTGCTCCACTGCCTAAGCACATCAATACTTGAATCAATATCCTGAAATATTAAAACAAGAATAAAGGACACGTAATTAAGAACAAATCAAATATTTATCATATTGTTCAGAAAACAATAATATGATTCGTCTTAGGTTTCATCCCCCTCAGGTATTTAAGGGGCTTAGTTCATGTTTATAAAAGAATACATATCAGAAGAAAAATAATAAAACATAAACAAAATCCTAAAACCCCCTGAAGGAATTGAAGGAGAGATCCTCAGTCTTGATTGTGATTCTAGCTTCTGAGATGGATCAACTAGCTTTCTTTGAGAAATTCCCTGTATTCAGCCCTATCTGGCTACCTCAGGCCTCCTCCCCTTTTTAGGATACACTTAGGATGTTCATATAGGATTTTGGAATGTCTTTCTTTAGCTCTAAGTATCCTTTTCTTAGTAGAATTAAACAAGTCACGGCAGGGACATGCCCGTGTGACACGCCCGTGTGATTCGAGACCAGGCCCGTGTTCGAGCTTGCTAAAGAGGCACGGCCGTGTGGTGAACTCCAGGTCTTGTAGATTTCTTATTTTGCCCCATTTTTTCCATTTTCAGCCCATTTCTCATTCTTTTTATCCTCCTATGCTCATCAAATTCCACAATTAAAGGGATAAATCATCCAAAAGTATGCTAAATACGGGTTTAAAATATGTGTATATTACGATTTATCATGTGTTTAGGCCTTGTGTGACACACGGTCAGCCCCATAGGTGTGTTGATAGGCAGTGTGTCCCCTGCATTAATTTACGAAAATATGATTCATCACATGGGCGTGTGCCATGGCCATGTGCTATTAAAAGTACGATGACGTCATGAACAAAGAGCTCCACGGGTAGAGAACATGGGCGTGTCAAGGCCATGTGAAGGACACGGGTTATAGACACAAACGTGTGCTCAACTGTGTGAAATAAGTCAGTGTCGACCACGGGTGTCGAACACGGGCATGTCTTGGGGGCAACGGGCGTGTCCCTTGGACAACACGAGCGTGTGGCTCCTGTTTAGGCAAAAATTTTCAATGAGTGCCAAAGTTCCCGGATGAATCCTGAAACCTTCCGGATGTACGTATAAGGCCTCGAAGGCCTATGAAAAGTATGTTATTAGTAAGAAAGAAATGTTTTAAGGTGGAACAAAATTTTATAGCCCGATAATACATGCTTAAGTAAGTCAAGTACAGTAGTGCCTCGTATCGTGTCCTGGAGCCGGACACGGGTAAGAGGTGTTACACCAAAAGTTTCACATTTATTTAATTTAGTCCCTAAAATTAAAACTATCATATCTTTCAGAATTAAGCATCGTTTCACAATTTAATTTCAAATACATCTTGATACAACCTTCTACAATAAATAATTACAAAAATTTCATGCCAAATCAAAATATTTTTGTTCTGGCCCTTAAACTCAAAACTAACCAATTTCACTTTACAATTTAGTCCATAATCAATTCTAAGCTTATGACCAAGCTATTTAACAAAAATAAAAAAAAATAAAAAAAACCATCAATGACAACATTTTAAAACTTTAACAATTTTACAATTTAGTACTCGAGCCATCTAGATTAAACTACAATGATCTCAAAAACTTAAATTAAAAAAAAAGGGTTTCGAAATTGCACACGTGAAAGGAAAGAAGCTTGATTGAAGTTAAACCTCCATAAAAAATGGTGGAATTGAGTGGAAGTAGAGGAAATGGAGAAGATGACACATTTTTACAATTGTTTTAAACATTTTATTTACCTTAAGGTATTATAATTAATAATTAAATATAATTTTAACATATAAAATTAATGAAATAAAGCACTAACCATCCACTAAGTCTTTAAAGTGGTTAATTACCTTTTAAACCCTTTTAACTAATAAAAATCAATAGCGATTGACCTTTACGATTTTTATGATCTAGTCTTTGTACCATTTCTGAAATTTAATATAACTCTATAATTGACATTTATCAAGATTACCAAACCAAAATTTAATATAACTTTTTAATAGACTAGTAAATATTAATAAATAATATTTACTAACTTGATCATTCGAAGACCGGGTTTCAAAACCACCATTTCTGATACCACTGAAAACTGACTACTACAACTCTCCACTTTAGAAAACTTCATCCTCAAAATTACTTACTTGAAAATAGGTCCTAGTATTGAGATTTCATCAACTCTTCAATTTCCCACGTAGCTTCCTCAATTCCGTGACAAAGCAACAAGACTTTCACTAACGGTATTCATTTATTCTGAAGTACTTTTACTTCTCAAGCTAAAATCTTTACCAATTCATTAAAATCAGATAAATCAGGTTGTACTTCTATCTTGTCTGGTGCAATCACATGGGAAGGGTCTTATAACAGCTCGTTTTTAGTGAAATCAAAATAATGGTTTTGGGACCACAAATATGATTTCAAAAAATTTATTTTATTATTATTTTATTTCCTATAGCATGTTAGTAGTATCGTATAAAAATTTTGTTGAGAAATTTTACCGTTTACATGTTCAATTTAATAAAAAGGACTAAATCGCGTAAAGTGCAAAAGTTGAGTTCTAGTAGATAAAAGTAATAAACAGCTATAGAACCTTAATTTATAAGTCCTTATATGGTAATTAGACCACTAATGAAGATAGTGGACTGTGATGGCTTGGCATTTGTGTAATTTGTAAAGTTTTTAAAGGTTATAATTATAAATAGGTAAATAATGATAAAAATAAATGAAATAAAATAAGCTATCATCTTTTATTCATCATCATCAACCGAAAATAAAAGAGAAAAGGAAGCCATTGGTGAGCTAGGTTTGGCCAACCCTATTTTGTCAATATGTAAGTGATTTTTGTCCCGTTTTTAATCTAACTAGCCTATGGACTAATTTGTGAAACTGTTAAACTATTATGGTTTTTCCATTAATGAATGTGTGTAATGACCCGAATTTGGGCATAGTATAATTAGGCTTATTGGGCCTTGGCCGTGGGAGCTTTTAAAATTCTTGAGAATAAGAGAACGACACTATGCAAGTTAGACCTATTAGGTGAGTGATTTTGAAAGGTTAGGGGGCTTCTATAAAGTCCCGGGATAAAACCTGGGCTTTATGAAAATTTTGGCTTTAGGTGAATAAAACCCTGGGAGTTAGTAAGTAGGCTTTAAGAAAAAAATGTGGAGAAAAATGGCACAAAATGAGTTGTGGTCTAATGGCAAATGAAGCCACATGGGAGACAAGGAAGTGACGCCACACAAGGAAGTAAGGGGTCCAAGGTTCAAGTCTTAGCGCTTGCATTTCATTTTGACTTTTTTTTAAGTGAACTTAGACTTTGGCCCATAGACTTATATTTAGTTGCGCATGATTTTAGATACAAAAGGAGCTTGTGTTGTGGTGGCATGTAGCGTCTGGAGCATAAGAGAGGGCAAGGGTTCAAATCCCATTGCAAGTAAAAAGGGAATATTTATTTTGCTAATTTGGGACAGCAAGAGTTTGTGTTGGATTTAAACTCTGCTGAAGAAGGGATCTCACATCGGGAAGCTACCAAGAGGGAAGGTGAGAAGCTGGTTTTAAATAGAGCAGTCTATGAGGAGAGTAAGCATACCTGGGTTGGCGTTTGGGCATAGGAGTGTTCGGAGCGCGGATCAACTCCAAATTCCTACCAGGTGTGTATTTTGCCCTACTCTAGCTGTAGAGCGGCAAAGCCAAAATGCCGGCCACAAGGCGATAGTAGCCACACGAGCGTGCGAGCGCATGTGTGGGGGCTTCGACGCGATAGTTGAGCCCATCATGAGTATTCTTATGCGTTTAGGCTGTTTGGGCCATGTGAGCCCATATGAATAAGTTGTATAATTGTCTAGTAGATATTAGACTAGACTATGTGAACCTCATATCTGTGGCTAGATTTGGGCTAAATGGGCCACACGAGTATGTGGGTCTATTTGGGCTGAGAATGGGCCCTAGGCCCATTCGCATTGTTATCTCTGTTTAGAATACCTTGGTTCATGAAATTACCGAAATACCCCTGGAGGGTAAATTACTGAAATACCCCTAGAGAGTAAATTATAAAAATAACCTTAGAGGGTAAATTACTGAAATACTCTTGGAGGGTAAATTACCGTTGCACCCTTATATGTTGAAATGATCATTATACCCCCAATTATGGTTCGATATTGTGTATGGGATTTTATTTATTCTGTTTATACGTTTCATACATTGCATTTATATCATGTTGCATGGGTTGGGTTTGATGTTTGGAGGAAGTGTAGCCCGATGGCTCTGCCACATACCGTTTTAGTGGCTATGCCACATATTATTTTGGTGGCTCAGCCACATGTACCATGATTAGTAGCTTGACTGCATTATTGATGCGTTTGGCAGGGTGGGTTGACCCGAACCCCACATGGTGCGATTGGTTGGTACCGAGGTGTGATTGGATAGATTGGGTTGGGCTATATTTTATTGTTTTCATTACCATGATTATAGGGCTTAGGCCTAGATTAATGCCGTAAGGGCTCAGGCCCAGGTAGTGACCGTTTAAGGGATTACGCACTGAGTTCTTGTAACATACCCCTTTCTTTTAACCTTGCAAGTAATCCCCAATGTTAGAGGATTTGGAGCTGTGGAGGACTCGGTGATGGCCATACATCGAAATTACTTCTCACGAAACTTAGTAAAACTAATTTTTATTTTATTTTGGGCTATTTATTTTGGGGTTAATATTTTGTAATAAGGCCATTGGATTTTATTTTCCTTTTAAACTTTCATTTCGGCTATTATTAAATTGTTAATTGATTAAACACTCGGTATTCTTAAAACGTTAATAACCGTTTTCAAAATATGACGTGTTCGTAAATGTTTGAATCAAACTTCCGCAACAAACAAGGTTTTGAAAGTAATAATATTTTTTCAAGAGAATGACGTTTAATAAACTATGTTTTGAAGATAACCAAATGAAATCTGAGGTTTTACATGGCATAAAGTTTTAAATTCTTTAAGAAGGGTTTCTAATGAAAGCATGGTTTTCGAAAAACTCTAAAATGTAACACCCCATATGAATTGTTAATCAGTTAAACACGGTTTTTTAAAATATTCATAACTGTTTTCAAAATAGCACGCTTCCGCAACTATTCAAGTTTGATTTTCACAACAAACATAGTTTTTTAAAAAATTGATAACATCTTTACAAGAGTAGACATTAAGCGAATCTAGCTTTTACAAACAAAAAACAAAAACTTGGAGTTTCAAAAAGAGATGCAAAGTTTCAACAAACCATAGCTTTTAAACAAACTTTTGATGTGACATGCTAGATTCGGCCATAACGTCTAGGCTGGGTTTGGGGTGTTACATTTTATGGTATCAAAGCCCAGCTGTAAAACTTGGCTATGGAATGAGTTTGAAAAATTTCCAAATCAGTTTAAACTTTGGTTTAGAAAAAGTGATAGTGTTACTGGAAGTATGGCACACTGAGTCTCCGGCACCAAATCCGTAAGTTTCTTGATCTTAAACTTTGTTATATGCTAAAATGATTGTATATTTTGTATTTATTTTGTGTGCAATTTTTTGGATGTGATGTTTGAATATATAAATTGTATGCATGTGTGATAAATATCTGTTTGTTTCTGTGGTTAGATGGTCGATTGTGTGTAAGAGGTTTCAATATTAAGTTAAAAGTGTTGTAGTGTTATTGGGATGAGAGTGCGCAGTGGAAGCGTAGTGGGGTAACTTGTGTTATGAGGCTATTATATAGTTAGAAATTTCGAGGATGAAATTTCTTTAAGGAGGTAGTTTTGTAACGACCCGAATTTGGGCCTAGTAGAATTGGGCTTATTGGGCCTTGGCTGTAACAGTCCGATTTAGACCTTAGTCGGAACAGTGGTTCGGGACCACAAATGCGAGGTTGTAAAAATATTTTAATGATATTTTCTGTGTGTATGATATGTGACATAGTCTGTGTGAAAATTCAGTGTGATAATTTGATCGTTTGTGTGTCGAATTAAGAGAAAGGATGAAATTGCATCAATGTGAAAGTTACTTGCTATTTGTTAAAGTATCAATGTGTTGTAGCTTTGTAAAGTTGTGGCCTTAAGTGGAAAATATACCACTTTTAAGATAGTAGGCATTAGATTGACAATTATGCCATTAATGCATGTTTGTTATTAAATGTTTAGAAAAAGGGATAGTATGGTAAATGAATATTATTTTTTTTGTAATAAACAAAAGAAAAATATGAACATTATCATATTTCTTCGGGGGTGCCGAAAGTAAAAGAAAAAGAGAGGGGTTAAGCTTGTTCATTCAGCCATGGTTCAAGCATAAAATCGGATCAAGAACGAAAGAAAACGGACGTAGATCGCGGGAAAGCGAAAGTAACTGAGTAATTGTTTTTATTTCGATAAACCTAATATGAGGTAAGTCATATTGCTAATAAATGTAATTGTATTGAATTGAGTTTATTTACATGATTATCAATGATAAAGACTGCATTTGTGATACTATGTATATGAATTCTGAGATAAGGTCGACATAGTGATAAGTCGGAGAAGTTTTGCATGAACTTGGGAATACAAAGGTATCTGTTCCGTTTTATCATGTAAGACCACGTCTAGGACTTTGGCATTGATTTGATAATCATGTAAGACCCTGTCTAGGACAGTGGCTTCGATATCTGACTATATATAAGACCTCCTCTGGGACGTAGGCATCGTTATCTGATTATAAATAAGACCTCGTCTGAGACATAGTCATCATCATTTGATTAAATATAAGACCTCGTCTGGGACGTAGGCATCGTTATCTGATTATATATAAGACCTCGTCTGGGACGTAGGCATCGTTATCTGATAATATATAAGACCTCGTCTAAGACGTAGGCATCGTTATCTGATTATATATAAGACCTCGTCTGGGACGTAGGCATCGTTATCTGATTATATATAAGACCTCATCTGGGACGTAGGCATCATTATCTGATTATATATAAGACCTCGTCTGGGACGTAGGCATCGTTATCTGATTATATATAAGACCTCATCTGGGACGTAGGCATCGTTATCTGATTATATATAAGACCTCATCTGAGACGTAGGCATCGTTATTTGATTATATATAAGACACGTCTGGGATGTTGGAAGCGATATGAGCTTTTCGTGTAAGACCATGTCCAGGACATCGACATCATATTGATTCTAGTAACAATCTGTCCGAGACTGAGGTATCGATATCTGAGTACATGAAAGGTCTAGTTTAGGACGTTGGCTTTGTACGACTATTGCGAGTTTTTTGAGCATCCTATTAGATTCCTATTGGATCAACGGGCAAGTCTGTGATGTGAATTGCAAATCTGAGTTAAGAATAAATATGTGTATGTAAAACCATTTTAGGTATATTGATTATACACTAATTGTGTATATAAGGTAAGCATCTAAGTGATTTTACTATGACGCTATGGATACGGAATCGATGATATGATATGTAAAGTTTTGATTATATGAATTACGTAATTATATGATTCTTGAATTTACAAAGATAGAAAATGTGGTTAATAGTGTATGAAACAAAGCATATATGCGATATTATGTTAAACGATTGATATGTACTAAGTATATATTTGCATAAGTGTCTTCTATGTCAAGTTTATTTGTATATGACTTACTAAGCTTTTGGAAAGCTTACTCTGTATGCGTTTTCTCTGTTTTATAGGTCGTCAAAAGCTACTGAAGGCTCGGGATCGTCAGGGATCGTCATCATACTACTAAACTAATTTTGGTACCCTTTTGAAAGTGTATATAACTAAATATGGCATGTATAGGCTAGTATGTTGGTATAAGTTGTTATGTAATCTTAGCTTTGTGATTTGGCTATTTATGAGATAAGACTTTGTGTTAATGAATGTAATATATGACGCATATCTTGGTAAGGTGGAAGCTTATGAAATGGCCAAGTTTTGAGTGAGCTATTGAATGAATTATGCTTGTAATGATATGAGTTTGTTTCTTTAGAATCATCATGGTTAGAATTGGTATTGAGTGTATAAATTGAATAGTCAATTTGGTATATTTTGGTTGCCATATATGCAAGGTATGTGTTGATATATACATTGCTTGTAGGAATACCCTAAGTGGGTGGCATATTGTCCTAGTAAAATGGCTTATAATGTCACACGGTTGAGGCACACGGACGTGCCTAAGACCGTGGGTAAATTGGCAGAATGTGGCTTAAATTACACATGGCCTCGACAAGGGTGTGCTTGGTGGCCGTGTGAGAAATGGCAGTATGTGATCTATTAGTACACAGCCTAAGCACACGGGCGTGCTTGGTGACCGTGTTGATTTTGGCAGTATACTACCACAGGGAGGACACACGGGAGTGTCAAGTAGCCGTGGGTGAGGCACGGCCTACCCCCATGGCCGTGTGTCCCCTGTATGTTAGAAAAGTTTCAAATTTTTATGAAATTACTTATGTGTTTTGATTTAGTCCCGACTCGATTTATAAGCATGCTTAGGGTCTTAATGATCTACTTAAGGGACACCATGTTTGATATTGTTGAATGCATGTATGATTAATTCTATCAATGTTTCTGATCTGTCTAGTAACACCTTTAACCCTATTTGGTGATGGTTTTTGGGTTAGGGGTGTTACATTTGGTTGGTATCAGAGTTACGGTTTACTCAATTCTCAGACTAACGTAGCGTGTTAGAGTCTAGCCATACATGCCATATATTTGAATTGTGATAGTGTGATGAATCCTGACATGTAAAATGTGATTTCTGTATAGTAATGGATCCCGAAAGAGCCATAGCTGACGACATAGAAAGTAATGCACCTGCTCCCGCGCAAGGAACAGAGCCTTCTGA
Organism: Gossypium rotundifolium; assembly: GCA_025506655.1. Classification (NCBI taxonomy): domain Eukaryota; kingdom Viridiplantae; phylum Streptophyta; class Magnoliopsida; order Malvales; family Malvaceae; genus Gossypium; species Gossypium rotundifolium. The sequence goes on from CP106725.1 coordinate 107,353,092, forward strand.
TTCGAGACCGGCTACGAGCAGTCAGGAGGGAGAAGCTAAACAAGCTTTCTTCCAGATGATGAGTGAGTGGTTCACTCAATTCATGAGAAATAACCCGACTATTTCGTAACCCCCGCCCCCAGTTAATCCCCCTTAGACATCCAATATATCTCTGACTATAAATCTGAATTCGTGGAATAAGCCTTCAGTTGACAAGATTCGTAAGTATGGGGCTAAAAAGTTTCGGGCTACTAATGATGATGATGCTGAGAAAGTCAAATTTTGGTTAGAAAACACTCTTCGAGTATTTGATGAGATGTTACTAACTCCTGAAGAATGTACAAAGTGTGTTGTTTCTTTGTTAGAGATGCAGCCTATCGGTGGTGGAAAACTTCGATTTTAGTTGTTCCTGAAGAACGAATCACATGGGATTTCTTTTAGTCTGAGTTCAGAAAGAAATACATTATTCAGAGATTTATTGATCAAAAACGAAAGGATTTTTTGGAATTGAAAGAAGGTCACATGTCTGTCATTGAATACAAACAAGAGTTTGTAAGATTAAGTCAGTATGCTCGGGAATATGTTTCAACTGAAGCGATAATGTGTAAAAGATTCAAAGATGGCCTAAATGAAGATGTCCAATTGCTATTTGGTACTCTTGAGATACAAGAGTTCGTAGTGCTAGTTGCCCGAGCATGCAAAGCTGAGTCAGAATCTAGAGATATGAAAAAAAAAATTTATGAGCAAATCATTTCAGTCTTCCTCGGAGAAATTTCGAGATGAACATAGCCATTCAAAAGCTAATGTGAGGTATTCGAGTAGAGATCGAACTAGATAACAGTTAAGCTCTACAGCTCCAACAACTTTAGTGGCTAGTATTAGAAATGTCAGATTCAAGCGACATGAATGTAAACATTGTGGCAAAAGGTAATCAGGAATTTACAGATTAAATGACCGAGCTTGTTTCAGCTATGGATCATTAGATTATTTCATCCGAGACTGCTCAGAGTTTGTTGAATAAGAGATTGTTCACGACCTGAGATCTGAGAATGTTTCATCAAGAGGTAGATCTCCTCAAATTGTAAGAAACATCAGTGGTGGTCAGAGAACTACTAAAGATATTATTGTGAGATCCGAAGCTAGAGCGCCTTCCAGAGCACATTTATACGAGCTCGGGAGGAATCTTCATCTCCAGATGTTATAACGGGTACTTTTACACTTTATGATGCTTTTGTGATCGCTTTGATAGACCCTGGTTCTACTTATTTCTATATATATGTATGAACTTAGTATTCAGTAAGACTTTGCCTGTAAAGTCTACTGAGTTTGTTATAGAAGTATCGAACCCCTTAGGTGAAAATATTTTGGTTAACGAAGTAGGTAAGAACTGCCCATTAATGTTTCAAGATATCTGTTTCCCTGCTGATCTGATATTATTACAGTTTGATGAGTTTGATATAATTCTAGGAATGAACTGGTTGGCATTGCATGATGTTGTAGTGAATTGTAAAAGAAAGACAATTGATTTGAGTCGTCGGAATGGTGAAATAGTTTATATTGAGTTGAAGGATTTAAATGGATTGCCTGCTGTGACATCTGCATTGAAAGATTAGAATTAAATTTAAAAAAAGGGTTACGAGGCATATTTTACTTATGTGATTGATTTGAAAGTATATGAAAAGAAAGTTGAATCGGTGCCAGTAGTCTGTGAGTTCTCTGATGTTTTCTCTGAAGAATTGATGGGATTGTCTTCAAATTGCAAAGTTGAATTTGGTATAGATTTGTTTCTTGTTACGACCCCTATTTCGATAGATCTGTATAGAATGACACTAATGGAATTGAAAGAGTTAAAGTCACTGTTGCAAGAATTAACCAACAGGGGGTTCGCAAGGCCGAGTTTTTCACCCTAGGGGTGTTAAATTTGTTTGATGATAATTCAATGTTAGTTGAATTGAAAGCAAAACTATTTTTTTTACAGCAGATATGTGATGCTTAGAAAGTTGATAATGAAATGTTAGCGAAATGAGCTCAATGTGATTCAAATTCTAAATTCGAGCTCTGAGTTGTTGATGATTGCTTGAGATTTCCAGATCGTATCTATTTTTGAGAAACCCTGAGTTAATCCAATTGATTATGAATGAAGTATATAATAGTCGTTTATCTGTTCAGTTGTGTAGTACAAAGATATATCATGATCTGAAACGACACTATTGGTGGTCTGGCATGAAACATGATATCTCTGACTTTGTTTTGAAATGTTTAGTTTGTCAACAAGTGAAAGCTGAACATCAAGTTCCGTCTGGTTTGTTATAGCCAATTCTGATTCTTGAATGGAAATGGGATAGAGTGACTATGAATTTTGTTCCTGGTTTGCCTCGAACTTTGAAAAGAAAAGATGTGATTTAGGTCGTGGTTGACCGATTGACGAAATCTACCAATTTTATTCCAGTAAGATCTGATTATTCACTTGACAGATTAGACGAGCTTTATATTTCTAAAAATGTAATATTACACGGAGTCCTTGTCTTTGTTTATGTCTCGGGTTAAAACAAATTACGATAATTCGTCCCCTCCTATGGATTAGGCGACATTTTTCACTATTCATTGTGTCAAATAGAGATCCGAGAGTCACATCGCGTTTTTAAAAGAAAATTGTAAGAAGCTTTGGGCACGAAATTGTGTTTCAGTACAGCTTTTCATCCGCAAATAGATGGATTGTCTGAGTGGATCATTCAGACTCTAGAAGATATGTGAAGATGTTGCGTTCTTAAATTCAATAGTATTTGGGAATAGTACCTACCTTTGATAGAATTTGCATACAATAATAGTTTTCAGTCAAGCATCAAAATGGCACCATGTGAATCTCTGTACAGACGTAAATGTCGTACACCTCTGTATTGGACTAAACTTAGTGAGAATAAGTTACACGGCATTGATTTGATAAAGGATACAGAACAGAAAGTGAAATTGATCTGAAATTGTCTGAAAGCAGCATCCGATCGTCAGAAGTCTTATGCAGATTTAAAATGAAAAGATATAGAATTTGAGATCGGTGATAAAGTATTTTTGGAAGTGTCTCCATGGAAGAAAGTACTCCGATTCGGACGAAAAGGCAAGTTAAGTTTGAGATTTATCAAACCATATGAGATTATTGAGAATATAGGGCCTGTGCTTATAGATTAAAGTTTCCTTCTCAGTTAGAAAAGATACACAATGCATTTCATGTCTCGATGCTTCGTAGATATCAATTCGATCCGTTGCATGTGATTATTCCATCTAAAATTGAAATCTGATCTGATATGACATATGAAGAGGAACCGATACGTATCTTAGCTTGTGAAGTGAAAGAATTGGGAAACAAGAAAATTCCATTAGTAAAAGTATTATGGAATCGAAACAGAATCGAAGAGGCTACGTGGGAGCCTGAGGATTCAATGAGACAACAATATCCAAATCTATTTAATGGTAAGATTTTTGGGGACGAAAATCCCTAAGGGGAGAATTGTAACAGTTCAGTTTAGACCCTAGTCGGAGCAGTGGTTTGAGACCACAAATCAAAGGTCGTAAGAATATTTTAATGATATTTTCTGTGTGTATGATATGTGACATAGTCTGTGTGAAAATTCTGTGTGATAATTTGATTGTTTGTGTGTTGAATTAAGAGAAAGGATGAAATTGCATCAAATGTGAAAATTGCTTGCTATTTGTTAAAGTATCAATGCGTTGTAGCTTTGTAAAGTTGTGGCCTTAAGTGGCAAATAGACCACTTTTAAGATAGTGGACATTAGATGGACAATTATGCCATTAATGCATGTTTGTTATTAAATGTTTAGAAAAAGGGATAGTATGGTAAATGAATATTATTTTTTTTTGAAATAAACAAAAGAAAAAGATAAACATTATCATATTTCTTCGGGGGTGCCGAAAGTAAAAGAAAAAGAGAAGGGTTAAGCTTGAACATTCGGCCATGGTTCAAGCATAAAATTGGATCAAGAACCGAAGAAAACGGACGTAGATCGCGGGAAAGCAAAAGTAATTGAGTAACTATTTTCATTCCGATAAACTGAATATGAGGTAAGTCATATTGCTAATAAATGTAATTGTATTGAATTGAGTTTATTTACATGATTATCAATGATAATGACTGCATTTGTGATACTATGTATATGAATTCTGAGATAAGGTCGACATTGTGATAAGTCAGAGAATTTTTGTATGAACTTGGGAATACAAAGGTATCTGTTCTGTTTTATCATGTAAGACCACGTCTAGGATGTTGGCATTGATTTGATAATCATGTAAGACGCTGTTCGGGATAGTGGCTTCGATATCTGATTATATATAAGACCTCGTCTGGGACATAGGCATCGTTATCTGATTATATATAAGACCTCGTCTGGGACGTAGGCATGGTTATCTGATATATATAAGACCTCCTCTGGGACGTAGGCATCGTTATCTAATTATATGTAAGACCTCGTCTAGGACATAATTATCTGATTATATATAAGACCTCGTCTGGGACGTAGGCATCGTTATCTGATTATATATAAGACCTCGTTTGGGACGTAGGCATCGTTATCTAATTATATGTAAGACGACGTCTGGGACGTTGGCAACGATATGAGCTTTTCGTGTAAGACCATGTCTAGGACATCGACATCATATTGATTCGTGTAACAATCTATCCGAGACTGAGGTATCGATATCTGAGTACATGAAAGGTCTCGTTTAGGACGTTGGCTTTGTACGACTATTTCAAGTTTTCTAAGCATCCTATTAGATTCCTATTGGATCAACGGGCAAGTCTGTGATGCAAATTGCAAATCTGAGTTAAGAATAGATATGTGTATGTAAAACCATTTCAGGTACATTGATTATACATTAATTGTGTATATAAAGTAAGCATCTAAGTGATTTTACTATGACGCTGTGGATACGGAATTGATGATATGATATGTAAAGTTTTGATTATATGAATTACATAATTATATGATTCTTGAATTTGCAAAGATAGAAAATGTGGTTAATAGTGTATGAAATAAAGCATATATGCGATATTATGTTAAATGATTGATATGTTCTAATGTATTTATTTGCATAAGTGCCTTCTATGTCAAGTTTATTTGTATATGACTTACTAAGCTTTTGCAAACCTTACTCTGTATGCGTTTTCTCTATTTTATAGGTTGTCAAAAGCTATTGAAGGCTCAGGACCGTCAGGGATTGTCATAAACTAATTTTGGTACACTTTTGAAAGTGTATATAACTAAATATGGCATGTATAGGCTAGTATGTTGGTATAAGTTGTTATGTGATCTTAGCTTTGTGATTTGGCTATTTCTGAAATAAGACTTTGCGTTAATGAATGTAATATACAATGCATATCTTGGTAAGGTGGAAGCTTATGAAATTGCCAAGTTTTGAGTGAGCTATTGAATGAATTATGCTTGTAATGATATGAGTTTGTTTCTTTGGAATCATCATGGTTAGAATTGGCACTGAGTGTATAAATTGAATAGTCAATTTGGTATATTTTGGTTGCCATATATGCAAGGTATGTGTTGATATATATATATTGCTTGTAGGAATACCCTAAGTGGGTGGCATATTGGCCTGGTAAAATGGCCTATAATGTCACACAGTTGAGGCACACGGCCGTGCCTAAAACCGTGGGTAAATTGGTAGAATGTGGCTTAAATTGCACATGGCCTCGACACGGGTGAGCTTGGTGGCCGTGTGAGAAATGGCAGTATGTGATCTATTAGTACACGACCTTAGCACATGGGCATGCTTGGTGACCGTGTTGATTTTGGCATTATACTATCACGGGGAGGACACACAAGAGTGTCAAGTAGCCGTGGGTGAGGAACGACCTACCCCCACGTCCGTGTGTCCCCTGTATGTTAGAAAAGTTTCAAATTTTTATGAAATTACTTATGTGTTTCGGTTTAGTCCCGACTCAGTTTATAAGCATGCTTAGGGTCTTAATGATCTACTTAAGGGACACCATGTTTGATATTGTTGAATGCATGTATGATTAATTCTATCAATGTTTCCGATCTGTCTGGTAACACCTTAACCCTATTCTGGTGACGGTTTTCGGGTTAGGGGTGTTACATTGGCCATGGTAGCGTTTAAAATTCTTGAGAATAAGAGAACGGCACTATGAAAGTTGGACCTATTAGGTGAGTGATTTTGGAAGGTTAGGGGGCTTGTATGAAGTCCCGGGATCAAAACAGATGTAACACCCCAAGCTCGGCCCGTACGGTATGACTAGATCTGGCATGTCACATGAAGAAAACGTATAAAGAACTTGTGATTTTTACTAAAGTTCACATTATTTAGTTATAGTTAAGAAAACAAGCTTGATGTATAAATATTCGTTAGAAAAACTACTAATTTCGAGAGGTTGATTGATAAATCAAAAATCGAACTAGTGAACTTTTAAACCGTGATTTTTGAAAATAATGTTGATAATTTGAAGGAAAACCCAAGTTAAATTATTTGTACAAATTTGTTACGAAATCTGTTTGTTGATAAATTTTATGAAAAACTGTTGTTTATGATTTCAAAAAATCCCCGTTTAAATCAATACATGAAAGATAATAAATAGACAAACATAAAAACCAAAATAAAATCGTAGAGGCCTTATTACAACTTTAAACCCAAAATAGTAAAAGTAAGAAAATAAAGCAGAAAAGAAATTTACTAAAGTTCAAAAATATTATTCCAAAAGTATGGCTCTACCGAGTCATCCATGGCCCCAGGTCCTCATCACTGTGTATTACCTACAAGGAATAAAAATAAGGGGTGAGTTACTAGAACTTAGTGTATAATCCCTCCTTACCGTCATCCACTAGGCCTGAACTCACATAGGAAACATCTTAGGCCTAAGCCCATTTACAAAGTGATAATTAAATAGATTGAATGCAACCCAACCCATCCATCCATCACACCCCCGACCAGCCAATCACACCTGTGGGGATCAAGGCAACCTACTCCGCCGCTCACACCAAATTTGCAGCCAAGCTGCTATAATATTTTATTTTTTTGTGGTCAAGCCACTAAAATCATAATTTAAGCACAATAATAAAGAAATTGTGGCTATGCCCCCAGGCTACAGTGCTCTCCATACAATTTTTCCCATCCCATGCAAAATGTAAAAATGCAGCATACATAATGAAATATCCACATATATATAACCACCATTAATTTAGTGAATTATTTCGGTGAATCGACCCATTAAAGCAATTTAATAATTTGGCACACTAAAGCATTCTAGCAAATCGGCCCATAGGAGCATTTTGATAAATTGGCCCATAGGGGCATTTTCGTAAATCGGCCCATAGGGGTATTTTCATAAATTAGCAATTTTAATACCGATTTTGACATATCTTTCGAAATAGCATTGCTTAAGCAAGTTACTCGATTCATGCCATATTATGGTTATTAGATTAGTAAGCAACAACAATCTATTTTCCAACATGATAGTGAGTCACAAATCTACGAAATTTTGGTGTGAGATTACACACCTGATTACGGTAAGGACTAAACCTTCTTGATCGTCGACACCTATGTCACCATAATATTTGATTAACTAACAAAAAGAGGGTGTCTTAATCTAAATATCTAAATATAGCGATCTAATGAAATGCTTACCCTTAGTATCGTGAACTGCCACAATTTGTCTACTCTCACCGGATGATGGTCGACCACTCGGTAGGAAATCTCGAACTGCTGGTACCGCCCTACGTTTGAAATTGGGAGTAGAGATTGCAAGTCCACTCCCTTTTTGCCCTCCTATCGATTTGCCTTTAGTATCGCTTCCACTTGCCTCCACTGGAAAAATCTCGGCTAGAATAATACTACGATGAGAGAAAATCTAAAGAGAGGATTTCGGCTTACCACTACTTTCGGAGGACCAACGAGTAAAGAAAGACGAGTGGTTTAGTTCCTAAAATAATCGATTAGTCAAAATTTCGATCCGATTAGCAAAAAAATCGTGTAGAGAGATATCAAATTAAATAAGAAGAAACTCCTCACCTTAACGATGATGAATCTGATTCCCACCGATTGGGCTTATGGTTACGGATGAGACAAGGTTATAAGATTCGGCTTTCCCACTATAACAGTTCAATAGAAGGAGAACACGATGTGAGAGAGTAGGAGAGATTGATATTTTGATTTAGCTAACCATCCGAATACTAGATATTTTAGTTTAGAGAACCATCTGAATACTAAGGGCACATAATTGGCCATAAAGAAAGGAAAATGAAAAGAGGAGAATAAAATCACTTACTGATTTAGTCAAAGAAGAGAGTGCCTAACACACAAAAGAAAATGAAGAAGAGGTGAACTGTGAAAAGGTTCGGTTATGGAGAGAAATGAACTAGAAGATTCAGCCACAAGGTAATGTCATTTTAAGAGAATGAGAGAAAGTTTGAGGAAATAGTGAAAAAGAAAAGAAGTGATGGGAAAAGAAGTGTTAGAGGGTTTCGACTAACACCAAGGGAAAAATGAACAAAAAGGATTGAGTATCACGGCAAATTAAGGGGAAAAGGTAATCAATTTGCTTGAGTGTTTCGGCAAAACAAAGAGAAAGGCTCGAAAAAGAGGGCACCAAAATTTTAAAAAGAAATAACAGCCTTTCATGCACAAATTTGCAAAATGACCAAAAGAATTTCGACTCCCCTTTTCTCCCTACTAAAACTGTGTACCACCTTTGCCAAAAAGATGAGAGTTGACCAAATTTCTTTCCCAAGCTCCTTCCAAAAATTCGGCCAACATATCCCCCTTTATCTCTTTCTTTAACTTTTTTCCTTATTTTCTCCTTTATCTCCTCCTTACTCTTCTCCATAGTGTTCTTTCCATCAATAAAAAGTCTTCCTTTCCTTCTTTAAAGCCTTGGTCGACACATTCCATCTATTACATGATTAGCAAAAAAATTAAATTCCAAAAGTTGCAATAGGTGGGATTCAAACTCCACCCCTTAAGCTTCTTCATGTGACGCCACTCCACTCTGCTACTAGCTCCACTTGTGCTAGCAAAATACACACTTATTTTCTTAAGCCTTGATGCCAGTTACCTTCTCTCCTTAAAGTGCTTAAACACAAAAATTCTACTAAGGCCCAACTTAACCCCAAGCCTTCTTAGGGCCCCTAAACATACACAACTAACACTCTTAACTAGTCTAACGCATGGTATAATGTAAAACATAAATTCCCAATTTTCAGGATGTTACAATTCTACCCCCTTAAAGAAATTTCGGCCTCAAAATTTACCTAATTAAAAGAGATGAGGATATTGTTGTCGGATCGTGTCCTCTGGCTCCCATGTAGCTTCCTCTGACCTGTGATTATGCCATAATACTTTGAATAAAGGAACTAACTTCCTTCTTAGCACCTTAACATCCCGATCTAAAATTTGTACTAGCTCCTCTTCAAAAGACAAGTCAGGTCTTGTCTCAACTTCCTCCACTGGTACAACATGAGACGGATCCAAACGATAACGCCTTACCATCGAAACATGAAATACGCTATGTATCTGACTTAACTCCGGAGGTAACTCAAGCTGATACGCCACTAGCCCAACACGCTTTAATACACGGTAAGGTCCGACAAACCTAGGGCTTAACTTGCCCTTCTATCCAAATCTAAAGATCTTTTTCCAAGGTGAGACCTTCAAAAAGACCTGATCACCCACAGAGAACTCTATCTCCTTCCGCTTCAGATCCGCATATGATTTCTGTCTGTCTGAAGCTTCTTTTAACCGAGCCCGAATTACCTTAACTTTTTCCTCCATCTACGATATCAACTCTGGACCCAAAAGCTGTTGCTCTCCTAGCTCAGTCCAGTAGGTAGGAGTGTGGCACCTACGACCATACAATGCCTCGTAGGGTGCCATTTGGATGCTGGATTGATAGCTGTTGTTGTATGCAAACTCTACCAATGGTAGAAAATCTTCCTAACTACCCCTAAAGTTGATCACACAGTCCCTTAACATGTCTTCTAGAATCTGGATTACTCTCTCCGACTGACCATCAGTCTGCGGATGAAATGTCGTGCTGAAACCTAGCATTATGTAAACATAGGATCCCTATCCGATATAATAGACACTAGTACCCCATGTAACTTTACGACTTCTGCTACATACAACTTGGCCAACTTTTGCAATGAATAATTTGTACGAACAGGTAAGAAATGAGCAGACTTCGTTAACCGATCCACTATCACCCATACTGAATCTTTCTTAGTAGGCATTAAGGGTAACCCACTAACAATGTCCATCGTTATCCTCTCCCATTTCCATAGTGGGATTTTCACCGGTTGAAGCAACCCTGAAGGCAATTGATGTTCTGGCTTCACTTGCTGACATGTCAAGAACTTGCTCACAAAATCAGTAACCTCCGTTTCAACCCTGGCCACCAATACTGCTCACGGAGGTCTCGGTACATCTTATTTCCTCTGGGGTGCATAGCATATGGGCTACTATACGCCTCACGTAGAATCATTTGTCTCAATTTCAAATCCCTGGGCATTCAAACTCTTCCACAGAAACACAATACTCCATCACTATTTAATCCAAAATCCTCTATCTCACCACTTTCCACTTGCTGAAGTCGAGAACCCAACCTTTCATCCAACAATTGCTTTTCCTTAATCTGACTTACCCATGCAAGCTTCACTCGAAGTTCAGCTAAGAAGCTACCATCTTCATAAAGGCTTAGATGAGCGAACATCACTCTCAAATCCGATATCACCTTACGAGTCAACGCATCTGCCACTACGTTAGCTTTACTTGGGTGATACTCGATTAAGCAGCCATAATCATTCAACAATTCTATCCACCTCCGTTATCTTAAGTTCAACTCGTTCTGGGTAAAGAGGTACTTCAGACTCTTATGATCCATGTAGATAATCAACTTCTCCCCGTACAGATAGTGTCTTTATATTTTTAGAGCAAATACCACTGCAGCTAACTCCAAATCATGTGTGGGATAATTCACCTCATGCGACCTTAATTGATGAGATGTATAAGCCACCACTTTTCCCCCTGCATCAACACACATCCCAAGCCTGTGTGTGATGCATCACAATAAATGATAAACTCTTTACCAGCCTCAGGCTGAATCAATACTGGTGCTTCTTTCATAATCTTCTTTAATTTCTCAAAGCTCTCTTGCTACTCATCTGACCATACAAACGGTACTCCCTTATGCAACAGCTTAGTTAAGGGTGCAGCAATCAACGAAAACCCCTCTACGAATTGACTGTAATATCTAGCCAAACCTAGAAACCTTCAAATTTCTTCCACTAACTTCGGTGGCTTCCAGTCCAATACTACCTCGACCTCCTGGGGATCAACTCTAATTCCCTTGGCAGACACAACATTCCCCAAAAAGGTCACTTCCCTTAGCTAAAATTCACACTTACTGAATTTGGCATACAACTGCTTCTCCCTTAATATCTGCAATACTACCTGTAGATGCGAATCATGCTCCTCTACAGTCTTTGAGTACACCAAGATGTCATTTATGAAAACAACCACAAACCAATCTAGATAGGGTTGGAAGGCTCAGTTAATCATATCCATAAATGCAGCTGGTCCATTAGTCAACTTGAATGACATCACTAAGAACTCGTAATGCCCATATCGGGTTCGAAATGTAGTCTTATGAATATCTGCCTCCTTGACCTTAAGCTGGTGATACCCCGATCTCAAGTCTATCTTCGAGAAAACTAAAGCTCCTCACAACTGATCAAACAAATCATTGATCCTCAGTAACGGGTACTTTTTTTGATCGTCAACTTATTCAATTGTCTATAATCGATGCACATACGCATTGACCCATCCTTTTTCTTAACGAACAAAACTGGCACTCCCCATGGTGACACACTTGGTCGAATAAATCCACGATCCATCAACTCTTATATTTGAGCTTTAAGTTCCACTAACTCCTTCGACGCCATTCTGTAAGGGGCAATGGACATCGGATCCATTCCTGGCAATAGCTCAATGCCAAACTCCACCTCCCGATCTGGAGGTAATCTTGGAAGCTCATCGGGAAAGACGTCTAAAAACTCTTTCACCGTTCTAGCATTCTCTACCGATAACTCTTTGGCATCCAAAGCACCGATAAAGGCTAAGAATGCTTCACACCCCTTTCGTACCAATCTTTTTGCCTTTAAAGTAAATACCACATTAGATAGATAATTTCTTCTTTATCCTGTCATCATCACTTCTTTATCCTTCAAAGTTCTTAGTACAATCTGTTTTGCAGCACAGTCCAAGTTCGCACGGTGTTTAACTAGCCAGTCCATGCCCAATATAAGGTCGAACTCCCCGAACGACAGTTCCATCAAATCTGCTAGAAATACTACTCTCTAAACTTCTAAGGGCACATCCCTAAACAACTTATTTACTACCACCGACTGCCCTAAAGAGCTAATTATAGTTGTTTCACTAGTAGTAATCTCAGATCTAATATTCAGAGTTCCAGACACAGCACACGCAACATACGAATGGGTGGATCCAATGTCTATTAAAGCGGTAAAAGGTACATCAGATATGAAGAACGTACCAGTTATGACATTCGGTGCATCACCATCCTCTCGACATCTAACAGCATAGACCAAACCTGTCTGTCTCGCCTCTGTGTTACCCCTATTACCGGTACCTCTACCCCGTGCACCCTGACCTCGTCCTACGCCATTACCACCTCGACCTGGCCCATGGCCTTCTGGCGGCTGCTGAACACATCCTGCTGGCTGTGCAAATTTGTTACGAACTACTTGAGTCTGAGCAGGCTCTCGAGGGAAACCCCTAAACTGATGGTCCTTGGAACCATATCTGAAACAACCACCAGTTCTCTTCCAACGTTCACTCGAGTGTAGTTTCCGCACAAGGCTATAGCTGATTGGTAGTAGCTAGAGCACCCACTCGAACTAGCCCCTTATTCTTAGGCCTTTTCTGAAATCCTTTAGTAGGACCTGAATATCTAGAGTCCCTCTTACTCCTGCCCCTAACCTTGTCTTGATTTTTTCGTTTTGAGTGTTTAACTTCCTCAGCTATCTTAGCTTTTTCCACAAGTACAGAAAAATTCCTCTCCTTTTGTGGGGCTATCAGTACTCGTAACTCATCACGCAACCCGTCCTTAAAATGCACACAGCATTCATAATTAGTGGCACTATACCCCAGGCATACCGACTCAGACGCAAGAACTCTGCCTCGTATGCTGCCACAGATCTACCTCCTTAGACCAGATTCAAGAATTCTTTCCTTCGGGCATCCACATAGCTAGCCCTGACATATTTTCCTTGAAATACAATCTTAAAGAATTCCCAGGTAATACGATCAGCCTGAGTGCCTTCTCGAACAGTGTGCCACCACTGATACGCCTCGTCTCTCAGTAATGACACAACCTCTTTCAGTTTCTGCTCAGCTGTGCAATCAACGTCATCCATAATTCGCTCCACTGCCTCAAGCTAATACTCCGCTACACTTGGGGCTACACCCGAAATACCCTCAAAAACTTCAGCCCCATTCGATCTATGTCACTCTGATATCGACCCACGAGCTGTCGACCTAGTTCTTGCCCCAACAACCCTTTCCAGTACCCGCAACATCGCTTGGGACAGAGCGTCGTCCTCTCTCATTCGATCATGTGACCCAACTTCAGTCACAGCTGACACAGGTGTGTCCATTTCCGGCATATGTCCCAATGCCTCAGATACAACTCTAACACCTCGGCCTCTACCATTTCCATGTCTATCACGTCCACGTCCTCTAGCGCTCATGTTTGCTAAGTCGATTTAATCTGTTTAAGAGTTATGAATCAATATGCTATTCAATGTTTATTAAATAATTTTTTATAGAATATAGGAAGTAAAGTTGTTCCTAGGGTCTCGATCTCTATAGTTTTTAGCTCCTAAAGCTAAAAGTTCTAGAGTATTTCTATTTTGTGCAGTTTTCTTACCACAGTCATAACACAATAATCATAAAAATGAAAACAAAAAAACTTACCGACTTGGTGTCGGATACCCGTGGTGCCATACTTCCTCTAAAACGTGCATTTATAAATTAAAATTCAAAACAGCTTTAGAAAATGCTTTTGAAACCAAGCCACAGCTGAGTTTTGCAATTGGGCTCTGATACCATAAAATGTAACACCCCAAACTCAGCCCGTACGGTATGACCGGATCTGGCATGTCACATGAAGAAAATGTATAAAGAACTTGTGATTTTTACTAAAGTTGACATTATTTAGTTATAGTTAAGAAAACAAGTTTGGCGTGTAAATATTCGTTAGAAAAACTACTAATTTCGAGAGGTTGATTGATAAATCAAAAATCGAACTAGTGAACTTTTAAACCGTGACTTTTGAAAATAATGTTGATAATTCGAAGGAAAACCTAAGTTAAATTATTCGTACATATTTGTTACGAAATCTGCTTGTTGATAAATTTTATGAAAAACCATTGTTAATGATTTCAGAAAATCTTCGCTTAAATCAATCCATGAAAGATAATAAATAGTCAAATATAAAAACCAAAATAAAATCCCAGAGGACTTATTAAAACTTTAAACCCAAAATAGTAAAAGTAAGAAAATAAAGCAGAAAAGAAATTTCTAAAGTTCGAAAATATCATTCCAAAAGTATGGCCTCCACCGAGTCATCCATGGCCCCAAGTCCCCGTCACTGAGCATTACCTGTAAGGAATAAAAAGATGGGGTGAGTTACTAGAACTCAGTGCATAATCCCTCCCTACCGTCATCCACTAGGCCTGAACTTGCACAGGAAACATCTTGGGCCTAAGCCCATTTACAAAGTGATAATTAAAAGGAATGAATGCAGCCCCACCCATCCATCCATCATACCCCGACCAGCCAATCGCACCTGTGGGGATCAAGTCAACCCACCTTGCCGCTCACACCAAATTTGCAGTCAAGCTGCTATAATATTTTATTTTTTTGTGGTCAAGCCACTGAAATCATAATTTAAGCACAATAACAAACAAATTGTGGCTATGCCACCAGGCTACACTGCTCCCCATACAATTTTTCCCATCCCATGCAAAATGTTAAAATGCAACATTCATAAGGAAATATCCACATATATATAACCACCATTAATCTAGTGAATTATTTTAGTGAATCGGCCCTTTAAAGCAATTTAATAATTCGGCCCACTAAGGCATTCTAGCAAATTAGCCCATAGGGGCATTTTGGTAAATTGGCCCATAGGGGCATTTTAGTAAACTGACCCATAGGGGAATTTTCATAAATTAGTAATTTTAATATCGATTTTGACATATCTTTAGAAATAGTGTTGATTAAGCAAGTTACTCGATTCATGCCATATTATGGTTATTTGATTAGTAAGCAACAACAATCTATTTTCCAACATGATAGTGAATCACAAATATACAAAATTTCAGTGTGAGATTACACGCCTGATTACGGTAAGGACGAAACCGTCTCGATCGTCGGCACCTATGTCACCATAATACTCGATTAACTAACAAAAAGAGGGTGTCTTAATCCAAATATCTAAATCTAACGATCTATTGAAATGCTGACCCTTAGTATCGTGAACGACCACGATTTATCTACTCTCACTGAATGATGGTCCACAACCTGGTGGGAAATCTCGAACTACCGATACTGCCCTACGTTTGAACTTGGGAGTAGAGATTGCAAGTCCACTCCCTTTTTGCCCTCCTATCGATTTGCCTTTAGTATCGCTACCACTTGCCTCCATTGGAAAAATCTCGATTAGAATAATACTACAACGGGAGAAAATCTAAGGAGAGGATTTTGGCTTACCACTATTTCTAGAGGACCAACGAGTAGAGAAAGACGAGTGGTTTAGTTCCTAAAATAATCGATTAGTCAAACTTTCGATCCGATTAGCAAAATAATTGTGCAGAGAGATATCGAATGAACCAAGAACAAACTCCTTACCTTAACGATGATGAATCCGATTCCCACCGATTGGGCTTATGGCTACGGATGAGACAAGGATATAAGATTTGACTTTTCCACTATAACACTTCAATAGAAGGAGAACACAATGTGAGAGAGTAGGAGAGAGTGATATTTTGGTTTAGAGAACCATCCGAATACTAAGGGAACATAATCGGCCATGAAGAAAAGAAAATGAAAATAGGAGAATAAAATCACTTACCCATTCAGTCAAAGAAGAGAGTGCCTAACACATAAAAGAAAATGAAGAAGAGGTGAAGTGTTAAAAGTTTTAGCTAGGGAGAGAAATGAACAAGATGATTCGACCACAAGTTAATGTCATTTTAAGAAAAAGAGAGAAAGGTTGAAGAAATAGTGAAAAAGAAAAGAAGTGATGGGAAAAGAAGTGTTAGAGGGTTTCGACTAACACCAAGGGAAAAATGAACAAAAAGGATTGAGTAACATGGCAAATTAAGGGCAAAGGTGAACAATTTGCTTGAGTGTTTCAGCAAAACAAAGAGAAAGAGTCAAAAAAGAGAGCACCAAAATGTTAAAAAGAAATAAAAGCCTTTCATGCACAAATTTGCAAAATGACCAAAAGAATTTTGGCTCCCCTTTTCTCCCTAATAAAACCGTGTGCCACCTTTACCAAAAAGATGAGAGTTGACCAAATTTCTTTCCCAAGCTCCTTCAAAAAATTTGGCCAACATATCCCCCCTTATCTCTTTCTTTAACTTCTTTCCTTATTTTCTCCTTGATATCCTCCTTACTCTTCTCCATAGTGTTCTTTCCATCAATAAAAAGTCTTCATTTCCTTCTTTAAAGCCTTGGCCGACACTTTCCATCTATACATGATTAGCACAAAAATTAAAATCTAAAAGTTCCAATAGGTGGGATTCAAACTCCACCCCTTAAGCTTCTTCATGTGACGCCACTCCACTCTGCTACTAGCTCCACTTGTGCTAGCAAAGTACACACTTATTTCCTTAAACCTTGATGCCGCTTACCTTCTCTACTTAAAGTGCTAAAACATAAAAATTCTACTAAGGCCCAACTTAACCCCAAGCCTTTTTAGGGCCCCTAAACATACACAACTAACACTCTTAACTAATATAACGCATGGTATAATGTAAAGCATAAATTCTCGAATTTCAAGATGTTACACCGGAGATTTAGGAAAATTTTGGTTTTAGGTGAATAAAACCCTAGGAGTTAGTAAGTAGGCTTTAAGAATAAAATGTGGAGAAATATGGCACAAAAGGAGTTGTGGTCTAGTGGCAAATGGAGCCACATGGGAGACAAGGAAGTGACACCACACAAGGAAGCAAGGGGTCTAAGGTTCAAGTCTTCGCGCTTGCATTTCATTTTGATTATTTTTTTTAAGTGAACTTATACTTTGGCCCATAGACTTATATTTAGTTGTTCATGTTTTTAGACACAAAAGGAACTTGTGTTGTTGTGGCATGCAGCATTTGGAGCATAAGAAAAGGGAAGGGTTCGAATCCATTGCAAGCAAAAAGGGGATATTTATTTTGCTAAGTTGGGATGACCAGAGTTTGTATTGAATTTAAATTCTGCTGAAGGAGGGATCCTACATCGGGAAGCTACCAAGAGGGAAGGTGAGAAGCTGGCTTTAAATAGAGCAGTCTATGAGGAGAGTAAGCATACCTGGCTTGGTGTTTGGGCATAGGAGTGTTTGGAGCGCAGATCAACTCTAGATTCCTATCAAGTGTGTATTTCGCCCAACACGATCTATAGAGCGAAAAATGTCAAAATACCGGTCACACGACGATAGTAGCCACACGAGCGTACGAGCGCATGTGTGGGGGCTTCGATGCGATAGTTAGGCAATCATGAATATTCTTGTGGGTTTAGGCTATTTGGGCCATGTAGGCCCAATAGGCCCATGGGCCCATATGAATAAGTTTTATGATTATGTAGTAGATATTGGACTAGACTATGTGAATCTCATATCTGTGGCTAAATTTGGGCTAAATGGGCCACACGAGCATGTGGGCCCATTTGAGCCGAGAATGGGCCCTAGGCCAATTCACATCATTATCTCTATTTAGAATACCTTGGTTTATGAAATTACTGAAATACCCCTGAAGGGTAAATTACTAAAATACCCATGAAGGGTAAATTACCAAAATACCCCTGAAAGGTAAATTACCGTTGTACCCTTATATGTTAAAATGATCGCTATACCCCCGATTATGGTTGAATATCGTGTATGTGTTTTTTTTATATTACTTATACGTTTGATACATTGCATTTATATCATGTTGCATGGGTTGGGTTTGATGTTTGGAGGAAGTGTAGCCTTGTGGCTCTGCCACATATCGTTTTAGTGGCTATGCCACAATTATTTTGGTGGCTCGGCCACATATATCGTGATTAGCAGCTTGATTGCATTATTGGCGCGTTTGGCGGGGTGGGTTGACTTGATCCCTACATGGTGCGATTGGTTGGATTGGGTTGGGCTGCATTTTATTATTTGCATTTCCATGATTATAGGGCTTAGGCCCAGATTAATGCTGTAAGGGTTCAGGCCCAGATAGTGACCGTTTAGGGGATTACGCACTGAATTCTTGTAACTCGCCTCCTTCTTTTAACCTTGTAGGTAATCCCCAGCGTAAGAGGATTTGGAGCTGAGAAGGACTCGGTGGTGGCCATACATCGGAGTTACTTTTCACAAAACTTAGTAAATCTAATTTTTATTTTATTTTAGGCTATTTATTTTGGGGTTAATATTTTGTAATAGGGCCATTGGATTTTATTTTCGTTTTAAACTTTCATTTCGGATATTATTAAATTGTTAATTGATTAAACACTAGGTTTTCTTAAAATGTTAATAACCGTTTTCAAAATATCACGTGTTCGCAAATGTTTGAATCAAACTTTCGCAACAAACAAGGTTTTGAAAGTAATAATGTTTTTCAAAGAGAATGACTTTTAATAAACTACGTTTTGAAGATAAGCAAATGAAATCTGAGGTTTTATATGGCAGAAAGTTTTAAATTTTTTAAGAAGGGTTTCTAATGAAAGCATGGTTTTCGAAAAGCTCTTCAGTGTGACACGTCAGATTCTCGCCTAACTTCTAGGCTGGGTTTGGTGTGTTACAATGTCATGAGTTTTGATGATTCATAGAAGAAAATGAGTATTTTTTGTTAGATAAATAACTTTTGTTAAGTGATTTTTGATGAAATTGTCAAATAAGATAAATTGAAATTTATAAAATTATACATGGTGAAATTGTGAAATAATGAAATATAGGGCTTGCTAGGGACCTAATTGATATTCGACTATGATGGGTTGTGGTTGAAATTCATTAATATCCATTTTTATGAGCTAGGGACTAATTTGCAAAGTAATTAAAAGTATAGGGGCAAATTGGAAATTTTCAAAAATATGATTTTGGGTTAAATTAAATATATTACATATTAAATTGAGTTAAATTTATCCGTATAGATGAAGACAAACCTCATACAGCTTTAGATCGGGGCAAGGAGAAAGTCTCAGATTAGTCGCCTCCGTCTCTACGTATAATCGTCGAGGTAAGTTCGTGTAATTAAATTGTGTATATATGCTTTTTGAATGAAATATACTTGTGTTGTGAATTGCTATTCGCATATACCGGTTGCATATCCAACAGAGTTTGACAATTACGAAGTCCTGTCTAAACTATAGGAATTCATAGGATACAAATGACATGTCATTAGGGTTTACATGATTTGGTTGCTGGTCTTGAATGTCCTACCGATGGTGAGGTCCGGCATGTGTTGCGGATACTCCATAACTCATGTGAGCAGTATTGTGTAGCTATATTCCGACCCACAGCTCGTGTGAGCAGGCCTATTTTCACAGCTTGTGTGAGCATACATGTACAAGATTTGATGGATTACAGTTATATGATTTAGCACACTATGTGTGAGATATCTCAAGTATCCCACTGTATTCTAAACGGTTCAACGAGCACTACTCTGATACAGAAGGGTGAGAGTTTGATATGAACTATTACAGGGATAAATGTGAATTACATTAAAATAATGATATAAGGTGTTTTGAGAAATGAAATGGATGATACATGTATATGAAACTTAATCAAATGTTGTGCTCATCTATGTTTATTTGTTTATATATGTATTTACATGGCTAACATGTTTTGATGTATATGTGGAAACACGAAAATATACACACACACACACCTTTTCATGCCCTTTTTAAATCAAATTCATGCAGTTTCAATAAAATTCTTGTCGAAAAATATATAATTATTATAAAGTAATTATTTTCTACTTAAATTATTAACATGTTGAATTTTAATAAATTTTATAATAAAGTTTGATTAATTTTGATCATTTTCGACAGATTCACACAAAGGGCAAAAATGGCTCGGCAAACACTGTTGGAAGCACAAAATAGAGAAGCAATTTTGAATCATCAAGGCGAATTAATTTTTCAGCCTAAGACGGTCCAAATTATGTGTATTAATTCATAATATAATTAATTTTAATTTTAATCCAATTTAATTTGGGTTAAATAAATTATTATTAATTAATTATGAAAAGTGGCCAAGTTGAGCTAAACGGAGAAAACCTATCCAACCGAAAACCTTTGGGCACCAAAATCGTCCCACATCTTTCAGAATAAATCAATTTAGACCCTAGTCAAAATAGTGGTTTTGAGACCACAAATTTGAGGTAGGAATGATAATTTAATATTATTTTCTGTGTGAATAGTATGTGATTTAGCCTATATGAAATTTCTGTGTTATCATTTATCGAGTGTGTGCTAAATTAAAAGAAAGGACTTAATTGCGTAAAAAGTAAAAGATGTGTGCTGATTTATAAGTACCTAAGTGTTGTTGTCTGTATAATGAGGAGGCCTTATGAGGCAATTAGCCATTATTAAAGTTAATGGATGGTTAAATGAAATGTTAACCTTGATGTAAATTTTTCTTATATGACTAAAAAAAGGGCAAAATTGGCATTTGATTATTAAGTTGATTTATAATAAAACAAAGCATCAAAATAAGCCATTTTCTATCTATCTTTGCACCAAATATTGATGAAAGAAGAGAGGTTTTAAGTTTTGGTAATTTTGGCTAGCAATTAGCTTAATTAAAGACCAAAAAAGGAGAGGTTTGGATCGAGATTGAGGCAAAGATAAAATGCTCGATTAATCGACTGTTTCGATAGTTCGACGTCCGAGGTAAGTTCAGATATAATTCTTGTTGTTAACATATGTTCTATGTGATGTAAATTGAATGAGTATCTATATAATTATGAGATTAGAAATGCTATGTGCGGAATCGAATTAGAGGCACTAAGTGTGTGAAATTAGAAGCAGAATAGAGATGATTGGCACTGTGTGTGCGAGATGATAAAAGCTTCTGCTTATTGAATTGACACTGTGTGTGATACCGATATAAGATTGTTTTAATGATTTGGCACTAAGTGTGCGATGACATTTACGTTTTGTTTACGAATTGGCACTATGTGTAACAGCTCGATTTTGACCCTAATCAGAACGGTGGTTTCGGGACCACAAATATGAATCTAAAAAATATTTTTATAATTATTTTTAGTGTTTATAATGTGTGAATTTGTGTGTATTAAATTTTCGTTTAAAAATTTTATCGTTTGGAGTCCGATTTAATAAATGGGTTTAATCGCGTAAGTTAAAAATTTGATGGTTTTTAGTAAAAGGGCTTAATTGATGATGTCTTTTTAATTAGAAGAATTAAAAGAGTAAATAGCCCAATATTAAAGGTAGTAGCCGGCCATGGACAAGATTAACCTTATGTTATAATGTTTAGTTATTTTATAATAAAGGTTAAATAGGTAAATTAATAAAATGTTAATATATGTTATAATAAAATCATTATCATCTTTTGTTCTTGATGGCTGAACCATTAAAAGAAAAATAAGAAACCATAGCTTAGGTTATTCGGCCATCTCTCAAGCTTGAATCAAGGTTAGTTTGTTTTCGGTTTTTGAAATTTTTTACATTTTTAAGATCGTTGCTTTGAATACTAGATAGCCCAAGCTTGAATTTTTGAATTTGATGATGTATTCATGAAATTCCATTATTGATAACTTGGTGAAATTTGTGTTTAGTGATGGAAATTAAATATAGAATGTTAGACTGTTATGTTTAATTAAGGCATTTTTGGCGAAATTGTCTAAATAGGGTTAAATTGTGAAAATTATAAATTGAGGGGTCAAAATGTGAAATGAAATGGGATGTTAGGAACCTTAGTGAAATTCGGCCAAACTAGGGTGAAGTTAAATTTTGAATATTTTGTGTTTTATGCTAGTTGGTCTAATTTGTAAAAAGTGTAAAATATTAGGGGCAACATAGTAATTTCCCATTTATGTGTATTTGGATCAAATTCAATGGAATTATATTTGATTTAGTGAAATTTGAAATTTATTAGATCAAGAACAGAAAGGATTGAGATTGGATTAGGGAAAGGCAAAGTTAGTTGAATAGTCGAGAAACATAGTCCGTCGATACTCGAGGTAAGTTTTTAAGAAATTATGTTGTATTGATTTTATCTATAATGATATAAGTGAATTTAATGAAAATATATATGTACATTGTTGATATAGCCGAATGTAATGTATGCCTATATGCCAATGGTATACCCGAATGTGATAATGATTTGAGAGATGAATATAGTCGAATGTGAGGTATGAATATATGTCAATGATATACTCGAATGTGATGTTGATTCGTGAGTTGAATAAGTTGTTATGTATATATGTGAATGAGTAGCAAGTTGTGAGATGCACTAAATGTGCAAATTTGATACTGGGCACTAAGTGTGTGAAATCGGTCATTTAGCACTAAGTGTGCGAGATGTTATGTGACGGCACTAAGTGTGCGATATGTTACAAGGTTTTGGCACTGAGTGTGTGGGTTTAAGGATCCTTTAAGTATAACAGTTAATGAATGTGCTAAACGAGATAAAATGATTAGGTAAGTGATGATAGATCATCTTTTGGGGTAATAAAGTAAGTATTGGCTGTTGAAATGAAATTATGTTTTATGCATGTTAATATGTGATTAATATGAGTTTGAAATGCAAGCATAAATTGAGGTGAAGTGATATATGCATATGAAATTAAGAAAATGTGATATATATATATATATATATATATATATATATGTATACTTGTACAAATGTATATGTTTGTATGTGATTGAATATACATGTGATAAATTGGTTGGTGTAAGTTAACCTTTGATAATTTTTTTTTTTTTATATTCGGCCACCCTTTATAAAATGGCCAAATGAATAGTGCTCTGTAGTTTGAATGAGATTACTTATTTTATTATGCATAATGCAATTGATATTATATTTGTGATGATTTGTTTATCGTAATATCATTTCTTAGGCATTAAGATTCAAGTGATTAAATGAACTTAGTGGATAGTTGAGTAGCATCTTGTAACCCTAATCTGGCGACGGATAGGGGTTAGGGGTGTTACACCCCAAACCCGGCCCACAAGCCCTGACCGGATCTGGCATGCTCCTTGAGTAAACATAGCTAAACCTCGTTTTGTCGTCTTGGAAAAAAAATTATGGTTTTGAAGAAAGATAGGTTTGAGTTATGATTAATTTGAAAACCGTGTTATGTTTGAAGTTTGTATTGAAATGTTATTTCCATGTTTCAAAAATTTACAAGTTAAAAGAAATGCCAAATATTAGGGCTTATTATTATTTACTTGAAAACCGTAGGAGTTTGGGTGTCAAAACAATTGAAGTTGTTTTGCGAAAAATGTTTAATCATTTGTTTGATGTTGTTCGTATCATAATAGAAATTAAAACATAAACTTAAAACAGTTAAATGGTAATGGCCTTATTACAACAAATTAAAACCCGAAATAAATTCAAGAAAAACATAATAAGAAAATCCGAAAAAAAAAACTGAGCTGAGCATGGCCACCACTAAGTCCCTGCCGACTCGGTCCATTTACTGAGTATCACCTGCAAAATGTTAGCCCACGGAGGGTGAGTCAACAGACTCAGTGTGTAACAACCAACATAGATTCCCATTCGGTTAAGGCATATCAAATCACATATACGCATTTATAAGCAATGATGCAACCCAAACCCACCTAGATATCCAACCTCTACACATCAACCGTACCTGCCAATCACACCGAGGGAATTACTAAATTGACCCTCCATCCGCTACACACCATTGGCCAACACTTGTTAGTAACCAAAAGCCTATTCGGCTCAACTGGAAATCTTGAAGGATATGTCGCATGGAGATATCATCTTACCTTATGCCGATTTGGTTTCCAACCAAATCCCGAACTATGTGATGATCCCTCCTTGCAATCGGCCAAGCACTAATACATACTAACAATTAGCCTTCGACTTTTTGAATGAATAAGAAACAGATCCGAAACACTAGAACCCTTCCTAGATTGCTTGGCCAAATCCCGAAACTTCTCCTTACCTCTGTCAAATTCCCCCTAAGAAAACATAGTTAGAACCGGCCATCTTCAAAATGATATGGCCTTTGGCAGAATACTAACCCTTTACATTGGATCTCAGATCCCAGCAGATCTCCTTCTGCCGTCGGCTACAAGTGGATCCCGAAGATCTCCTTCATGGTTCGCCAAAAGAAAATAAGAGAATTAGATCCCTAAATTTCGGCTAACCAAAGGAAAAAGAAGAGAAATTGAAATGAGAAACCCTTACCAACTATTAGATCCGATCGAAATAGATCCTAACAGATTTGGCCTAGTGATCAATCTTGAAGAACAAATCGAGATGGAAGAAGAGAAAGGAAGGGTATAAACGCACAGTGAAGAGGAATTTGTGGATAGTTGATTCAGCCAAGATTTCAAATGCTAGAAGGGCTATTCGGTTTTGAAAGTGAAGGGTAAGTTTAACACTACCAACATGGGAAGAAAAGAGGAGAAGAAAAAGAGGTATGGTTCGGCTTCAGAGAAGAAGTAAAAAGCAAAGAAAATGCACCAAATGGTCACCTTCAATTTCGGCTGAGAAACAAAAGAGAAGAAAAGAAAGTAAAAGCTTAAAGATTCCAAATGAATTTCGGCTTCTCTTCCCTACCTACATGACCGAAATTGTCATCTTAGAAGTCTCTTGGCCGGCCAACTCTCCTTCCCTCATCCAAATCCCCCTTTTCACTCCTATTTAGCCGAATCGTTAAGCTATTTGCCCAATCTACACTTCAACCCTAAAGTGTCATTGTGCCGTCTATCACTGCCCTTCCTTGCTGAAAAATAAAAGCTTCAAAACGCTTCCCTTGCTGCTCGAACCTAGGTCCCTTTACACTCTCTGTGGCGTCACCTCACAAGGCCCTAAATGGCACCTCCTAGCCACTTTACTAACTGAGTTCTTGTGTCCTAAGCCACACAATAAACTCCTTAAGGCCTAGCTCCCTTAGTTTCCCCTTTTTAGGCTTAAAATCAGATGTTTTTCTAAGGCTTCTACCTACAACCCAAGGTTCCTGAAGCCCCTAAAACACATTCAAATCACACACAAGCATGCTACCACATATATTTAAGTAAAAATGCATAACCCCTAAATCCCGGATATTACAGTTCTACCCCCTTAAAATAATTTTGACCTCGAAATTACCTGGCTAAAATAAGTGAGGGTATTGCTGTCGCATTGCTTCCTCTGGCTCCCATGAAGCTTCTTCCGATCCATGGTTACGCCATAATACTTTGACTAGAGGAACTGATTTCCTCCGTACCACCTTCACATCCCGTTCCAGAATCTGAATCGGCTTTTCCTCATAGGACAAATCTGGTCTTAGCTCTACCTCCTCAACCGATATTACATGAGATGGATCCGAACAGTAACGACGTAGCATTAAAACGTGGAACACATCGTGTATCTGCTTCAATTCCGAAGGCAACTCTAACTGATACGCTACTGGTCCAACCCGATTTAAAACCCGATAAGGTCCTATAAACCTAGGACTTAACTTTCCCTTGCGACCAAATCTCATCACCTTCTTCCACGATGAAACTTGTAGAAACACCTGATCCCCCACAGCAAACCCTATCTCCTTCCGCTTAAGGTCTGCATATAACTTCTGCCTGTCAGATGCCTCCTTCAACCGAGCCCGAATTACCTTAACCTTTTCTTCAGATTCTGCCACAATCTCCGGACCTAAAACATGACGTTCCCCCATATTTGTCCAACACGTAGGAGTGCGACACCTCATTCCATACAGCGCTTCGTATGGTGCCATCCGAATACTTGCTTGATAGCTGTTATTGTACGCAAACTCCGCTAAAGGCAAGAACTCCTCCCAACTTCCTCTGAAATCTATCGCGCAACCTCTCAACATATCCTCTAGCACTTGAATTACCCACTCAGATTGGCCGTCCAATGCGGATGGAATGCCGATCAAAGTCCAACACAGTGCCCAATGCTTGATGTAGTGCTTTCCAAAATCGAGACGTAAACCTCGGATCCCTATCTGAGATAATCGACACCAGCACTTCGTGCAGCGTCACGATTTCTACTACATACAATTTTGCCAATCTCTGCAAGGAATAGTCAACCTGCACTGGTATGAAATGTGCAAGCTTTGTCAACTGATCTACTATCACCCATACCGAGTCCTTCTTAGTAGGCGTAAGGGGAAGCCCACTAACGAAGTCCATGGTAATTCTCTCCCACTTCCATTGCGGAATCTTTATCGGTTGAAGCAATTCTGATGGTACTTGGTGTTCAGCCTTGACTTGCTGACACGTTAAGCACTTCCCTACAAATTCTGTAACTTCCTGCTTAAGACCAAGCCACCAAAACTGATCTCGTAGATCTCTGTATAACTTACTTCCTCCAGGATGCACAGCATAAGGGCTACTATGCGATTCCCGAAGAATTTGCTGCCTTAACTCCTCATCCTTTGGCATACAAACCTTGCCCCTAAAACACAGCACTCCATCACTGTTTACACCATAGTATTCCAACTTCCCATTTTGTACTTGTAGCAGCTTAGCACTGAGTTCACCATCTACCAATTGTTTCTCCTTCACCTGACTTAGCCACGATGGCTTCACTTGCAACTCTGTTAACAAGCTTCCATCATCATAAAGGCTAAGATGTACAAACATCGCCCTTAGATCTGACACCACTTTTCGACTTAGGGCATCTGCCACCACATTCACCTTGCCCAGGTGATACTCTATTGAGAAATCATAGTCTTTCAACAACTCCACCCACCTTCGCTGTCTCAAATTTAGCTCCTTCTGAGTCAGTAGATACTTCAAACTCTTGTGGTCCGTGTAAATCACCGACCTTTCTCCATACAAATAGTGCCTCCACACTTTTAAAGTGAATACTACTGCTGCCAACTCAAGATCATGTGTCGGATAGTTAACCTCATGTGGCCTCAACTACCGAGACGCATAAGCGACCACTTTCCCGTCTTGCATAAGGACACATCCCAATCCTGTATGGGAAGCATCATAATACACCACGAAGTCTTTCCACCTTGGTTTGAATCAAAATCGAGCCTCGGTCAATACTCTCTTAAGCTTCTCAAAACTTTCTTGCTGCTTATCCGCCCATACGAAAGGTACCTCCTTCCTTCACAACTTCGTCAGAGGTGCTGCTATTGACGAGAACCCTTCAACAAATCGTTGGTAGTAGCCTCGCTAACCCCAAGAAACTACTGAACCTTAGCCACAGCACTTAGGGGTTTCCAATCTATCTAACGCCTCAATCTTCCGAGGATCCACCCTTATTCCTTCCACAGACACCACATGCCCTAAGAACGTAACTTCCTTTAGCCAAAATTCACATTTACTGAACTTGGCATATAGCTTCTTTTCCCTTAACACTTGCAATACAACCCGAAGATGCTCATCATGTTCTTCCTCAGACTTGGATTACACTGGGATGTCATCTATAAACACAACGACGAACCGATCCAAGTAGGGTTGGAAAACTCGATTCATCATATCTATGAATGCGACTGGGGCGTTTGTCAATCCGAACGGCATTACCAAGAACTCACAATGCCCATATCTTGTCCAAAAAGCTGTCTTATGGATATCTATTTCCTTCACCTTAAGCCGGTGATATCCAGACCGTAGATCTATCTTTGAAAATACTGCGGCCCCCTTAAGCTGATCGAACAAGTCGTTTATCCTCGGTAATGTGTACTTGTTCTTGATGGTCAGCTTATTCAACTGCCGGTAATCTATGCACATACGCATAGTCCTGTCCTTCTTCTTCACGAATAGGATCGGTGCTCCCCATGGAGACACATTAGGCCGAATAAACCCACGATCAAGTAACTCTTGGATCTGGGCTTTAAGCTCTACTAACTCCTTTGGTGCCATTTGGTATGGAGCAATTGACACAGGAGCTATACTTGGCAGTAAATCAATTCCGAACTCCACCTCCCTGTCTGGGGGTAACCCAGGTAGCTCCTTCGGAAAGACATCCACTAACTCCTTTTTCATTCGCATCCAAAGCACTCACGAAGGCCAAAAATGCCTTGCACCCTTTCCGAACCATCTTATCAGCCTTTAATGCGGAGACTATGTTAGCCAAATAATTTCTTCTTTCTCCTATCATTATTATCTCCTCATCCTTCGGAGTCCTCAACTCCATTCGCTTAGCTGCACAATCCAATTTAGCCCGATGTTCCACTAGCCAATCCATGCCTAGTATGAGATCAAGTTGGCAGGAAATACTACTCTCTGAATTTCTAGAGGCACACTCCAGAATATCCTATTCACCACTACCATTTGACATAACGGGCTCACTACAGTCATCTCCATAACAGACAGTTCAAATACTACACCTAGTGTTTCAGCCACTCTACATGCAACATATGAGTGGGTCGAGCCAATATCAATTAAAGCAAAGTAAAGCTTGTCAGCTATAAGGAACGTACCGATTATGACGTCCGGTGCGTCACCATCCTCCCTCCGACGAACCGCATACATCAGACTCGACTGTCTCGCCTCTGTGTTACCAACACCTCTGCCCGGTGTTCTCTGACTCTTCTAGAACCATTACCTCTACCAACTAGACCACAACCCTGCGGTGGCTACTGTCCACCTCTTCCAGCCTGATTAAGACCCTGACTTGTTGGTCGGCTCCCGTCTATTTTCATAAGACAGTCCCTAATCATGTGATCCTTGGACCCACACTTAAAATATCCCCCTGTCTTCTTTCAACACTCTCCCAGGTGCGTCTTTCCACACTGAGCACAAGTACAGTATTATCCTCCCGTAACAACCTGCTGACCTCGCGGCCCATCAACTTTAGTTCTCTTTTGAACGTTCCTGGATGACCCTGATGATCTAAAACCTCTCTTTTGTCTATTTCTATCGAAATTCTGTCTCACAGATTCCTTAACCCCTTCGGCTACCTTAGCCTTCTCTACCAACATGGCAAACTCCCGCTCCTGCTGTGGAGCAATCAGCAATCTTAGGTCATCCCTCAGTCCGTCCTCAAACCTGACACATCGTTCATGCTTCGTAGCCATGATGCCTTGAGCATACTGGCCCAGCCTTAAAAATTTTGCCTCGTACTCCGCTACAGACTTATTCCCCTGAACCAACCTCAGAAACGCCTTCCTCTGCGCATCGATATAACTAGTCCCAATATACTTCTTCTGATACGCCGCCTTAAAATAATCTCAAGTAAGATCATCCGCTGCGGCACCATTCCGAATCGTGAGCCACCACTGGTATGACTCATCGTGGAGAAGTGACACCACCCCTTTCAATTTTTCCTCAGTAGTCAGGTCCAAATCGTACATGATTCTCTTCATTGCCTCCAACCAATACTCAGCCGTATTGGGCGCCACACCAGATACACCATGGAATACCTCAGCTCTATTGGCTCGGAGTTACTCGGGTACAGATTTTTGAGCTCCCATGCCTCCACCTGCTCCAGGCAACCTCTCAAGAACTCACAAGATCGCTGCAATCTCGCATCATCCCGTCGATCCTCGATATTCAAGATGCAAGAATGGTGGTGGTGACATCTCTTTCTCGGACCCTTGACCAGACCTAACGGGTTTCGATACGGTCATTCTACCTCTACCACGCCCTCGCACATTACGACCATGTCCCCTAGAACTCATGCCTACGATCGTTATTTAATCTGCTTTAAAAAGTTTTATGCATTAGTTTTTGTTCCACTGATTACCCACGAACAAGTTTTATGTAAAAGAGTTTAATGGTAGTTCTTTCGATCATTTCAGGGTTTTTATTTCAAAACTTCTACCCTAATTCAGAGAATCATATTCATTCAGTAGTATCTACTACACACGTTCACTGATTCAAGCATTTCCGTCCGTTCCAACCCAGGGGTATTTTCGTAATTTATCCTATAGGGGTGTTTTGGTAATTTTCCAAATTAGGGTATCTTGATATTTTGTAAAATAGGGGTTTTTAGTATTTTAAAAATAAGAATATTTTGATAAAAGTTAAGGGTAGTATGGCAATTTTATAAACTGAGGGTGTTTTTGTAACTTTTCAAATCAGGGCTATTTTGGTAATTTTTTGTAAACCGGGGATATTTTAGAAAATTCTTTCAAAACCTAAAATAGTTTTTACAAATCAAAGGGGTAATTTGGTGATTTTATAACTAAGGTTTTTATAAAAAAGTGTAGCTAGTCCCTTTCGGGTTTTAATTATTGAATTTGGCCTGTGATTAAGTCCTCTTGGTTAGGGTGAACCGTCACTACGCACCAGGTAGGATTCGAGTGGAGAGGAGGTGAGTCACTAGGACTGCTTAAATACCAAGCTCCCCTGAATCCAATCCTAGACATGCGCACAACGGTTGCCACACCCTTAACTCGGTGACTCACTCACAGGTTTGTTTGATTAGACTATAAATTTTATGCAATTCTATGTTGGAGTAAGCTAATCCTAGGGTCATTAGCTCCTAATCTACTAATCTACATACCCGTAATACCCACATACAAATCACACAACAATTAGGGGTACTTACCCGGTGGACTTTGGGCCGGAGACTCAGGTGCCATGCTAGAAAACCTGCTCAACCTTTAGTAAAACTCAGTTTCAAAATAAAAGCATTTTTGGGCCCAAAAAGCCCTCAAGGTCGACTTTTGAACCTGGCTCTGATACCAAACTGAAACACCCCAAACCCGACCCACAAGCCCTGACCGGATCTGGCATGCTCCTTGAGTAAAATGTAGCTAAACCTTGTTTTATCATCTTTGAAAAAAATTGTGGTTTTGAAGAAAGGTTTGAGTTATGATTAATTTGAAAATCGTGTTGTGTTTGAAGTTTGTATTGAAACGTTATTTTCATGTTTAAAAAATTTACAAGTTAAAAGAAATGCCAAATATTAGGGCTTATTATTATTAACTTGAAAACCGTAGGAGTTTGGGTGCCAAAACAATTGAAGTTGTTTTACGAAAAATGTTTAATCATTTGTTTGATGTTGTTCGCATCATAATAGAAATTAAAACATAAACTTAAAATAGTTAAATGGTAATGGCCTTATTACAACAAATCAAAACACAAAATAAATTCAAGAAAAACATAATAAAAAAATCTGGAAAAAAAAATTGAGCTGAGCATGGCCACCACTAAGTCCCTGCCGACCCGGTCCATTTACTGAGTATCACCTGCAAAATGTTAGCCCACGGAGGGTGAGTCAACAGACTCAGTGTGTAACAACCAACATAGATTCCTATTCGGTTAAGGAATATCAAATCACATATACGCATTTATAAGCAATGATGCAACCCAAACCCACCTAGATATCCAACCTCTACACATCACCCGTACCTGCCAATCACACCGTGGGGATTACTAAATTGACCCTCCATCCGCTACACACCATCGAAGGCAGTCACTGCAGTCAACTGCACATCGCCCTTATAATCGTGGCATAGCCACCAGATAGTGTGACAAAGTCACCGAATTCATAATATGTGACATAGATCACCAGAAAATGTGGTAAAAACCACCAGAACACTTCCCCTTTATCATTATCACCCATATGCCCATGCAACATACAAATCATACAGATATCATGCAATCTACCTTACCCCATGGCCATAATGAAATTTCTCATATTTTCATAGCAATGTTCATAAACATTATTAATGAGTATTGAGGGGTACATACTTGAATACACTGCACCATTGAATGGCACCCTTAGCCATATTCATTCATTGCCTTATTAACATATACATAACATTATTATTATTCTGGAATTTAAGGTGGGTTACACACCTGACTATTCGTAGATCTAAGCGAAATCCCGAAGCTATGCGAACCTAACGAGATCCCGAAATGTTTGCCTTACCCCTCCCTACAATCGGCCAACACTTGTTAGTAACCAAAAGCCTATTCGGCTCAACTGGAAATCCCGAAGGATATGTCGTATGGAGATATCATCTTACCTTATGCCGATTTGGCTTCCAACCAAATCCCAAACTACGTGATGATCCCTCCTTGCAATCGGCCAAGCACTAACACACACAAACAATTAGCCATCGGCTTTTTGAATGAATAAGAAACAGATCCGAAACACTAGAACCCTCACCTAGATCGCTTGGCCAAATCCTGAAACTTCTCCTTACCTCTGTCGAATTCCCTCTAAGAAAACATAATTAGAATCGGCCATCTTCAAAATGATATGGCCTTTGGCCGAATACTAACCCTTTACCTTGGATCTCAGATCCCAGTAGATCTCCTTCTGCCGTCGGCTACAAGTGGATCCCGAAAGATCTCCTTCATGGTTTGCCCAAAAGAAAATAAGAGGAATTAGATCCCTAAATTTCGCCTAACCAAAGGAAAAAGAAGAGAAATTAAAATGAGAAACCCTTACCAACTATTAGATCCAATCAAAATAGACCCTGACAGATTCGGCCTAGTGATCAATCTTGAAGAACAAATCGAGATGGAAGAAGAGAAAGGAAGGGTATAAATGCAAAGTGAAGAGGAATTTGTGGATAGTAAATTCGGCCAAGATTTCAAAGGCTAGAAGGGCTATTCGGTTTTGAAAGTGAAGGGTAAGTTTAAGACTACCAACATGGGAAGAAAAGAGGAGAAGAAAGAGAGGTATGGTTCGGCTTCAGAGAAGAAGTAAAAAGGAAAGAAAATACACCCAATGGTCACCTTCAATTTCGGTTGAGAAACAAAAGAGAAGAAAAGAAAGTAAAAGCTTAAAGATGCCAAATGAATTTTGGCTTCTCTTCCCTACCTACATGACCGAAATTGTCATCCTAGAAGTCCCTTGGCCGGCCAACTCTCCTTCCCTCATCCAAATCCCCCTTTTCACTCCTACTTAGCCGAATTTTTAAGCTATTTGACCCAATCTACACTTCATCCATGAAGTGTCCTTGTGCAGTCCATCACTGCCCTTCCTTGCTGAAAAATAAAAGCTTTAAAACGCTTCCCTTGCTGCTCGAACCTAGGTCCCTTTACACTCCCTGTGGCGTCACCTCATAAGGCTCTAAGTGGCGCCTCCTAGCCACTTTACTAGCTGAGTTCTTGTGTCCTAAGCCACACAATAAACTCTTTAAGGCCTAGCTCCCTTAGTTTCCCCTTTTTAGGCTTAAAATCAGATATTTTTCTAAGGCTTTTACCTACAACCCAAGGTTCCTGAAGCCCCCAAAACACATTCAAATCACACACAAGCATGCTACCACATACATTTAAGTAAAAATGCATAACCTCTAAATCCCGAATATTACAGTATGGTAGAAGACATTTTGGTGAATGTTGGGGCAAGTTCAACAATTGAGTTTGCTACAAGTGTGGTTTGTAGGATCATTTTATTTGGGACTACCCGGAGTTAGCCGAGAAGGATAATGCTCAGAGTGTGAGATCGAACGGTATTGTAGCGAGAGGTAGACCACCTCAAAATGCAAGAGGTACAAGCGGTACTCAGAGAGGGGCTTTGGATACAGCTATTCAATTTGAGGCTCGTGCGCCGACCAGAGCCTATGCCATCCGTGCCTGAGAAGAGGTGACATGGTAGCTTACTGCATGTGTTTGTTGCATTATTTATTAGATTTTGGAGTCAAGTTACGAGCTCGACGATCATCGTCAAAGTCTATCACACTATCAACTAACTTTGGTATTTTATAAGCTGAATTTTTTGAAACTATGGCATGTATAGACTAGATTATATTTTGAAATGACTGTTTTGGGATATGTATATATTATGCCATGTAAAAATGGCTAAATTTAATGTCTAAGTTATAAAAGATTAGATGTTGGTAATTATGTGTGATGTGTTGGATCTAATTTCTAGTGGTTGTGTAAGTTCGGTCATGGTATATATATATGTGGTGTAATGAGCTTGGTTTTATATGTTCTTGGTTAAATGTAAGATATGTTTGGTTTCGATGATTCAGCTATGTTAATTATAAGAGATTTGTTCAATAATATAGTTGGATGTTTTCGACAATTGGTATTGAATTTGGTATATTTAAATTTGTTGGAAATTGAGGATATATGTATGTTTGGTTTTGGTAATTGATAGCTTGATTTAGTAAAGTGATTATAGGCATGTGCATATTCGGCTAATGTAATTTATATAACCAAATAAATGGTAACTTTTGCTATTTGATGAAAAATACTTACTTGTGAATTTTGCTAAATAGTTTTGAGTTTTGTGCGTTAATGCTTAAACATACTATGAAAATACATCATTACTCATGATGCATTCGGTTAAGACCATATGAATAGATGATTTGATATGTTTTAATGAGTAATTAGGTATCACATGAAGTAATATTCAAATGATGAATGGAGTTGATTACTTGTTATATGCACATGTTATGTGGTAATTAGTATTTACAATACTATTCTTTATGAACTTTGTAACAGGATATATGTTTGAAAAGAATTATGATATGATTAGTATAGTATTAAATTTAGTTATATATATATATATGTTAGTGTTTGATTGGTTTATATATTTATGAACAAGTGAATTCATATGATTTATCGAAATTTTATCTCACCCAGCAATACCTCATAACCCATTCAGGCGACGGATATAGGTTAGAGGTGTTACATTTGATTGGTATCAGAGCTACGATTTAGTCAATTCTCGGAATAACGTAGCGCATGTGAGTCTAGCTATACATGCCATAATTATTACTGTGATAGCGTGATGACTCGTAACAATGAAATATGTTTTCTTCTTTCGTATAGTAAATGGATCCTGATCCCGAACGAGCCGTGGCTGATGATGTCGAGAGTATGGCGCCAGCTCCTGCGAAAGAGACTGTGCCAGTTGAATCTCTACCAGCTACGAGTAACCAAGATGAGGGGGCTAAGCAAGCCTTCTTTAGTACAGTGAATGATTAGTTTAATCAGTATATCTGGACAAATTCGACTGTTTAACAACCCCCAAACCCAAATAATCCTTCCATAGTACATGTGGTACCTCTGATCATTAATCGTGAGAGATTAAATAAACCTCTAGTTGACATAATCAGAAAATACGGAGCTCAAGAGTTTAGAGCCATAGCGGATGATGATGCTGAACGAGCTAAATTTTGGCTCGATAATACAATTCGTGTTTTTCGATGAATTATCCTGTACGCCTGAGGAGTGCCTGAAATGTGCTATATCTTTATTATGGGATTCTACCTACTATTGGTGGAACACTCTGGTTTCTGTTGTTCCGAAGGAGCGGGTCACTTGGGACTTCTTTCAAGCGGAGTTTCAAAAAAAGTATATTAGCCAGCGATTCATCGATAAAAAATGTAAAGAATTTCTCAAGCTTAAACAAGGTCGTATGACTGTATCTGAGTATAAATGAGAGTTTGTGAGACTCAGTCGATATGCCCGTGAGTGTGCTTCATCTGAGGCTACAATGTGTAAACGATTCGAAGAAGGGTTGAACAGAGACATAAAATTGCTCGTTGGTATACTAGAAATAAATGAATCGTGGTACTCATTGAGCGAGCTTGCAAACCCGAAGAACTAGGAAAAGAGAAACGAAAAGCTGAGTTCAAAGCTAGAGATTTTCGTAAGAGATCAATGAGTAAAACTTCTAAATTGGAACCAAAGAAGTTTAGAAATGATAGTAGTTGATCTAATACTAATGCTAGGTTTTCTGTACGAGAGCGACCACCAGTGAGTTTACGAGCCACCTCGATAGCTAGTGCCGGCAATACTCGATCGAATAAACCCGAGTGTCAGCAGTATGGTAGGTGACATTTTGGTGAATATTGGGGCAAGTTCAACAACCGAGGTTGCTACAAGTGTGGTTCGCAGGATCATTTTATTTGGGACTGCCAGGAGTTAGCCGAGAAGGATAATGCTCAGAGTGTGAGATCGAGCGGTGCTATAGCAAGAGGTAGACCACCCCGAAATGCGAGAGGTAGAAGCGGTACTCAAATAGGGACTTTGGATACAGCTATTCGATCTGAGGCTCGTACGCCGGCCAGAGCCTATGCCATCCGTGCCCGAGAAAAGGCGACGTCTCCAGATGTTATCACTGGTATATTTACTCTCTTTAATAATAGTGTAATTGCTTTGATTGATCGCAATTCAACTCATTCTTATGTGTGTGAAACATTAGTATCCAGTAAGATTTTACATATTGAGTCTACTGAGTTTGTGATTCGGGTTTCGAATCCCCTGGGCCGGTCTGTGCTAGTTGATAAGGTGTGCAAGAATTTCCTTTTGATGATTTGAGATTCATGTTTTTCGGCTGATTTGATGTTACTGCCATTTGATGAGTTTGATATCATACTCGGTATGGATTGGTTAACCGTGCACGATGCTGTAGTGAATTATAGATGAAAGACTATTGATTTGCGGTGCCAAAAAAATGAGATAATTCAAATTGAGTCTACTGATTTAAATGGGTTACCAGCAGTGATATCTTCAATGTTGGCTCAGAAGTAGATGAGAAAGGGTTGTGAAGCTTACTTTGCTTATGTAATTGATAGTAAAGTGACCGAAAAGAAGATTGAATCGTACCAGTTGTATGTGAGTATCTGGATGTGTTTTCGGAAGAATTGTCGGGTTTTCCACCTGTTTTAGAGGTAGAGTTTGGTATTTAGTTAGTTCCAGGGATGACTTTGATCTCGATAGCTCTGTATAGAATGGCACCGACTGAATTAAAAGAATTGAAGGCTCAGTTGCAAGGGTTGACAGATAGAGGTTTTGCTCGACCGAGTTTCTCTCCCTGGGGTGCACCAGTATTATTCGTGAAAAAGAAATATGGAACTTTGAGAATGTGCATCGACTACTGACAGCTCAATAAAGTGACTATAAAAAATAAATATCTGTTGTCTCGAATTGATGATTTATTCGATCAGCTAAAGAGAGCCTCAGTATTTTTGAAGATAGATTTAAGATCAGGCTATTATCAGTTGCAAGTTATAGACTCTGCTGTGCCTAAGCCTACTTTTCGAACGATTTTTGGTGATGCCGTTCGGACTCACTAATGCCCCTACCATTTTTATGGATGTGATGAATTGGGTATTCAGACAGTATTTGGATCGGTTTGTGGTTGTGTTTATAGATGACATTCTGATCTATTCGCGCAACAGAACCAAACATGCCGAACACTTGAGACTTGTGTTACAGATTTTGCGTGATAAGCAGTTGTACGC
Organism: Gossypium rotundifolium; assembly: GCA_025506655.1. Lineage (NCBI taxonomy): Eukaryota > Viridiplantae > Streptophyta > Magnoliopsida > Malvales > Malvaceae > Gossypium > Gossypium rotundifolium. The sequence continues at coordinate 107,390,639 of CP106725.1, forward strand.
AAAATTCAGTAAATGTGAGTTCTGGCTACGCGAAGTTAGCTTCCTGGGGCATGTTATTTCAGTATCAGGTATTCAGGTTGATCCGAGTAATATTTTGGCTATACTTGATTGGAGACCCCCGCAGAATATTTTTGAAGTTTAGAGTTTTTTGGGACTTGCGGTTATTATAGATGCTTTGTGAAAGGTTTCTTGACGATTACAACTCTGATGACAAAAGTACTTTAGAAAGATGTTAAATTCAAGTGGACGGAAAAGTGCCATAAGGGTTTTGATCAACTGAAAAACCTTGTTAACTGATGCTCCAGTGCTTGTTCAGTTAGAGTCGGGTAAAGAGTTCGTTATCTTCAGTGATGCATCCTTGAATGGTTTGGGATATGTTTTGATGTAAGAGGGTAAGGTTCTAGCCTATGCCTCGAGATAATTAAAACTGCATGAAAAGAACTATCCGACGCACGATCTCGAATTAGCCGCTATAGTTTTTGCTTTGAAGATATGGTGTCATTATCTGTTCGGAGAAAAATGCCATGTCTATTCCGATCATAAAAGCCTAAAGTGCTTAATGACTAAGAAGGATCTGAATCAGAGACAACATCGATGGTTGGAATTATTAAAAGAATACGAGCTTGTAATTGATTACCATCTAGGAAAGGCTAATGTTGTTGCTGATGCATTAAGCCGAAAATCACTGTTTCCTTTACGTGCAATGAATGCAGATATGGTTATGACTGACGATGGTGCGATTATAGCAGAATTGAAAGCGAGACCGTTATTTGTTCAGCAGATTTACAAAGATCAAAAGGTTGATGATAAATTGATAGCAAAAAAGAAATCATTCTCGTTCGATTGCTGACTCAAAATTTCAGGTTGATGCTAAGGGATGTTTGCCGTTCAAAAACCAAATATGTGTACCTAAGGATCCTGAGTTTATTCGGATGATTTGTAATGAAGCTCATAATAGTAGATTTTATATTCATTCGGGTAGTGTGAAAATGTATAATGATTTGAGACAGCATTACTGGTGGAATGGTATGAAACGAGATATTTCAGATTTCGTGTCGAAATGTTTGATATGTCAGCAAGTAAAAGCAAAGCATCAGGTGCCATCTGGGTTACTACAGCCGATTATGATACCAAAATGGAAATGGGATGGAGTCACGATGGATTTCGTATCTGGTTTACCGTCGACACCAAGTAAGAAAGATACAATCTTTTTGATAGTAGACAGGTTGACAAAATCGGCTCATTTCATTCCGGTCCGTACAGATTTTTCCTTCGATAAGCTAGCTGAACTGTGCATTTCTCAGATCGTATGATTACATGGGGTACCTATTTCTATTGTTTCGGATAGAGATCCGAGGTTCACAACACGGTTTTGGAAGAAACTGCAAGATGCGTTAGATACTAATTTGCATTTTAGTACAGCTTTTTACCCCTAGACGGATGGTCAATCCAAGAGAATTATTCATATACTTGAGGATATGTTGAGATGTTGTGTTCTCGAATTCGAGGGTACATGGGAACGATACTTGCCTTTGATTGAATTTGTGAAAAATAATAGCTTTCAATCAAGTATCAAAATGGCCCTTATGAGGCTTTGTACGGTCGTAAATGTCGTACACCTTTGTATTGGATTAAGCTCAGTGAGAACAAGATATATGGGGTTGGTTTGGTTAAAGAAGCCAAACTGAAAGTAAAAGTGATCCGTGAAAGTTTGAAAGCAACGTCAGATCGTCAGAATCATATGCAGACTTGAAACCTAAAGATATAGAGTTTCAAATTGGTGATCAAGTGTTTTTGAAAGTCTCGCCGTGGAAGAAAATACTAAGTTTGGTCGCAAAGGAAAATTGAGTCTGAGATTTATTAGACCATATGAGGTTTTGGAGCAGATTGGGCCGGTTGCGTATAGATTGCTATTGCCACCTGAACTAGAAAAGATCCACAATGTTTTTCATGTTTCGATGCTCCAACGGTATAGATCTGACCCTTCTCATGTGATCAGTTCGTCAGACGTTGATATACAGTATGATTTAACTTATGAGGAAAAACCGATCCGTATCTTGGCTCGTGAAGTAAAAGAGTTGCGAAATAAGAAAATATCGTTGGTAAAAGTGCTTTGGCTTAATCATGGAATCGATGAAGCAACTTGGGAGCTTGAGGACTCAATGAAAGAATGTTATCCAAACCTATACATTGGTAAGATTTTCGGGGACGACAATCCCTTAGGGGGAAGAGTTGTAACAGCCCGATTTTGACCCTAATCAGAATGGTGGTTTCAAGACCACAAATTTGAATCTAAAAAATATTTTTATAATTATTTTTGGTGTTTATAATGTGTGAATTTGTGTGTATTAAATTTTCATTAAAAATTTTATCGTTTGGAGGTCCGATTTTAATAAATGGGTTTAATCATGCAAGTTAAAAATTTGATGGTTTTTAGTAAAAGGGCTTAATTGATGATGTCTTTTTAATTAGAAGTATTAAAAGAGTAAATAGCCCAATAGTAAAGGTAGTTATTTTATGATAAAGGTTAAATAGGTAAATCAATAAAATGTTAATATATGTTATAATAAATTCATTATCATCTTTTGTTCTTGATGACCGAACCATTAAAAGAAAAAGAAGAAACCATGGCTTAGGTTATTCGGCCATCTCTCAAGCTTGAATCAAGGTTAGTTTGTTTTCGGTTTTTGAAAACTTTTACGTTTTGAAGATCGTTGCTTTGAATACTAGCTAGCCCAAGCTTGAATTTTTGAATTTGATGATGTATTCATGAAATGCCATTATTGATGACTTGATAAAATTGGTGTTTAGTGATGGAAAATAAATATAGGATGTTAGAATGTTATGTTTAATTAAGGCATCTTTGGCAAAATTGTCTAAATAGGGTTATATTTTGAAAATTATAAATTGAGGGATAAAATGTGAAATAAATGGAAGAAATGGGCTGCTAGGGACCTTAGTGAAATTCGGCCAAACTAGGGTGAAGTTAAATTTTGAATATTTTGTGTTTTATGCTAGTTGGACTAATTTGTAAAAAGTGTAAAATATTAGGGGAAAATAGTAATTTTCCCCTTTATGTGCATTTGCATCAAATTCAATGGAATTATATTTTATTTAGCTAAATTTGAAATTTAGTGAATCAAGAACAAAAAGGATCGGGATTGGATCGGGGAAAGGAAAAGTTAGTTGCATAGTCGAGAAACATAGTCCGTCGATACTCGAGGTAAGTTTTTAAGCAATTATGTTGTATTGATTTTATCTATAATGATATTCGTGAATTTAATGAAAATATATATGTACATTGTTGATATACGTGAATTTAAATTCGAGTGGACGGAAAAGTGCTAGAAGAGTTTCAATCAACTGAAAACATTGTTAACTGAAGCTCCAGTGCTTGTTCAGCTAGAGTCGGGTAAAGAGTCCGTTATCTTTAGTGATGCATCCTTGAATGGTTTGGGCTGCATTTTGATGCAGGAGGGTAAGGTTGTAGCCAATGTCTCGAGACAATTAAAACCACATGTAAAGAACTATCCGACATGCGATCTCGAATTAGCCGCTATAGTTTTTGCTCTGAAGATATGGTGTCATTATCTGTTCGGTGAAAAATGCCATGTCTATTCCGATCATAAAAGCCTAAAGTACTTAATGACTAAGAAGGATCTGAATCTGAGACAACATCGATGGTTGGAATTATTAAAAGACTACGAGCTTTTAATTGATTACCATCCAAGAAAGGCTAATGTTGTTGCTGATGCATTAAGCCGAAAATCACTGTTTGCTTTACATGCAATGAATGCAGATATGGTTATGACTAATGATGGTGTGATTATAAAAGAATTGAAAGCGAGACCGTTATTTGTTCAGTAGATTTACGAAGCTCAAAAGGTTGATGATAATTTGATAGAAAAAAGAATTCATTCTTGTTCGAATGCTGAATCATAATTTAATGTTGATGCTAAGGGATGTTTGCGGTTCAAAAACCGAATATGTGTACCAAAAGATCCTGAGTTGATTTGGATGATTTGTAATGAAGCTCATAATAGTAGATTTTCTATTCACCCGGGTAGCACGAAAATGTATAATAATTTGAGACAGCATTACTGGTGGCATGGTATGAAACAAGATATTTCAGATTTCGTGTCGAAATGTTTGATATGTCAACAAGTAAAAGCAGAGCATCAGGTGCCATCTAGGTTACTACACCGATTGTGATACCCGAATGGAAATGGGATCAAGTCAAGATGGATTTTGTATCTGGCTTACCATTCACACCAATTAAGAAAGTTACAATCCGGGTGATAGTACATAGGTTGAAAAAACTGGATCATTTCATTCCAGTCCGTACAGATTTTTCCCTCGATAAGCTAGTTGAATTGTACATTTCTCAAATTGTACAATTACACGAGGTACCTATTTCTATTATTTTAGATATAGATCCAAGGTTCACATCGTGATTTTGGAAGAAACTGCAAGATGCGTTAGGTACTAAAGTGCATTTTAGCACAGCTTTTCACCCCTAGATGGATGGTCAATCTGAAAGAATTATTCAAATACTTGAGGATATGTTGAGATGTTCTGTTCTTGAATTCAGGGGTACATGGGAAAGATACTTGGTTTTGATTGAATTTGCATACAATAATAGCTTTCAATCAAGTATCAAAATGGCACCTTATGAGGCTTTGCATGGTTGTAAATGTCAAACACCTTTGTATTGGACCGAGCTCAGTGAGAACAAGATATACAAGGTTGATTTGGTTAAAGAAGCCGAACTGAAAGTAAAAGTGATTCGTGAAAGTTTGAAAGCAGCGTTAGATCTTCAGAAATCATATGCGAACTTAAAACGTAAGGATATAGAGTTTCAAATCAGTGATCAAGTGTTTTTGAAAGTCTCGTCATGGAAGAAAATACTCAGATTTGGTCACAAAAGAAAATTGAATCCGAGGTTTATTGGACCATATGAGGTTTTGGTGCGGATTGGGCCAGCTGCGTATGGATTGCTATTGCCACCTGAACTAGAAAAGATCCACAATATTATTCATGTTTCGATGCTCTGACGGTATAGATCTGAGCCTTCTCATGTGATTAGTCCATCAGAGGTTGATATACAATCTAATTTAACTTATGAGGAAGAACCGATTTGTATCTTGGCTCGTGAAGTAAAAGAGTTGCAAAATAAGAAAATATCATTGGTAAAAGTGCTTTGGCTTAAGCACGGAATCAAGGAAGCAACTTGGGAGCTTGAGGACTCAATGAAAGAACATTATCTAAACCTATTCATTGGTAAGATTTTCGGGGACGACAATCCCTTGGGGGAAGAGTTGTAACAGCCCAATTTTGACCCTAACCGTAATGGTGGTTTTGAGACCACAAATCCAAAGCTAAAAAATATTTTTATAATTATTTTTTGTGTTTATAATGTGTGAATTTGTGTGTATTAAATTTTCGTTTAAAAATTTTATCGTTTGTAGGTCCGATTTAATAAATGGGTTTAATCGCGTAAGTTAAAAATTTGATGGTTTTTAGTAAAAGGGCTTAATTGATGATGTCTTTTTAATTAGAAGTATTAAAAGAGTAAATAGCCCAATATTAAAGGTAACGGCTAGCCATGGACAAGATTAACCTTATGTTATAATGTTTAGTTATTTTATAATAAAGGTTAAATAGGTAAATTAATAAAATGTTAATATATGTTATAATAAAATCATTATCATATTTTGTAACACCCCAAACCCTGCCTAGATGTTACGGCCAGATCTGGTACGTCACATAGAAAGGTCTTTTAAAAATAAATTAATTGCATGTTTGTTAAAAATTTGAAACCTTAAGTTTAGATATTTGTTTGTGAAGACCCCGATCACTTTGACGAAATGTTGATAAACCAAGTGTTTGTTTTAGAAAAGTTGCTTGTTGAAAAGGATGCGTCTCTCTTGAAAATTCTGAGTTTCATTGTTTGTTTGTAAAAACCCGATTCACTTATTGCCCGTTTCTTTAAAAAGTTGTTATTATTTTGAAAACTGTTTTGGTTAAGAGATTCGAAGTTGAAAATTTGTGAAAACGTGATATTTTGAAAATAGTTTGTTAACTCTTGTAGAAAAACTCTCGTATTAAACATTTATCAGTAAAAATAGTGGAAAAGAAGGTTTAAAAGGAAAATAAAGTCTAGAGGCCTTATTACAAAACAATAAATCCAAACTAATTAACTTTAAAAATAAGATAAAAACTGAATTTACTAAGGTTTGTGAGAAATCTACGATGTATGGCCACAACTGAGTCCTCCACGGCTCCAAGTCCTCTATCGTTGGGGATTACCTGTGATATTAAAAAAAGGGGTGAGTTACGAGAACTCAGTGTGTAATCCCCTAAACTGACATTAACTGGGCCCAAGCCCATAAGACATCAATTTGGGCCTAAGCCCTATAATCATGAAAGTGCATATGAAGTAGTGCAACCCAACCCAATCCAACCAACACACCCCCAACCAGCCAATCACACCTGTGGGGATCAAGTCAACCCACCCCGCCATACACACCAATATTGCAGTCAAGCTGCTAATCACAGAATATTTGTGGTTGAGCCACCGGAGTCATAATTATATATATAAATATATTGTGGCTATGGCACTAGGCTATATTGCTCTTCATTCATTAACTCACCCCATGCAATCATGATAAAATGCAATATACATATCAACATATACAAGTGTAATGTAAACATACAATCGTTACTTAACAACACTGAGGGTAAAACGGTCATTCAACCCATCAAGGGTATTTTGGTAATTTCACAGCCCAAGGGCATTTCGATAATTTTGCAACCTATGGGTATTTCGGTAATTTCTTAACCTAAGGGTATTTCGGTAATTTTGCAACCCAGGGGTACTTCAGTAATTTTGCAACCCAGGGTATTTTGGTAATTTTCTCTTTAATGGCCTTTCCGAAGGCCTATTGTCGCCTCGCACGACTCAAGACCCTTTTTGGGTCTTTACAGCACTATTGGGCCTAAAATGGATTTTAGGCCCAAATGGGCCCACACGCTCGTGTGGCCCAAAACGCAAGGTTTTGCAAATAGATTTGTAGATTTCATATTCGGGCCTATCATTTGTTTCAAATTCAGCAACTTTGCCCAAGTGGGCTGGTTATCCCGTTAGGCCCATTTAGCCCGGTTCAGCCCATTACAACCTCAGTATTACGAGAGTGGTCGTGACAACAACTTAGCGTCATGACTTGTATCTCGATTTACTGCTACGAGCATTCACACGCTCGAGTAGTCACCATTACCGGCTTTTTGGCTTTTGGCCATGTCACAGATCAACACAATCAACCATTGAAGTGGGTGTGAGACTACACACCTGATATGGAATACGATACTCTCCAAGGCACCTAACGATAAGATCAAATAACAGTTAGTCTAAAACCTTAATGCAACTTCTTCCAGGTATGAGATTGATTACCAATCCGCGTCACTTACCTAACAATCAAAGAACTTCACTGCAAGAGAAGATCGTCTAAATGTTCCCTTGGTTTAGGCCCATCGAGTCCCTTGCAATGTTGAAATTGAGAAGCAGTATTAGCCATTAAACTCACATTCAATCTTTAAATCATAAGAGCCTTTCAGCTTGAAAACGAACAACTCAACATTAAAATCCCATCAGCCCAAATTCGGCCACAACCCAACTTACCAACCAACTCTCGAAAATCAAACGTTTGAAGATCTACGAGAGTGTCTGCTAGCCCTCCAACTGATTCGTTCCCCATCAACAAATCAACAAGATTTAAGGTAGAAGGGATGGATTGATTCGAACTTAGATCAGAATAAAATAGGATGAGGACTTTGGCTTTTAGGAAAGAAACAGAAAGTGAAAGGAAATAAGAACCTTGCAGAAGAGCAACACTAACTTTAGATCAGAGATGAGTCGAACAGGAATAGGAGAGATTCGACTGGTAGTAATATAAAAGGACTCCAAGTTCGGCTATGAAGGCTAAAAGAAATAATATTCCAATGATAGGCAAAAAGATTAAGAAAAGAAACGATCGATTGAAACTAGAAGAAGAAGGGTTGAAATTCGGCTATTTGCAAAAGAACAAAGAAATTGATTCAAAAGATGAAAAAGAGAGGGTTCTGTTGATGGAGAAAGAATAGACAAACAATAAGGAAGAAAAAGAGTTTCGGCTATGGTGTGGAAGTAGAAAAGAAAATGCAAATAGAGAAGATAAAAGGTGAGTTCGGCCAAAACTGTTCCAACAATGCTCAGTAAAGAAAGTGTTTGGAAGAAGATGAGAAAAAGATAATAGCAACCTTGGGGTTTTAGAAAAGGAGAATGAAAGCAATGTGTGTGCTAACACAAAGATTGCCAAAAACAAAACAAATGCACACTAGGCACTCTAAGAACAACAGCACACTTACTACCCAAAACCGAGTATGCACCAAATGACCCTTTTCTCTTTCTCTTCTTTTGACCAAATTTACTCCCCCCATACACTTTCAATTTTCGGCCAACCATCACCATACTCCCATATCCCTTGATTTACTCTCCCATTCACTCCCCATTACCCATTCAAATTATTTGACCAAGTCTTCCCTCTCTCCTATAGAATTTGATCTCCATTCAGCCACCTCCCTTGCCTGAGCACAAAAATAAAACCCCTCAAGTGCTACTTGTGGGATTTGAACCTCACTCCCCTTACTTCACAAGTGACGCCAACTCTACTCCACCACAAGCTCCCTTGTGTCTTAAAATATGCACAATAAAAGCTAAGCCTACAGCTAAAGTCTAATTCCCATTAAATAAAATAAAAGAAAAACAAGTAGCAAGACTAGAACCTTAGATCTATTTCCTCCCTGTGGCGTCACTCCTGTCACATCCCGAATTTATGGGGCTTTGCATTTGATGTACTGTGATGTGTTGTTGTGGTTATTATGCTTGTTAGAATGTTTTAGGGGTCCAGAATAGGCTCGAAGTTGGGCCGAGGCCTTAGCAAAAAGTTTTTGTTTGGGAACTCTAGTGGAGAGTCAGGTAGGATAGGGTTTAAAGGTATTATTTGTTAATTAAGACACAAAAATGGGCTTGTGGCCAGTGGTCAGTGGTGATATGCAGGGACTAGGAGTGGCGTGTCAAGCAGTTAAGGAGGTCCAAGGTTTGAGTCGCATGATACCTTTTTATTTTAATTAATTTCGGCAATAGCAAAGAGTAGTAGTGGAGTTCGACTTGGATGCTTGAAATTAGGAATTATTTAATGTGGATAATAAGGTTGATAATGTGTTGATAAAGGGAGGAAAAGGTGGTGTTATCAATGGCACTATGGATGAGTGATCAGATGAGGATAAGGAGAAAATTTAGGAATTATCTGGAAAGCTAGGTGCTGGCTAAAATTCTGACTCTAAGAGGGAGGAGGGATCAATTTAGAGTGGGCTTTAGGGGTGTCGAAATTACCCTGTTAATAGGATGAGTTTCTGAGATTCAGAATGGGCATTTCCGACATTTGTTTAAGGGGTGCCGAAATTTTGCATTAAGTAAGGGGAATATCTCTTCATTTTCGGCATTTGAGTCTTCATTCTCCCACTCATTTTTCTCAAAATTCTGCTAATGTCGAACCTACCTCTAGTTTGTCGAAATTCTCTTTTCTTTACCATCTCTATTGCTACTTTTCCTTTCATTGTACTTCTCTTCTCTCAATCATCTTTTTTTCAAAAGCCGAAACTCATAACTCATCTCTTCTCCATTCTTTTCCTATAATCGAATGATCATTGTTCTTTCCTTTATTCTCTCTTTGCCAATTTCTTCATAGCTGAATCTTCATAGATCCTGTTGCACTATTTTTCTTTTGATCTTCTTAGAAGTCAAAATCTATTAGGAGAAGTCGAATCTATTGGTAAGTCCCGATTTCTTTTGATCTTTTCTCTTTCAGTTTTGGGGGCCAAAGCTGAATGGCTCCTTGGGTTGTTGAGGTTGTTGATTGGTCTAATACTTCTTTTGTTCTTGAGTTTTCTTTTGGGGACGACTTCTCAGAATTGAAATAGATCAGATCATCTAGATTCCAAAAGCTGAAAATCGCTAGTTTCTAAACTAGATCACTTTTCAGGATTTTGAGGTAAAGGTTTCTTTAGATTTTCGTCGGGTTTTGTTTAGTGTATTCGTGATCTAAATCCAATGTTAAGGATTGACTGCCATATGTTGTGGTGGTAGCAACTGATAAGGCCTTTTGATGGAATCAAATGTCGATCAGACGAAGGAGGGAATTGGATCCGTAAAACCAACCCCTAAGTTTAAGAAGCGCAAAGTGTCTACTGTCAAAGATTGGCCACCGAGTTGTGGACCAGCTTCGGAACAAAACCATAGGCAGATAGCACTCGTATCGGCTACTGATAGTGTTGACATAGAAAGTATCGTCTTGTCTATAATCAGGTGTGTAGTTCTTTATCACATAAGTTTTCTGTATTATACCTGTTATAGGTTGAAAAGCCGAAAAAGGCTGTGCGGACAGTCGATTAACCTGTAGGGGTTAGGCTAAGTATGCTAGGTACGTGAACATAGTAAATTCTCTATGTGTATCGATATATGTGATAACCTGTTAACCTGTAGATGGCATGTTGTTTTTGCTTTTGCATGTGCATATGCATGGGATAGGATTAATATGGTGAAGGGGAAGAGCATGTTAATAGGTCACTTAGTGATCGGTGGTTAAACCACAATATATTATTAAGGTCGCATGGCGATCAGTGGCTCTGCCACATTTGATTAATAGGTCACACAGTGATCGGTGGTTAAACCACAATATATTATTAAGGTCGCATGGCGATCGGTGGCCCTGCCACATCTAATTATAAGGTCACATAGTGATCGGTCTTTATGATAGGTAGCACAGCTGTCGAAATGGCGTCTAGCGGATGAAGGGTTGATTATAGAAATCCCCACGGTGTGATAGCTGGTAAGGGTTTGCGTGTAGAGGATGGAACTTTAGGTTGGGTTGGGACATTCAGCATGTATCTATTTTGTTACTGTTTTGTGTGGGCCAAGGCTAGAATGTATTTTTAGGCCTTAGCCGTTTATGTGATTCCGGGATTTACACACTAAGTCTTGGTGACTCACCCTTTTATTTTTCCCAACTTTTTAGATGAGCAGTAGATTGTGGACACGGGAGTTGAGGCGAACTCCAGGGGCCATAAAGACTTTTATTATGTGAACTAATTTCTGGGTTTCCCTTTAGTTTTAAATTTTGGGTTATTTTTGTTAGCATGTAATAAGGCCTCTTTGCTTAAAATTTGCGGTTTACTGTTATCCATGTTCAAGGATTATAGACTTATGTTTTCAAAGATTTAATTATAAAGCGAATCAAAAATGGGCTTTTCAAACACGGTCAACACAAAAGCTAAGTTTTATTTCAAAATGTTCACATTTAATGATTAACCAATTAAACAAACTGAGATTTCCAAAATCAACAAGCAAAGGTTTCAACACAACATGCTACTTGAAAGTTTTTTTCCAAAACTATGCTTTCTTCAAAGCGATCAAAGGATTTGATCTTAAACAAACAACCTGTAGCATGCCAGATCTGGTCGTAACGTTTGGGCCAGATTTGGGGTGTTACAACTCCCTTGCTCCCTAAGTGGCGTCACTTTGCCACTATGCCACAAGCTCTCTTTATCATTTATTCCCACATTTTATTCTTAAGGCCTACTACTAACTCCTAGGGTTTTACTCACCTAGAACCAAAATTTACCTAAAGCCTAGATTTGATCCCGGGACTACATAGAAGCTCCCTAACCTTCCTAAATCACTCTCCTAATAAGCCCAACTTGCATTAGTGCCGATCTCATGTTCACGAAAAATTTTAACCACTCCTACGTACAGGGCCTAATAGGCCCCATTCTACTAGGCCCGAACCCGAGTCATTACATCTTTTATTCTTGATGACCGAACCACTAAAAGAAAAAGAAGAAACCATAGCTTAGGTTATTCGGCCATCTCTTAAGCTTGAATCAAGGTTAGTTTGTTTTCTGTTTTTGAAAACTTTTATGTTTTTGAGATCATTGCTTTCAATACTAGCTAGCCGAAGCTTGAATTTTTGAATTTGATGATGTATTCATGAAATGCCATTGTTGATAACTTGATGAAATTGGTGTTTAGTGATGGAAAATAAATATAGGATGTTAGATTGTTATGTTTAATTAAGGCATTTTTGGCGAAATTGCCTAAATAGGGTTAAATTGTGGAAATTATAAATTGAAGGGCCAAATTGTGAAATAAATGGATGAAATGGGCTACTAGGGACCTTAGTGAAATTCGACCAAACGAGGGTGAAGTTTGTGTTTTATGCTAGTTGGACTAATTTGTAAAAAGTGTAAAAAATTAGGGGCAAAATAATAATTTTCCCATTTATGTATATTTGGATCAAATTCAATGGAATTATATTTTATTTAGCTAAATTTGAAATTTATTAGATCAAGAACAAAAAGGATCGGGATTGGATCGGGGAAAGGCAAAGTTAGTTGAATAGTCGAAAAACATAGTCCGTCGACACTCAAGGTAAGTTTTTAAGCAATTATATTGTATTGAATTTATCTATAATGATATACGCGTATTTAATGAAAATATATATGTACATTGTTGATATAGCTGAATGTAATGTATGCCTATATGCCAATGGTATACCCGAATGTGATAATGATTTGAGAGATCAATATAGTCGAATGTGAGGTATGAATATATGTCAATGATATACTCGAATGTGATGTTGATTCGTGAGTTGAATAAGTTATTATGTATATGTGTGAATGAGTAGCAAGTGGTGAGATGCACTAAATGTGCAAATTTGATACTGAGCACTAAGTGTACGAAATCAGTCATTTAGCACTAAGTGTACGAGATGTTAAATGTGACGGCACTAAGTGTGCGATACGTTACAAGGTTTTGGAAATGAGTGTGCGGGTTTGCGGATCCTTTAAGTATAACAGTTAATGAATGTGTTAAACGAGATAAAATGATCAAGTAAGTGATGATAGATCATCTTTTGGGGTAATAAAGTAAGTATCGACTGTTGAAATGAAATTATGTATTATGCATGTTAATAAGTGACTTATATGAGTTTGAAATGCAAGTATAAATTCAGTAAGTGATATATGCATATGAAATTAAGAAAATGTGAAGATATATATTGATACTTATACAAATGTATATGTATTTGCTTTGAGACGAGAAAGTGAGTTATAGATCGATGTGAAATCTAGTATTGAATATGTGAATGTTCGGTATTAAGGTTATGAAATGTGAAAATTTACAAATGGTGATATAAATTATAGTTGGTTATAAACCTTGATTGTGATTATATTAAATTGGCCTTACTAATATAATGATATAATGCATTGTTACTTTGTAATTGCTTATAACTTACTAAGCTATGATAGCTTACTGTATGTGTTTGTTGCATTGTTTATTGGATTTTGGAGTCAAGTGACGAGCTCAGGGATCATCGTCAAAGTCTATCACACTGTCGACTAACTTTGGTATTTTATAAGCTGAATTTTTTGAAACTATGGCATGTATAGGCTAGATTATATTTTGAAATGACTGTTTTGGGATATGTATATATTATGCCATGCAAAAATGGCTAGATTTAATGTCTAAGGTATAAAAGATTAGATTTTGGTAATTATGTGTGATGTGTTGGACCTAATTTCTAATGGTCGTGTAAGTTCGGTCATGGTATATATATGTGTGGGTCTAATGAGCTTGGTTTTATATGTTCATGGTTAAATGTAAGATATGTTTGGTTTTGATTGTAACACCCCAAACCCGGTCTATGCATAAAGACGAGATTTGGTTTGTTACATAGATCGAACTATCTTAATAATTCCAGACGAATTGGTATTTCAAAACCCTTTTGAAATTAGAGTTTAATAAAAACCAAGAGAAATAATTTTAAGTTTGATGTATTTAAGAAATAAGAATAGTTAAAAATTTCTCATATGTTTAAAAACCCAATTTATTCTAAGTAAACATTATATAATATCATAAGCCCATATTAAAATATCCAAAACAAAAATTTTAAACCAACCACACATAAAAATCCATAAAAATAATAATAATAGAGGCCTTATTACATCATACCCAGAATAGCAATTTAAAGAAAGTATTTATTAAAAGTTCAAAATTTTATTTAACCCATGTTTGCAGTATGGCCTCCACGGAGTCATCCTCGGCCCAAGTCCACATCAATTTCCATTACCTGAGAGGAAAAATTTAAGGGTGTGAGTTACTCAGAACTCAGTGTATAACTTACTTTTTTAATCCACTGGGCCAGATCATCAAGTCAAAATTTTGGGCTTGAGCCCATTATCAAGATTAACAGTATAAATAATGGAATGTATGCAAAAATGAAATTTTCCCATCCAAACCTAATTTCCATCCACTACACACCACCCGTACCAACCATCACACCTGTGGGGGTCAAGTCAACCCACCCCGCCATCACACCAATCGTAGGCATTAGGCCATTTTATATTTGTGGCAGAGCCACCGAACTAGATTGTGACAAAGTCACCAAACTAGAGGCATTGAGCCATTAAAATATTTGTGGCATAGCCACCAAACTAGAGGCAATCAGCCGTTTAATTATTTTGTGGCAAAGCCACCGAACTAGATTTTGGCAACAGGCCTTTCTTCTCTTCATCGTTAATCCCAACCCATGCAACATGTATGCAAAATAATCTATATTCATATGATGATTTTGCAAAAAGGCCCAATATGTATATCAGTCAATATTTCAAGTTTTTATTAAGGCCCAAAAATAATATTTAGCCTATTTAATAATTTAGTATCTTAGGCCCAATTAACGATCTAGCAAAGAGTTCGGCCCATTTAACAATTTGTCAGGGTTTTCAACCCATTTAACGATCTAGCAGAGATTTTGGCCCATTTATCGATCTAGCAGATATTTTGGCCCATTTATCAATCTAGCAGAGATTTCGGCCCATTTATCGATCCAACAGAGATGTCGTCCCATTTTTTATTTATCAGGGATTTCGGCCCATTTAAGTATCTATCAAAGATTTCGGCCCATTTAACTATTTATCAAAGATTTCGGCCCATTTTACTAACTAGCATATTTATCGGCCCATTTACTAACTAGCAAACTTATCGGCCCATTTTACGATCTGACACATCTTTGGCCCATTTACACATGAGACATTTAATATACATTTTACCATCTACTCATCGAGGCGTTTTAATAATTTTACATTTTAACCATTTTCATGAAATTTCACCAAAATACTAATTATTTCATATTGTACCGATTTTGTCGTTTTTACGATTTTACTCAATACCACGAATGACATCCAACCCGAGAAAAGTGTGAAGTTACACACCTTGATATCGTGAGTACAAAACCTTCCCGCTCGTCAACACCTAAACGTAATACGAACCATTAGAACACTATCATTTATTAAAAAAAAATACACTATTGGTATTCGATCTAAATCCTTACCCCTTTGATTTTGAACCACTTCTATTTTTGGTTTCTCCTCGTTTATTGATTCGTTGCCCAATGCAAATCCACAGACGTACAAAGGCTCGGGAGTACGAACTACTTCAAATAATTGATTCTTCTTGGTTGATGGTCCGCAACCCGGTGGAAAATCTTGGATTCCCGAAACAGCTCTTCGTTTATAATTAGGGGGATTTGCGGAACCGCCCCTCTTTCGAAGGCTATGGACTGCCCTTTTCTGCCCTATCTTGAAAGTCTCTAAAGATATACAATCATTAGTCTGACTATAACTATTGAAATATGGTAATCGATTTGTAAGGTTTGAGATTTGGCTTACCACGATTTATCTTCGTTCCTCGAGAAACGATCGAGCGATTGCGTCCCTAAAACAAAATCGATTAATTCTAACTATACTAATATAATAAATATAAATCCTTAAAAGAAAGACTCCTTACCTTGATTCTTGAAATCGATTCCAAAGTTTTGAAATTCTAAAGATCACCTTGAGTTTCTACCCTCCAAAATCTCACTAATATCCACGATTGAAATAGAAATTGAGTATGAAGAATTCGGTTATGATTAAAGGAAATCGATTGTGATCAAAGAAAATGAAAGAAATTTTTTTGAACAAGAATGGGTTAACATTCGGCCATGGATAAAATAAAAGGGAAAAGTTTGTTTGAGAACTCTTTTTGTAAAGAGAAAGAGATGAAGAAGGTTAAAAGAACATATGGTGTTTATGTTTGGATTCTTTTCAAGAACGAAAGATGAACAAAGAATTGAAATTGGAGACTTGTGTGCATTCGACAAGGTTGAAAGAAAAAAGAAAAAGATTAGCTTTCTTTTTGATGATGGTTTCGGCACTAGGGGAAAAATATTTAGAGAATATGTAAAATAAGACCTAAATGGTCAAAACCTAAATGACCAAAAGAAAAGAGAACAAAAATATTGTATACCTTTGTCCAAAAAGCATTCGGCTAAGGGGAGGGAATTTGAGAGAAACAAGCTTGGAGAGGAAAAAGAAAAATTTTAAGAAATGACCAAAAGAGGAAGATATGCCCAACTAGCCCCTAATTCATCTAAATGCCATCAAAATTTATTGACCCCTTGCCCAAAAAACCGTCCAAATACTTGGCTATCAAAGGCCAACCTTTTGCCACCCTTTCTTTCCATAGCACACTCCCCAATTTAAGCCATTTGTTCCCCCTACTTACCTTATCCTAATGATTTCTTTCCTCAACTTAAATATTTCCTTAATCCTTTAGCCATCATACCAAAAATAAAGAAGTCAAACTTTCCATGTTTGCTTCTTGGCCGACACTTGATAGATGGAAGCAAAAAAATAAAAATTTTCAAGTTGCAAGCTAGGAGATTCGAACCTCTTCCCTCATGTCTAAGTCATGCGCCATCACCACTATGCTATTAATTCATCTTATGCCATCTTTTAGTAATTATTTAATTTAAGTCTCAAGATTACCTAATTTCTTTACTTTAAAAAAATACACTTAACTAATATTTTGTTCTAACTCCAAGTAAACCCGAACTAACATTTAACAACATCATGGTACTCAATTAATTAGGATAAATAAAATTTCATCCTCGAAATTTACCTGATTAAAAGAGGTGAGGATATTGCTACCGAATAGCTTCCTCAGGCTCCCACGTAGCTTCTTCCACTCCGTGATTACGCCATAAAACTTTGACCAATGGCACAGTCTTCTTTCTTAGTACTTTAACATTCCGGTCTAAAATTTCTACTGGTTCTTCTTCAAAAGACAAGTCTAAATTTAATTCCACTTCCTCTACCGGTACTATATGACATGGATCCGATCTATAGCGTCTCAGCATGGAAACATGGAAAACATTATGAATTTGACCCAACTCTGGGGGTAATTCAATTTGATAAGCCACTGGACCAACACGCTTCATCACACGATATGGCCCGATGTACCTAGGGCTCAACTTGCCCTTCTTTCCGAATCTGAAAATTTTCTTCCAAGGTGAGACCTTCAGAAAGACCTGGTCTCCCATAGCAAACTCGATATCCTTGCGCTTCAGGTCTGCATACGACTTTTGTCTATCTGAGGCTTCCTTTAACTGTGCTCGAATAACTTTTACCTTTTCCTCTGTTTCAGATATCATCTCAGGACCCAACATCTGCCGTTCGCCCAATTCAGTCCAACAAGTAGGAGTACGACACCTACGACCATACCATGCCTCATAGGGTGCCATCCGAATGCTAGGTGATAGCTATTGTTATACACAAATTACGCCAATGGTAGAAAATCCTCCCAACTACCTCTGAAGTCGATCACACATCCCTTAACATGTCTTCCAATATCTGAATTACTCTCTCCGTGACCATCGACCGAGGATGAAAAGCCGTCTTGAAATTCAACTTTGTCCCCAAGGCTTCATGCGAGCTTTCCAAAATCGTGATGTAAATCTAGGATCCCCATCGATATAATGAACCTTTGGTACCCCATGCAACCTCACGATTTCAGATACATACTGACTTAGCCAATTTACGCAATGAATAATCCATACAATTGGAAGAAAATGGCGGTCTTCGTCAAACAATCAACTATTACCCATACTGAAATTTTTCTTGTTAGGTGTTAAAGGTAACCCACTAACAAAATCCATAGTTATCCGCTCCCATTTCCAAAGAGGAATCTTTCTTGGTTGTAACAAACACGACGGTAATTGATGCTCGCTTCACTTGTTGACAAGTCAAACATTTCCTACAAACTCGAAATCTCACGCTTCAACCACAGCCACCAATATCATTCACGGAGATCTCGATACATCTTATTCCTCCGGATGCATAGCATAAGGGCTACTATGTGCCTCCGTAGAATCATTTGTCTCAATTCTGAGTCTTTAGGTATACAAACCCTTCCACGAAAACACAACACTCTATTCATGTTTATACCAAAATCCTCTATTTCACCCTTTCAACTGTTGAAATAAAAGTCCCAACTTTTTATCGATGTACCTTTTCCTTGATTTGTTCCAACCACAGAGGTTTCACCTGAAGTTTTGCTAACAAACTACCATCCTCATACAAACTTAAATGAGCAAACATTGCTCTTAAATCGAATCGCCTTACGACTTAACGCGTCAGCTACCACGTTAGCCTTTCCAGGATGATATTCAATTGAGAAATCATAGTCCTTTAATAATTCCATCCATCTTTTTTGTCTCAAATTCAACTCCTTTTGGGTAAGGAGGTACTTAAGACTCTTGTGATCCGTGTAGATGATAGATTTCTCACCGTAGAGATAGTGCCTCCAAATCTTTAAAGCAAAAACCACTGCAGCTAACTCCAAATCATGAGTAGGGTAGTTTACTTCGTGCGGTCTCAATTAACGAGAAGCATAGGCCACCACTTTTCCATTTTGCATCAGCACACAACCCAGACCCGTGTGAGACGCATCACAATAAACAGTAAATTCTTTTCCAGCCTCCGGCTGAATTAAAATTGGTGCTTCTGTCAGAATCTTCTTCAATTTCTCGAAACTTTCTTGTTGCTTTTCCATCCAAATATATGGAACTCCTTTTCGCAATAGTTTAGTTAGGGGTGCAGCAATCAACGAAAACCCTTCAACAAAGTGTCTATAATAACCACCAATCTAAGAAACTACGAACTTCACTCCGACTTTGGTGGTTTCCAATCGATCTGACCTCAATCTTCCTAGGATCTACCCTTATTCCTTGGTGATACCACATGACCCAAGAAAGTCACTTCCTTTAGCCAAAATTAGCATTCTTGAATTTAGCATAAAGTTGCTTATCACGAAGTAGTCAGAATACTATACGCAAATCGTGTCATGCTCCTCATCATTTCTTGAATAAACCAAAATGTCATCTATGAACACCACCACAAATCGGTCTAAATATGGTTGAAAGACTCGGTTCATCATGTCCATAAATGCAGCTGGTGCATTGGTTAATCCAAATGGCATCACTACAAACTCATAATGTCCATAACGAGTTCGAAATGTCGTCTTATAAATATCTGTTTCTTTCACCTTAAGCTGGTGATAACCAGATCTCAAATCAATTTTGGAGAAAACTGAAGTTCCCTTTAATTGATCAAACAGGTCATCAATTCTCGGCAAAGGATACCTATTCTTGATCGTCAATTTATTCAATTATCTGTAATCAATGCACATACGCATCGATCCATCCTTCTTCTTCACGAACAAAACTGGTGCTCCCCACGGAGACACACTCGGTTGAATAAATCCTCGATCCAGTAATTCTTGAATTTGATCTTTAAGCTCTGCCAACTCCTTCGGTGCCATTCTATAAGGAGCAATGGACACTGGAGCCGTACCTGGCAAAAGTTCAATGCCAAATTCTACTTTCCGATCTGGAGGTATACCAGGAAGTTCCTCGGGAAATACATCTGGAAATTCCTTCACCGTTCTCACATCATCCACAGATAACTCTTTGGCATCCAAAGCACAAATAAAGGCTAGGAATGCTCCAAACCCTTTCCGCACCAACTCTTCTGCCTTCAACGCCGATACCACGTTCGCCAAGTAATTCCTTCGTTCACCAATCATTATGACTTCCTTATCATCCAAGGTTCTTATTGACATCCATTTTTCAGCACAATCCAAATGCGCCTGATGTTTAACCAACCAATCCATGCCCAGAATGAGATCGAACTTGTCGAAAGGCAATTCCGTCAAATTCGCCAAGAATACCTCCTCTTGAATTTCTAAGGGTACGTCTCTAAATAGTTTATTTACGATTACTGACTGTCCTAAAGGACTAATTACTGTCATCTCACTTTCGGTAATTTTAGATTCTAGATTCAGGTTTCCTAATATGGCGCTAGCAACATACGAGTAGGTAGAACCAATATCTATTAAGGCAGTAACAGGTACATCGAAGATGAAGAACGTACCAGTTATTACATCAGGTGCATTGCCATCCTCGTAGCGTCTAACTGCATAGACCAGTCCTAGCTGTCTTGCATCCGTGTTACCTCTAGGACCATTGCCTTGACCCGGTGCACCTTGACCACATCCAACCCCATTACCACCACGACCTGGTCCACAACCTCTCGGTGGCTACTGAGTGCCTCTGACCGACTGTGCATCAGTATTACGAACTTCTTGAGTTGTATCCATACATCGAGGGCAGTTTCTATAGTGGTGATCCATTAAACCGCATTTGTAACAAGCGCCTGTTTTCCTCCAGCACTCTCCAGAATGCCTTTTTCCACATTCAGTACAATCTCGACCTCGATTATTAGTTACAGGTGCCCTACCTTGAGCTGATTCATCATTCTGAGGCCTCTTCTAAAACCTCTTTGAAGAACCCGACTGTTGTGTCTCTCTCTTGTTTCTAAATCTTTCCCGATTCTGACGTTCTAAGTTCTTAGCCTCTTCGGCTATCTTGGCCTTCTCCACAAGCGTGGTAAAAGTTCTAACTTGTTGTGGGGCAATCAGAACCCTCAACTCATCATTCAACCCATCCTCAAATCAAACACAACGTTCATGATCCGTTGACACTATAGTCCGAGCATAGCGACTCAAGCGTAAAAACTCCGCCTCATACGCTGCCACTGTCTTACTCCCTTGGACAAGATTCAGAAATTCCTTCCTTCGGGCGTCCACATAACTTGTTCCAACATATTTCCCTTGGAAGGCAGCTTTAAAGAATTCCCAAGTAATCAGTGCAGCCTCGGTGCCTTCCCGAACAGTAAGCCACCATTGATACGCCTCGTCTCTTAGCAAGGACACAGGTCCTTTCGGTTTACGCTCAACGATGCATTCCATATCATCCATAATTCGCTCCACAGCTTCGAGCCAATATTCAGCAACATTCGGAGCTACACCGGAAACTCCTCTAAAAACTTCTGCATTATTTGATTTGAGTCGTTCCGAAATTGACCCACGAGTTGTTGGCCCAATTCTAGTTCCAGCGACCCTTTCCAGGACTCGCAGCATTACTTGTGTCAAAGCATTATCTTCTTCCATATGATCACGTGATTCCGTCTCACTCTCAAATGATGCAGGTGCATCCATTTCTGGCATATGATTTGGTACTTCAGTTGCAGCACCCCGTCCTCTACCACGGCCACGTCTACCGCGTCCACGACCACGTCCTCTAGTGCTCATGATGACTAATTCGATTTAATCTGATTACAAGTTTTATGAATCAAAAAATTGTTTCAGTGTTTATTAACGGTGTTTTATGAGATTTGAGAGATAAAATTGTTTTTCGCAACACATCCTATAGTCTCAATCTCTACGATCTTTAACATCTAAAACTAGAAGTTCTAGAGTGTTCCTATGATCATATCATCATCATAATAATCATTTAGTAACGAATACTTACTTGACTTGGTGCCGGATGCTTGTGGCGCCATACTGATCTTTTGAAATAATTTTATACAGAAATTATTTATTGAACCCAACCACAGCCGAGTTTTTGAAACTAGCTCTGATACCATTAAATGTAACACTCCAAACCCGGTCTATGCGTAAAGACGAGATTTGGTTTGTTACATAAATTGAACTATCTTAATAATTCCAGACGAATCGGTATTTCAAAACCCTTTTGAAATTAGAGTTTAATAAAAACCAAGAGAAATAATTTTAAGTTTGATGTATTTGAGAAATAAGAATAGTTAAAAATTTTTCATATGTTTAAAAACCCAATTTATTCTAAGTAAACATTATATAATATCATAAGCCCATATTAAAATATCCAAAACAAAAATTTTGAACCAACCACACATAAAAATCCATAAAAATAATAATAATAGAGGCCTTATTACATCATACCCAAAATAGCAATTTAAAGAAAGTATTTATTAAAAGTTCAAAATTTTATTTAACCCATGTTTGCAGTATGGCCTCCATGGAGTCATCTTCAGCCCAAGTCCACATCAATTTCCATTACCTGAGAGGAAAAATTTGAGGGTGTGAGTTACTCAGAACTCAGTGTATAACTTACTTACTTAATCCACTGGGCCAGATCATCAAGTCAAAATTTTGGGCTTGAGCCCATTATCAAGATTAACAGTATAAATAATGGAATGTATGCAACACACCACCCGTACCAACCAACACACCTGTGGGGATCAAGTCAACCCACCCCGCCATCACACCAATCGTAGGCATTAAGCCATTTTATATTTGTGGCAGAGCCACCGAACTAGATTGTGACAAAGTCACCGAACTAGAGGCATTGAGCCATTAAAATATTTGTGGCATAGCCACCGAACTAGAGGCAATCAGCCGTTTAATTATTTTGTGGCAAAGCCACCGAACTAGATTTTGGCAATAGGCCTTTCTTATCTTCATCGTTAATCCCAACCCATGCAACATGTATGCAAAATAATCTATATTCATATGATGATTTTGCAAAAAGGCCCAATATGTATATCAGTCAATATTTCAAGTTTTTATTAAGGCCCAAAAATAACATTTAGCCTATTTAATAATTTAGTCTCTTAGGCCCAATTAACGATCTAGCAAAGAGTTCGGCCCATTTAACAATTTGTCAGGGTTTTCGGCCCATTTAACGATCTAGTCGAGATTTCGCCCATTTATCGATCTAGCAGAGATTTCGGCCCATTTATCAATCAGCAGAGATTTCGGCCCATTTATCGATCTAACAGAGATTTTGGCCCATTTATTATTTATCAGGCATTTCGGCCCATATAAATATCTATCAAAGATTTTGGCCCATTTAACTATTTATCAAAGATTTCAGCCCATTTTACTAACTAGCATATTTATTGGCCCATTTACTAACTAGCAAACTTATCGGCCCATTTTACGATCTAACACTTCTTTGGCCCATTTACACATGAGACATTTAATATACATTTTACCATCTACTCATCAAGGGCGTTTTCGTAATTTTTACATTTTTAATCATTTTCATGAAATTTCACCAAAATACCAATTATTTCGTATTGTACCGATTTTGTCGTTTTTACGATTTTACTCAATACCACAAATGACATCCAACCCGAGAAAAGTGTGAAGTTACACACCTTGATATCGTGAGTACTAAACCTTCCCGCTCGTCAACACCTAAACGTAATACGAACCATTAGAACACTATCATTTATTTAAAAAAATACACTATTGGTATTCGATCTAAATCCTTACCCCTTTGATTTTGAACCACTTCTATTTTTGGTTTCTCCTCGTTTATTGATTTGTTGCCCAATGCGAATCCACGAACGTACAAAGGCTCGGAAGTACGAACTACTTCAAATAATTGATTCTTCTCGGTTGATGGTCCGCAACCCGGTGGAAAATCCCGGATTCTCGAAATAGCCCTTTGTTTATAATTAGGGGGATTTGCGGAATCGCCCCTCTTTCGAAGGCTATGGACTGCCCTTTTCTGCCCTATCTTGAAAGTCTCTAAAGATATACGATCATTAGTCCGACTATAACTATTGAAATATGGCTATCGATTTGTAAGGTTTGAGATTTGGCTTACCACGATTTATCTTCGTTCCTCGAGAAACGATCGAGCGATTGCGTCCTTAAAATGAAATCGATTAATTCTAACTATACTAATATAATAAATATAAATCCTTAAAAGAAAGGCTCCTTACCTTGATTCTTGAAATCGATTCCAAAGTTTCGAAATTCTAAAGATCACCTTGAGTTTCTACCCTCCAAAATCTCACTAATATCCACGATTGAAATAGAAATTGAGTATGAAGAATTCGGTTATGATTAAAGGAAATCAGTTGTGATCAAAGAAAATGGAAGAAATTTTTTTTGAACAAGAATGGGTATGGATAAAATAAAAGGGAAAAGTTTGTTTGAGAACTCTTTTTGTAAAGAGAAAGAGATGAAGAAGGTTAAAAGAACATATGGTGTTTATGTTTGGATTCTTTTCAAGAACGAATGATGAACAAAGAATTGAAATTGGAGACTTGTGTGCATTCTACGAGTTGAAAGAAAAAGAAAAGATTAGCTTTCTTTTTTATGATGGTTTCGGCACTAGGGGAAAATTATTTAGAGAATATGTAAAATAAGACCTAAATGGTCAAAACCCAAATGACCAAAAGAAAAGAGAACAAAAATATTGTATACCTTTGTCCAAAAAGCATTCGGCTAAGGGGAGGGAATTTGAGAGAAACAAGCTTGGAGAGGAAAAAGAAAAATTTTAACAAATGACCAAAAGAGGAAGATATGCCCAACTAGCCCCTAATTCATCTAAATGCCCTCAAAATTTCGGCTAGCCCCTTGCCCAAAAAACCGTCCAAATACTTGGCTATCAAAGGCCAACCTTTTGCCACCGTTTCTTTCCATAGCACACTCCCTAATTTAAGCCATTTGTTCCCCCTACTTACCTTATCCTAATGATTTCTTTCCTCAACTTAAATATTTCCTTAATCCTTTAGCCATCATACCAAAAATAAAGAAGTCAAACTTTTCATGTTTGCTTCTTGGCCGACACTTGATAGATGGAAGCAAAAAAATAAAAATTTTCAAGTTGCAAGCTAGGAGATTCGAACCTCTTCCCTCATGTCTAAGTCATGCGCCATCTCCACTATGCTATTAATTCATCTTATGCCATCTTTTAGTAATTAATTAATTTATGTCTCAAGATTACCTAATTTCTTTACTTTAAAAAAATACACTTAACTAATATTTTATTCTAACTCCAAGTAAACCCGAACTAACATTTAACAACATCATGGTACTCAATTAATTAGGATGTTACATTGATGATTCGGCTATGTTAATTATAAGAGATTTGTTCAATAATATGGTTGGATGTTTTCCGCAATTGGTATTGAATTTGGTATATTTAAATTTGTTGGAAATTGAGGATATATGTATGTTTGGTTTGGGTAATTGATAACTTGTTTTAGTAAAGTGATTATAGGCATGTGTCTATTCGGCTAATGTAATTTACATGACCAAATGAATAGTAACTTTTGCTATTTGATGACAAAAACTTATATGTGAATTTTGCTAAATAGTTTTGAGTTTTGTGCGTTAATGCTTAAGCATACTATGAAAATACATCATTACTCATGATGAATTCAGTTAAGACCATATGAATAGAAGATTTGATATGTTTTAAGGAGTAATTAGGTATCACATGTAGTAATATTCAAATGATGAATGGAGTTGATTACTTGGTATACGTACATGTTATGTGGTAATTAGTATATACAATACCATTGTTTATGAATTTTGTAACTGGATATATGTTTGAAAAGAATTATGATACGATTAGTATAGTATTAAATTTAGTTATATATATGTTAGCGTTTGATTGGTTTATATATTTATGAACAAGTTAGTCATATGATTTATCGAAATTTGTATCTCACCCAGTAATACCTCGTAACCCATTCTGACGACGGATACGAGTTAGGGGTGTTACACTATGTGTGTGAACAAAGCAAGAGAATCGCAAAGGTGGATTGGATTGTAAAGTCGAGTGGTTGTATAGCATAATCGGTGAGTAACTAAGTGTTGGCAAAGGTATGTATGGTACCTATGTGGTTGATGAGATTGAAAGTAGATGAATTGAATACTATGTGAGTATTTGATATGGTTGAATTTGTGTATCAAATGTAAATTATCTATGTGATGGTTTAATATATACATTGGTATAGTTTAACGAGAAAATTGTATTGAATTTCGAACTTACTAAGCTGTTGAAAGCTTACTGATTCTTGAAAATTTAAAACTTTTCTAAGTTGTGCAGGACACACGCCCATGTGGGCAGGCAGTGTGTCTCCCACGGACACCAGACACACCCATGTGTCTTGGCCGTGCCAAATCAAGGCATGTTTACTAACTTTTCCACACGGCCACTAGGCATGCCCGTGTACCATGGCCGTGTGCTCTAAGGCCATATACTGACTAAATCACATCGCTACCACGCACGCCCGTGTGCCATGGCTGCACATGCTTAGCTAGTTACTGCCATTTTCCCAAGGCCATTAGGCACGCCCGTGTGCCATAGCCGTGTAGGCAAAACAGACCATTGTCAAGGCCATAATGCCACCCTTACAAGGGTTAATCTCTACAATCAAATTGCCAAATCATTTCATGCATAATTTTGCAACCAAAACATATCAAAGAATCATCAATTCTTCACCTACAATTGCAACTCCAACCATGCCAAATTGTCCAACTAAACACATATGCAATTAAGCATAATTCATCCATATTTTTCATTCATATATCGTGTGGTCAGGCCATGTCTCAATTTTTCTCGAAACACACGGCCGTGTCTGATAGCCCAGGCCGTGTGATCCCTAAGGTAGGCCCATTTTGGCCCATTTCTTGTTCTTTTTGACTCCCTAAGCTTTCCTGAGTGTAAAAGGGATTAGGAGCATCGAATTTCATCAAATCTAATGAAAATTCATCCAAAAATAAGCCAAGCACAAAGTTAAAATATGTATAAATTAAGGTTTATCACATTCCACTATCTTATTTCTTTTGTCTTTATTATAATAACTTAAATACATATTTTACTAATTTAACCTTTTCAATTAAATAAGAAAACCATATAAACTATGTCCAAAACCGTCCATTAGCTAATATAATGGCTAATTTTCTTCTTAAGGACACCATCTTAATAAAGACACATCAATCCAGCCATTATTCAATTAGAAAGCTATTTTTTACATTTTATGCGATTTAGTCCTTTTATCAAATTAAGCACTCAAACAACAAAATTAATTCATAGAAATTTCACACATGCTTAATCATATAATGCGACACAAAAAAAATATTAAAATATTTTTTTGACTCGGATTTGTGGTCTTGAAATCACTATTCTGACTAGGGTCTAAATCGGACTGTTACAATTCTCCCCCTTTAGGGATTTTCGTCCTCAAAAATCTTACCGTTGAATTGGTTTGGGTATTGTTGTCTCATAGAATCTTCAGGCTCCCACGTAGCCTCTTCAACTCAGTGTCGATGCCACATTACTTTTACTAACAAAATTTTCTTGTTTTGCAATTCTTTCACTTCGCGAGCTAAGATACAAATTGGTTCTTCCTCATAGGTCATATCGGATCGGATTTCAATCTCAGACGGAGGAATCACATGTTTTGGATCAGATCTGTATCGACGAAGCATTGATACGTTAAATACATTATGAGTCCTTTCCAACTCTGGTGGCAATAACAACTTATAAGAAACTGGTCCAACTCGTTCAATGATCTCATACGGTCCAATGAACCTCGGACTTAATTTGCCTTTACGTCCGAATCTGATTACTTTCTTCCACGGAGATACTTTTAAAAATACTTTATCACCAATTTCGAATTCAATATCTTTTCTTTTCAAGTCTGCATAGGACTTCTGACGATTAGACGCTACTTTCAGATTATCACGGATTACTTTGACTTTCTGTTCAGTGTCTTTTATCAAATCGACCCCGTTTATCTTACTTTTAATAAGCTTAGTCCAATACAGAGGTGTCTGACATTTACGCCCATACAAAACTTCATACGGTGCCATTTTGATGCTCGACTGAAACTATTATTGTATGCAAATTCAATCAATGGCAGATATTGTTCCCACGACCCATTAAACTCTAGAATGCAACATCTCAACACATCCTCAAGAATTTGAATAATCCGTTCAGATTGGCCATCTATTTACGGATGGAAAGCAGTGCTAAAGTGTAGTTTTGTACCTAAAGCATCTTACAGTTTCTTCCAAAATTGTGTTGTGAATCTCGGATCTCTATCAGATACAATAGACAATGGCACTCCGTGCAATCTCACAATATCAAATATATAAAGCTCAGCTAACTTATCAAGTGAGTAATCAGATTGTTCCAAAATAAAATGGGCAGATTTTGTCAGTCGATCAACTACGACCCAAATTACATCTTTCTTTCTCGGAGTCAATGGCAATCCAGAAACAAAGTCTATCATCACTCTATCCCATTTCAACTCAGGAATCAGAATTGGTTGTAGTAAACCAGATGGAGCCTGATGTTCAGCTTTAGGTTGCTGACAGACTAAACATTTCGACACAAAATTAGAGATATCTCTTTTCATTCCAGACCAGCAATAGTGTCGCTTCAAATCATGATACATCTTTTTACTTCCCGGATAAATAGATAATAGACTTATATAAGCTTCGTTCAAAATCATCTGAATTAACTCTGAATTTCTCAGAACACATATTCAATTTCTGAACCTCAAATAACCATTAGTATCAACTTTAAATTCAGAATCAGAGTTTGAATTACATTAAGCTCATTTCACTAGCATTTCATTATCAACTTTCTGAGCATCACAAATTTGTAGTAAGAGCAATGGTTTCGCTTTCAATTCCACCAAAACTGAACCATCATCAGACAGGTCCAAATGAGCATTCATAGCACACAACGCAAACAGTGATTTTTGACTCAGTGCATCAATAATAGCATTTGCCTTACCTGAATGATAATCTATCACAAGCTCGTAATCTTTCAACAGCTCTAACCATCTTCTCTGTCGCAGATTCAAGTCTTTCTGAGTCATTAGGTACTTGAAACTTTTATGATTTGAAAACACGTGGCATTTCTCATAGAAAAGATAATGGCGCCAAATCTTTAATGCAAAAATAATTGTAGCTAGTTCAAGATCGTATGTCGGATAGTTCTTTTCATCGGCTTCAATTGTCTCAAGGCATAAGCTATAACTTTGCCTTCCTGAATCAAAACAAATCCTAAACCATTCAATGAAGCATCACTATAAATCACGAATTCTTTACACGGTTCTGGTTGTACCAAAACTGGAGCTTCGGTCAACTAAGTTTTCAACTGATCAAAGCTTTTCTGCCATATATCAGACCATTCAAATCTCACATCTTTCTGAAGCAATCTAGTCAACGGAGTAGCTATCATCGAAAATCCTTTTACAAATCGACGATAATAACAGCTAGTCCCAGAAAACTACAGACTTCAGACACATTCTTCAGAGGTTTCCATTCTAGAATAGCATAAATCTTACTCGGATCAACTCGTATTCCAGAGGCTGATACAATATGTCCCAGAAAACCAACTTCTCGCAGCCAGAATTTACATTTACTGAACTTTGTATACAATTACTTATCTCCAAGAGTTTACAAAACAATTCTTAGATGCTCAACATGCTCAATCTCATCACGTGAATAAATCAAGATGTCGTCAATGAACACTAAAACAAATTCATCAAAGTACGGTCTGAAAATTTTATAACATCCCAAAATAGGGCCTAAACGGAATAGTGGTTGCAAAACCACGAATCTGAGATAGAAAAGCTTATTATGATTAATTATTATGATTTACCGAGTGATTAAATACATGTGTTAGAATATCGATAAGAAATTTTATTGATTGCATGCTTAAATTGCCTATTAGGACTTGTTTGCAAAAGTTACTAAATAGGGGTTCTAATTCAAAAAGTACTGTAACACTCCAAACCCGACTTAGAAGTTAGGCCCGAGTCCAGAATGTCACACTAAAGGAACACTTCGAAACGATTTTACAATTTAACAATTTTAAGGCCCAAAAGCCCAAAATCCCATATATATCTTGTTAAGTTAAGAAAGAAAGCCCACATTTTAGGAAAATGTTCATATGTTAAGTTATTTTGAAAACCATATTATCTTTAGGAATTTTATGAAATTTATTAAGCGGATAGTTGAAACAATAATAATAAAACCAAAATCCAAAGTCAGTTAGGAGTTACATGGCCATATTACAATCCAAAAAAAATAATAATAAAGTATTCAAAATAAATTCATTTGAACAAATTAAAACATTTGAATAGCTTGTAGTGTTGCCATCTTCGAGTCCTCTCCCACGTCGAGCTATTTATTCAGGATTACCTGAAACATTGAATTAAAGGGTGTGAGTTTCGAAACTCCGTGTGTACAACCCTTGGCAATCAAATCAACATACAAATATTCACATTGGGCCTAAGCCCTATCGAAATCGGTGGTCTTGGGCCTTAGCCCACATTGACCTCATATCATATCATATCATATCATATCATAAGCAAAAAAGGTAATGCAAAACCCACACCAACAATCCATCCACTACACACACCATTTCCCTTCCAACCTTATACACCTGTGGGGATTTCTAAATCAACCCACCTATCCTCTACACACCAAAGGTAGCCCGATTCCGGTACTACCTAATGTTGCAGCAAAGCTGCTAATCATATAATGGGCTTAAAGCCACCGATGATTCCATGACCATACGACTATGCGATCCTCAAATCTTCCTCCGTACCATAATTTCCCATCCATATGCATCCTAAACAGAATATCATATGAATACAGCATGCACATGAGTAACATCCATAAAATTCATATTCATCACATAGGGGTATTTTAGCCATTTTACAATCAAGGGTACTTTCGTAATTCTACCCTACAGGGGTGTTATCGTAATTCTACCCTATATGGGTATTTTCATAATTTTACAAAATAGGGGTACATCAAAAATTTTGTAAATTGGGGATATTTTGGTAATTCTGCAAATCAGGGGTATTTCGATAATTTTACAAGTCAGGGGTATTTTAGTAATTTTACAAATCTAAGGATATTTTGGAAATTTTCAAACTAAGGGTATTTTGGTAATTTTAAAATTAAGGGTATTTGGGTAATTTTGCAAATCTAAGGGTATTTTGGTAAATTTCAAATTAAGGGTATTTTGGGAATTTTCAAATCAGGCACATTTGGGTAATTTTACAAATCTAAAGGTATTTTGGTAATTTTCAAATCAGGGGTATTTGGGTAATTTTACAAATCTAAGGGTATTTTGGTAAATTTCAAACTAAGGGTATTTTGGTAATTTTCAAATCAAAGGTATTTTGTCCCTCTCGGGTTTTAGTTATGAACTTTGGCCCATTAACAAGTCATTGCGGCTAGAGTGAACAGACACTATGCACCAGGTAGGATTCCAGTGAATAGGAGGTGGGCCACTAGGACCACTTAAGTACCAAGCTCTCCCTAGATCCAATCCTAAACATACATATGTCTGTTGCCACACTCTAACCCAACGACTTGTTCATGGACAAGTTTAATTACTAGAAAGTCTTATGCGGTTTAAGAGTTGTTTAGTACTAAGCCTAAAGTCCATAAAACCCTAGCATACTAGTCTACGTCCCCATAAATCCCATCAACCCATTTTACATCCATACGGCCCATTAGGCCCAAATCACATCCTTATGGCCTGTTAGGCCCAAAACAATTCCAAATCATGTATTATGCTTGACAGACTCAATTCATACACCAAATAAAATAAACTCATCAAAGCTAGCCTTAGGGCCCACCAGGCCCATTTAGCCACTTTGGCCTTTTGGCTTTCCAGCGTTGCCGGTATATGTGTGTAGTGTTTGTACACACCTGGTTATTGCGATGTGATATCCTATACTTAACCTTGATCCTACAACAAACCAACCTTCAATCAACCACTCATACTTAATCAAAATATTTACTCAAAAGCCAAAACCTTATCGTAACCTTATCGTGTGCCACTGGGTTCTAATTGCCCATCCTTAGCTACTAATCACAAGTGTTCCCTAAATCTGCACTTACACATACGCCATAAAAATTTGGGTGACTTGTAATCCACACAAGTCATCCACACATCTGGCCATTCACTTCAACCATAACCGAGTTGAGTATACTTACCCTTAGTAAAGATCCTACCATGCTTGCGATCTTAGAACCTTACCCTTGTTAATAGAAGATCAACAGTAATGAAAAATTAGATCGCCCTTCAAATTTTAACAAAACTTACTAAGCGGAGTTAATAGAATACTTATTGAATCCAACCTTAGATCCTACGGCCTAGATAACTACCGAACGAGATTCGACTTTTAACCTGGACTGAGACTAAAGCATAATCGATTTGTGATGGAGGAAACAACAAGGGTTTGGCAAAAATAGGAATTTGGCAAGAGAAGATATTGGCAATTCGGCAATAGAAGGGTTTGGCTAAAAGAGAATTCGGTAAAAATAAATTCAGCTATAGGAGATTTCGACTTTAAGAGAAAGAAGGAGAACACAACTCTAATAGGAATTTTGGCAAAAAGAATGATGGGTTTTATTTTCGGCAAATGAAAGAATTCGACTGAGGGGGAGAATAGAAAGAAATAATAGAACCCAAGGAACCCTTCAATGAATTCGGCACCCTCTTTATATAGCTACCAGCTGGACACTCCTTTCCCCACAGTCCCAATCAGCACTAACTCCTCCTTCTCCTCATCTCCTGACTTTTCCCCCTAGTAACACCTTAATATTATTCGAAAGTTCCTCCACATCCAACACACCTGCTTACTTCAAACTCTCTATAGCAAGAGTTCAAAACCAACACAACTTTGGCCGTCCATACAGTAAAATAAACACTCCACAAAATGCCACTCCTAATGTTCGAACCTTGGACCTCCTCAGCTGACAACACGCCACCTTATTGCTCCCCAAGTGACGCCACTTGCCACTGGGCCACAAGCCCATTTGTGTCCTATTTCTTCTTCATTTATTTAAAAGGCCTACTAACTGAGGTCACAGTTCCCTTAGGCTAAAAGCAAAATTTTTTCTATACCTTTACTTGATTCCAGGACATCTCCAACCCTCCTAGACACTCCAAATTCATTAATTGTCTAAGCTCACATGCCAATTATCATTTTACTCGCTCACTTAAAATTTTTTTGAGATCCAAAGCCCAAAGCCCAATAGGCCCAATTCTTCTAGGCCTAAATTCGGGGCGTTACAATTCTTCCCCTTAAAGAAATTTTGTCCTCAAAATTTCCAACTAATAGGGTAGTCGTGTATCAACTACCCCACCACGCTACCGCTGCGTACTCTGACCCTAATAATGTTAATACATACCCAAAACATCCACTTATCGCAAACATTCTCAAACATACGTAGAATAAGTACTAAATTACGATTCAAATGTTTACAAAGCCCTAACATTTCAACGGCCTCTGTCGCAACCTCTTGCATCTCTTCTAGCGCTCATCGTTGTGTATTTCTGAATTAAAAATTTTATGAAATTAGTACATAATTCCACTTGTTTAGGGCACATGTCTTATGTGAGTTACATTTTTTTTAAAGTTATTACACGATTAAGAATCCATTACAGGGTTAAGTTTCCTTCGGGCTTTAATCTCTAAGAGCCTATTTTTAAGTAGCCCATTATCTACACAGTTCAACAATTTAAGCAAATACAGTACAAAGAACTTACTTGGCTCGACGTCGAGGGCTCGGTGAACCACACTTAAGAATCCTACAAAAACATTTTAAAACCCAAAATTTAAGGCCAATTTTACAGCTCAAGCTTTGCAACCTGACTCTGATACCACTAAAAGTGACACTCCAAACTCACCCTAGAAGTTAGGGCCGAGTTCAGAATGTCACACTAAAGGCACACTTCAAAACGATTTTACAATTTAACAATTTTAAGGCCCAAAAGCCCAAAATCCCATATATATCTTGTTAAGTTAAAAAGAAAAGCCCACATTTTAGGAAAATGTTCAAACGTTAAGTTATTTCAAAAACCATGTTATCTTTAGAAATTTTATAAAATTTATTAAGCGGATAGTTGAAACAATAATAATAAACCCAAAATCCAAAGTCAGTTAGGAGTTACATGGCCTTATTACAATCCACCAAAAAACAAAGTATTCACAACAAATTCATTTGAACAAAATAAAACATTTGAACAGCTTGTAGTGTAGCCATCTCCGAGTCCTCTCCCACGTCGAGCTGTCTATTCAGGATTACCTGAAACATTAAATTAAAGGGTGTGAGATTCAAAACTCAGTGTCTACAACCCTTGGGAATCAAATCAACAAACAAAAATTCACATTGGGCCTAAGCTCTATTGAAATCGGTGGTCTTGGGCCTTAGCCCACAATGACCTCATATCATATCATATCATATCATAAGCAAACAAGGTAATGCAAAACTCACCCCAACAAACCATCCGTTATACACACCATTTCCCTTCCAACCTTATACAATTGTGGGGATTTCTAAATCAACCCACCCATCCTCTACACACCAAACGTAACCCGGTTCTGGCACTACCCAATGTTGCAGCAAAGTTGCTAATCATATAATGGGCTTAAAGCCACCGATGGATCCATGGCCATACGATTATGCGATCCTCAAATCTTCTTCTGTATCATAATTTCCCACCCATATGCATTCTAAACAGAATATCATATGAATGAAGCATGCACACGAGTAACATCCATAAAATTCATATTCATCACATAGGGGTATTTTAGCCATTTCACAATCAATGGTACTTTCGTAATTCTACCCTATAGGGGTATTATCGTAATTTTACTCTACAGGGGTATTTTCATAATTTTGCAAAATAAGGGTACTTCGAAAATTTTGTAAATTGGGGACAATTTGGTAATTTTGTAAATCTGGGGTATTTTGATAATTTTACAAATCAGGGGTATTTTAGTAATTTTACAGATCTAAGGATATTTTTGAAAATTTCAAACTAAGGGTATTTTGGTAATTTTAAATTAGTGGTATTTGGGTAATTTTACAAATCTAATGGTATTTTGGTAAATTTCAAACTAAGGGTATTTTGGTAATTTTAAAATTAGGGGTGTTTGGGTAATTTTGTAAATCTAAGGGTGTTTTGGTAAATTTCAAACCAAAAGTATTTTGGTAATTTTCAAATCAAGGGTATTTGGGTAATTTTAAAAATCTAAGAGTATTTTGGTAAATTTTAAACCAAGGGTATTTTGGTAATTTTCAAATCAGAGGTATTTGGTCCCTCTTGGGTTTTAGTTATAAACTTTGGCCCATTAACAAGTCCTTGCGGCTAAAGCGAATAGACACTATGCACTAGGTAGGATTCCAAAGAAGAGGAGGTAGGCCACTAGGACCGCTTAAGTACCAAGCTCTCCCTAGATCTAATCCTAGTCATGCATATGTCCATTGCCACACTCTAACCCAGTGACTTGTTCACGGACATGTTTAATTATTAGAAAGTCTTATGTGGTTTAAGATTTTTTTCAATACTAAGCCTAAAGTCCATAAAGCCCTAGCATACTAGTCTACGTGCCCATAAAGCCCATCAACCTATTTTACATCCTTACGGCCCATTAGGACCAAATCACATCCTTATAGCCTGTTAGGCCCAAAATAATTCCAGATCATGTATTATGCTTGGCAGACTCAATTCATACACCAAACCAAACAAACTCATCAAACTTAGCCTTAGGGACCACCGGGCCTATTTAGCCACTTTGGCCTTTCGGGTTTTCGGCGTTGACAGTATGTGTGTGTAGTGTTTGTACACACCTGGTTATTGCGATGTGCTATCCTATCCTTAACCTTGATCCTACAACAAACAAACCTTCAATCAACCACTCATACTTAATCAAAATATTTACTCAAAAGTCGATACCTTACCGTAACCTTACCGTGTGCCACCGGGTTCGAATAGCCCTTCCTTAGCTACTAATCACTAGTGTTCCCTAGATCTACACTCACACATACACCATCACAATCCGAGTGGCTCGTAATCCACACATGTCATCCACACATTCGGCCATTCACTTCAACCATAACTGAGTTGAGTATACTTACCCTTGCTCATGATCCTACCACACTTGCGATCTTCAACCTTACCCTTGTTAATACAAGATCAACGATAATGAAAAATTAGATCGCCCTTCAGCTTTTAACAAAATGTACTAAGGAGAGTTAACATGTAACACCCCAAACCCGGTCAACACACCACGACCGAATCTGGCATGTCACGGAGTGAAAACTTTTCGAAGAAAACAAGTTACCGGTTTAGTTTCAGTGAAGAAGCTTCTTTATTAGCTTTGAAATCCCGAAAGGCTTTTTTAAAAGTTGTTTTCATTCATTACCTAAAAAAATGTTAAATTCTATTGAAACCCGAGTGAATTCTTACTTGGTTAATTTAAAACCGTTTGATTTTGGGCATGGAAAACTTAGATTTTGAAAACCATTTAAATGGACTTTGTTATCCTCTTATAAATATTGTTACCCGATGGTAAGATTTAGAAAATCCGTTGTGTAGTACAACTTTCGAAAACTTTGGTTATTAGGTTATTTAAAACATGTTAAACAGTTTACTTAGCAACATTTAGAAAATTTAAACAGATATAATAAAACCCAGAATAAAAATACTAATGGCCTTATTACAAACCCAAATAAAATCAGAATTTAAAATGAAGGTACCCAAATCGAAAGTCCAAATAAAACCGAAAATAAATGTTGCATGGCCACCTCGAGTCCACCTGGCTCCTCATCCACGATCTACGAGCCACCTGAAAAGATAAGGGGGAAGGTGAGTCACCAAGACTTAGTGCATAATCCCCCTCCCGATTATAGCAACATTCTTACACAGGTCATAATCAAGCAAACATATCATGCACCCAAACCTAACCATCCAAACTCCTTTTTCTACCCCGTGTGGTACCAAACCACTGGTGGCGCCAAACCACTGGTGACCCAAAGTCACTGATATCAATAATAGTGGGGTACCAACCACTGGTGACCCAAAGTCACGAATAATCCATATGTAGGGCCAACCCATGTTGTGATACCAAATCACTGGCGATAATCTCGTTTTATCAAATGTGAGGCCAACCCACTGTGGTGTGAAGCCACTGGGACGAGTCGCTATGAGGTGCCAAACCTCTAGTGACCCAAAGTCACAGATATCAACTATGGTACCAAACCACTGGTGACCCAAAGTCACAAATATCAATCTTCACCCTCCTCTCATATCACCCACAATAATGCACATGCATATACATATCATGCCAACATGATTAATCATTAGACATATAACAAACCATAGCATATGCGATTTCTTCAGAATCAAATATCTTAAACTTATCAAACGGACTTACCCGAATCCTTGCTCATACCCATAAGGGTACCAAATTGAAACTTCCACAGTTTCAGCTTTTAACATAGCTATAGGTTATTAACAAGTTTACATAGATTATGAAGTGTGTAAGATACACACCTAGTTACTAACGCGACTATCGAATCCCGAAGTTCAAGATCTAACGCACTAGATCCCCCCTTTCCTACATTCGGCCAAGACAACTGTTAACAAAAAGGCCATTCGGCTACACGTGTAAATCTCGAAAAGTTAACGTATCTAATAACCATCCTTACCTTAGCGCTTTTTGATCCACAGTCACAACCCGAGATATACGAGATAGAGCCTTCCCCTACAATCGGCCAAGATCCTAAACCATAATACTCATACCCTTCGGTTTTTTTTCAAATAATTAAAGGAAAGATTGAGTCTGCATGAAACCTTACCACTTAATAAGATCGATTGACAGAGAATTGATGATCACAATCCACTGCTTCAAAATCCTGAAGAACCTAAGAGAAACCGATTTCAGAGATGATTAAGAATCATGACAAATGCCAAAATTCGACTTTTGTTCTATATATGTCGACAAAGAGAAAAGAAGAAGATAATAAAGTTTCGGCTAAGAACACTTACCCCTTCCAAAATCGATTAGAGAAGAAGACCAAAGGGATCTACCATTGATTGATATTCGGCCAAAGTTTAGAAATAAGAAGAGGAGAGTAAAGGAAGATTTCGTCAATGGTGGTGGAACAACCAAAGAAGTTTCGGCTATGGCTTTTGGGAGAAGAGAAAAAGAGATTCGGCTTGCAAGAAATCAAGAAAAGGTTGATGAACATTCGGCACAAGAGAAGGTGAAGAGAAAAGAAAGTTGCCAATTTGGGAAGAAGAGATGTTGATGGGGTTTGAAACAAATATGAGAAAAAGAAAAGAAAGGAATGGGGAAAGAAGGAGATTCGGCCAAAATGGTTTCGGTTTCAAAACAAGAAAAGAGAAAAAAAAACAATAGTTTGTTAAGTCAACTAGAGCCTAAGGGTTTTGGTTTTGCCTAACACAACAAGCTTCAAAGCTTCCTTAGCTGAAAGTGCCTACATAAAGTAGCTATGGAAAATTGGCACCTCTCCCAAGTCTCCCAACCGATTACTCCTCCTCCCAACAGTCCATACTTCGGCCAACACTTCAAGCCTCTCCTGACCACTTATTCAAATCAGTTTGAATGAGTCAATCTCCACAATTTTCTCCTCTCCATCCTTTTCAAATCTATTGACTCTATCCACATCCTCCTAAGAGAGTCCTTCCTAAGTCCATCTCCTCCTTGCTTTTGGCGTCAAAAATAATTAGCAGCAAGAGACTTCTGCAGCTCGAACCCAAGCTCTCCTTCCCTTGCTTGTGGCGTCACTGACTAAGGCCCCAAGTGGCGCCTCTTTACCACTTTACCAAGGCTTTACTTGTGCTACAGATTACCACAAAATATTCTTAACCCCTAGCTCCTTCAGCTCCCCTGAACCAATGCTTAAAAATAAAATTTTCCCTATAGTTCGGGCCTACCCTTGGCTCATATCTAGACCCTAAAACACCTCAATCAATAACGCAACTCAAGCCATACCCATACAAATAGTTCAAACATAATAGCCTTTATTTAAGGATGTTACAGTTCTACCCCCATAAAATAATTTCGACCTCGAAATTACCTGGTCAAAAGAGTTGAGGGTATTGCTGCCTCATCACATCCTCTGGTTCCCACGTAGCTTCTTCCATGCCATGGTTTCTCCATAATACCTTCACCAATGGAACCGATTTCTTGCGCAGAACCTTCACATCCCGGTCTAGAATCTGTACTGGTTCCTCTTCCATGGTCAAATCTGGGCTCACCTCAATTTCCTCCACCGACACAACATGCGATGGGTCTGAACGGTAATGCCTAAGCATGGAGAGTGGAATAGATCATGTATCTGACTCGGTTCTGCTGGCAACTCGAGCTGATAAGCTACTGGTCCCACTCGTCTCAATACCTTATATGGGCCAATAAACCTTGGGCTTAGCTTGCCTTTCCTTCCGAACCTCAGCACTTTCTTTCATGGCGAGACCTTCAGAAAAACCTGTCACCCACTACAAACTCAATATCTCTCCGCTTAAGATCGGCATATGACTTCTGCCTGTCCGAAGCTTCCTTTAAACGAGCTCAGATCAACTTGACCCTATCCTCAGTATCAGCAACCAACACCGGTCCCAACATCTGATGCTCACCCAACTCTGTCCAGCACGTAGGTGTACGACACTTCCTACCATACAATGCCTCATAGGGTGCCATCTTAATGCTTGCCTGGTAACTATTGTTGTATGTAAATTCAGCTAATGATAGAAATTATTCCTAACTACCTCTAAAGTCCAAAACACAGCCTCTCAACATATCTTCCAAGATTTGTATAACCCTTTTTGACTGTCCATCCGACTGCGGATGAAATGCCATACTAAAATCTAATCGCGTACCCAACGCCTGATGCAATGCTTTCCAAAACTCGCCCTGAATCTGGGATCCCTATCCGAGATGATTGATACTGGCACACCGTGCAACCTCACTATCTCTGCCACATACAGGTTAGCTAACTTCTGAAGTGAGTAATCAACCCTCACTGGTATGAAATGAGCTGATTTCGTCAACCGGTCCACAATCACCCAAACTGAGTCCTTCTTACTAGGCGTAAGGGGTAGCCCACTGGCAAAGTCCATAGTGATCCTTTCCCACTTCCACTGAGGGATCTTCACCGGCTGAAGTAAACCCGATGGCAACTAATGTTCAGCTTTGACCTGCTGACATGTCAAACACTTACCCACAAACTCAGTCACTTCCCGCTTCAGACCTGGCCACCAAAACTGCTATCGCAAATCCCTGTACATCTTGCTACCTCCAGGATGCATAGCGTATGGGCTGCTATGTGCGTCCTAAAGAATCCTCTGCCTTAACTCGACGTCCTTCGGCATACAAGCTCTCCCTTGAAAACATAACACTCCATTGTTGGTCAAGCTGTAACCTTCCCAACCACCACGCTGTACTTACAACCTCCGAGCATTCAAACCCTCATCCACTAACTATTTCTCTTTAATCTGCTCTACCCAAGTCTACTTAACCCGTAATTCTGCCAAAAGACTCCCGTCGTCATACAAGCTAAGATGAGCAAACATCGCTCTCAGGTCGGACACTACCTTACGGCTCAATGCGTCTACAACCACGTTAGCCTTGCCTGGATGATACTCAATTGAACAGTTGTAGTCCTTCAATAGCTTAATCCATCTGCGCTGTCTCAAATTTAATTCCTTCTGCGTCAAAAGATACTTCAGACTCTTGTGGTCTGTGTAGACTATCGATTGCTCTCCGTACAAATAGTGTCTCCATATCTTCAGGGCAAAAACCACTGCAGCCAACTCCAAGTCATGTGTCGAGTAGTTACCCTCATGCAGTCTCAACTGTCGAGACGCATACGCCACTACTTTCCTTCCTCAGATCATTTTACACCCCAAGCCAAGATGTGATGCATCACAGTAGACCGTGAATATCTTTCCTGCCTCAGGCTGAACCAGAACCGGAGCTTCCGTCAGAATCTTCCTCAACTTGTCGAAACTTTCCTGTTGTTTCTCAAACCACGCATGGGACTCTTTTCCTCAATAACTTGGTCAACGGTGCTGCGATCAGAGAAAATCCTTCAACAAATCTTTGGTAATACCCTGCCAGACCTAGAAAACTCCGGATCTCTGCAACCGACTTAGGCGATTTCCAGTCCAACACTGCCTCAATCTTGCGAGGGTCCACTCTAATCCCTTCGGCTGACACTACGTGACCTAAGAAAGTCACCTCCCTTAGCCAGAACTCGCACTTACTAAACTTGGTAAATAACTGCTTCTCCATTAGAATTTGTAAAACTACCCGCAAGTGCGTATCGTGATCCTCCTCCGACCTTGAGTACACCAATATGTCATCTATAAATACCATGACAAATTGGTCCATGTACTGCTGGAACACCCAATTCATCATATCCATGAATGCTGGTGGCGCGTTAGTCAATCCAAACGGTATTACCAGAAACTCGTAGTGCCCATATCGAGTGCGACACGCCGTCTTGTGGATATCACCCTCTTTCACCTTAAGCTGATGATACCCCAACCTTAGATCGATCTTTGAGAAGACCGATGCCCCCTTAAGCTAATCAAACAAGTCATCTATCCTCGGAAACGGATACTTGTTCTTGATCGTCAGCTTATTCAACTAGCGGTAGTCTATGCACATCTGCATTGTACCATCCTTCTTCTTAACAAAGAGCACTAGCGCTCCCCAAGGTAAAACACTTGGCTGGATAAAACCCCGATCCAACAACTCCTGAATTTGAGCCTTCAGTTCCACCAATTCCTTTGGCGCCGTTCTATACGGGGCAATAGACACTGGCGTAGTTTCGAGTAATAGATATATACCAAATTCAACTTCCCAATCCGGAGGCAGACCCAGAAGTTCTTCTGAAAATACGTCAGCAAATTCCTTCACTGTTCAGATATTCTCCACAGCTGACTCTTTGGCCTCCAAGGTGCAGACATGAACCATGAATGCTTCACAGCCCTTCCTGACCATCTTCTCAGCTTTCAAAGCAGACACCACGTTGGATATATAATCTCTTCTATTACCTATCATCACCACTTCTTCACCCTCACCCATTTTCAAAACCATGCGCATAGTCGCACAATCCAAATATGTTTGGTACTTCACCAGCTAGTCCATCCCAAGAGTCAGATCGAACTCCCCAAACGGTAGTTCCATCAGATCGGCCACAAATACTACCCCTTGGAGTTCTAGGGGTACATCCCTATACAGCTAATTTACTTCTACAGAGTGACCTAGAGGGCTAATTACTGTCATCTCCCTAGAAGTAGTTTCAAAGTCTAGGTTCATGGTCTCTACTATGCTACTGGCAACATACGGATGCATCGAACCAATATCTATCAAAGTAGTATATGGTAATCCAAAGATTAAGAACGTACCGGTTATGACGTCTGGTGCGTCGCCTTCCTCTCAACGCCTCGCTGCATATATCAATCCAGGCTGTCTTGCTTCAGTGTTGCCTGCACCTCTGCCCGGTGCTCCGAGGCCCCGACCAGAACCATTACCTCCTCTACCAGAACCACAACCCCTCTGCGATGACGGTCCCTCGTGCTCGAATCGAGCATGACCACATCCCTCGAGAATGAATCTGGCTAACTTCGTGGGCAGGTTTCTCACGATGATCCAGCGACCCACACTCAAAGCATCCTTTGCAACCGGTCCAACATTCTCCCCAATGAGACTTTCCACACCGACTACATCATACTGGTCCCTCGCTAGCAAAGAATAGGTCTCAAGATTTTTTCTACCACCATGCCTAGTCCTTTTTTGCGAATTTTTGGCTGATCCAGATGATCCAAAACCTCTCTTTTTTCTATTCCTATCCGGATTATGTCTCACAGATTCCTTGACCCCTTCAGCTACCTTGGCCTTTTCTACCAACACAGTAAACTCCCGCTCCTGCTGTGGAGCAATCAGTAATCTCATCTCATCCCTCAGTCCGTCCTCGAACCTGACACATCGCTCATGCTCCGTAGCCACGATACCTCGAGCATACTGGCTCAACCTTAAGAATTTTGCCTCGTACTCCGATACAGACTTACTCCCCTAAACCAGCCTCAGAAACGCCTTCCTCTGCACATCAATATAATTAGACCCAATATACTTTTTCTGATAAGCCGCCTTAAAATAATCCCAAGTGATATCATCCGTTGCGGCACTATCCCGAACCGTGAGCCACCACTGGTATGACTCATCCCGGATAAGCGACACTACCCCTTTCAGTTTCTCTTCAGCCGTCAGATCCAAATTGTTCATGATTCGCTCTGTCGCCTCCAACCAATACTCAGCTGTATTGGGTGCCACACCAGAAACACCTCAGAATACCTCATGTCCATTGGCTCGGAGTCACTCAGATACCGATTTCTGAGCTCTCGTACCTCCACCTGCTCCAGCCACTCTCTTAAGAACTCGCAACATCGCCTGTGACACTGCATCATCCCCCGTCTGATCCTGGTACTCAACACCAGCAGCTAGTGGTGGTGGTATCTCATTCTCGGACCCTTGACCAGACCTAACTAGTTTCGACACGGTCATTCTGCCTCTACCACGCCCACGCACATTACGACCACGTCCCCTAGAACTCATATCTATGATCGCGATTTAATCTGCTTTAAGAAATTTTATGCATTAGCTTCTGTTCCACTAATTACCCACGAACAAGTTTTATGTAAAGAAGTTTAGTAATAGTTCTTTCGATCATTACAAAGTTTTCATTTCAAGTCTTCTACCCTAATTCAGAGAATCACATTCATTCCTCAACGACATCCACCACACACACTCACCACTTGTAGGGGTATTCTCGTCATTTCACTACCTGGGGGTATTTCTATAATTTATCCTATCAGGGTATTTTAGTAATAAATTAGGGTTATTTCGAAAATCTTTACAAATCATAGGTATTTTAGAAATTCCAAAAATCGGGGGTATTTTGGTAATTTCATAAACCAGGGGTATTTTTGTGATTTTCCAAAATATGATTCCGGTGGTTTTATGAAATAAGGGTATTTTGGTAATTTTCAATTCGGGGGTATTTCGGTAATTTTCATATCTAAGGTAGTTTTTACAAAT
The DNA here is from genome assembly GCA_025506655.1 of Gossypium rotundifolium. Taxonomy (NCBI): domain Eukaryota; kingdom Viridiplantae; phylum Streptophyta; class Magnoliopsida; order Malvales; family Malvaceae; genus Gossypium; species Gossypium rotundifolium. The sequence goes on from CP106725.1 coordinate 107,434,697, forward strand.
CAGGGTAATTCAGTCAATTTGCAAATCAGGGGTATTTTGGTCAATTTCAAATCAAAAATTTTTTTACGAATTAAGGGTACTTTAGTGATTTCAAAACCAAGGTTTACTTTAGGGTTGTACAAAACAAGGTGGCTGGTCCCTTTCGGGTTTTAGTTATAGGTTTTGGCCTGTCAACACGTCCTCATGGTTAGGGTGAATAGTCACTACGCACCAGGTAGGATTCCAGTGAAAAGGAGGTGAGTCACTAGGACTGCTTAAATACCAAGCTCCCCCTGAATCCAATCCTAGACATGCGCTGTTGTTACCACACCCTTAACTTCGGCGACGTACTCACGTGTTTGTTTGATTGATCTTTAAGTCTCATGTAATTTTGTGTTGGAGTAAGCTAATCCTAGGGTTCAATAGCTCCTAATCTACAAATCTACGATCCCGAAATACCCATTTCTTCCATATACAAATCACACAAAGATTAGGGGTACTTACCTGGGCGGATTTGTGCCGGAGACTCGGTGCCATACTGTTCAAACCATGTACATTTCCCACAAAACTTTTCAAAACCCTACTTTTAAACATTTTAGGCCTCGGGCCCATAGCCGAGCTTTTGAACTTCGATCTGATACCAAAAATGTAACACCCCAAACCCGGTCAACACACTACGACCGAATCTAGCATGTCACGGAGTGAAAACGTTTCGAAGAAAACAAGTTACTGATTTAGTTTCAGCGTAGAAGCTTCTTTATTAGCTTTGAAATCCTGAAAGGCTTTTTTAAAAGTCGTTTTCATTCATTACCTAAAAAAATGTTAAATTCTATTCAAACCCGAGTGAATTCTTACTTGGTTAATTTAAAACCGTTTGATTTTGGGCATGGAAAACTTAGATTTTGAAAACCATTTAAATGGACTTTGTTATCCTCTTATAAATATTGTTACCCGATAGTAAGATTTAGAAAACCCGTTGTGTAGTATAACTTTCGAAAACTTTGGTTATTAGCTTATTTAAAACATGTTAAACAGTTTACTTAGCAACATTTAGAAAATTTAAACAGATATAATAAAACCCAGAATAAAAATACTAATGGCCTTATTACAAACCCAAATAAAATCAGAATTTAAAATGAAGGTACCCAAATCGAAAGTCCAATTAAAACTGAAAATAAATGTCGCATGGCCACCTCGAGTCCACCCGACTCCTCATCCGCGATCTACAAGCCACCTAAAAAGATAAGGGAGAAGGTGAGTCACCAAGACTCAGTACATAATCCCCCTCCCGATTATAGCAACATTCTTACACAAGTCATAATCAAGCAAACGTATCATGCACCCAAACCTAGCCATCCACAACTCCATTTTCTACCCCGTGTGGTACCAAACCACTGGTGGTGCCAAACCACTGGTGACCCAAAGTCATAATCCATATGTGGGGCCAGCCCACGTTGTGATACCAAATCACTGGCGACAATCTTGTTTTATCAAATGTAGGGCCAACCCACTGTGGTGCGAAGCCACTGGGATGAGTCGCTATGAGGTGGCAAACCTTTGGTGACCCAAAGTCACAGATATCAACTGTGGTACCAAACCACTGATGACCCAAAGTCACAGATATCAATCTTCCCCCTCCTCTCATATCACCCACATTAATGCACATGCATATACATATCATGCCAACATGATTAATCATTAGACATATAACAAACCATAGCATATGCAATTTCATCAGAATCAAATAACTTAAACTTATCAAACGGACTTACCTGAATCCTTGCTCATACCCATAAGGGTACCAAATCGAAGCGTACATAGTTTTGGCTTTTAACATAGTTTTAGGTTATTAACAAGTTTACATAGATTATGAAGTGTGTAAGAGACACACCTGGTTACTAACACGACTATCGAATCCCAAAGTTCAAGATCTAACGCACTAGATCCCCTTTCCTACATTCGACCAAGACAACTGTTAACAAAAAGGCCATTCGACTACACGTGTCAATCCCAAAAAGTTAACGCATCTAGTAACCATCCTTACCTTAGCGCTTTTTGATCCACAGTCACAACCCGAGATATACGAGATAGAGCCTTCCCCTACAATCGGCCAAGATCCTAAACCATAATACTCATAGCCTTCGGCTTTTTTTTTCAAATAATTAAAGGAAAGATTGAGTCTTAGTACCATTCTCTTGTTCTCTAAAATTTTAAACACTCCTACGCCTAAAGCCTAATGGGCCATATCCTACTAGGCCCAACTTTGGGGATGTTACAAATCTACCCTCCTTAAAGAAATTTCGTCCCCGAAATTTCCAACTATCTCATAGCCGCACAATACCGGATATACCACTACGCTTCTGCTGCGCACTCTAGTCCTAATTATCTGAATTACAAATTTTATGAATTCAGCTCACGGTTCCAATAATTAAACAAATGTTTTATGGAAGTAGTAGTTAAGGGTTATTTTCGAAACTGCCCGCTCGCTATAGTTTTTAGTCTCCTACGGTCCTCAGTATAGTCTATCATCTAAAGTAAGCCTAGTATCTATCTAGAGCAGTAACAGTTTAAAACAGATAAGAGAACTTACTTGGTCCAATGCTGGAGACTCGATGTGCCACACAAAAACCTTTCAAAACTACTTCAAAAATCATTTGTAAACATCTTTAAAATAAACGCTAAAATCCATCTTACAGCCCGAGTTTTACAACCTAGGCTCTGATACCACTAAATGTAACACCCCAAACCCAGCCTAGAAGTTAGGCCCGAATCTGGCATGTCACATTGGGGTGCTTTTCGAGAAACCATGGTTCATTTGAAAACCTTTCTTAATATTAAAAACTAAAGTCCCAATTTGCGTTTGTTCATTATTAATCGACATTTATTAAAAATTTATTACCAAAAAAACTTTGTTGGTTGAGAAAACTTAATTAAAATGATTGACTTATGAAAACGTGATGTTTACGACCTATTCGCAAAAGCATAGTATTTTGAAAGCAGATATTGTTTTAGAAAATCGTGATACAAAGTTTAGCAGATTTAAAACATAATAAACTAAAACTCCAAAACTAAAACCAGAATTTAAGGGAGGCCTTATTACAAAATATTAACCCAAGTTAAAAATAAATAAAATACTAGAGTCCAAAACTGCTCGTAGTGTGGCCACCTCCGAGTCCTCTAGCACGTCGAACCGCTTATTGAGGTTTACCTGAGAAAACAATATTAAAAAAAGGGTGTGAGTTTATGAAAACTTAGTGTGCATAACCCTCATCAACAAGAACATGAATCACAATAGTTTGGGCCGAAGCCCACTTCAGTAATGGTGGAAACTGGGCCTTAGCCCATAAAAGCCTCAGTTGGGCCTTAACCCATAAATATCACAAACCATATTTATCTGGGCCAGAGCCCATCTCAGATAAAACCACATATGCAATACATTAATGCCCATACCAACCCTGCCCTCCGTCTCCTGTCTAACCCTGCACTCCTATGGGGATTTAATCGACCCACCCATCCCTACACTCTTTATGTAGCACCGGTTGTGGCACTAACTTATCGGTGCAGCATAGCTGCTCGGTGGCTAAAAGCCTTCGGTGGATCCACAGTCGTCAAGCAACCATGCGATCCTATCTACACTTCCCCTTTCGAATAATCCCATCCCCATGCAACATAATAACACATGAATGCAACATACAATAATAATCATATGATAACAATCATAAATGACATACAAGAATAATCATATAACATGTAGGGGCGTTTTCATCATTTTTTCCCTCTAGGGGCATATTGGTCATTTTACCCATTGAGGGTATTTCCGTAATTTACCTACTAAGGGTATTTTCATAATTTACCTACCAAGGGTATTTTCATAATTTACCTACCAAGGGTATTTTCGTAATTTACCTACCAAGGGTATTTTCGTAATTTTGCACCTACAATGGCCTTTTTGAAGGCCCAAAGTTGCCCCGAGCGACTCGACTACCATTTTCGGTCTTACCAGACTATTGGGCCTAAACTCGATTTCGGCCCATTCAGGCTCACGCACTTGTGTGGCCCACCTAGCACAAATCTAGCCACGTATATAAAGTTCACCTAGTCTAGTTCACTATATACTACACAATCATACATTTTATTCAATTTGGCCCATAGGCCCATTGGGCCCACTTCGGCCCATCGTGGCCTAGCAGCCTCAACCCACAATAACACTACTGATGGCCTCAACTATCGCGTCGAAGCCTCCACACGTGCGCTCACACGCCCATGTCGCTACTATTGCCGTGACCGGCACTTCGGCATTTGTCGCTTTACAACAAGAGTAGAGAGAGAGTTGCCCACCTGATAGGAATTCTGAAGCTACTAAACCTGAAACACCCCACACCTGGCCCACAAGCCCTGACCGGATCTGGCATGCTCCTTGAGTAAAACGTAATTAAGTCTCGTATGACATTTTGAAAATCGTGGTGGTTTCGAAGAAAATAGATTTGGGTTGTTCTCAAGTTAAAATTTGAGTTGTAATTTAATTTTGTACTAAATCGATAATTTCATATTTCAAAAGTTACAAGTTAAAGAAATACCGAATTTTAGAGTTTAATATTTTTTTATAACTTGAAAAAAAAAACCCGTAGGTGATTGAGTTTCAAAACAATTGATGTTGTTCGTATCATATCAGAAACTTAAAACTCAATGAAAATAAAACGGTTAAGTAATAATGGCCTTATTACATCAAAATATAACCCAAAATAAATAAAGATAAACTTAATAAGAAAACCGAAAATCTGAGCTGTGTATGGCCACCGCTAAGTTCCTGCCGACCCGGTTCATCTACTGAGTGCCATATGCAAAAAGTTAGCCCACGAAGGTTGAGTCAACAGACTCAGTGTGTAACTACCAACACAGACTCCCAAAACATACCAGGCATATTAATTCACATAAAATAACTATAAACCATGATGCAACCCAACCACCTAGATCCAACCTCTACACATCACCCGTACCCACCGATCACACCGTGGGGATTACTAAATCGACCCTCCATCCGCTACACACCATCGAAGGCAGTCGCTGCAGTCAACTGCACATCGCCCTTATAATTGTGGCATAGCCACTAGATAATGTGACAGAGTCACCATATTCATATTATGTGACATAGTCACTAGATAATATGACAGAGTCACCAGATATTGTGGTAGGAACCACCAGATCACTTCCCCTTTCACATAATCACCCATATGCCCATGCAACATACAAAACATACGAATAACATGCATTATACCCTACCCCATAGCCATAAAGATATTTCTCATATATCCATATTCATATTTTATAAACTTTAATTATCTGAGAGTTAGGGGCAACGTACCTGAATGCACTGACCATGGAATGGTACCCTTAGCCTTATTCATGCATAGCCTTATTAACATATACAAATCAGTATTATTGTTAATTGGGAATTTAGGGTGGGTTACACACCTGAGTACTCGTAGATCTAATTGAAATCCTGAAAATCCTGATCTAACGCTCTAGATCCCTTTTTTCCTTGCTGCCGATTTGGTTAGCAACCAAATCCCGAAACTTCGTGATGTTCCCCCTTACATTCGGCTAAGCATTAGTACACTCAAACGGTTAGTTTTTAGCTTTTGAACGAATAGGAAACAGATATGAAACACTAGAGACCTTACCTAGATTGCTTAGCCAAATCCCGAAGATCTATCGAAAACCCCCTAAGACACCATAGTTAGAATCGACATAGTCTTAGAACAAAAAGTGGCCCTTGGCCGAATATTAATATCCCTTACCTTGATCGTCTAAATCCAGAATCTGTCACTTGTCTGTGGAGTCTATCGAAATTCTTATATGGTATATGTTAGATTCGATTCTAACATTTAATAAACCAAAGTAAATGGCCTTCGGCCTAAGATCACACTTCACTTACCTTGGGTATTCAAATCCTGAATGATCTCCCCCTAATCGTCGTCTACAAAAGAATCCCAAAATCCCCCTTCAAGGTTTCGGCCAATTGAGAATAAGAGGGATTAGATCCTTAGATTCGGCTAATCCAAAAGAAAAAGAAAGAAAAACAAAGACTATTGATCCTTACCCCTAATGTTGAAATCGATTGCACTATTGCTTAGAACCACAGGGGAATTCGGCTACTATAGAAAAGTGATTGACTTTGAAGGAGAAATAGATGAAGAAATCGGCTAGATGGTGAATGTTTCGGCTTTAAGGATTTGCAAAAAAGAAAAGAGAATGAGGGACATAAGATTCAGCTAATACTCCCAAATGGAGATGGGATATTCGACCACCAAAAGAGTAGGTATAAACTTGCAGTTGAGAGAAAGGAAAAAAGTTTAGAAGAAGGCTAAAAGAATTCAGCAATGGTGAGATTGAGAAGGGAATGCATAAATGGTTTCGGCTTTTGGTCAAGAGAGAAAAAGGTCCACAAGTGATCTCTTATTTCGGTTCCACAAGAAAAAGAACACAAGTTTTCGAGACAAAGAAATTGCACAAAGAGAATGACTAAACTCCACTATGCATATTCGGCTTCCTCCTCCTTCAACATGATCGAAATTGACACCAAAGAAATCCCTTGGCCGGCCAACTCTTCTTCCGCCTATCAGCTTCCCTCATTTTCTCCTACTTTTCCTCTTCTTTACTTATTCAAAATAATTTGAATGAGTCAACTCTTATCTCCTCCGTTTAGCCAAAATTTTAAAAGAATATGACCAAGTCTCATCCTCATCCACTTAAAGTCCTTGTGCCGTCCATCAGTACTCCTCTTTGCCAAAAAATTCAAGCCCAAAATGTTACTTAGCTGTTCGAACCTAAGCCCCCTTTCACTACTTGTAGCGTCACCTTCTAAGGCCCTAAGTGGCGTCTCCCTTGCCACTTTGCCAACTGAATTCTTGTGTCTAAAATCCCATACAATTTTTCTTAAGGTCTATCTTGCTTAGCTCCATTTTAAGTCTCAAAATCTAATATTTTTCTAAGGCATTCTCCTACATTCTAAAGTTCCCGAAGTCCACAAAACATATTCAACCGACACATAGGCATGCTACCACATACATTTAAGTTAAAATGCATAACCCCTAAATCCCGGATGTTACAAAACTGCGCTCCCAAAGCTCCTATGCCCAATGCCCACCAAGGTATCTTTTCTCTCCTCCTAGAATGCTCTTTATATAGCTAGCTTATCACCTTCCTTCTTTATATCTTTCAGATGTGGGATCCTTCCGCTAGCAGAGTTTAAATCCAACTCAAACTCTTGTTGCCCCATCTTAGCAAAATAAATACTCCCTTGCTTCTCATGAGATTCGAACTCAGGCTCCCTTGTAACATAATCCACGCTGGTAGCCACTTTACCAACTAGCTCCTTGTTTCTACAATCATGCACAACTAAATATAAGTCCTATGGCCAAATTCAAAGATCCATTTAAAAAGAAAACCAAAATGCAAGCACCAAGACTTGAGCCTTGGACCTCCTTCCTTCCTCTATGGCGTCACCCCCCTTGCCTCTTATGTGGCGTCACTTTGCCACTACACCACACACTCCACTTGTCATTTTTCCCCACATTTTATTCTTAAAGCCTACCTACCAACTCCCAAGGTTTTTTTCACCTAAAACCAAAATTTTTCCCGTGGCCTAACTTTAACCCGGGACTTCATAAAAGCCTCCTAACCTTCTAAAATCACTCACCTAATAGGTCCAACTTGCCTTAGTACCATTCTCTTGTTCTCAAAAATTTTAAACGCTCTTACGCCTAAAGCCCAATGGGCCCAATCCTACTGGGCCCAACTTTGGGGATGTTACAGATATAAAACGTTTATACCCCGACGTCGAGATTGTCTTTAATCATCAAAACATGCAATTAAAAGGCTATTTGGCTTTTTGGTTGAATGAAAAATTGACACCCAGCACGTTAGGGCATAATTCTTCGAACTTCCAAACACACAAATATTGCCTTATTTTGAAAAATTTCAGATACACAATCTTAAAACCGGCTCAAAATACATTTTTAATGAAATGGAACATTTAGTAAAAGTTTTAAAATAGTGGAGTTTGTAACATAAAACATCAACAAGAAGCAATAACATAGCATTAGGCATGAAAAACACACAAACCCAATATCATATTTATGAACGATAATTATAGCAATAATTTAAATATGTCAAAATACAATAATGATAACTGCATGGTTTAAAAGACATATATTAATAATCGCAAATCAATAAGCTACAAGATATAGTAATCCTTCAAAATTGTCAATGGCAATTTAATATAAAATAAATTCATGAATGCTAACAAATATATTTAAAATAAATAAAGTAAGTGGATTTTGAAATTAACACTTTATGGAGTTATTTAAAATGGAATAATTTGTGAATGAACTTATGAGATACATATTTTAAAAAGAACTTGAAATGAATCATTCAAAATAAAAACATAATATACACATTTAAATATATATATATATATATATATATGTAAACGAATATAAGTAATAAGATATAAAATGTATGAAATGGATTAAAGTATACAATAAAATACGATTTTATCATTATATATACATGTATGTATAAAATAGTAGTGTATAGATATTTTTAAATTAAATATTATATAAGTTATCAAAGAAATACATAGTATATGATTTAAAATTAAAATATTTTGTAACACCAAACCCTAGTCAATACGCCTACAATAGAATCGGTATGTCACCGAGGAAAATATTTTGAAAAAGAATCGAATAACAATTAAATCTTTGTGAAAACTCTTTGAAATTCTATATTTGTAGAAATCGATGTTTAATAAGTTAAAATTAAAATTTACTTTGAAATTTCATAAATAAAACTTTAAAACTTAGTGGATAAATCATAGGTTAGAAAATATTTGTTTCATTTTAAGAAAACTCGAATTAATACTTTGAAAACCATTTGCATTTTGAATGTAGAAACTTAATATTTGGAAATCATTAAAATTGTAGAAAACACTTAATCTATATTTTACTATCAAATTATTTATATTACCCGATGGTAAGATTTTAAAACCATTGCTTTTTATTATTTTAGAAAACTTTGAGCTCCATTATTAAATTAATCAAATAATTTATAATCCATATTTAAAACATATCCAAAGCATATAAATAATCCAAAACATAATTAAAGAGGCCTTATTACAAACCCAAAATAAAACAAAACCAAATTAAAATAAACTAAAGTACCCCAAATCGTAGTTCATGTAAAATCAAATTTTATTGCATGGCCTCCTCGAGTTCATCCGGCCCTCATCCGCGATCTCCGAATCACCGAAATAATAAGGAGAAGGTGAGTCACCAAGACTCAGGTGCATAAATCCTTCCCGATTAATGCAACATTCTTACACAATTTATAATCAAGCAACATATATAAATATATAATGCACCCAACCTAGCCATCCTTAACTCCGCTTTCTACCCGTGTGGTACCAAACCACCGGTGGTGCTAAACCACCGTGACCCAAAGTCACGATATCCAAAATGTGATACCAAATCACTGGTGACCAAAGTCACGAATAATCAAGTTGTGGGGCCAACCCACGTGTGATACCAAATCACTGGCGACAATCCCATATCTCAAAAGTGGGGCCAACCCACGGTGGTGCTAGACCACAGGGACGAGACGCTATGAGGTGGCAAACCTCTGGTGTCCCAAAGACACAAATGTGATACCAAATCACTGGAGGTGCCAAACCTCTGGTGTCCAAAGACACAGATATCAAATCCTTCCCCCTCCACTCATAATCCCGAACCAATATATATGTAGAGTATAAATCATGCCATCATACTTTGATATGATCATATTACACATAAAAATCGTAAATCATGATATCAATCCACATATATTAATATCATATTGAAACGGACTTACCCGAATCCTCATTTATACCATCATGGTATCATATCAAGATCTCATCGTTTTCCACTTTGATAAAATGATTAGTAAATTATTATTATATAAATATATACATAACCGAATTATAAAGTGTGTAAGGTACACACCTGATAATAGTGATAACTAAACCTTCCCGCTCGTCGATAACCTCGGAATCTCGAACAACAACAATATGCGATTTCTCTCCGGTTGGTGCTTCATAACCCGATGAAGAACCACGAACAAACAATGGCTCGGGGGTACGAACGACTTCAAATAATCGGTTATCACCGGCAGAGGGTCCACATCTTGGTGGAAAGTCTCAGACTCCTGATATAGCCCTTCGTTTGAAATTTGAGGGTATGGCAGAACCACCCCTCTTCCAAACACTATGAACTGCTCTTTTTGAACACATTCTTGATTGCCCCAAAATCTAATGTTCACAAAAGAAGATAATAAACGGACGATAGAGTCCCCTAAAACTTAATCGATTAGTAGACCATCTAAAACGATATAACAAGTGTAAAGATCCTTACCTTAACACTTCGATTCAATTCCGAAAATCGTCACTTGCCTATGGAGTTGGTCAAAAATCCTTGAATGATGAAATCCTTTCCACACGATTTTAGTATGGCTATGGTCGACTATCAATAAAGAAATGATCAACACTCCACTATACCACTACCAAAATAAAAGGGTTTGATTGGAAAAAGATGAGATAATGATTTCGGTCAAAAAGGAAAATCCTCTCAAGGTAATACAATTTCGGCAATGTGGTTGAGTGAGACACAAATAGGATTCGGCTAGAGTGGAGAAAGAGAAAGGAAAAGAAAAGTGAAAATAGGAGAAGGAGAATTCAGTTTGCAAATAATGGAAGAAAAGAAAAGAGAATTGAGAGGAGAAAGATTCGGCCAAAGGAAAGTAAAAGAATAAATGTGGATTTTGAACAATATGAAAAAGATTGAAAAAGAGAGATGAGAACAAAAGGGGTTGTTTTCGGCTACAAAGAATTAAAAGATGAGAGGGAGGTTCCAAAGAAGATTCAGCCAAAAGCCTAAGAGGAAATATCAACAACACCAATGGACATTCGGTTATGGCCCACTTTGGTGCATTAGAGAAAAGTTGGTAAAGTTCAAAGGGTTTTTGGTTAATACACAAAACAAAGAAAGAAGGCCAAAACTAAAACAAAATTCACCTTATTGCCAAGAACATAATCGGCTAAGGAGGAGAGCTTTTGAGAGGAAAGGAAAAATACCAAAAGATGAACAAAATGCACAAAATGCTCCAATTGGCCAACTAAAACCCCCCAACTTCCTATCAACATTCGGCCACCCCTAGCCACACATGCCGTCCATATTCATGGACAATTAGCCATTAAAAAGCTTCCAAAAACCTCACCTTAAACCAAGCCTTATGTCCCCCATCCTTCCTTAATCCATATGATTCCTTTCCCAAAGTTCAAGCTTTCCTATTTTGCTATCAAACTTACCATAAAAATTAAAAGTCCAACTTACCTTAATTAGAGCTTGACCGACACTTAATGCTAGGATACGTAAAAATAAAGTCTTCAAATGCATTCCATGATACTCGAACCACTTCCCTCAAGCAATCCTTCATGCTTCATATCCACCTTGCCACTAACTCCTCATGTGCTAAATTTAACTCTTAAATTAACTTAAGTGTCAAGTTCACCTAATCCACTTCACTAAATTCTTCAAACTAAAATTACTCTAACTATGTAAATAAATCCAATCCTACACAAGACTATGATAAACACACAAACAATACTACCCGAGCTAACACAAGTAACTAGATGACATACAAACTTTTCCTAAAGCCTAAGGCCCAATCGGTCCAATCCTACTAGGCCCAATTTCGGGATGTTACAGTTCTACCCTTTTGAAAGAAATTTCATCCTCGAAATTTCCAACTAACTAACAGTCGTACCTCCTATCTCGCCACACTACGCTCTTGCTGTGCACTCTGATCTTAATAAAACCACAATGTACTTTTTAACAAAATCTTGAATCCTTTTTCCCACAACCAAACATCTAATCCACAATAGGAAATCGTTATCTAACACTTATACCAAAAATTTTCCTACATTCAACCATCACTTCCAACCAAAACATACCTGACTTGAGAGTGAGGAAACAAACCCGAGCCTTATGCTCCTTAGATCTGCATCTCAAGCATGCTCCTAACTCCTCCAGTATTCTCCCGGATGACACCTTCCACAGTAATCGCAAGCCAAAAAGTTCGATCATGCCTTGACATGTTTTACAGAACGAGATTGTGACCCTAGAGAACCGTGATCTCTATTCTTCTTACAATCCATAGACCCAACTCGAAGTACTTCATCGATTCCTTTAACCTCCTCCAAAACTTCCTTAACTATCTGAGTCAGTTCATCAATCCCAACTCGATCATGAGACCCTATCTCAGCCACTAACACATCGGCCTTTACCACGTCCACGACGACCACGATTCGAATGCTCAAGTCTAACGTCTCTACTTATCTAATTTAAAAGTTTTATGCATTAGTCATTATTCCACTATCTTTAAAACATAGTTTTATGAATAGTTTTAATAAGAGGTTGTTTCGCGAGTACATCCAACCTATAGTTTTGGGTCTCTAGAGTAGTTCCTACTACTATACAATCATATCATCATCATTATATCATCAAGATCAACAGTTTGAAGTACTTACCCGGGTGGATCGGTGCCAGAGACTCGGTGCCATGCTTTTCCAACCATATAATTTTAAACAAAAACATTTTAAAACTATACTTTAAATCATTTTGGGCCTTGAGCCCACAGCCGAGCTTTTGAACTTAGCTCTGATGCCAATTTGTAACATCCCAAACCCGGTCAATATGCCACGACCGAATCTGGTATGTCACTGAGGAAAATATTTTGAAAAAAAATCGAATAACAATTAAATCTTTGTGAAAAACTCTTTGAAATTCTATATTTGTAGAAATCAGATGTTTAATAAGTTAAAATTAAAAATTTACTTTGAAATTTCATAAATAAAACTTTAAAACTTAGTGGATAAATCATAGGTTAGAAAACATTTGTTTCATTTTAAGAAAACTCGAATTAATATGTAACATCCTGAATTAGGGGTTGTCTAAAATTTAATTATTTTTCCCATGTGTGTACTTGAAGAATTAAATGCTATGATCATTTGACATGTTTTAGGGTCTAGAAATAACCCCGAGCTAGGCCTGACTTAGAACTAAAAATTTCTTTCTAAGTGTTTTAAAGAAGGGAGCTAGGTGAGTTAGGGGTTAATTAAAATTTAGGGAGAAGCATGACACAAAGAATTAATTGGCAAAGTGGCTTCCATGTGCCATTTAAAGGCTTAGGGGGGACGAATGGGCAGGTCTTGGGTTTGATTCTTGAGAGATACAAGGGGGGGATGAGTTTTATTTTTGGGCTTTTTGGCGTTAAAAGAAAGGGGGCCAAGTAAGAAGCTTTAAAGAATTTTGTGGGTAAGGTTTAGACATGAAAGTTGGGTTGGCTAAGTGGCTACCGTGCGCCACTTAGGAGTTGGAGGTGAAGATGGGCGTAGGTTTGAATGGCTGGAGCAGCGTTTTGCATTTTATTTTTATATATGCGGTGATGGGCTTAAGTAGGAAGGCTTTAAAATTAAATGATAGGGTTCTATGACATGAAAGTCAATTGGGAGAAATGGCATGGGGCGTTGGAAGAGAGGGCTGCGTTAGGTCTTGTGTTCGAACCAATGAAACAGCAATTGGTTTTGTTTTTTTTTATGCAGCTGGCGTGATTGGGAGTAAGCTGATGGCATAATTTTGGACTCTTAAATTTATAAGAGTGAGCTTAATTTTTGCTCTAAAATTCTACCGAGGTATAGGTGTTAGTAGCTTATTTTCATTCAATTTGTTTATGGAGATTAAGGGATAAATGAAGGATAAACCTTGCTTTATCTTTTGATAATTAAAAGCCAAATTAATCACAAAAGGAAGGTGATGGCGGCTATGGGACTCTTTGGGGGTCATCTACATTCGCTTTTATCACTAGGAGGTGCCAAAATTTCATGAAAACTGCTTTTTTTCTCTCTTGTTGTCTGGTCAATTCTCCTTAGCCATAGAAGGCAAAATTCTTCAAAATTCCCTTGCTTTTTATTTCTTATTCCTATTAGCCGAACCTACCCCCTCTTCCACTCAAGAAATTCCAGCCTTTCCATCTTGTGATTGGCCGAATCTCTTAAGGGCTGTAAACTTTTCTTTTGTAGTTCTCCAAGTGACATAGTGGGAGGGACTGAAGCCGATTAAAGGAAGCTTTTAGGATTTGATCCCCTAAGATAACGTGGGATCTCGAAGACTCAAGTGACAAATTCAGGATTTCGGTGAGTTTGGTCAAGAGATCTAACATCGTAGATCGAATCTTCGAGATCTAGGATACGCGTTAGTAACAGGTGTGTAAACTCTTTACACACATTATTAGTAAACTTTTCTATATTGTTGCCTTGTTAATAATTATTGTAGTGATCTATGATATATGCTTGTGGGCTTAAGCATGGATTCCGGGTAAGTCCCCTGTACGTGATCTATTGATATATGATTTTGTATGCCATCACATGCTGTTAAATGCCATGCCTAAATACATGATATATGATAATTGATATGTAAGCACGATGATGGTGGGATTGATGAGAGGAGGGGGATGATCCTATGGACTGTCACCAGTGGTTTTGACCACAGGATGGGCTGGCCCCATCAGATTTATTGTGACTTCGGTCACCTGTGGTTTTGACCACACCGTTGATAATTGTGACTAAGTCCCAGTGGTTTGGGACCACCAGTGGTTTTGACCACATTATGATATTTTGTGACCTATGGTCATCAGTGGTTTTGACCACACGATGGGTTGGCCCCCTCATTTATTTTGTGACACTAGTCACTAGTGGTTTTGACCACCAGTGGTTTTGACCACACGGGGTAGTAAAGGACTACGGATGGTTAGTTGGGTTGCATGTGCATGTTTATTAATGACTTGTGTATGAGTTACTTTATCGGGTGGGGGATTACACACTGAGTCTTGGTGACTCACCCCTTCCGTTACCATTTTGCAGATGAGTAGATCGCGGAGATGGAGCCGGAGAGGACTCGAGGCGGCCATGCTTATCGTTGGATTTGAATTTATTTTGTCATAATTAATATTATTTATTTACTAAGTTTTTATTTTGGGATTGTAATAAGGCCGCTATTATTATTGTTTGGTTGTTATTTTATTTTTTTATTTTGCTCATGTTATATTACAAATGGAATCTTATAAATATTAAGTGAACCAGTTAAAAGCAACTTTTTCAACTAAGTAACTTCAACGAGTTTTTCAAAGATGCACCATCGGGTAACAAAAATAAACCAAGTCAATTATAACCTTGACAAATTTTAAAGTTTTACATGATCAAACGTTTTTAAGGGTTCATCAACCCAACCATGTTTTTTCAAAATGACCCCAACTGAGTTTTATCAAACCCCGATTTAATACCTTAGCCACATTTTCACAAGTTTTTCACCAGACACTCAACACGATTCAAATTATTTTACTCCGTGACATACCAGATCCGGTCAGGGCTCATGGGTCGGGTTTGGGGTGTTACATTTTTGGTATCAGAGCCCAGTTCAAAACTCAGCTATGGGGGGCCCAAGGCCCAAAATGTTTTGTTTTTGTGTTAGTAGGCCTTATTGGAATGTTTTAGAATGTTTTGAAACTATTTTTGGCTCGAACGGCATGGCACCGAGTCTCTGGCACCAATCCGCCCAGGTAAGTACTTCTATCTATATCTTTGTGAATATTTGATGAGGGGTAGGAGGGTAAATTGGGAACGTAGACTATTAGAATATAAATTGTTGAACCCTAGGGTTAGCATACCCCAACAAATAATGCATAAGATTTAATAATCTCTTAAACAACCCTGTGAGTTGTCACTGAGCAAGGGATGTGGCAATCGTTATACGCATGTCTAGGATTGGATTCGGTGGGAGCCTGGTATTTAAGCAGTCCTAGTGACTCACCTCCTACTCGCTCGAATCCTACGTGGTGCGTAGTAACGATTCATCCTAGTTGAGACGACACACTCACAGGCCAAACTTAATAACTAAAACCTGAAAGGGACTAGCCGTTTTGTTTTTGAAGTAATTAAAACTTTGCTTTAAAAAAATGAAAAAAATGACCAAAATACCCCTCAGTTTGAAAAATGACCAAAATACCCCTGGCTTGTAAATTACCAAAATGCCCTCCGTATGAAAAAAAATTCCAAATAGAAAAATTCAAAATATCCTTCTTTTGTGAAATCAATTAGAACCAAATTTTGGAAATCTTTGTATGAAAAATTACAAAAATACCCCTAGTGGTGAAATTACAAAATTGCCCCTAGCCAACAAAATTACCAGAATAACCCTGATTTTCAAAAATTTTGCAACATCACTATTTTGGAAAATGCAATTACCAAAAAGAGCCCTCAAAGTTTTACAACTTTTGAAATATCCCTGATTTGTGAAAAATTACCGAAATACCCCTGAGGTCCAAAATTACCGAAATACCCCCGAATTTCAAAATTTTTTGAAATACCCTGGGAAATTAAGAGTTTCAATATACTTTTTGACAAAATCATCCAAAAATTTTTATTTTTGAAAAATTACAAAAATACCTTTGTAGGACAAATTAAGAGAATACCCCTAGGTAGTGGAAAAACAATCACAATGAAAACTACAACGTCTCTTTGAATGAATGAATGGAAAACTGTGTGCATGTATGATTGCGAGAGAACCACTCCTAAAACTCTTATCATAAAATTTCTTTGCGGATAATCAAGTGAAATACTAATGCATAAAATTCTTAAACAAATAAACGCAATCGTTAGAAATAAGTACAAGAGGTCGTGGACGTCTGCCCCGTGGCCGTGGAAGGGGTAAGATGACTTTGTCTGAGCCAGCAGGGTCTGAACATGGGTCTGGAAGTGAGATGCCGGATCTGTCGGCGGCGAAAACTGAGTTTCAGGATCAGACGGGTGGCAATGATGTAGTATCTCAAGCTGTATTACAGGTATTAGAACGAGTTGCTAAGGCAGGCGCGGGTGCAGGAGCCCGTAAATCTGTGGTTGAACGACTCTGGGCTAACGGAGCAGAAGTATTTAGGGGAGTTTCTAGAGTGGCACCCAGTGCGGCGGAGTACTGGTTGGAAGCAACAGAAAGGATCATGGATAACCTAGATTTCATAGCTGAGGAGAAGTTGAAGGGAGTAATTTCTTTGCTTCGGGATGAGTCATATCAATGGTGGCTCACCGTAAGGGATGGAGCGGTGGCAGAAAATCTTACCTGGGAATTCTTCAGGGATGCCTAGTAAAAGAAGTATATCAGAACTAGCTACGTGGATGCACAGCGAAAGGATTTCTTGAACCTGGTTCAGGGTAATAAGACGGTGGCAGAGTATGAGGCTGAATTTCTCCGGTTGAGTAGGTATGCTCGTGGTATTGTGGGTACCGAGCATGAGCGCTGTGTTAGATTCGAGGACGGGCTGAGAGATGAGCTGAGGATGATGATAGCTCCACAACAGGAACGGGAGTTCGTGATCTTAGTGGAGAAATCGAAGGTTGTTGAAGGGGTAAGACAGTCGGTTAGACAGAACCAAGATCGAAATTGGAATAAGAGGAGTTCGGAACCTTCAAGGTTCTCGGGTAATCAGCAGAAGAAGACAAAGTTTGGTGGGTCGGATCAAGCTACTAGGCCTGCTGCTGCTACAAATCCTCAATGGCTGCCACGGTATGCTCGGTGTGGCAAGTCTCACACAGGGGAGTGTTGGAATGGTAATCGGGGATGCTTCGAGTGTGGGTCCTTGGAGCATCGAGTTAGAGATTGTCTGAAGAAAGCAGCTAGGCTGATATCAGAGGGTCAGGATCGTGCACCGAATAGAAGGGATAACCAACAACCAGCGAGGGGGTCGAGGTGCAGGAAGAGGAGGTAATGGTGCTGGCAGAGGTCGTAGGGCACCGAGGGGAGGTACCGGTGGTACTGAGGCTAGGCAACCTGGTTTGGTCTATGCCGCGAGGCGTCAAGAGGAGGGCGACGCACCGGACGTCATAACCGGTATGTTCTTGATCTTTGGTGTGCCCTATAATACTTTGATTGACATTGGCTCGACTCACTCGTACATTGCTAGTAGCGTAGTGGAAACTCTGCATCTAGACTCTAAGCTTACTTCTAGGAAGATGACTGTATTAAGCCCCTTAGGTCACTCTGTAGAAGTAAGTAAACTCTATAGGAACGTACCCCTAGAACTCTACGGGGTCGTGTTTTTGGCAGACTTGATGGAACTACCGTTCCGAGAGTTTGACCTAATCCTCGGGATGGATTGGCTAGTGAAGTATCAGGCTAGCCTGGATTGCGCAGCTAAGCGCATGGTAGTAAAGACCGTGGAAGGTGATGAGGTGGTGATGATAGGTAAAAGGAGGGATTACCTGTCTAATCTGGTTTCGGGATTAAAGGCAGAAAGGATGGTTAGGAAGGGTTGTGAAGCTTATGTGGTGCATGTCTATGCTTTGGAAGCTAAGGATGTTACTGTGGGAGATGTCCGGACTGTAAGGGACTATGTGGATGTGTTTCCAGAGGAACTTCCAGGTCTACCTCTGGACCGTGAGGTTGAATTTGGTATAGATCTGTTACCCGAAACTGCGCCCGTATCTATAGCTCCGTATCGGATGGCGTCGAAGGAATTGGTAGAGTTGAAGGCGCAGATTTAGGGACTGTTGGATAGAGGGTTCATCCGACCAAGTGTATCACCTTGGGGAGCTCCAGTGCTTTTTGTCAAAAAGAAGGATGGGACAATGAGGATGTGTATAGACTATCGGCAGCTGAATAAGTTGACAATAAAGAACCAGTATCCTTTTCCCAGAATAGACGATCTATTCGATCAACTCAAAGGGGCATCGGTGTTCTCTAAGATTGATCTTAGGTCAGGGTACCATCAGCTTAAGGTGAAGGAGGTTGATGTCCACAAGACGGCATTCCGTACTCGGTATGGTCACTACGAGTTTTTGGTAATGCCTTTTGGTTTGACTAATACACCAGCCGCGTTTATGGACATAATGAACTGAGTTTTCCAACCATATCTTGATCGGTTCATCGTGGTCTTCATAGACAACATTTTGGTGTACTCGAAGTCTGAGGAGGAGCATGACGCACATCTTCATGTGGTTCGCAAGTTCTAAGGGAGAAAGCAGGTTATCGCCAAATTCAAAGAAGTCGAGTTCGGCTCAAGGAGGTAACTTTTCTAGGGCATGTAGTTTCAGCTGAGGGCATCAGGGTGGATCCCCGTAAGATTGAGGCGGTATTGGAGTGGAAGCCACCAAAGTCAGTTACGGAAATTCAGAGTTTTTTGGGGTTGGCAGGATATTATAGGAGATTTGTGGAAAATTTCTCCTTAATTGCAGCACTGTTGACTAAGCTATTGAGAAAAGGAGTTCTGTTTGTGTGGTCTGAGAAGAAGCAAGAGAGTTTGGATAAGCTACAGAGGATTCTGAGAGAAGCACCAGTCTTAATTCAGCCTGAGGCCGGAAAGGAGTTCACGGTATACTGTGATGCATCACATACTGGTTTAGGGTGTGTATTGATGCAAGAAGGGAAGGTGGTCGCTTATGCGTCACGGCAGTTGAGGCCTCACGAAGCTAACTACCCGACACATGATTTGGAATTGGCTGCTGTGGTATTTGCCTTGAAGATTTGGAGGCACTACCTGTATGGGGAGAAGTCGGTGGTGTACACAGATCATAAGAGTCTGAAGTACCTACTGGCTCAGAAAGATTTAAATGTGAGGCAGCGGAGGTGGATTGAGTTGTTGAAGGACTACGACTGCTCAATCGAATACCATCCGGGGAAGGCTATTATGGTAGCTAATGCATTGAGCCGAAAGGTGGTAGCGGATTTGCGAGCTATGTTCGCTCATCTAAGTCTCTATGAGGATGGGAGCCTTTTGGGGGAATTGCAGGTGAAGCCGTCTTGGATTAATGAGGTCAAAAAAAGGCAGATGATTGATGAAGCTTTGAATACTCGTAGGTTGCAAGTACAGAATGGTGAGGCCAAAGGTTTCAGCTTGGGTAGTGATGGAGTGTTACACTTTCGGGGGAGAGTATGCATGCCTAAGGATGATGAGTTGAGGCAGCGAATCCTTAAAGAAGCTCATAGCAGTGCGTACGCTATGCACCCAGGAAGCAGCAAGATGTATCGGGATTTAAGGGAGAAGTTTTGGTAGCCGGGTCTGAAGTGAGAAGTAACCAAGTTAGTGGGCAAGTGTCTAACATGCCAGCAAGTTAAGGCTGAGCATCAATTGCCATCAGGGCTGTTACAGCTGGTAAGGATTCCACAGTGGAAGTGGGAGGAAATTACTATGGATTTCATAAGTGGGCTTCCCCTTACGCCCAGTAAGAAAGATGCCGTATGGGTGGTAGTAGACCGGTTAACTAAGTCAGCCCATTTCATACCAGTAAGGGTTGATTATTCCCTCCAAAGGCTAGCTAAGTTGTATATCACTGAGATAGTGCGGTTACATGGAGTATCGGTGTCCATTATCTCTGATCGGGATCCTCGATTCACGTTGAGATTTTGGAAGGCCTTACATCAGGAGTTAGGCACTAAGTTGAATTTCAGCACGGCTTTCCATCCGCAGTCTGATGGACAATCTGAGAAGGTTATCCAAGTATTGGAAGATATGCTGAGGGGCTGTGTTTTGGACTTTCGTGGTAGTTGGGAGGAGTACCTACCTTTGGCAGAGTTCGATTATAACAATAGTTATCAAGCGAGTATTCAGATGGCACCGTATGAGGCGCTGTATGGTCGAAAATGTCGTACTCCTACATGTTGGACGGAACTAGGAGAACGTCGGATGTTGGGACCAGAGTTAGTAGCAGAGACAGAGGATAAGGTTAGAGTAATTCGGGATCATCTTAAGGAGGCATCAGATAGGCAGAAATCCTACGCTAATCTTAAGCGCAGAGAGGTTGAATATGCAGTGGGTGATAAGGTCTTCTTGAAGGTATCACCTTGGAAGAAGGTGCTGAGGTTTGGCCGGAAGGGCAAGCTAAGCCCTAGGTTCATCGGACCATACACGGTGTTGAAACGTGTGGGACCGGTAGCTTACCAACTTGAGTTGCCAATAGAATTGAGCTAGATCCATGATGTCTTCCATGTTTCGATGCTGAGGCGCTATCGATCAGATCCATCACATGTAGTGTCGGTAGCGGAAATTGAAGTGAACTCAGACTTGTCTTTCGAGGAGGAGCCAGTACAAATCTTGGATCAAGATGTCAAGGTTCTGAGGAGGAAGTCAATGCCGTTGGTGAAGGTGTTATGGTGAAACCATGGTACAGAGGAGGCCACATGGGAACCCGAGGATGTGATGCGGCAACAATACCCCCAGCTCTTCTGATCCAGGTAATTTCGAGGCCGAAATTCTTTTTAAGGGGGTAGAACTGTAACATCCTGAATTAGGGGTTGTCTAAAATTTAATTATTTTTCCCATGTGTGTACTTGAAGAATTAAATGCTATAATCATTTGACATGTTTTAGGGTCTAGAAATAACCCCGAGCTAGGCCTGACTTAGAACTAAAATTTCTTTCTAAGTGTTTTAAAGAAGGAGCTAGGTGAGTTAGGGGTTAAGTAAAATTTAGGGAGAAGCATGACACAAAGAATTAATTGGCAAAGTGGCTTCCATCGCCATTTAAAGGCTTAGGGGGACGAATGGGCGTGTCTTGGGTTCGATTCTTGGGAGATACAAGGGGATGAGTTTTATTTTGGGCTTTTGGCGTTAAAGGAAAGGGGCCAAGTAAGAAGGCTTTAAAGAATTTTGTGGGTAAGGTTTAGACATGAAAGTTGGGTTGGCTAAGTGGCTACCGTGCGCCACTTAAGAGTTGGAGGTGAAGATGGGCGCAAGTTCGAATGGCTGGAGCAGCGTTTTGCATTTTATTTTTATATATACGGTGATGGGCTTAAGTAGGAAGGCTTTAAAATTAAATGATATGGTTCTATGACATGAAAGTCAATTGGGAGAAATGGCCTGGGGCGTTGGAAGAGAGGGCTGCGTTAGTGTGGTCTTGTGTTCGAACCAATGAAACAGCAATTGGTTTTGTTTTTTTTATGCAGCTGGCATGATTGGGAGTAAGCTGATGGCATAATTTTGGACTCTTAAATTGATAAGAGTGAGCTTAATTTTTGCTCTAAAATTCAGCTGGAGGTATAGGTGTTAGTAGCTTATTTTCATTCAATTTGTTTGAGGAGATTAAGGGATAAATGAAGGATAAACCTTGCTTTATCTTTTGATAATTAAAAGCCAAATTAATCACAAAAGGAAGGTGATGGCCGACTATGGGACTCTTTGGGGGGCCATCTACATTCGGTTTTATCACTAGGGAGGTGCCAAAATTTCATGAAAACTGTTTCTTTTTCTCTCTTGTTGCTGGCCAAATTCTCCTTAGCCATAGAAAGCAAAATTCTTCAAAAATCCCTTGCTTCTTATTTCTTATTCCTATTAGCCGAACCTACCCCCTCTTCCACTCAAGAAATTCCAGCCCTTCCATCTTGTGATTGGCCGAATCTCTTAGGGGCTGTCAACTTTTCTTTTGTAGTTCTCCAAGTGACATAGTGGGAGGGACTTAAGCTGATTAAAGGAAGCTTTCGAGGTTTGATTCCCTAAGAGAATGTGGGATCTCGAAGACTCGAGTGACAAATTCAGAATTTCGGTGAGTTTGGTCAAGAGATCTAGCATCGTAGATTGAATCTTCGGGATCTAGGATATGCGTTAGTAACAGGTGTGTAAACTCTTTACACACTTTATTAGTAAACTTTGCTATATTGTTGCCTTGTTAATAATTATTGTAGTGATCTATGATATATGCTTGTGGGCTTAAGCATGGATTCCGGGTAAGTCCCCTGCACGTGATCTATTGATATATGATTTTGTATGCCATCACATGTTGTTAAATGCCATGCCTAAATACATGATATATGATAATTGATATGTAAGCATGATGATGGTGGGATTGATGAGAGGAGGGGGATGTACCTATGGACTGTCACCAGTGGTTTTGACCGCAAGATGGGTTGGCCCCATCAGATTTATTGTGACTTCAGTCACCAGTGGTTTTGACCACACCGTTGATAATTGTGACTAAGTCCCAGTGGTTTGGTACCACCAGTGGTTTTGACGACATTATGATATTTTGTGACCTATGGTCATCAGTGGTTTTGACCACACGATGGGTTGGCCCCATCATTTATTTTGTGACACTAGTCACCAGTGGTTTTGACCACCAGTGGTTTTGACCACATGGGGTAGTAAAGGAGTACGGATGGTTAGTTGGGTTGCATGTGCATGTTTATTAATGACTTGTGTATGAGTTACTTTACCGGGTGGGGGATTACACACTGAGTCTTGGTGACTCACCCCTTCCCTTACCATTTTGCAGATGAGTAGATCACGGTGATGGAGCCGAGAGGACTCGAGGCGGCCATGCTTATCGTTGGATTTGAATTTATTTTGTCATAATTAATATTATTTATTTTCTAAGTCTTTTTATTTTGGGATTGTAATAAGGCCGCTATTATTATTGTTTGGTTGTTATTTTATTGCTTTATTTTACTCATGTTATATTAAAAATGAAATCTTATAAATATTAAGTGAACCGGTTAAAAGCAACTTTTTCAACTAAGTAACTTCTACGAGTTTTTCAAAGATGTACCATCGGGTAACAAAAATAAACCAAGTCAATTATAACCTTGACAAATTTTAAAGTTTTACATGATCAAACGTTTTTAAGGGTTCATCAACCCAACCATGTTTTTCAAAATAACCCCAACTGAGTTTTATCAAACCCCGATTTAATACCTTAGTCACATTTTCACAAGTTTTTCACCAGACACTCAACACGATTCAAATTATTTTACTGCGTGACATACCAGATCCGGTCAGGGCTCATGGGCCGGGTTTGGGGTGTTACATAATACTTTGAAAACCATTTGCATTTTGAATGTAGAAACTTAATATTTGGAAATCATTAAAATTGTAGAAAACACTTAATCTATATTTTACTATCAAACTATTTATATTACCCGATGGTAAGATTTTAAAACCATTGCGTTTTATTATTTTAGAAAACTTTGAGCTCCATTATTAAATTAATCAAATAATTTATAAGCCATATTTAAAACATATCCAAAGCATATAAATAATCCAAAACATAATTAAAGAGGCCTTATTACAAACCCAAAATAAAACAAAAACCAAATTAAAATAAACTAAAGTACCCCAAATCGTAGTTCAAGTAAAATCAAAATTTATCGCATGGCCTCCTCGAGTTCATCCGGCTCCTCATCCGCGATCTCACAAAACACCTGAAATGATAAGGGAGAAGGTGAGTCACCAAGACTCAGTGCATAAATCCTTCCCCCGATTAATGCAACATTCTTACGCAATTTATAATCAAGCAACATATATAAATATATAATGCACCCAACTTAGCCATCCTTAACTCCTTTTCTACCTCGTGTGGTACCAAACCACTGGTGGTGCCAAACCACTGGTGACCCAAAGTCACGATATCCAAAAATATGATACCAAATCACTGGTGACCAAAGTCACGAATAATCAAGTTGTGGGGCCAACCCACGTGTGATACCAAATCACTGGCGACGATCCCATATCTCAAAAGTGGGGCCAACCCACGGTGGTGCTAGACCACAGGGACGAGACGCTATGAGGTGCCAAACCTCTGGTGTCTCAAAGACACAAATGTGATACCAAATCACTGGAGGTGCCAAACCTCTGGTGTCTAAAGACACAGATATCAAATCCTTCCCCCTCCACTCATAATCCCAAACCAATATATATGTAGAGTATAAATCATGCCATCATACTTTGATATGATCATATTACACATAAAAATCGTAAATCATTATATCAATCCACATATATTAATATCATATCGAAACGGACTTACCCGAATCCTCATTTATACCATCATGGTATCATATCAAGATCTCATCATTTTCCACTTTGATAAAATGATTAGTAAATTATTATTATATAAATATATACATAATCGAATTATAAAGTGTGTAAGGAACACACCTGATAATAGTGATAACTAAACCTTCCCGCTCGTCGATAACCTCGGAATCTCGAACAACAACAATATGCGATTTCTCTCCGGTTGGTGCTTCATAACCCGATGAAGAACCACGAACAAACAATGGCTCGGGGGTACGAACGACTTCAAATAATCGGTTATCACCGGCAGAGGGTCCACATCCCGGTGGAAAGTCTTGGACTCCCGATATAGCCCTTCGTTTGAAATTTGAGGGTATGGCAGAACCACCCCTCTTCCAAACACTATGAACTGCTCTTTTTGAACCCATTCTTGATTGCCCTAAAATCTAACGTTCACGAAAAGAAGATAATAAACGGACGATAGAGTCCCCTAAAACTTAATCGATTAGTAGACCATCTATAGCGATATAACAAGTGTAAAGATCCTTACCTTAACACTTCGATTCAATTTCGAAAATCGTCACTTGCCTATGGAGTTGGTCAAAAATCCTTGAATTATGAAATCCTTGCCACACGATTTTAGTATGGCTATGGTCGACTGTCAATAAAGAAATGATCAACACTCCACTATACCACTACCAAAATAAAAGGGTTTGATTGGAAAAAGAAGAGATAATGATTTTGGTCAAAAAGGAAAATCCTCTCAAGGTAATACAATTTCGGCAATGTGGTTGAGTGAGACACAAATAGGATTCGGCTAGAGTGGAGAAAGAGAATGGAAAAGAAAAGTGAAAATAGGAGAAGGAGAATTCGGTTCGCAAATAATGGCAGAAAAGAAAAGAGAATTGAGAGGAGAAAGATTCGGCCAAAGGAAAGTAAAAGAATAAATATGGATTTTGAACAATATGAAAAAGATTGAAAAAGAGAGATGAGAACAAAAGGGGTTGTTTTCGGCTACAAAGAATTAAAAGATGAGAGGGAGGTTCCAAAGAAGATTCGGCCAAAAGCCTAAGAGGAAATATCAACAACACCAATGGACATTCGGTTATGGCTCACTTTGGTGCATTAGAGAAAATTTGGTAAAGTTCAAAGGGTTTTTGGTTAAGACACAAAACAAAGAAAGAAGGCCAAAACTAAAACAAAATTCACCTTATTGCCAAGAACATAATCGGCTAATGAGGAGAGCTTTTGAGAGGAAAAGAAAAATACCAAAAGATGAACAAAAAGCACAAAATGCTCTAATTGGCCAACTAAAACCCCCCAACTTCCTATCAACATTCGGCCACCCCCTAGCCACACATGCCGTCCACATTCATGGACAATTAGCCATTAAAAAGCTTCCAAAAACCTCACCTTAAACCAAGCCTTATGTCCCCTATCCTTCCTTAATCCATATGATTCCTTTCCCAAAGTTCAAGCTTTCTTATTTTGCTATCCAACTTACCATAAAAATTGAAAGTCCAACTTACCTTAATTAGAGCTTGACCGACACTTAATGCTAGGATACATAAAAATAAAGTCTTCAAATGCATTCCATGATACTCGAATCACTTCCCTCAAGCAATCCTTCATGCTTCATATCCACCTTGCCACTAACTCCTCATGTGCTAAATTTAACACTTAAATTAACTTAAGTGTCAAGTTCACCTAATCCACTTCACTAAATTCTTCAAACTAAAATTACTCTAACTATGTAAATAAATCCAATCCTACACAAGACTATGCTAAACACACAAACAATACTACCCGAGCTAACACAAGTAACTAGATGACATACAAATTTTTCCTAAAGCCCAAGGCCTAATCGGCCCAATCCTACTAGGCCCAATTTTGGGATGTTACATATTTACAATAAATATAAACAATATATATAAATGGAAAATAAAATAAATTAGAACATTATAGAATCGATTTCAAAACAATTTGATTAAAATAACTTGAATAATGAATCAACTTAAGACTAAAAATACAAGAATTATAAATAAAAATTGTAACATCCTTAAATTCAAGAAATTATTTTATAGATAATACCATGAGATAGGCTAGTCAATAGTGTTAATTGTGTAGGCTTAGGGGACTTAACAAGGCTCGGGGTTGAGTTGGGCCTTAGTAAAAATTTTGTGTTTAAGCACTTAAGGGGGAGAAGGTAAGTGGCATCAAGACTTAAGGAAATGAGTGTATAATTAGCTAGCATAAGATAAGCTAGTAGCAAGGTGGTTTGGCGTTAAGATGAGTGAAAAGAGGTGGGAGGTTCGAATCTCACCTATTGCACAAATTTTTGATTAATTTTTTGTGCTTCTCCTCCAAAGTGTCAGCCAAGCTTTAAATATGGTAAGGGAGGAATTTTTATTGATGGAAAGATGGCTAAGAAAATAAGGTAAGGAAGAGTATAAGGAAAGAAATCAAGGAAAGGGATAAGATGGGGGGGACATGTTAGCCAATTTTGTGGAAGGTGTTTTGGAAAGAGTTTTTGGTTTGGTAAAGGGATACACGGTTTTGGTAGGGATAAAAGGGGAGTCAATTTTTCCTATAGCCATTTTGCAAATTTTGGTGCTTGTAAAGCTTGTTTCTTTTGAGCAATTTTGGTGTTTTCTTTTCCCACTCTTTTCTTTTGTTTGCCGAAAGTCTAAAGCCAAATTGTAAACCTTTTTCCCTTGCATTGTCGTAACCCTCAATGCATTTGTTCATTCTTTCTTTGTTTCTGAAACACTCACCTTATTTTGCCCATTTTTCCTTTGATTAGCTGAAACCATCTATCACACTTTCTCCATCTTTTCTTTTCTTTTTCAATCCATCTCTTTTTTTCTTTAACAAAAATTTTGAAGGCCAAATCTTCTTGTCCATTTCTCTTCATAGCCGAACCTTTTAACCCTTAATCTTTTGTTCATTATTTCACTCTCTTTCATGTTATCACTCTCTTCTTTGATCGAATTGGTAACTGGTATTTTCTTCTCTTTTCATTTTCTTTTCTCTCTAGTCGAATGTGTGTCCATCACTATTCGGTTGTTCTATTTTGTTTCTAAATCGAAATATTATTTTCTCCTATTCTCTTAAATTGCAATCATCTCTTCTTTTTCGTAGTGTTTTAGTGGTGGCCGAATATCACATCTTCGCCAAATCATCTTTAGTCATAAGCCAATCAGTGGAAGTTGGATCTATTATTGTCAAGGTAAGGGATTTCTTCAAGGTTTATCTCGATATCTCTTAATACTTGGTTACTCCGCTAAAACGGAATGATGGATTTGACTAATCAATTGTTATAGGGATTAAATCGCTCATTTTCTCTACTCGTTGATTCTTCAAAAATAGAGGTAAGCCGAATCCTATCTCTAAACAACTACTTTTTCTCATAGTAGTATTTTACTGACTGAGACTTTTTCAATGGAGGCAAGTGGTAACGAATTGAAAGGAAAAGTGATAGGAGGACACAAAAGGAGTGGATTTGCAATTCCTACTCCTAACTTCAAAAGTAGGGCGGTATCGGCGGTTCGGGATTTCCCACCGGGTTATGGACCATCAACCGGTGAGAATAGAAAAATCGTGGTCATTCACGATACTAAGGGCAAGTGTTTTAGATTGTCTGATTTAGATTTGAATTAATAAAATCTCGTTTGTTGGTTAATCGAGTGTAATGATGATTTAGGTGCCGACGATCAAAAGGGCTTAGTCCTTACCGTAATCAGGTGTGTAATCTCACACCAAAATCTCGTAAATCTGTGATTTATCATTATATTAGAAAAATCGATCGAAGCTGCTTAAGAACTTAATAATGGTAATATGGTATGAATTGAGTGATTTGCTTAAACATCGTTAATATTAAGATTTGTCAAAATTGGTGTTAATTTGTAAAATTACAAAAATGCCCCTATGGGCCGATTTACGAAAATACCCCTATGGGCCGATTTACCAAAATGCCCCTATGAGTCGATTTGTTGCAATGCCTTAGTGGCCGAACTATTAAATTGCTTTAATAGGCCGATTCTCCGTAATAATTTACTAGATTAATGGTTTATTATATACATGTGGATATTTTATTACGTATGTTGCATTTTACATATTGCATGGGATAGGAAATTTAATGAAGAGTAGTGTAGCCTGGTGGCAATGCCACAATATAAATATATGTTTACATATTTTTGATTCCGGTGGCTCAACTACAAATATTTTGTAATAGCAGCTTGGCTACGATGTTGGTGTGATCGGCGGGGTGGGTTGACTTGAGCTCCACAAGTGTGATTGGCTGGTCGGGGGTGTAATTGGATGGATGGGTTAGGTTGCATACATTTACTTCATTTAAATATTGTTATGTAAATGGGATTAGGCCCAACGTTATGCTACAGGTTCAAACCTAATGGATGACGGTAAGGGGGATTATGCACTAAGTTATTGTAACTCACTCCATCTTCTTAATCTTTACAGGTAATGCTCAGTGACAAGGACTTAGGCCCATGGAGGACTCGGTGGAGGCCATACTTTGGAAATAATATTATCATACATTAGTAAACTTCTTTTCCATTTATTTTGTTACTTTTACTATTTTGGGTTTTTAAAGTTGTAATAAGGCCTCTGGGAAATATTTTTTTTTTGGCTTTATGTTTAGTCATATTTATTATTTTACTTGAAATGTTTTGAATGGGGATTTTCTAAAATCATAAATAACATTTTTCCAAAATCGGTTAACAAAGGGATTTCATAACAAATATGTACAAATAATTTAACTTGGATTTTCTTTCGAATTATCAACACTATTTTCAAAAGTCACGGATGTAAGGTTCACTAGTTCGATTTTCAATTTATCAATTAAACCTCTCGTGATTAGAAGTATTTTATCAAATACTTACAACCAAATTTGTTTTCTTAACTATAATTATATAACACTTATTTTAGTACAAATTACAAGTTCTTAAAATGTTTTCTTCATGTGACATGTCAGATCCGGTCGTAACGCATGGGCCGAGTATGGGATGTTACATTTATGGTATCAGAGCTCAATTGCAAAACTCGACTTTGGTTTGGGTTCAAAAGCATTTTTCAAAGCTGTTTGAATTTTAAATTACAAACACATATTTTAGAGGAAGTATGGCACCACGGGTATCCGGCACCAAGTCAAGTAAGTTTACATTTTCATTTTACAATTATTATGTTATGACTGTGGTAAGAAAAACTCCACAAAATAGAAGTACTCTAGAACTTTTAGCTTTAGGAGCTGAAGCTACAGAGATTGAGACTTTAGGATACATTTTGTGAAGACGACTTTACTTCCTATACTCCATAAAATATTGTTTAATAAACATTGAATAGTATACTAATTCATAAGACTCTTAATCAGATTAAAACGACATTAGTGAACATGAGCGCTAGAGGATGTGGACACGGCAGACGTGGCCGTGGTTGAGGCTAAGGTGCTAGAGTTGCATCGGAGGCATCGGGACATATGTCAGAAATAGACGTACCTGTATCACCAGTGACTGAAGCTGGGTCACATGAGCAAATGAAAGAGGATGATGCTCTGTCTCAAGCGATGTTGCGAGTTCTGGAAAGGGTTGCTGGGGCAAGAACTGGATCGATAGCTCGTGGATTGATATCAGAACGACTCAGATTTAATGGGGCTGAAGTTTTTAGGGGTATTTCGGGTGTAACTTCTAGTGTAGCAGAGTATTGGCTTGAGGCGATGGAGCAGATTATGGACGACCTTGATTGCACTGTCGAGTAGAACCTGAAAGGGGTTGTATCATTACTGAGAGATGAGGCATATCAGTGGTGGCTCACTGTTCGGGAAGGCACTCAGGCTGATAGTATTACGTGGGAATACCTTGAGATAGCATTCCAGGGAAAATATGTCAGGGCTAGCTATGTGGATGCCCGAAGGAAGGAATTTCTAAATCTGGTTCAAGGAAGTAGATCTGTAGCAGTTTACGAGGCAGAGTTCCTACGCCTGAGTCGGTATGCCTAGGGAATAGTGCCAACTGATTATGAATGCTGTGTGCATTTTGAGGATGGATTGCGTGATGAGTTACGGGTACTAATAGCCCAACAGAAGGAAATGAATTTTACCACACTTGTATAAAAAGCTAAGATAGCTGAAGAAGCCAAACACTTGCAGGGAAAAAATTAAGACAAGGTTAGAGACAGGAGCAAGAGGGACTCCGGGTTTTCAGGCCCTGCAAGAGGTTTTTAGAAGAGGCCCAAGAGTGAGGGGCCAGTTCGAGCAGGTGTTTCAGCTGCTACCAATCAGTTACAGCCTTGTGTAGATTGTGGAAAACTTCACTCAAGAGAATGTTGGAAGAGAGCTGGTGGTTGTTTTAGATGTGGATCCAAGGACCATTGGTTTAAAGATTGTCCTCGAGAGCCTGCGCAAACTCAGGCAGTATGTAACAGATTTGCGTAGCCAGCTAGAGGTGCTCAGTAGCCGCAGAGAGGCTGTGGGCTAGGTCGAGGTAGTAATGGCATTAGACGAGGTTAGGGTGCACCAGGTAGAGGTATCGGTAATAGGGGTAACACGGAGGTGAGACAACTAGGATTGGTCTATGCGGTCGGACGTCGAGAGGATGGTGATGCACCGGATGTCATAATCTATACGTTCTTCATATCTGATGTACCTTTTACCGCTTTAATATTCACCCATTCATATGTTGCGTGTGTTGTGTCTGGAACTCTGAATATTAGATCTAAGATTACTGCTAGAGAAACAACTGTGATTAGCCCTTTAGGATAGTCAGTGGTAGTAAATAAGTTGTTTAGAGATGTGCCCTTAGAAGTTTAGGGGGAAGTATTTTTGGCAGATTTGATAGAACTGCCATTCAGCAAGTTCGATCTTATTTTGGGCATGGACTGGCTGGTTAAGCATCGTGCGAACTTGGATTGTACTGTAAAGTAGATGGTACTAAGAACTTTAGAGGATAAGGAAGTGATGATAATAGGTGGAAGAAAAAACTATCTGTCTAATGTGGTATCTGCTTTAAAGGCAGAAAAGTTGGTACGAAAAGGGTGTGAAGCGTTCATAGCCTTTATCAGTGCTTTGGATGCCAAAGAGCTGGCAGTCAAGAGTGTTAGAATTATGAAAGAATTTTTAGACATCTTTCCCGAGGAGCTTCCAGGATTGCCTCCGGATCGAGAGGTGGAGTTTGGCATTGAGCTGTTGCCAGGAATGGCTCCGGTGTCCATTGCTCCTTATAGAATGGCACCGAAGGAACTCATGTAACTTAAAGCTCAGATTCAAGATTTGTTGGATCACAGATTTATTCTGCCAAGTGTGTCACCGTGGGGAGTGCCAATTTTGTTCGTTAATAAAAAGGATGTGTCGATGCGTGTGTGCATCGATTATAGGCAATTGAATAAGTTGACGAT
The DNA here is from genome assembly GCA_025506655.1 of Gossypium rotundifolium. Taxonomy (NCBI): domain Eukaryota; kingdom Viridiplantae; phylum Streptophyta; class Magnoliopsida; order Malvales; family Malvaceae; genus Gossypium; species Gossypium rotundifolium. The sequence continues at coordinate 107,466,999 of CP106725.1, forward strand.
CAAGAATAAATATCCGTTACCGAGGATCGATGATCTATTCGATCAGCTGTGAGGACCTTCGATTTTCTCGAAGATAGACTTGAGATTGGGGTATCACCAGTTAAAAGTCAAGGAGGCAGATATTCACAAGACTGCGTTCCGAACTCGTTATGGGCAATATGAATTCTTAGTGATGCCGTACATTTAACTAATGCACTAGCTGCATTTATGGACATGATGAACCGAGTCTTCCAACCCTATCTAGACTGATTTGTAGTCGTGTTCATAGATGACATCCTGGTGTACTCAAAGACTGAAGAAGAGCATGATTCGCATCTACGGGCCGTATTGCGGATATTAAAGGAGAAGCAATTGTATGCCAAATTCAGTAAGTGTGAATTTTGGCTGAAGGAGGTGACCTTTTTGGGGCATGTTGTGTCTGCCGAAGGAATTAGAGTTGGTCCCCGAAAGGTCAAGGCTGTGTTGGACTGGAAGCCACCAAAGTTGGTGGCAGAAATTTGAAGTTTTCTAGGTTTTGCTGGGTATTAGAGGTGATTCTTTGAGGGGTTTTCATTGATTGCTACACCCCTAACTAAGCTGTTGCGTAAGGGAGTACCATTTGTGTGGTCAGATAAGCAGCAAGAGAGCTTTGAAAAATTGAAGAAGATTCTGACAGAAGTGCCAGTATTGATTCAACTTGAGGCTGGTAAGGATTTTATTGTTTATTGTGATGCGTCACACATGGGTTTGGGATGTGTGTTGATGCAAGGGGGAAAAGTAGTGGCATATGCATCTCGTCAATTAAGGCCGCATAAGATAAACTAACCCACTCATGATTTAGAGTTAGCTGCAATGGTGTTTGCTCTGAAGATTTAGAGATACTATCTGTACAGGGAGAAGTCGGTTATCTACACAGATCATAAGAGTCTAAAGCACCTCCTTACCTAGGTAAAGCTAACATAGTGGTAGATGCATTGAGTCGTAAGGTGATATCGAATTTGAAAGTGATGTTTGCTCATCTCAACCTTTATGAAGATGGTAGCCTGTTAGCTGAACTTCAAGTGAAGCCTGCATGGGTAAGCCAGATTAAGGAAAGGTAGTTGTTAGATGAAAGGTTGGGTTCTCGGCTTCAGCAAGTGGAAGGTGGTGAATAGGGGATTTTGGATTTAATAGTGATGGAGTATTGTGTTTCCGCGGAAGAGTTTGTATGCCCAGGGATTCAAAATTTAGACAAATGATGTTGCGTGAAGCGCATAGTAGTCCATATGCTATGTACCCTGGGGGAAACAAAATGTACTGAGACCTCCGTGAGCAATATTGGTGGCCAAGGTTGAAACGGGAGGTTACTGACTTCGTGAGCAAGTGCTTGACATGTCAGCAGGTGAAGGCGAAACATCAACTACCTTCAGGGTTGCTACAACCGGTGAAAACTCTATTATGGAAATGGGAAAGGACAATGATGGACTTTGTTAGTGGGTTACCTTTAACGCCTACTAAGAAAGATTCAGTATGGGTTATAGTGGATCGATTAACGAAGACTGCTCATTTCCTACCTGTTCGTACAGATTATTCGTTACAGAAGTTGACCAAGTTGTATATAGTAGAAGTCGTGAGGTTGCATGGGTACCAGTGTCAATTATATCGGACGGGGAACCTAGGTTTACATTACGGTTCTGGAAGGCTTTACATGAAGCTTTGGGCACAAGACTAAATTTTAGCATGTCGTTTCATCCACAAACTGATGGTCAGTTGGGGAGAGTAATCCAAATTTTAGAAGACATGTTAAGAGGCTGTGTGATCGACTTCAGGGGTAGTTGGGAAGATTTTCTACCATTGGTAGAGTTTACATACAACAACAGCTATCAATCTAGTATCCAGATGGCACCCTATGAGGCATTGTATGGTCGTAGGTGTCGTACCCATACTTACAGACTGAACTGGGAGAGCAACAATTATTGGGTCCTGAGTTGATCTCGGAGATGGAGAAAAAAGTTAAGGTAATTCGGGCTCAGTTAAAAGAAGCTTCGGACAGACAAAAATCGTATGAGGATCTGAAGCGTAAGGATATAGAGTTTGCGGTGGAAGATTAGGTCTTTCTGAAGGTCTCACCTTGGAAGAAGATCTTTAGATTTGGAAGGAAGGGCAAGTTGAGCCCTAGGTTTATCAGACCTTACTAAGTATTGAAGCGTGTTGGGCCAGTGGCGTATCAACTTGAGTTACCTGTGGAATTAAGTCAGATACATAGCGTATTTAATGTCTCGATGTTAAGGCATTATCATTTGGATCCATCTCATGTTGTACTAGTGGAGGAAGTTGAGTTAAGACCTGACTTGTCTTTTGAAGAAGAGCCAGTGCAGATTTTAGATCGGGACATTAAAGTGATGAGAAATAAGTCAGTTCCGTTAGTCAAAGTATTATGGCGTAATCACGGGTCAGAGGAAGCTACATGGGAGTCAGAGGAGACGATTCAGCAACAATATTTTCATCTCTTTTAATCAGGTAAATTTCGAGGCTGAAATTTCGTTAAGGGGGTAGAATTGTAACATCCTTAAATTCGGGAAATTATGTTATACATTATACCATGCGATAGGCTAGTTAATAGTGTTAATTGTATATGTTTCAGGGTCCTAAGAAGGCTCGGGGTTGAGTTGGGCCTTAGTAAAATTTTTTTGTTTAAGCACTTAAGGGGGAGAAGGTAAGTGGCATCAAGACTTAAGGAAGTAAATGTGTAATTAGCTAGCAAAAGATAAGCTAGTAGCAAGGTCGTTTGGCGTTAAGATGAGTGCAAAGAGCTGGGAGGTTCGAATCTTACCTATTGTACAAATTTTTGATTAATTTTTTGTGCTTCTCCTACAAAGTGTCAGCCAAGCTTTAAATATGGTAAGGAAGACTTTTTATTGATGGAAAGATGGCTAAGAAAATAAGGTAAGGAAGAGTATAAGGAAAGAAATCAAGGAAAGGGATAAGATGGGGGGGACATGTTGGCCAATTTTGTGGAAGGTGTTTTGGAAAGATTTTTTGGTCAATTTTGATCCTTTTGGTAAAGGGATACACGGTCTTGATAGGGATAAAAGGGGACCCGATTTTTCCTATAGCCATTTTGCAAATTTTGGTGCTTATAAAGCTTGTTTCTTTTGAGTATTTTTGGTGTTTTCTTTTTCTAACTCTTTTCCTTTGTTTGCCGAAACTCTAAAGTCAAATTGTAAACCTTTTTCCCTTACTTTGCTGTAACCCTCAATGCATTTTGTTCATTCTTCCTTTGTTGCCAAAACACTCACCTCATTTTGCCCATTTTTTCTTTGATTAGCTGAAACCATCTAGCACACTTTCTCCATCTTTTCTTTTCTTTTTCAATCCATCTCTTTTCTTCTTTAACCAACATTTTGAAGGCTGAATCTTCTTGTTCATTTCTCTTCATAGTCGAACCTTTTAACACTTAATCTCTTCTTCATTATTTCACTCTCTTTCGTGTTAGCACTCTCTTCTTTGATCGCATTGGTAAGTGGTATTTTCTTCTCTTTTCATTTTCTTTTCTCTCTAGTCGAATGTGTGTCCATCACTATTCAGTTGTTCTATTTTGTTTCTAAATCGAAATATTATTTTCTCCTATTCTCTCAAATCATGATCATCTCTTCTTTTTCATAGTGTTTTAGTGGCGGTCGAATATCACATCTTTGCCGAATCATCATTAGTCATAAGCCAATTGGTGGAAGTTGGATCTATTATTGTCAAGGTAAGGGATTTCTTCAAGGTTCATCTCGATATCTCTCAATAGTTGGTTACTCCACTAAAACAGAATGATGTATTTGACTAATCGATTGTTATAGGGATTAAATCGCTCATTTTCTCTACTCGTTGTGTAACGACCCCTTAACCCGAAACTGTCGCCAGAACGGTTCATGAAGCATTACTAAACCATATCCAAACCCGAATAAACATGCATATTCGAACATACTACAATGTAAATTTTTCACATTTTGACTCTACAAACAGCTATGCCATCATTTACCAATTTATTAACTATTCATAGACCTCGTTTTAACTACCAAGGCACAATACATGTTTATTAATACCATTCGAACTAAAATCGAGTGTAACACATCATGAACTATACTTTGGTAGTGAACTATTACTAAATCCGAATTCATATAGGTCCAACATATCAAGATTTAGCCATTTTACATGGCTTTTATATACATCCAAATCCCAAAAAAAAGAACTCAAAAGAGTATTATAAACTATACATTCCATTTTTTTTAAAGATCAACTCTAATAAAGTACCAAAAGTAGTTGATAGTGTGCTTGACTTCGACAAGGATCCCGGATATGAGCATGCTTCAAAATCTATACTCAATCAAACAAACACAACGGTAAGCTATATGAAGCTTAGTAAGTTTAAGCAAATTATTATCACATGCATATGTAAAATATTTGCACCAAGTATTCAAACCTACTTAAATTAATATACTATAATAATTAATATACTATAATTATTACTCCATTTAAGAGTTAAACTTTTTCATCCTCATATACCTATAATACATTCTGTATATCACCTTCACATGAAAAATAATGAACATACCTGTCATATACATTCACTAATTCATCAACTTAACATTTAGGTTACTCACGTCTCATTTCAATAGCATAACACATACCCTTAATGTACTTACCCTACCAAACCTAACCATTTGGTATAAAGCATGATAATTCACTCGTACAATTTCCAACGCATAAAATCATTAGCTATAACAATTCTCTAATAAATCTTATTCATACTTGATCTTTTAACCACCTCGTAACGTATCGCTCACACAGAGCCGTTACTAAAACACACCTCGTAACGTATCGCTCACACAGAGCCGTTACTTAATCCACCTCGTAACGTATCGCTCACACAGAGCCGGTAGTTAATCACACCTTGTAACGTATTGCTCACACAGAGCCGTTACTTAATCACACCTCGTAACGTATCACTCACACAGAGCTGTTACGTAATCAACCTCGTAACGTATCGCTCACACAGAGCCGTTACTTAATCACACTTTGTAATGTATCGCTCACACAGTGCCGTTACTTAATACATTCCACGCACAGGTGACCAATTAGCAATCACATTTAAACATATTAAACGATCTCACATCTTGTAACAAGTTGTATGCATAATAATGCAAGTTCGATCATAATATTTTTCTTTGTTTCCTATTTTCTAATTATCCACAAGTCAACCCAAGATTTTTATTCAAACCGAATACATACATATTCATACATACGGTAACATGTCATTAATCCTACCTCAATCATCTAAACCATCCATATATATATATACCTTTATACATATATATACACATCCACATGATATTATGACATTCACCATCACATATAATATCAACTTATCTCATTTAACTTTCTCAAGAATGTACATATAGACATAAGTATATATGTACGTGTATCATCATGAATCCATATTCGTAAGATTATCACATATCCAAAATATTGTGTATTCATCTTCTTGCCACAATTGCATATAAGTATAAATTTGAAATTTCATAGTGATTTAACTACCATGTAAAATACTTTCTACCACATTCAGCCAAGATAAAAAAAATGGAGGTATTTATATTACCAATATATATATATATATATATACAAAAAGAACTTTGGCATTAATCCGATTGCTTAGGGACTTACCTCAAAAATTGACGAATTGAGCTTTTCGGCTATTCGTTTAATTTTGCTTTCCCCCGATCCGATTCCAGTTCTCTCCGTTCTTGATCTAAATAAATTTCAAATTGAAATATTTTCAATACATTTCTATTCAATTACAACTATAAACCATACATGGGACATTTATCAATTCGTCCTTGCCATATCACACATTCACAAATTAATACTAGATTTATACTCATCGAAATTATACCAATTTATACCCAAATGAGTTAAGGCCGATTGCTCCCAAAGCTCTCTAAAGTCCCGTATATTGCTCAATTTAGTCCATACTGAAGTTTCTCCCTAATTACAAATAATTGCACATATATTACTTGCAGCCGAACCAATCTAAGAACCCTACAATTTCATACTAACTATTTATTTAACTTGATACTTCTAACTTGCTCGATTCCATCATAGTTTCTACTCTACACATATAGCTTTTAAACATATACCTAGTATTTTTCCATCAACCATAGTATACCAATAATTTTCTTCTATGGCCGAATCCACCATTTGCATCCAAAATAAAAATTTCAACATGGGTTTAGTAGATTACACCATAACTATTTCAAAAATGCAAAAACTTATGAAAATCAAGCTCAATTACTTACTTCAATAATGCATGCAAATGACCGAATGGAAGGGAGGATTTTTCTTCTTTCTTTTCTTGATGCTTTCGGTCAAGAGGATGGGGAGAAGAAAGAGATGAAGCAAAATATGGTTTCTTTATTCCCATTTTATTATTATCATCTTACTAACCTTCCACAATCTAATAAATTTAACATATAAAATACATTATAATAATAAAACATGAATCATGCCGTCCCCCACTATTAAATTAAAGGTTCATTTGCAAATTTAATACCATGCAAAGATGAAACCATTCAATTTTGCCCCCTAATCTCACATTAGTTACCTTTCATGCTTAATCCATTTTAATCCTCCCTAATATATATATATCTATATAAGATAATCAATTTATCTCACCATATTCTAACACATGTTTAAACATAAATAAATAATAATAAAATAAAAATAAAATAAAAATAATTATTTTCTAACTCAGATTTGTGGTCCCGAAATCACCATTCCGGTTAGGGTCGTATTTGGGCTGTTACACGTTGATTCTTTGAAAATAGAGGTAAGCCGAATCCTATCTCTAAACAATTACTTTTTCTCATAGTAGTATTTTATGACCGAGACTTTTTCAATGGAGGCAGCCGAATCATACTCCTAAGTTCAAACGTAGGGCGGTATCGGCGGTTCGGGATTTCCCACTGGGTTGTGGACCATCATCCGATGAGAATAGACAAATCGTGGTCGTTCACGATACTAAGGGTAAGTATTTTAGATTGTCTGATTTAGATTTGGATTAATAAAATCTCGTTTGTTGGTTAATCGAGTGTAATGATGATTTAGGTGTCGACGATCGAGTGTAATAGATTGTTTGTTTTTTTAATGTTTTTTTTTGGTTAAATAGGCCCAGGCAAATTGGGCCTATTATAGCTGCCCCTCTTTGCTCATTGTGGTGTAACGAGAATAGAGAAAAAAACTTCAAAAAGGGCCAATTTTGCCCGGTCTTGCCAAATCTTGACCTTTTTTAGTGCTTTTCTTCTTTAAGTAGCTTCATTCCATCCCACTGCATCATCAGGGGCATGAGAACTAGTGCTTTAATCTAATTCAAGGAATTTAGATACGTGGCTTAAATCTACTCCCCTGTTACCCATGGGAAGATAAGATTCACCATCTTTTAATCTTCAGGTTGCTCCTTTGCTACATCAAGGAGGTAAGACTACAATCTTCAGCCTGCCCCACCACTATCTTAAGGGGACAACATCTGAACTTTTCATTCTGCTTCCTTGCTATCTCAAAAAGGCTTCAATCTTCAGTCTGCTCCACTAACATCTCGAGGGAACAAAATCTGAATTTTCCAGTCTGCTTCCTTACTATCTCAGGAAGACTTCAATCTTCAGTCTACTCCACTACCATCTCTAAGGAACAAAATCTGAACTTTTCATTCTGCTTCCCTACTATTTCAGGAAGACTTTAATATTCAGTCTGCTCCACTACCATCTCTAGGGAACAAAATCTGAACTTTCCAGTTTGCTTCCTTACTATCTCAGGAAGACTTTAATCTTTAGCCTGCTCCACTACCATCTCTAGGGAACAAAATCTGAACTTTCCAGCTTGCTTCCTTACTATATTAGGAAGACTTCAATCTTCAGTCTACTCCATTACCATCTCGAGGGAACAAAATCTGAATTTTCAAAATCTGAATTTTCCAGTCTGCTTCCTTACTATATCAGGAAGACTTCAATCTTCAGTCTGCTCCACTACCATCTCGAGGGAACAAAATCTGAATTTTCCAGTCTGCTTCCTTACTAACTCAGGAAGACTTCAATTTTCAGTCTGCTCTACTACCATCTCTAGGGAACAAAATCTGAACTTTCCAGTCTGCTTCCTTAATATTTCAGGAAGACTTTAATCTTCAGTCTGCTCCACTACCATCTCTAGGGAACAAAAACTGAACTTTCCAATTTGCTTCCTTACTATCTCAGAAAGACTTTAATTTTCAGTCTACCATCTCTAGGGAACAAAATTTAAACTTTCTGATTTACTTCCTTACTGTCTCAGGAAGACTTCAATCTTTAGTCTACTCTACTACCATCTCTAGGGAATAAAATCTGATCTCCAGTTTGCTTCCTTACTATCTCAGGAAGACTTCAATCTTCAGCCTGCTCCCTTGCTACATTAGGAAGATAAGGCTAGGTAACCTGAATCTACTCCATTGCCAGTACATGGAGATAAGACTCGCCAAATTCGATCTGCCCCACTACTATCTCGAGGAGACAAGATCTACAATTTTATTTAGTCTGCTCCCTTACTACATCAGGAAGATAATACTATAATCTTCAGCCTGCTCCCTTACTACCTCAAGAAGATAAGGATAGGTAACTTGAATCTGCTTTATTTCCAATAAAAGGAGATAAGATTTTCCAAATTTGATCTGCCTCACTACTATCTCGAGGAGGCAAGATCTACAATTCACTGATGTTGCTACACTGTCCTCTGAGGGACACGACCTGTCGACTCGGTTCCACATGCATATGTTTATGTTAAATGATTAGGATACTATGATCAGAATGAATCAAATGCCCCTAGCCACATGTGTTATTAATGATATGAACGCAAAAATGTCATAGAAATGATCCTTTTTTTTAATAGAAACAATGATTAGGATGCAATGATCGGAATGAATCAAATGCTCCTAATTAAATGATATGACATTTGCTTGAATACAGAATGTCATGAGAATGATTAGGATGTAATGATCGGAATGAATCAAATGGCCCTAACTGAATAATATTATGAATGACATTTGCATGAATGCAAAATGTCATAAGAATGATCCTTTGTTAAATGTACAATGATTAGGATGCAATGATCGGAATGAATCAAATACTCCTAACTGGATGATATTATGGATGACATTTGCATGAATGCAGAATGTCATGAGAATTGTCCTTTATTAAATGTACAATGATTAGGATACAATGATCAGAATGAATCAAATGTAAAATTTCATGAGAATGATCCCATGACTAGGATACAATGATCGGAATGAATCAAATGCTCCTAACTAAATGTGTCCTGCATGAATGTAGAATGAGAATGACCCCTTTTTAAATGTTTAAGGATTAGGATGCAGTGATCGAAATGGATCAAATGCTCCTAACTAAATGTGTCTTGTATGAATGCAGAATTTCATGAGAATGATCCCTTTTAAAATGTTTAAGGTGTCATTGCTCATTATTTATCAGGGCTTTATCACTAACATATTATGCTGTCATCTTGTTAGGCTGGTATTCTCGACATAAAACCTGAGAAAACAATTATATCTTACTTAACAGATTTGCCCCACTATAACTTCAGGGTTCATCTCATTGTGACTTAGGGTACAGGATTTGAATCCTTTCCAATCCATCCCACTGCAACTCAAGAGTATAGAATTTGTTTCATCTTCAATCCAACCTACTGTAAATCAGGAGTATAGGACCTGTTACTTGTTCCATCAACTGATCACTCCCCGGGTGACCAAACCAAATAAATGTGCATGATATTTGCATGGATGCAGAATATCATTTTTTTTCTCAAGAATGATTCCCTTTTTACACTTGGGTTGACATTGTCCATTTTTTGTCAAGATTGTATTACTGACGCAATATCTTGACATTTTGTTCAATCACCATTTTGAAAAAAATCCGGAGAGATAATCTCAATTTAGACTCGTCATCCACCAATATTTCCATCCTTTAAACTTGGTGGGTTTTAAACGATAAACCTGATTCAAGTTCTTTTATTATTCAGAAGCTTCCAGAGTAATATGCAAAACTCCTTTTATTAAAGTATTATTAGTCCACTAATCTTTATTTCAATACAAAATGCTTGAAAAATATCTTAACAATGGACAAGAAGGAAACCAATTAAGAGCATAACTCAAAACAAATAAGTTAAACAAAGCTACCAAATGCAGTAAAAGGAAATTTATTGGTAGTGTATTTTGAAATGAATAAAGTAATTAAAGATAACAAATTCACAGTGGGTAAGATGGAAACTAGGTTCCTTAGATATCACAGCCTGAGCTTCTCTTTTTCAAACTTCTTGAGGACCATTTTGAGGCTAAGATGGGTTTAGGAGATCTCGAGTACTTTGTTAATGCCCCAAGACGTCACATACTTCCTCATTGTTAATTTCAAGTGTAGCGAGACTACTGTATGCCCCACTTTCGATCAAAATTTAAGCTTCCCTTTTCAGGTTTTCAACTCAAATCCCCTTTGGTCTCAAAGCGCCTTTTACGGGTTTTTGCTTTGGCCTCTCCTTTTTTCTTTCTTCCTTTTTTTAAAAAAAATATTTATTATTTATTTATTTATTTTTTATTTTAAAAAAGGTCTCAAGGCGCCCTTTGCGGGTTTTCACCTTGGCCTCTCATTTTAGATGAAACCTGAATTCACCAGCTTGGACATGTCTTTTCCGTCCATTCTGGTCAAAATTAATGATCTTCTAGAACAAACCTTCTTCACTACATTAGGTTTTTCCAAATTTGGCATTTACTTTCCTCTGAAGTCCTTTTGTATGAGAAAGATCCTTCTTAATGCCAGGTCCCCATCATGAAATTCTCTTGACTGAACCTCTTTGCCATAAGCCCGTATCATCCGTTTTGAATACTTTCAATCAAGCTTACTGTAAACATTCTGTTTCATCCAATTCTTAATTCAGTTAAAGCTTGGAGAAAATAAATCTTAACTTCCAACAATTTCATTCCCTTTCATAAACCAATAAGAAAGATGTTGCCTCGGTGAAGGTCCTGGCCAACGTTCAAGAAATATAGAGGGTAAATGGTAACTTCTTTATGCCAACCTTTACAAGTCTTAGTCATTTTTCGAAAAAATTTATATGGTTTTTTGGTTGCCTTTGCTGCACTGATATGGTGTCTAATCTTTGAACAATACTGTAAATTTTTTGACATTATGCAATCATGTTAAACATGTTTCTTTTTGGCATTCTTTATTTCCACCTTTTTTTGTAACAGTCCAAATTCGACCGTAATTGGAATGGTGGTTTTGGGACCACGAATCTGAATTAGAAAAATATTTTCTTGATTTATTTGATGTCTATGTTAAGTATTTATGCAAGAGTAAAAATATCGTAGTAAAGTTTAAATGTTTAGATGTTTAATCTAATAAAAGGATCAAATATTTAAAGTGGTAAAAGTAGTGTGCATGAAATTAGGAAGGTTAATTGAATTGTTTTATTCAAGTAAGGACTTGCATATCAAATTTCCACAATTACATGTAGTGGACGGCAATGATGATGGGGGAGGATTTTTTTTAACATTTTATAATTTTAATCATAATATTTTATGTTTATTATAATGTGTATTATATTGAGGAAATAAAATAACATGAAAAAAAATTGTTTTCTCTCTCATTCACTTATCTTCTTCACCGATTCTCTTCAAAAAAAAAAAAAGAAGAAAATTCCTCCTCCCTCATCCGGCCATTGCATGCGGTTGTAAGGTAAGAAATTGATTTTTATTTTAGAAAATTATTACAAAATTGAGTTGGTTACCTTGAGTACTATCAAAATCATGGGAATTTTCTTAAAGTTGAGCATGTTTAAGTTCGGCTATGGGGGAGTAAATTGTTATATTGATGAAAACAAGATGATTTGAGATAGGGATTTAGATGAAATGGAGAGTAGTGAATTGAAATTGTATGAAAGCTATTGAGGTTATTTTTATTTTGAGCTTAGGGAAGCTCTTTACATTCGGCCGAATGTTGAGTTGAGTATGTATGAGGGTTATTTTAACTTAATTGTTGGTTATATATTTATGTATATGTATATGGAAATACGGGTGCATTAAAATAGCATAATCGACCATGATGAATGCTTATATTTTGAAGTGGTTATTGATAGAATATTACAGATAAGTGATGAATAGAAATGTTTGATTTGAGATCTTGATTGAATTAAGAATTAAGGGTTTAATTCCATAAGTCAAAAGGGTTAAAATGTTAGAAGGATGGTTTGTGGAGACTTGTAGGGACCTAGAGAAAATTCTGCCCTTAAGGGACTTGTCCGAATTTCATGAAATTCATGTATTTTATGTTTAAGGATTAAATTGCAAGAAAATGAAACTAAAGGGGTAAATGTGCAAATTGATAAATTACATGCTATGGATGATAGATGGAAAGAATGGTATAATTATGTGTTTCGATTGGAGATGAATGAAATTTATTTGAATAGGTTCTTTTAAATTTGGTTTTAGATCAGGGAAGGAAATATTTGGAAAAGGATCGGGGAAAAGCTAAACTAGACTAGTAGCCAAGAAACCCTGAATCATCATTCTTCGAGGTAAGATTTCAAGCAAATGAATTAATTGGAATAATTCTTTATAAAATGTTAACGTTTAATGGGCATTGAATTATTGAGCTAGGATTGTCAAATGTACTATGGAGATTAATTAACAATTAGCATAATGTAGGGTTAATTTTGATTGTTGGTTGAGTAGTAGAAATTTCATACTACTTTAAAGTTGATTGCAAGTACATATGTATAGTACTAAGTGATGGTAGGAAATGTATTCACAGTAAGGATAAAATATGGAGGTAATGTGCCGAATACATTAGTTATATTGAGGAAGAGAATATAATTATTTTCATGACTAAATGTATGTGTGATTATATGCTTGAAAGGATGTTAGTTTGATTACATGTATGATTTTGTATTTTTAATATGGATTACGGGTCTATGAAATGTATTACAGATACGAAACTATGATTGAGCAGTAATTCTGCAGGTGAAATAAGTAACAGCTCTATATGAGTGGTACGTTACGAGATGAATTAAGTAACGGCTCTATGTGAGCGATATGTTACGAGGTTATTAAGTAACGGCTCTATGTGAGTGATACTATACGAGGTTATTAAGTAACGACTTTATATGAGCGATATGTTAGAGGTTATTAAGTAATGGCTCTATGTGAGCGATACGTTACAAGATTATTAAGTAACAGCTCTATGTGAGCGATATGTTACGAGATTTTTAACTAACAGCTTTATGTGAGTGATACATTACATAGTGTTTATAGCAAGGGTACTAAGTGTGTGAATCACTACTAAATTTATTTGTCAAAGTGCAGGTATACGACTCATTTAAAAGACTTCTTTATAGATGCAATTTGGTATATAGTATTATTGGGAAATAGTATCCTAGGGTTATGCGTGAATGACTAAGTTTCGGGTGGTAAGTATATTAGAGGTATGTTTCATTCAATTTAATTTAAGATGAATGGAATTATTAATGTGAGTTGGAAAATTATTAGTTTGAGGCACGTTTACTAATTATTTCATATGATATTCGTGAATTAAAACTTGAATCTTTGAACATTTAGTCTTGTTGTTGAATGTGAAGTGTTTGATCCTGAGAAATTGCATCATCACTATTCGTTTGGTCCTGAAACTCTATCTCTGCAGCTGGCGGTACCGGCATCTCATTTTCTGACTCATGACCAGATCCTACCGGTTCTGACAAAGCAACCCTCCATCCGCTACACACCATTTTGACAGTCATGCTGTCAAAAAATGTGGCAGAGCCACCGATCACTATGTAACCTTATAATAACTGTGGCAGCACCACCGATATCCACGTGACCTTAATAAACAATGTGACAGAGCCACCGATCACCATGTGGCCTTAAGAACAATGTGGCCGAGCCACCAATAACCATGTGACCTTAAGAACAATGTGGCAGAGCCACCGATCACAATGTGACCTTATCACTTCCCCTTTATCAACATTCCCATACCCCCTGCACAACATTTATATCATGACAGATGTAACATGCTAGTAGCAAAGCAATAGATTATCACATACAACCAACTCATATCAGGTAATCACAGATACGTACCTGGCACTTCCTGCCTTACCCCTAAAGGTATGTCGACTGCCTTTATAGCCTTTTTTGGCTTCTCAGCCTATACAATTAACAATACAATTAAGTAAGGTGTATTAAGGATTACACCCCTGGTAACACGCAAAACGATACTCCCTACGTCGGCACTATCGTTAGCAGAAACAACTACTATCTGCCTACGACCCTTCTCTGAGGTCAGTCCACAACCCGGTGGCCAATCTCAGACTACTGACACCGTTCACTTCTTTAACTTAGGGGCTGGGTTTACGAGTTCAACCCCCTCCTTTGCCTGATCAATATTGGATTCCATCAAAGACCTTGTTAGATACTATTATAATGAAATATGGTTGTCAAACCACAATGTAGGGTTAATGTACCGAATTCGATAACGAACCTAAATACCATCTGAAGAGAACACCCTTGCCTTGAAGTCCCGAAAGGAGAGATATGTTTCAGAGGTTAACGGTTTCCAGCGTGAGATTTAGATGATTTGATTTACTATGATTCACGAAATAGGCGCCCCAAAGAGAACACAAGAAAATAAGAAGAAACATGTAAGTCAAACGATAGTCTCCCCAAGCCAATTAGCCATTCGGCTTTAGCTTCCAAAAACTGAAAGGAGGAAATAAAGAAAAAAAAGAATGCTTCTTACCTTAACACAACAGATACGAATAACACTTAGGGGAATTCGGCACTAGCACAACAGTGGACAAGATTAGGCAATGACTATGGTAGAAGAGAACTAAATGAAAGGGCCGAAACAAAAATAAAGAAACTTCAAATGGAGGCTTAGGAGTTCCAACTTTAGAAGACTCACAAGAGAAAGGATGTAGAAAAGAATGGCTAAGAGATTCGACCTATAGAAGAGGTTTAGAGAAAATAATAGTGGGCAAGGGACAGTCGGCTTTAGCTAAGAAATGAAGAAGAGGATGGGAGTTTAGGGGTTTCGACTTCGAGATAGATCAAAAGCAAAAGAGAAGAAGATATGAACAGATTTCAGTTTTGCAAAGAAAATAAAAAAAAGAAAACTAAAGAACCCTCAGTTGATAGATGAGAAAAGAACTGAAAAGAATAGGATTTGAGGCTACAAAATTCAGCACCTATACTCCCCACAGCTGAAAATGCACAAAAGAAGTCTACAAGGTCCTATGGCCAAAGTGAATTTCGGTACATCCCAACACAACCCAAAAAACTGATTCCCCCCTCCACCTAGAGTTTGAAATTCGGCCAACACCAAGATCACATGCTCATCCCTTATTTTCGTCCTCAAATTCCTCCTGATCACCCATTTGAAATCCTTGAACACTTCAAACTCCCCCTTTTTCCTCTCTGCCACACATTCAAACTATTTGACTCAGTCCACTCTCCTATCCTGAAGTGTCCCAGTCAAGTTCTGCCTCTGCTCTCCTTGACGCCAAAAAGAACTCCCAAAATGAGCTCTTTACGATTAGAACCTGCTCCCTCTGCTTCTCCCTATGGTATCACTTACCAACATCTTAAGTGGCGCCTCCTTGCCACTCTACCACCTCTTTACTTGTGCCAACCAAACACCAACACAGTCCCTTAAGTCCTCCTCCTGCCAGCTCCTCCACTAAAGTGCCTAAAAAGGAAATTTTTGCCAGGGCTCTAGCTTTTCGCCGAGCCTCTCCTACACCCTAAACAAGCACATTACACAAAGCATACACACAAAACACATAAACGCCTAACCGCTAAATCAGGATATTATAGTTCTACCCCCTTAAGAAAATTTCAGCCACGAAATTACCTGGTCAAAAGAGATGCGGGTATTGCTGACGCATTGTTTCCTCTGGTTCCCACATAGCTTCTTCAGCACCATGATTACGCCAAAAATTTTAACCAACGGAACTGTCTTTCTATGTAACACTTTGACATCACGATCCAAGATCTGAACTGGTTCCTCTTTAAAGGATAGATCAGGCCTTACTTCGATTTCCTCTACTTACACCACGTGAGATGGATTTGAACGATATCGTCTTAGCATCGAAACATGGAACACATCATGAATCTGACTTAACTCTACAGGTAACTCGAGTTGATACACTACTGGTCCCACACACTTCAACACATGATAAGGCCCAATGAATCTGGGGCTTAACTTACCTTTTTGTCCAAACCTTAGCACCTTCTTCCACGGTGAAACCTTTAAGAACACCTGGTCATCTACCTCAAATTCTATATCTTTGCTCTTTAGATCTGCATAGGATTTCTGTCGGTCCGATGCTTGCTTTAACTGAGTTTGAATTAACTTAACCTTATCTTCTACTTTCGAAACCAAGTTCAGACCAAACAACTGACGCTCGCCCAACTCTGTCCAACACGTAGGGGTACGACACTTCCGACCGTATAACGCTTCATATGGAGCCATCAGAATACTTGCTTGGTAGCTATTATTATACGCGAATTCTGCTAACGGTAGAAATTCTTCCCAACTACCTCTGAAGTCTAAGACATAGCCCCTCAACATGTCTTCTAAGATTTGAATTACCCTCTCTGATTGTCCATCAGATTGTGGATGAAACGCTGTACTGAAATCTAACATTGTCCCCAAAGCTTGATGCAATGCCTTCCAAAACCTTGACGTGAATCTCGGGTCTCTATCCGAGATGATAGACACTGGTACTCCATGCAACCTTACGATCTCTGCTACATACAACTTAGCCAATTTTTTAAGAGAGTAGTCAACACGAACTGGTATGAAATGAGCAGACTTCGTCAATTGATCAATAATTACCCATACCGAATCCTTCTTAGTAGGCGTAAGGGGTAACCCACTAACAAAATCCATTATGATCCTCTCCCACTTCCACTGCGGAATCTTTAACGGCTGTAACAAACTTGAAGGTAACTGATGTTCTACTTTTACCCGCTGGCATGTCGAACACTTACTCATAAATTCGGTTACTTCACGCTTCAGACCCAACCACCAAAACTGTTCTCGCAACTCTCTATACATCTTACTTTCGCCAGGATGCATAGCATATGGGCTACTATGCGCTTCCTGAAGTATCAACTATCTTAATTCCACATCCTTCGGCATGCAAACCTTTTTACGAAAACACAGAGCCCCATCACTGTTCAATTTGAAATCCTCTACCTCATCATTCTGTACTTGAAGTAGTCGAGCACTCAAGACATCATCCAGCAACTACTTTTCCTTAATCTGATTTATCCATGTCGGTTTCACCTGTAGCTCAGCTACCAAACTCCCATCATCATACAAGCTAAGATGGGCGAACATTGCCCTCAGATACAAGATTACTTTCTGACTTAGTGCATCTGCCACCACGTTAGCTTTACCCGGATGGTAATCAATTGAGCAATCGTAATCATTTTACAACTCGATCCACCTCCTCTATCTTAAATTCAACTCCTTCTAGGTAAGAAGATACTTTAAGCTTTTATGATCTGTATAAATGACAGACTTCTTCCCATACAAATAATGCCTCCAAATCTTCAAGGCAAACACCATAGCTGCCAACTCCAAATCATGCGTGGGATAATTTAGCTCATGCGGTCTTAGCTGTCGAGACGCGTACGCAACAACTTTCCCGCCTTGCATGAACACATATCCTAGTCCCGTGTGTGAAGCATCACAGTAAACCACAAACTTTTTTCCAGCCTCTGACTCAATCAACACCGGAGCTTTCATCGAAACCCTCTTCAACCTCTCAAAACTTTCCTGCTGCTTGTCGGTCCATACAAAAGACACCCCTTTCCTCAACAACTTGGTTAGAGGTGCTGCCATTAATGAGAACCCTTCAACAAACCTTTGGTAATAGCCAGCAAGACCCAGAAAACTTCTAATCTCTGCCACAGACTTAAGAGGCATCCAATTCAAGACAGCTTCAAGTTTTCAAGGATCAACTCTAATACATTCTTCCGACACAACATGGCCTAAAAAAGTAACTTCGCTTAGCCAAAATTCGCACTTACTGAATTTGGCAAACAATTGCTTCTCCCTCAAGATTTACAACACCACCCGAAGGTGAGAATCGTGCTCCTCCTCTAACCTTGAGTAAACTAAAATATCGTCTATAAACACTACGAAAAATCGGTCTAGATAGGGTTGAAAAACCCGGTTCATCATATCTATAAACGCTGCTGGTGCATTGGTTAACTCAAACGACATCACCAAAAATTCGTAGTGTTCATAACGAGTACGAAACACCGTCTTATGGATGTCCGATTCCTTAATCTTGAGTTGATGATACCCTGACCTCAAATCTATCTTTGAGAAGATTGAAGCCCCCTTCAACTGGTCGAATAAGTCATCAATCTGCGGCAACGGGTATTTGTTCTTGATTGTCAATTTGTTCATCTGGCGATAATCGTTACACATACGTATTGATCCATCCTTCTTCTTAACAAATAACACTGGTGCTCCCCATGGTGATACACTCGATCGGATAAAACCTCAATCTAAGAGTTCCTAAACCTGAGCTTTCAGTTCTACTAGCTCCTTCGGCGCCATTTTATAAGGAGCGATAGATACAGGCGCTGACCCCGAAAGAAGATCAATTCCAAATTCCACCTCGCGATCTGGGGGTAATCCTGGAAGCTCTCTGGAAACACATTGAGAAACTCCTTCACTGTCCTCACGTCCCCCACAGACAATTCCTAACTCTCCAAAGCACAAACCAAGGCTATAAACGCCTCGCATCCCTTCCTTACCATTCTTTCAGCCTTTAGAGCGGACACTACATAGACAAATAATTCCTCCTTTCTCCTATTACCACTATCTCCTCATCTTCAAGAGTCCTAACCACCATGCGCTTAGTAGCACAATCCAAATTTGCTCGGTACCTCACTAACCAGTCCATCCCTAAGATCAAATCAAACTCCCCGAATGGTAGTTCTATCAGATCAGCCAGAAAGACCACCCCTTGCACTTCTAAGGGTACATCCCTATAAAGTCTATTTACCACAACCGATTGCCCTAATAGACTAATTACTGTCATCTCCCTAGAAGCAATCTTAGAGTCTATACTTAAAGTTCTAGATACCACACTAGCAACATAAGAATGTGTCGATCCTATGTCAATCAATGCAGAAAAAGGCAATCCAAAGATTAAGAACGTACCGGTTATGACGTTCGATGCGTCCCCCTCCTTTCTACGTCTGGCTCCATAAACCAACCTTGACTGTCTTGCATCGGTGTTTCCTACACCTCTGCCCGGTGTTCAACGACCCTGACCAAAACCATTACCCCCTCTGGCCGGACCACGACCTCTCTGCGGTTGCTGGTTTCCTCTACCTTGCTGGGTATAACCCTGACTCCCTAACATTACACTGTCTCGCTCTTGTGGACAGTCCCGAATCTGGTGATCAGCTGATCCACACCTGTAACACCTTCTGTTATTTTCCCAACACTCTCCAAATGGAATTTACCACACCGAGCACACCTCTGAGGCTACCTATCAGCAACGGGTCCCACAACCCAATTTGGCCCATCCATCCTAAGTCTTTTCTAAAAATACCCAGCCGACCCAGATGATCCAAAATTCTTTTTATTACCACCTCTATCTCTATCCTGATCCTGCTTTTCTGACCGTTTTACCTCCTCGGCTATTTTAGCCTTTTCTACTAAAATCGCGAATTCCCTTTCACGCTGTGGCGCTATCAATACCCGTAGATCATCCCTCAACCCATCTTCAAATCAGACACAACGCTTATGGCCTATAGCCACTATCCCCCGAGTATAGCGACTAAGGCGTAGGAACTCTGCCTCATATTCAGCCACCAATTTACTTCCCTGAGCCAGATTCAGAAATGCCCTGCGCTGTGCGTCCACCTAACTCGATCCGATGTACTTACTCTAAAAGGCCGTCTTGAAGAAATCCCAGGTGATATGGTCTACCACTGCACTATCATTAACCGTGAGCCACCACTGATATGCTTCATCCCGCAGAAGAGACACAACCCCTTTCGACTTTTCCTCCTCATTGAAATCGAGATCATCTATTTACGCTCAACCGCCTCCAACCAATACTAAGCTGCACTAGGGGCTACCCCAAAAATACCCCTAAACCTTTTTGCTCCTTTAGCCTGGAGTCATTCCGACACAGATTTCTGGGCCCTTGTACCCAGGCCTGCCCCAGAAACTCTCTCTAACACCCGCAACATCGCCTGAGAAACCACATCATCACCATTCGTTTGATCCTGAAACTCTATCTCCACAGCTGGTGATACCGGCATCTCATTTTCTGACACATGACCAGATCCTACCGGTTCCGACATAGCAATCCTGCCTCTGCCATGGCCACGTACATCACACCCCCTAGTGCTTATAACTAACTCTTGCGACTTAATATGATTAAAAGTTTTATGGGTTAGTTTTTCTTTCACTGTTTAACATCGAGTAGTTTTATGGATAATAGTCTTAAGGAATAGTTTTGGCAAGACGCATCAAACAGTTTCAGTCTCTAAAGTTTGGGTATATTAAAGCTTTAGCAAGCATACTCACCCATGCCATCAATCATTTCAATCATACATCACCAAATAGTTAGAATCACTTACCTGGGTGGATTGGGTGCCAACGGACTCGGATGCCATATTTTGCTCAAAATAGTTTTCTCCAATTCCCGTTAATTTTATAAAGTATTATCGAACCCATTTCACAGCCCAAGTGTTTGTAACATAGGCTCTGATACCAAAATTGTAACACCCCAAACCCGGCCCAAACGTTATGACCGGATCTAGTATGTCACAGGGTAAATTGAAAATGATCTTTCAGTGATTTTGGGAAAAACCATAATTTTTAAAAACTTTCCGATTTAAAGCGATGATTTTTTGTTTAAACCCTCAGACATCAAACGACTTTCAAGAAAAAAGGTTACTTTGATAAGAGTTATCATTGTTAAGAAAATCCAAAGTTTTATCAAAAAAAAATAACTTATAAAGCATCCGTTAATAGATTTGAAAGATAGTTGTGAAATCGTTTTAGGAAAAATCCCAATTTGAGCATTTATTAATAATAAGTAACCAAAGTAAATACTAAAACCAAATTAAAAATTTCCAAAGGCCTTATTACAAGAAAATTCCCAAATAAAACTAACTTTAAGCAATAGAAAGTTCATAAAATAAATATAACGTCTATTATGGCCTCCACGAGTCCACCTCGGCTCCCATATCCGCAATCTACTGATTACCTAAAAAATTAAGTAAAGGGTGAGTCACAGAGACTTAATATGTAAAACTATCACCACATAAATCGGCCCATGGCCCACAATCTTGTATTAAGCTCATACCCAATGTCATACAATCACAAGAAATGCATCCTGGCTGACCCAACTTAGTTTTCCATCCTCTACACACCAACCCTTACCAACCATCACATCGTGGGGATTTCTACAATCAACCCTCCATCCGCTACACACCATCTTGACAGTCATGCTGTCAAAAAATGTGGCAGAGCCACCGATCACTATGTGACCTTATAATAACTGTGGCAGCATCACCGATCTCCATGTGACCCTAATAAATAATGTGGAAGAGCCACTGACCACCATGTGACCTTAAGAACAATGTGGCAGAGCCACCGATCACCAAGTGACCTTAAGAACAATGTGACAGAGCCACCGATCACAATGTGACCTGATCACTTCCCCTTTATCAACATTCCCATACCCCGTGCACAACATTTATATCATGACAGATGTAACGTGCTAGTAGCAAAGCAATAGATTATCACATACAACCAACTCATATCAGGTAATCACAGATACGTACCTGACACTTCCTACCTTACCCCCAAGGGTATGTCGACTGCATTTACAGCCTTTTTCAGTTTTTCAGCCCATACAATTAACAATACAATTAATTAAGGTGTATTAAGGTTTACACACCTGGTAACATGCAAAACGATACTTTCTACGTTGACATTATCGTTAGTAGAAACAACTACTATCTGCCTACGACCCTGCTTTGAGGTCGATCCACAACCCGGTGGCCAATCTCAGACTGCTGACACCATTCGCTTCTTAAACTTAGGGGCTGGGTTTACAAGTCTAACCCCCTCCTTTGCCTAATCGATATTAGATTCCATCAAAGACCTTGTCAAACACTACTATAATGAAATATGGTTGTCAAACCACAATGTAGGGTTAAGGTACCGTATACGATAATGAACCTAAATACAATCTGAAGAGAACACCCTTACCTTGAAGTCCCGAAAGGAGAGATATGGTTCAAAGGTTAACGGTTTCCAGCATGAGACTCAGATGATTTGATTTACTATGATTCACGAAATAAGCGCCCCAAAGAGAACACAAGAAAATAAGAAGAAACATGTAAGTCCAACGATAGTCTCCCCAAGCCAATTAGCCATTTGGCTTTGGCTTTCAAAAACTGCACGGAGGAAATAAAGAAAAAGAAGGCAGATACGAATAACACTTAGGGGAATTCGGCACTAGCACAATAGTGGACAAGATTCGGCAATGATTATAGTAGAAGAGAACTAAATGAAAGAGCCGAAATAGAAATAAAGAAACTTTAAATGGAGGTTTAGGAGTTCTGACTTTAGAAGACTCACAAGAGAAAGGAGGTAGAAAAGAATGGCTAAGAGATTTGGCCTATAGAAGAGGTTTAGAGAAAAGAATAGTGGGCAAGGGACATTCGGCTTTAGCAAAGAAATAAAGAAGAGGATGGGAGTTTAGGGGTTTCGGCTTCTAGATAGATCAAAAGCAAAAGAGAAAAAGATATGAACAGATTTTGGTTTTGCAAAGAAAATAAGAAAAAGAAAAGTGGAGAACCCTCAGTTGATAGATGAGAAAAGAAGTGAAAAGAATAGGATTTGAGGCTACAAAATTTGGCACCTATACTCCTCAAAGTCGAAAATGCACAAAAGAAGTCTATAAGGTCCTATGGCCTAAGTGAATTTTGGCACATCCCAACACAACCCAAAAACTGATTCCCCCCTCCACCAAGAGTTTGAAATTCGGCCAACACCAAGATCACATGCTCATCCCGTATTTTCCCCCTCAAATTCCTCCTGATCACCCATTTGAAATCCTTGAACACTTCAAACTCCCCCTTTTTCCTCTCAGCCACACATTCAAACTATTTAACTCAGTCCACTCTCCTATCCTGAAGTGTCCCAGTCAAGTTCTGCCTCTGCTCTCCTTGACGCCAAAAAGAACTCCCAAAATGAGCTTCTTGTGATTAAAACCTGCTCCCTCTGCTTCTCCCTGTGCCGTCTCTTACCAACATCTTAAGTGGCACCTCCTTGCCACTCTACCACCTCTTTACTTTTGCAAACCAAACACCAACACAGTCCCTTAAGTCCTACTCCTACTAGCTCCTCTACTACAGTGCCTAAAAAATAAATTTTTGCTAGGGCTTCAGCTTTTCACCGAGCCTCTCTTGGACTCTCATACACCCTAAACAAGCACATTACACAAAGCATACACACAAAACACATCAAACGCCTAACCCCTAAATCAGGATATTACAATTAGTATCCAGTAAGACTTTACTTGTTGAGTCTATAGATGTTGTGATACTGGTTTCAAACCCCCTGGGTTGATGTGTGTTAGTCGATAAAGTGTGTAAAAACTGTCCATTGATGATTTGGGATATGTGTTTCCTGGTTGATCTAATACTATTACCGTTTGACGAGTTTGACATTATTCTCGGTATGGATTGGCTGACAATGTATGATGCAGTAGTAAATTGTAAATGAAAGACTATTGACTTGAGATGCCAAAATAACAAGATAATCTGAAGTAAGTCTACGGATTTAAACAGACTACCTAATGTAATATCGACGATGTTGGCCCTGCAGTATTTGAAGAAGGGTTGTGAAGCCTATCTTACGTACGTGATTGATGAGAAGGTAGCTGAGAAAAAGATTGAATCGATACCGGTTGTTAATGAGTATCCAGATGTGTTCCCAGAGGAACTACAAGGACTACCACCAGTTCATGAGGTAGAATTTGGGATTGAGTTAGTGTCGAGACCTACACCAATTTCGATAGCTCCGTACAGAATGGCACTGACTAAATTAATAGAATTAAAGACTCAATTACAAGAGTTAACAGATAGAGGTTTAGCTCGACCGAGTTTCTCTCCATGGGGTGCTCCCGTTCTTTTTGTGAAAAAGAAAAATAGAACGCTGAGAATGTGCATTGACTATCGGCAGCTCAATAAGGTGACTGTAAAGAACAAATACCCATTGCCGCATATTGATGATTTATTTGATCAGCTTAATGGAGCATCTGTATTCTCAAAAATTGATTTGAGGTCGGGATATTATCAGCTGCGAGTTAGAGAATCTAACATACCAAAGACTGCTTTTCAAACGAGATATGGCCATTATGAATTCTTAGTAATGTCGTTTAAGCTCACTAATGTTTCGACTATTTTCATGGACTTGATGAATCGGGTACTCAGACTGTATTTAGATCGGTTCGTAGTTGTGTTCATTGATGATATACTAATTTATTCGCGAGACGAAAGGGAGCATGCTGAGCATTTGAGGTTAGTGTTGCAGATTTTGCGTGAAAAATAATTATATGCAAAATTCAGCAAATGTGAGTTTTGGCTAAGGTAAGTTAGCTTTCTGGGGCATATAATCTCGGCATCAGGTATTTGGGTTGACCCGAGTAAAGTTTTGGCCATACTTGATTGGAAGCCCCCGCAGAATATTTTTGAGATTCGTAGCTTTCTCGAACTTGTCATATATTATAGACGCTTCGTAAAAGGATTCTCTATGATAGTAGCTCCGATGACAAAATTGTTGCAAAAAGACGTTAAATTCGAGTGGTCAGAACGGTGTCAGGAGAGTTTTGATCAGCTAAAAACTTTGTTACAGAAGCTCCGGTACTTGTTCAACCAGAATCAGGTAAAGAGTTTGTTGTTTATAATGATGCATCTTTAAATGGATTGGGTTGTGTACTGATGCAAAAAGGTAAAGTTATAGCTTACGCTTCGAGACAGTTGAAACTGCACGAGAGGAATTATCCAACGCATGACCTTGAATTGGCCGCTGTAGTTTACGGTTTAAAGATATGGCGATACTATCTCTTCGGTGAAAAATGTCACATCTATTCGGATCATAAGAGTCTAAAGTATTTAATGACTCAAAAGGATCTGAATTTGAGACAACGACGATGGTTAGAGTTATTGAAAGACTATGAGCTTGTGATTGATTATCACCCGGGAAAAGCTAATGTAGTTGCTGACGCGCTTAGTCGAAAATCATTATTTGCTCTGTGTGTAATGAATGCAAATCTAGCTATGACCGATGATGCTATACTCATTGCTGAATTAAAGGCGAAACCTTTGTTTGTGCAACAAATTCATGAAGCTCAGGAGATCGATGATGATTTAAGAGCAAAAAGGAGTATGTGTGATTCAAATGTGGATTCTGAATTTCAAATAGGTGATGAAGGGTGTCTACAGTTTAAGAATCAGATATGAGTGCCTAAGAACTCTGAATTGATTCGAATGTTTTGTGAAGAAGCTTATAATAGTAAATTTTTGATACATCCGGGCAGCACAAAAATGTATAACGACTTGAAATAACATTACTGGTGGCATGGGATGAAGCGAGATATCTCATACTATGTGACAAGGTGTTTAGTATGTCAACAAGTGAAAGCTGAGCATCAGGTGCCGTCAGGACTACTTCAACTGATTTTGATACTGGAGTGGAAGTGGGATCGAATCACGATGGATTTTATATTGGGTTTGCCACTGACACCGAGTAAGAAAGATTCAATCTGGGTTATTGTTGATAGATTGATAAAATCAGCTAATTTTATTCTGGTACGTACCGATTTTTCACTTGATAAGCTAGCTGAGCTGTACATATCACAGATTGTGAGGTTGCACGGAGTACCTGTTTCTTTTGTTTCGAATAGGGATCCAAGGTTCACGTCGTGGTTTTGGAAGAAATTACAAGATGCTTTAGCTACTAAACTACACTTTAGCACAGCTTTTCATCCGCAGACCGATGGTCAATCTGAACGAGTCATTCAGATACTTGAGGATATGTTGAGATGTTGCATCCTCAAGTTTGAAAGTACGTGGGAATGATACTTACCTTTGGTTGAATTTGCTTACAATAATAGCTTTCAATCTAGTATCAAAATGGCACCCTACGAAGCCTTGTACGGTCGTAAGTGTCGTAAACCCTTATACTAGACCGAGCTAAGTGAAAACAAGATACACGGGGTTGATTTGATTAAGGAAACTGAATAGAAGGTAGCGGTGATCTGTGATAGTTTAAAAGCTACTTTAGACCGTCAAAAGTCTTATGCTAATTTGAAACGTAAAGACATTGAGCTTCAGATTGGAGATCAGGCATTTTTGAAAGTGTCACCTTGGAAGAAAATTCTCAGATTCGATCGTAAAGGCAAGTTGAGTCCAAGATTCATTGGACTGTATGAAATCATTGAACGAATCAGATTGGTTGTTTATAGATTATAGTTACCACCTGAGTTAGAAAAGATTCATAATGTCTTCCATGTTTCGATGCTTCGTAAATACCGATCTGATCCATCGCATGTGATTTGCCCGAATGAGGTGGAGATTCAATCTGATATGACCTACGAAGAAGAACCGATTCGTTTTTTGAACTATGAGATAAAAGAATTGAGAAATAAGACAATTCCCTTAATTAAAGTACTATGGCAAAAACATGGAGTCAAAGAAACAACTTGGGAATCGGAGGATGTGATGAAAGAATGCTATCCGAACCTCTTTTTCGGTAAGATTTTTAGGGATAAAAATCCCTAAAGGGGGGAGAGTTGTAACAGTTCGAATTTGGCCCTAATCAGAATGGTGGTTTTGGGACCACGAACCCGAATTAGAAAAATATTTTCTTGATTTATTTGATGTCTATGTTAAGTATTTGTGCAAGAGTAAAAATATCGCAGTAAAATTTAAATGTTTAGATGTTTAATTTAATAAAAGGATCAAATAGTTAAAGTGGTAAAACTAGTGTGCATGAAATTAGGAAGGTTAATTAAATTGTTTTATTCAAGTAAGGATTTGCATGTCAAATTTCCACAATTACATGTAGTGGACGGCAATGATGATGGGGGAGGATTTTTTTTAACATTTTATAATTTTAATCATAATATTTTATGTTTATTATAATGTATATTATATTGAGGAAATAAAAGAACATGAAAAAAATTTTATTTTCTCTCTCATTCACTCATCTTCTTCACTGATTCTCTTCAAAGAAAAGAAAAAAATTCCTCCTTCCTCGTCTGGCCATTGCATGCGGTTGTAAGGTAAGAAATTGAGTTTTATTTTAGTAAATTATTACAAAACTGAGTTGGTTGCCTTGAGTACTATCAAAATCATGGGAATTTTCTTAAAGTTGAGCATGTTTAAGTTCGGCTATGGGGGAGTAATTGTGAATTGTTATATTGATGAAAACAAGATGATTTGGGATAGAGACTTAGATGAAATGGAGAGTAGTGAATTGAAATTGTATGAATGCTATGGAGGTTATTTTTATTTTGAGCTTTGGGAAGCTCTTTACATTCGGCCGAATGTTGAATTGAGTATGTATGAGGGTTATTTTAACTTAATTGTTGTTATATATTTATGTATATGTATATGTATATGGAAATCCGGTACATTAAAATAGCATAATTGACCATGATGAATGTTTATATTTTGAAGTGGTTATTGATAGAATATTAAAGATAAGTGATGAATAGAAATGTTTGATTTGAGATCTTGATTGAATTAAGTATTAAGGGTTTAGTTGCATAAGTCAAATAGTAGAAGGGTTAAAATGTTAGAAGGATGATTTGTGGAGACTTGTAGGGACCTAAAGAAAATTCGGCCCTTAAGGGACTTGTCTGAATTTCATGAAATTCATGTATTTTATGTTTAAGGATTAAATTGCAAGAAAGTGAAACTAAAGGGGTAAATGTGTAAATTGATAAATTACATGCTATGAATGATAGATGGAAAAATGGTATAATTATGTGTTTCGATTGGAGATGAATGAAATTTATTTGAATAGGTTCTTTTAAATTTGGTTTTAGATCAAGGAAGGAAAGATTTTGGAAAAGGATCGAGGAAAAGCTAAACTAGACGAGTAACCGGGAAACCCTGAATCGTCGTTCTTCGAGGTAAGATTTCAAGCAAATGGATTAATTGGAATAATTCTTTATAAAATGTTAATGTTTAATAGGCATTGAATTATTGAGCTAGGATTGCCGAATGTACTATGGAGATTAATTAACAATTAGCATAATGTAGGGTTAATTTTGATAGTTGGTTGAGTAGTAGAAATTTCATACTATTTTAAAGTTGATTGGAAGTACATATGTATAGTACTAAGTGATGGTAGGATATGTATTCACAGTAATGATAAAATATGGAGGTAATGTGCCGAATACATTAGTTATATTGAGGAAGAGAATATAATTATTTTCATGACTAAATGTATGTGTGATTATATGTTTGAAAGGATGTTAGTTTGATTACATGTATGATTTTGTATTTTTAATATGGATTACGGGTCTATGAAATGTATTACGAATACAAAACTATGATTGAGCAGTAATTCCACAGGTGAAATAAGTAACGACTATATGTGAGCGGTACGTTACGGGATGACTTAAGTAACAGATCTATGTGAGCGATACATTACGAGGTTATTAAGTAACGGCTCTATGTGAGCGATACGTTATGAGGTTATTAAGTAACGGTTTTATGTGAGCGATACGTTATGAGGTTATTAAGTAACGGCTCTATGTGAGCGATTCGTTACGAGATTATTAAGCAACGGCTCTATGTGAGTGATACGTTACGAGATTTTTAAGTACCGGCTCTATGTGAGCGATACGTTACATAGTGTTTATAGCAAGGGTACTAAGTGTGTGAATCGCTATTTAATTTATTTGTCAAAGTGCAAGTATACAACTCGTTTAAAAGACTTCTTTATAAATGCAAATTGGTATATAGTATTGTTGGGAAATAGTATCCTAAGGTTATGAGTGAATGACTAAGTATCGGGTGGTAAGTATATTAGAGGTACGTTTCATCAATTTAATTTAAGATGAATGGAATTATTAATGTGAGTTGGAAACTTATTAGTTTGAGGCACGTTTACTGATTATTTCATATGATATTCGTGAATTAAAAATTGAATCTTTGAACATTTAGTCTTGTTGTTGTATGTGAAGCATGATCAATATGTAATATTATCAATTATGGATTGGGTTTAGTTTAGTAATGCCCCTTAACTATGATCCAGCGACGAATACAGGTTAGGGGTGTTACATTTTTTTTTTGAATTTGAATTTGAATTTGAATTTGAACTTGGATTTGAATTTGGATTTGGATTTGGATTTGGATTTGGATTTGGATTTGGATTTGGATTTAAATTTGGATTTGGATTTAATGACTGCTGACTTTGTAACTTTGGCATATAAAGCAACCTTCACCCTCTTAGTGAAGTAATTGATAACCACAAACATGAATCTGTATCAGCTAGGTGCTTTTGATGAGATCTACCCCATAACATCTATGCCCCACCTATAGAAAGAATGGAAGAGGCACATAAGTCTTGTTTTCCCCAATTTGGCATTTATGGCGTAACTGATGCAATTTCCTTTTCTTGGTAAACTAGTAGCCCGATCTTCCTGATTAGCCTGGCCATTGTAAAACCATTACCATGAATTCTTTAAACAGCATACCCATATTTCAAGCCTGGCGTTCCTCGATATGATTGTGCGAAAACATCTTGAAATTCTTGAAAATAGTCAATGATGCCTTGCCTTATTTTTGTGGTGAGGTAGGCTTCGATCTTTTCCCCTTTCCTAAGCTTGCAACATCCACTGACCTTTGCAAAGTGGAGTTTATTTTCACTTGCTTTACCATCCTTAACAAATCAAAAGATAAGCTACAATCTCTGTCATATTTAAAGTCCTTAGATCCTCTAGACCCATATCTCATTCAAAAAGGGAGTCTGTAACAACGTCGCTCATGTCATTGATATTTGGGTACCTAGGTACAAAGGCAATCCAAAGAATAAATGATTCTAAGGATAATTATTTTTATGGTATGGTCATGAATAAAGAAAGAAAGAATATTCTAAAAACAAAAGAATGTACAGTATGAAATATACAGAATGAAAATGTATTTACATAAAAAGATGCTTTTTATTGAAATAAAAATTCTGGACACAAGCCCATTTCACAAAAGGATTCTTATTGCTGCTGGGCTTAAAGCAACAAGCATGTTTTGAATATTACTCTAGATTAACTCTAAAAATACAGGGATCCCTTCCACAGTTTCATTATTTAAAATCTTCCCAAGTATGTAAGGGTTTGGAAACTTTTCTTCCTAGATTCTCTCTTCGGATTTGTCATTAGTGTTAAGATTCCCTAATATTCCTTCTTAACCTCTGAATTCTTCAAGGAATTGCAACTTTTTTGCCTCCATTTTCAACTACCATATCCAAGTGATTAGATTATGAGGAATCGTCGCCTTTCACGACTCCCCTTTCAATGAGCCTTTCGACCAACTTTTTAAATGTAGTGCAGTTTTCAATTGAATGTCCCGTTATTCCTGCGTGGTACTCACATTAGGCATTCTCATTATACCATTTTGGGTACGAAGGTTGCATAGGTTCCGAGTAGAATGGAGACACTACATGTACATCAAAAAGATTCTGATACAGCTCTTTATATGTTATCGGATGGGTGTAAACTGGGGCCTTTCTGTATTTGGCCTCGAGTTGGATTCTTGACTTGAAGAGCCTTGATGCATACTCAGGATATTTACCTCATTTTCCTTGTTTCTCAAAGTTTATCTTTTAGTGCTTCCTCCCACTTCTATCTTTCCACTTCTTATAGCATTTTCAATTATCTTATCAGACATTACCATATCTGAAAAGCTCACGGTGGCACTTCCTAACATATAGTTAATTAATGGGGCCTTCAGAGTATTAATGAAGAGCATCGTGGTTTCTTTTTCCATTAGAGGTGGCTGGACTTGTATAGCAACTTCCCTCCATCTTTGAGCATACCGTCAAAAACTCTCATTTGTTCTCTTCTCCATATTTTGGAAAGTGATTCTATCAGGAGTCATATCTGTTACATGACTATACTGCTTCATGAAAGCTTGAGCTAAATCTCTCTATGAACTAATCTTGGTATGACTCAATTGGTTAAACCATTTGGACGCTGCCCCAATTAGACTATCTTGGAAGCAGTGAATCAGTAATCGATCATTATTGACATGCCCAGTCATTTGTCTGTAGAACATAATAATATGAGCTTCGGGACAACTATTTCCATTGTACTTCTCAAACTCTAGCATTTTGAATCTGTGAGGAAGTACTAGGTCTGGAACCAAACTTAGATCCTTAGCATCGATCCCTCTATAATTATCAGTACTTTCCATTGCTCTAAATTTTTCTTCCAGTCGTTTATATTTGTCCTCTAACTACTTTTGTGATTCCATTCTTGCTCCTTCTCTTTCTGCTATATTATCTAGATCAGGAACAGCGGGATTAGCCAGATTACCCTCTGGAGTAAATCCTGATCCAGTTTGTTAATTCACCGGTATCAAAACACCCTCTTGAAATTGTTGAGGTTTGGTTGTGACGAACACTCTTCGAGGATACGATTCAGGATGAATCGTGGTAAAACCCAAAGGATAAAGTGGTTCCTCATTATCTTCCTCAGTGTTAACCGTGAGAGTCTTTCCTTTGTCTATTCCTTCTGCCGGTAATTGAGACAATTGAGCCATTATGTTTCTTTGGGACTCCATCATTTGATCCCTCATTTCTTGCTGAATTTTAACTAGCTGCTCTTGCATTTGTGCTTGCATTTGTTCCTGCATATCCTTTTACATTTGCTCCAATTTTCTAATCTTTTATCCATTGACTTGGTCTATTTCCTTGTACCGTAGGGATGCGTGTCTGGTAAACTTTTATTGATTTCCAAGTTACTGAAATAATTTTTAATTAATTAGTCTTTTTACAAATTTTAATGCACATGATGTAATGCAAATGCATGAAATGCAATGCAAATGCGTGAAATGAATGCAAAAAGAAAGAGAGGCATTGATTCCGAATTCAATTCCATTAGAAGAACTTTTCTAGAAAATAAATTTCTTTACATAAAACAGATTACATATGTGACTTTGTCTTCATAGTCCAAGTGAAGACACTAATCTTTTTCTTTGTATTTGAATGTTGTGTCCCTTAAACTTTCTCAATAGATGCCTCTTCTAGCTCCTTGTTGCTTGATCCAGGCTGCGACTCTTCACTCACTTATCGTCTGCAATGTTCATCAGCTTCTTTAAGAAAATTGAGACGTACTGACTCTTGAATAATCCTTGTTGTCTTGAATCCCCGGGCAACGAGGCAAAATCATATACTATCAATCTTTTCTCGTTGTGCTTACTTGGACTATATTCGGCCGAATGCATTATAGCCCACTTTATCAAGCAATTCATTTTCTTATAACAAACTCTTCTATTTCGCAATCAAATATGAATCAACACCTCTTTTCTATGATGATGCAATGTAGTAAAAAACAAAAAACATGTTAGTATCATATACAGGTGGTAAAAATCAAATTAAATAGAAAATAGTCAATTACCTACACAGGTGACTGCTAGGGTTCAACATAGTTCTACCTAAAGTGGGCTCCTAGAGTTAACTATATGTGGTTTTGTTCTGCAGAGAGGGTACCTGAACCAACAGATTCCTCAATCCTCACCCATTATAGGCTCATACAGATTGAGTTCAGTTCAGGGGAATACATTTCCCTATGGCCATACGGAGATGAAAATCTCACGAAGCACATAGGTACGGATGTATCCCAAAAGTAATACACTAGCCCATGTGGAGGTGAGAACCTCACGAAGGCATAGTTTCTCACTCCCACTTAAAGGCGTAACCACAACGGTCATGCAATGCAATGCAAGAGTGTTCTATGAGACTTCAACATTATTGCAATCATAGCACCACAAATGCGTCAAAAGAAGCCTGATTTTTTCAAAACAATTTTCCAAAATTTCAATCAAAATGACAAAAGTTAATCAATCTATGGCCTGATTCTCAACCAGTCCCCAGTGGAGTCGCCAAGCTGTCGAAACCATTTTTATTTTAGGTTTGGAAAAACGGGGTCGACTTAAAAATATGATGTGTAGTCACCACCAACCTTTTTTTGTTTTGGTGTGATTGGATCACCTTGTAAAAAATTTATTGGTTTACGAAATTAAATAACAAAAAGGGTTTGGAAGTCGGTTCTGCACGAGGAAGGGTTAGTACCCCCGTACACCCCAGAACGAGTACCTAATCAATTAATTAATGTCCTTGCGTTGAAAATTTAAAAATGTTAAAGAAATAATTCTTTTTAAGGAAGACTAATTTATTTTGAATTGAATCTCAAGATTAACTCATTTCAAAGGAATAAAAATATCATATCCAATATGTTAGGATATAACACGTTTATACCCCGATGTCGAGATTGTCTTCGATCTTTAAAACATGCAATTAAAAGGCTATTTGGTTATTTGGTTAAACAGAAAATTGACACCCAGCACGTTAGGGCCTAATTCTTCGAACTTCCAAACACACAAATATTGCCTTATTTTGAAAAATTTTCAGATACGCAATCTTAAAACCAGCTCAAAATGTATTTTTAATGAAATGGAACATTTAGTAAAAGCTTGAACATAGTGGGGTTTGTAACATAAAACATCAACAAGAAGCAAAAATATAGCATTAGGCATGAAAAAACACACAAACTCAACATCATATTTATGAACGATAATTATAACAATAATTTAAATATATCAATATACAATAATGATAACTACATGGTTTAAAAGACATATATTAACAATTGCAAATCAATAAGCTACAAGATATAATAATTCTACAAAATTGTCAATGGAAAATTAATATAAAACAAAATCTTGAATGCTAACAAATATATTTAAAATAAATAAAGTAAATGGATTTTGAAATTAACACTTTATGGAGTTATTAAAATGGAATAATTTGTAAATGAACTTATGAGATACATATTTTAAAAAAGAACTTGAAATGAATCATTCAAAATGAAAACATAATATACGCATTTAAATATATATATGTAAACGTATCTAAGTAATAAGATATAAAAATGTATGAAATGAATTAAAGTATACAATAAAATACGATTTTATTATTATATACATGTATGTATAAAATAATAGTGTATAATTGTTTTTTAATTGAATATTATATAAGTTATCAAAGAAATACATAGTATATGATTTAAAATTACGCGAGGAGTTCGGTAGAAACCTTCTGCCAGAGCCAGCGGTTAGCTAGGCCAAGGAGCCGAGCCAAAAAGGCCAGATTTGTGGGAATTACTCGAGGATAGCCAGTTGATCCATCTCAAGAAGCTAGAATTCCACTCAAGACAGCGGATTTCTCCTTCAATTCTTTTAGAGAGTTTTAGGGATTTCTTATGTTTTGTTTTATCTTTTCTTCTGAGATGTTTTCTATCATTATGAACTAAACCCTTCAGATACCTGAAGGGGATGAAACTTAAGATGGATCTTGTTATTGTTTTCTGAACTATATGATAAATACTTGGTTTGTTCTTAATTATGTGCGCTTAATTCTTTTGTTAATATTTATGGGATATTGATTCAAGTTGAATGTGCTTAGGTGTTGGAGCAAAAGTCCCTGCTTAAGAGTAGATCTAGCATAATTAAGCGGAGTTGATCGCGTACCTAGAGATAGGGTAACCAGATTTTTTCGGATTAGGGTGAAACCTAATATGGGAGTCCATAGATCGAGTTAATGCGATTCTAGGGGTTTTGATTAGAAAGAGATTTAAATTAATCAACCTAGGGTTAGACGTTATTCGCCTCGAGAGAGGGTTTAATATAAATTAGGGAATCTTACGAATCAAGTCAAGTGAATAAATCGTCTGGTTCAGTGTTAGATAACAAGTGAACTCTAGGTGGATTCTTCCTAAGGGTATCGTCTTAATCAACTGAGTTTTCCCAACAGTATTTCCCCAATTCATTCTTTTTGTCTTTGCATTTTTAGCTGAGTAATTAGATTAAACAATCAATCCCTTAATATTTAGGCTAAATAATAAAAAGAAAGTTAGTATTAGTACTTTTAGTTCCTTTGGGTTCGACAATCCGGTCTTGCCTAAACTAAACTACTGTTCGATAGGTGCACTTGCCTTAAGTCATTGTCAGAGTTAGTTTCCAGGTTCGATCATTCTCTTTATAAATTTTAAAACTTGATAATTCAGACGATCAAGTTTTTGGCACCGTCGCCGGGGAACTAAAATATTGAGAAAGCTCTATTTTTATTACTTTAGCCATTATCTTTATTTTTCTGCAATTTATTTTTATTTTATTTTTTATTTTATTTTAGTTTTTTACTTTGCTAAATTTTCTTTCTTTTCTAACATAGGTACCTCTAGTTTATGATTAGAAGGAACCCGAAAGGACCACTAGTATACGACAGAGATATTAAATCTATCGCTCGTAGGAATCCCAAAGAAATTAGGCGAGCCCTAAATTAAATAGAAGAATAGCGATAAGGCAGATCCAATCCTACTGAAGGGATGGATGAGAATAATCCACCACCACAAGATGTGGCAGAAAACAATGCTCCGCGTACTATGTATGATTATGCTAAACCTCATTTAACAGGAGCAAAATTGAGTATTGTTAGGCCTACTATAGCTGCTAATAATTTTTAATTAAAGCCTAACACTATCCAAATGATTCAATAATTTATTCAATTTGATGGTTTGTAGGACGAAGACCCGAATACCCATATAGCTAATTTTTTAGAGTTCTGTGATACCTTTATAATAAATGGCATTCCTGATGATGCCATACGTCTTCGGTTATTTCCCTTTTCATTAAGGAATAAAGCCAAGTAGTGGTTGAACTCGTTACCACGAGGGTCAATCACCATATGGGATCAAAAGACCGAAATTTTTTTATTAAAATATTTCCCACCGGCCAAAATGGCCAAATTACGGAATGATATCTCTTCTTTTGTGTAGATGGATTTAGAGACATTATACGATGCATGGGAGAGATACAAGGATCTCTTGAGAAGGTGTCCACACCATGGTTTACCCTTATGGCTCCAAGTCTAAACTTTCTATAATGATGTAAACCCCTCAACGAGGCAACTAATTGATTCAGCCACTGGTGGAACCCTGAACAATAAAACTCCTGAAGCAACCTACGAGTTTATTGAACAATAACTATCAGTGGCAGGTTACAAGGACAAAACCAACAAAATTAGCTGGAGTTTTCAACCTCGATGCAATAACCATGCTATCAACACAGGTAGAGATGATGAATAAAAAGCTTTATAGTTTGTGTTCTTCGCAGGTACATCCAGTAATGCAGTGCAACGCAAGTGGAACTGTGGCGAATCCCGAGTACCCACCCTACCAACCGGGCACAAAAAGCGAACATATGAACTATATATGTAATAATTTTAGATCTAATAATAACCCTTATAGTAATACCTATAATCTAGGTTGGAGGAACCACCCAAATTTTTCGTGGGGAGATCAAGGAAACCAAGGCAATCAGAGACAACAACCTCCTCCAAATTTCCAAAATCAGCTCTATCCATAGGAAAAGAAGCCCAACCTTGAAGAAATGCTGACAAAATTCATGACAGCCATAGAAAATAGTCTCCAAGGCACTGAGGCAACACTTAAAACCAACAAGCATCGATCAAAGGCATTAAGAACCAAGTTGGAGAACTTACTGAGTCAGTTGGAGAACTTACTAAGTCAGTTGGACTACTTACTGAGATGGTTTGTAAAATACGGACAAAGATTTTTTCTAAAGGAATAGAACAGGTAAGGGCAGTTACACTGAGAAGAGGAAAGGAGTTAGTCGAACCAAAAAGAAAAATACCACACGACGATATCAAAGCAAAGGATGAAGGAGTTGAGGATATAACTCCAGTACGTAAAAAAAGTAAACCACCAATCCCATATATAGGAAAGTTAATGAAAGAACGATTAGATGCCCAATACGGTAAGTTTCTTGAACATTTTAAACAAATACATATTAACTTACCTTTTGTTGAAGTCATTTCACAGATGCTGACGTACGTAAAATTCTTAAAGGAACTCTTGACGAATAAAAGGAAGCTTGAAGAAGTATCAATAGTGGAGCTTAATGAAGAATGTTCAGCCATCCTCCAAAACAAGCTACAACCAAATTAGTAGACCCAGGAAGTTTTACTATTCTTTGTTTAATTGGTAATTTAAATATTAAGAAAGCATTAGCTGATCTAGTTGCCAGCATTAATCTAATGCCTTATAAAATGTTTAAACAACTAAATCTTGGGAAACCAAAACCCACTAGGATGAGTATTCAATTAGCCGACAGATCCATTAAATATCCTAGAGGAGCTATTGAAGACATCTTGTGATAAATTTATTTTCCCTGTTGATTTTGTTGTGCTTGACATGGATGAGGACATTGAAGTTCCTTTAATTTTAGGGCGCCTTTTTTTAGCTACTGCTAAGGCTGTTATCGAAGTAGGTGATGGTAAGCTTGCATTAAGAATAAGCGATGATGAAATTATTTTTC
Source organism: Gossypium rotundifolium (assembly GCA_025506655.1). Classification (NCBI taxonomy): domain Eukaryota; kingdom Viridiplantae; phylum Streptophyta; class Magnoliopsida; order Malvales; family Malvaceae; genus Gossypium; species Gossypium rotundifolium. Next base: position 107,504,767 of record CP106725.1, read on the forward strand.
AGATTTATGATGCCATGCGATATTCTAGAGAACAAGATGATTCCTATTATTTTGTTGATACTACTGATCATATCAGTCAAAACTCATTACAGGAAATCATATATGATGACACGATGGCACTGTGCCTTACTCAAGAAGAGGGGGAAAAAGATGAAGTCGATGAGCTGAATTGGAATACATCTTCATCTAGACATACGGAAAAAGAAAGCATTGAAATCGATGACGATCTAAAATAAAAGCCTTCTATTGATGAGCCGCCTAAAGTAGAATTAAAACAGTTGCCGAAACACTTAGAATATGCATTCCTGGGGGAAAATTCTACGTTACTAGTATTTATCTCTTCAGAACTAGAACCCAAGGAGAAAGAGGAGTTGCTACAGGTACTAAAAGAACATAAAAGAGCCATAGCTTGGAAAAGCTCTGACATTAAGGGAATAAGCCCATCATTTTGCACCCACAAAATTCTAATGGAAGAGGAATACAAGCCATGTGTGCAACCTCAAAGACAATTGACTCCCAACGTAAAAGAAGTCGTGAAAGCTGAGGTAATTAAACTTCTAGATGCTGGAATAATTTATCATATTTCTGACAGCAATTGTGTAAGTCCTGTGCAAGTTGTTCCAAAGAAAGGAGGTATGACGATGGTAGCCAACGAAAAGAATGAACTAATTCCCACCAGAATAGTCACAGGTTGGAAAGTTTGCATTGATTACAGGAAGCTGAATGATGCCACTAGGAAAAATCACTTTCCTTTGCCATTCATTGATTAAATGTTAAAAAGGTTATCTGGACATATGTACTATTGCTTCCTAGATGGACTCTCCGACTATTTCCAAATCCCAACAGCACCTGAAGATCAGGAGAAGATAACATTCACATGCCCATACGGTACGTTTGCTTATCGTAGATGCCTTTTGGATTATGTAATGCTCCTGCTACTTTTCAGCGTTGGATGCTAGCAATCTTTGACAAACTTGTGGAAGACATTATGGAGGTATTTATGGATGATTTCTCGGTATTCAGTAATTCTTTCCATCTTTGCCTTAAAAATTTAAAATGAGTTTTAATGAGATGTCCGAAAACAAACCTTGTTTTAAATTGGGAAAAATCCCACATTATGGTATAAGAGGGAATTGTATTGGGACATAAATTTCTAGTAAGGGAATCAAGGTAGATAAAGGAAAGGTTGAGACCATAGAAAAACTACCTCCTCCTAGCTCAGTTAAGGCTATCAAAAGCTTTTTAGGACATGTAGGATTTTATAGAAGATTTATTAAAGATTTTTCTAAAATAGCTAAGCCTCCAACGAAATTGCTGGAAAAAGATGCACCCTTTAACTTTGATCAAGAATGTTTAGATACATTTAATATCCTTAAAGAGAAATTAATAAACGTCCTAATTATAATTGCCCCTGATTGGAATCTCCTTTTTGAACTAATGTGTGATGCAAGTGACCATGCAGTAGGAGCAGTTCTAGGACAGCGAAGAGACAAGCACTTTCAGCCAATCTATTATGCCAGCAAGACATTGACGGCCGCACAAGAAAGTTATACCACCATTGAAAAAGAATTATTAGCTATGGTCTTTGTATTTTATAAATTCAGACAGTATTTAATGTTATCTAAAGTTGTTGTTTACACTGACCACTCCACTCTTCGTTATCTCTTAACTAAACCTGATGCAAAACCTTGACTCATAAGATGGATTTTACTTTTACAGGAATTCGATTTGGAAATTTAGGATAAGAAAGGAGCTGAAAATCTTGCAGCAGACCACCTATCTAGACTTGAAAATCCACACATAAAGGAATGTGAAGAGATAGAGATAAATGACTCGTTCCCTGTAGAATAACTATTCTCCATTACCAACTGCGAGGTACCCTAGTTTGTAGATATTGTGAATTTTTTAGTTGCTAACATCTTACCGAAAAGGCTAACACATCATCAAAAGAAGTGATTCTTTTCTGATGTGAAGAACTATTTTTGGGAGGATCCCTTCCTTTTTCGTATATGTGCAGATCAGGTGATTCAGAAATGCGTTACAAAGGTAGAAGCAAGCAAAATCCTAGAACACTGCCACTCCGGACCTTCAGAAGGGCACTACAGTGGCGTCAAGACAGCGCACAAAATACTCGAATCAGGTTTCTATTGTCCCACTCTATTTAAAGACACCAACAGGTATGTCGCTTCATGTGATTTTGTGAAATTTTGTGAAATTTTATGCATCATGTGAAATTTTATGTATCATGTGATTTTTTGCAATGAGGACTAAAGTGTTAAAATGTGAAAATATGAGAGATAATTTGTAAAATTCCCTAAATACGTGTAAATGGATTAAATTGAATGGTTTGGTGAATAAAAGAGTTAAATTTGAATGTGTATATATCAAGAACCAAATAAAACGGAATTAGATCAGGGGAAATCAAAAGTAGTTGAATAGCCGTACGAGGTAAGTCTATATACAAATAAATGTGTTTAAATTAAATTGTTATTGTTTATATGTTAATGAAATGTGATGAATGGTTATTGGAGTTGAATATGTGAAATCTGAGGAAATTTCTATAATGTGATGACGTCCGAAAAGCCCCGTACAAACCATAGTAATAGTTAGGATACATATGTCATGACATAGGATTCTGATATGTGTTATCGTGTAAGACCACGTCTGGGACGTTGGCATCGATTTGAGATTTACATGTAAGACCATGTCTGGAACATTAGCATCGTAGATGATTTTGTGTGAGACCCTATTTGGGACAGATGCATCGATATTTACTTACATGTAAGACCACGTCTGGACGTTGGCATTGTATGAGCTTTACGAGCTATCCGAGTATCCTTATTGATTCTGAATGATTCAATGGGCATTTCAAGAATTCAATAAGTAAATGAATGTGCATTCAAATTTCGGTAAGTATGTATATGAAATTTGGCAATGAAAGGTATGTATGTGTATGATCATTTGATATGTAAGTTGGATTTTTATATGAAAATGAATGATGTTGTTATGGGTCAAATTGTGCGTAATTTAGTATGTTTTGGCTGCTTTTGGGACATGAATTGATGCTTGTTTGATGCTTGTAGGACCTAAAATGGGTAGCAATTTGGCTTTGTAAATGCCTATAATTGCCCACATGGGTGTGTGTCTTGACTGTGTCCTTCAATGTCCAAATTCGAAGCAAGTCAGACTTGCACATGGGCCAGGCACACGGACGTGTGACAAGTTGCGTGATTCAAGTCAGTGTTGCATAAGGGCCAGACACCCGGGCGTGTGACAGGCCGTGTGTTTCCAGTCAGTTTTGTACAAGGGCTAAGACATGGTCCAAGGCACAGCCGTGTAAGGCACACTGCCTAGTTACATGGGCCCGTGCCCTAATTTGAAAAGAAAATTTTCTAAGTTTCGCAAAGTTTCTGTATGAGATCGGTTTAGTTCCGAACCCTCTCTAAAGAATGTTTAAAGTCTATAGAATTTTTAAAGGGGCTATATGTGTATGAATCATTATGAAATGATGTTGTATGATTGATGTTGTGAAATAAGCGTAAATATTCTGATATGTCTGGTAATGCCTCTTAACCTTAGTCCGACGATGGTTACGGGTTAGGGGTGCTACAATTTGTTGGTATCAGAGCTACGATTTAGTCGACTCTAGGACTAACGTAGCGTGTGAGAGTCTAACATACATGCCTTATATACGAACTGTGATACTATGATGAATCCTGACAGATAAAAATGTGTTTTTCGTATAGTAAATGGATCTCGAACGAGCCGTAGCTGACTATGTTGAAAGTAATGCACCTACTCCCGCTCAAGGGATAGCGCCGTCTGATTCTAGACCTGTAACGCCTCAAAAATCCTTAATTTTATTTTCATATGTTTGTGACACAAATATCTATCTTCTTCAATGGTTGTGTGTTCTGGGAGTGTCTAAGAAGTCTTGGGTTCAAACCTTGTCTTGTGAACTGAATGCGTACACGATATTATGATATGACATGACATGATTGCATGATGCATTGCATTAGGATGGGTTGTTATTGATCGTAGGAAGTGTACTGAAAGGCTTCGAGGCTAAATTACTAGTAGCCCAACTGCATATCACTGTATAGTGCCGCATTCGGTACTCACTAGAGTGTAGGAATGGGTGGGTTGATTATATCCCCACATGGAGTGTAGGGTAAGACGGAGATGGAATGTAAAGGCTGGATGGGTAGGACTTGTATACTGTTTCATATGTTACTATACTGATTAATGTTACTGTCTTTGGCCAGGGCCCAAGCACATGGTTGTTCTGTACTGAGATGGGCCAAAGCCCAAACTAAAATTTATACTACTACCGTTAAGGGCTTAGGCCCAGTCTGTTACTGCTTACATTCGACTATATATTGGATAGGGATTACACACTGAGTTTTCGTAAACCCCTTTTGTTTTACTTTACAGGTAATCCCCAATCATAGGCGGATTGGTGCAGCGAGGGACTCAAAGGTGGCCACACGTCCGCATATATTTTCGTACTTTATTAGGTTTTTAAGTATTATTATTTGGGATATTTTTACTATAAATGGCCTTTATGGGTTTTTACTTTAATTTGGAATTTTTATTTTGATTTATAGCTGCTAGTAGTAGAGACAATCGAGTTTTCAAAAATTAAACCTTTTTAAAAAATTACACACGACAACGTAAACTATTTTAAAAGCTTCCGTGATACGTGACGTTTGAAAAGTAATAAAGGTTTTAAAAGTGAATAACTTTTCAATGATTCATGCTTTAAAAATGAACGACCTATTTTTACACTCATCATTGAATAACACAAAGTGATTGAATAGAAATGAGGATTTCAACGACAACATATTTTACAAAAAACACTTCAATGTGACATCGCCAGATTCGGTCATAACGTTCAGGCCGGGTTTGGGGTGTTACATTTAGTGGTATCAGAGCCAGATTGTAAAACTCGACTGTGGCTTGGATTTTTCAACATGATTTTCTAAAGAACTATTTTCAAATGGTTTGAAGTGTTTTGAAATATTTTACTAAATGTGTGGCACGTCGAGTCTCCCACACCGATCCTGTAAGTTCTCTAAAAAAAATTGCATTATAGTTTTGATTGAAACTGTTATATGTTCTAAACTGAAACTGCTATAGGTAGTATATCCTATGACTACTATAGATGGACTATACTAAAAACACTTAAGATAGTGTATACTGAGACTGTAGCAAAACTGTTAGGCTGATTTACAGAAACGGACACTAAATTACTATACTGCCTTGCATAAGACTTTGATTATCAAATACTAAAACAGTAAACTGATTTGCAAAAAACCATTAATATAGATAACACGAGTTAGACAATGAGCACTAGAGGTACTCGCGGACGGGGTACAAAAGGTCGTGGTAGAGGCCGTAGAGGTGCTCGAGCTGGGTCCTCGTCATCTGGCCATATAACTAATTCGAAACCAGTGAGACACCGGCTTCACTTGAGACTGGGTCTCATGATCAAACGGCTGGGGATGACGCACTGTCCCAAGCCATGTTAAGAAATCTAGAGAGGGTCACTAGGACCAATACTGGTATTGGGGGCCGAGGGTCAATTACGAAACAACTCTGGTCCAATGGAGCTGAGATTTTTAGGGGTATTGCTGGAGTTGCCCCTAACGTGGCTGGGTACTAGATAGAGGCCACATAGAGAATTATGGACGACCTAGATTTCACCCCCAGCAAAAACTAAAGGGTGTTGTATTGTTGGTACGAGATAAAGCATATCAGTGGTGGCTTACTGTAAAGGAGGGCACTCAGCCCGAACGACTGACCTGGGAATTCTTTAAATTTGCCTTCTAGGGAAAATACGTGAGTGCCAGTTATGTGGATGCCCGGAAGAGAGAGTTTTAAAATCTGACACAATGGGACAGATCAGTGGCCGAGTTCTTAAGACTGAGCCGCTATGCAAAAGGTATGGTGGCAACTGAGTACGAGCGATGTGTTTGCTTCGGGGATGGCCTCAAAGATAGTTTAAGGGTTCTGATAGCTCTACAAAGGGAGCGAGACTTTGTTGTATTCATTGATAATGTGAAGATCATAGAAGAAGTTAAGCGTACTGAGCGCCAGAAATGTGAGAAAGAGAGAGGTAAGAACAAGAGGGATTCGCAGCCCTCGAGTTTTGTTCAGAGGCCTAAGAAAATAGACAGAGTAGATGGGCCGGTCAGAGTTAGGGCCCCTGTTGCTGCTACTAGGCAGCAGCCTTGTACTGATTATGGGAGACGCCATTTGAGCGAGTGTTGGAAAAGATTGGGGCATGATAGAGGCGCGGTTCATTGGAGCACCATATCAAAGAGTGTCCACGGAGGCCTGATCAGATGCAAGCTCCTGGTATGGGTACTGCACTGTTACCAAGGGGTGTTCAGTAGCCACTGAGAGGCTGCGGTCAGGCTCGAGGTGGTAATGGGTTGTGCCATGGGCAGAGAGCACTAGGTAGAGGTGCTAATCAGACTGAGGCGAGGCAGTCGACTTTGGTATATACTGCACGTCGCAGAGAGGAAGGAGATGCTTCGGATGTCATCACGGGTACGTTCTTAATTTTTAATGTACCTTATACTACATTGATATATATAAGATCCACTCATTCCTATGTTGCCTGCTCTGTTATGAAAAACTTGAGGATTCTGATTTAGAGTACTTTGAGTGGAATTACGGTATTAAGTCCACTGGAGAAGTCCGTTCGGGTTAATAAGTTATTTAAAGATGTCCCTTTAGAGGTACAAGGAGTTCTTTTTTGGCCAATCTAATGGAACTCCCTTTTGGAGAATTCGATCTGATATTAAGGATGGATTGGTTGGTCAAACACTGAGTGAGTGTGGATTATGCCACTAAACAGGTTGTACTGAGAGCTGAGGAGGACAACGAGGTTGTTGTAATTAGGGAACGTCGGAACTACTTGTCGAATGTGATTTCTACATTGAGGGCCAAAAAGTTGGTTCCTGAGGGGTGAGAGGTGTATTTAGCCTACATCAGTGTTTCAGTTTCCGGGGATTCTTCGGTTAAGGATAAAATGATGGTTAAAGGACTTTCCGGATGTTTTTCCTGAAGAGCTACTTGGGTTACCTCCAAATCTTGAAGTAGAGTTTAGGATTGAGCTCCTTTCTGTTACAGCTCCGGACTCCATCGACCCTTATAGAATGGCACAGAAGGAGCTTGTGGAGCTTAAGGCTCAAATCCAAGAATTACTTGATTGTGGGTTCATCTGCCCTAGTGTGTCCCCATGGGAAGCACCACTTTTGTTCATGAAAAAGAAGGATGGATCCATGTAGATGTGCATTGATTATAAACAGCTGAACAAGTTGATCGTCAAGAATAAGAACCCCTTGCCGAGGATAGACGATCTATTCGATCAGTTCTGAAGAGCATCAGTTTTCTATAAAATTGACCTCCGATCTGGGTACCATCAGTTGAGGGTTAAGTAGGCTGATGTACACAAGACTGCTTTTAGGACTCTTTATGGTCATTACGAGTTCTTGATAATGTCATTTGGACTGACGAATGCACCAGCAACCTTTATAAATCTGATAAACTAAGTGTTCTAGCCCTATCTAGATCAGCTCGTGGTAGTGTTTATTGACAACATTCTAGTGTATTCGAGGACTGAGGATGAACATGATGAACATCTCTGAGTAGTTCTATAGATTCAGAGGGGGAAACAATTGTATGCCAAGTTCAGTAAATGTGAGTTCTAGTTAAGATAAGTAACATTTCTAGGCCATGTAGTCTTTGCTGAGGGGATTAGGATCTATCCTCGAATGATTGAGGCTACCAAAGGGTTGGCTATTAAGATTACTATCCTTTTTGGATATGGCCAAAGACATTGGCCAATATTTGTTATGTTCTATACATTAGTGATGATGAGTTTTTATGAATTTTATAAGTGATGTTTTAAGAATTATTCATAGTACATGAATGCTACATTATGTATTGCTTGAGTCGGTATAAGTGTATTTATGTTTTAGGGTAGAAATTGGCTTGGAAAATAGCCTCTAAGTGTCCACACGGGTAGACACACGGGCGTGTGTCTAGGCCGTGTATGACACACGGCCAGCCTCATGGGTGTGTTAAGAGGCCGTGTGTCCCCTGCACTAAATTACGAGAATACGATTCGTCACACGGGACAGCATACGGGCGTATGCCCTGGCCGTGTGCTATTAAGGGTAAGATGATGTCATAAACAGAGAGATCTACGAGCAGAGGACACGGGCGTGTCTATGCCATGTGAAGGACACAGGTTGTAGACACGGGCGTGTTCTCAGCCGTGTGAAATAAGCTAGTGTCAGCCACGGGTGGAGAACACGGGCATGTCTTAGGGGCACACGGGCATGTCCCTTGGACAACACGAGCGTGTCCCTTGGACAACACGGGCGTGTGGCCCCTGTCTAGGTAAAAATTTTCAAAAAGTATGAAAGTTTACGGTTGAACTCTAAAATCTTCTAGATGGGTGTTTAAGGCCTCGTGGGCCCATAAAATACATGTTAGGATTAAGAAGCAAAAGTTTTAAGTCGGAACAAAATTTTATAGCCAATAATACATGTTCAAGTAAGGTTAACTACGGTAATGCCTCGTACCCTGTCTCGGCGTTGGACACGGGTAAGGGGTGTTACATTTAGTGGTATCAGAGCTACAATTTAGTCGTTTCTCAAACTAACATAGCGTAAGTTTGAGTCTAGCTATACATGCCATACATAAGAGTATTCATATAATGATATTGTGACGACTCCTGACGATTTAAATTGTGTTTTCATATAGTAAATGGACCCTGAAAGAGCTGTGGCGGATGACGTACAAAGTAATGCGCCAGCTCCCACTGAAGGGACGGTGCCAATTGAGAATGAGAACAGACCCACGACTATAAGTTAGAGAGGGGGAGAAGAGGCTAGGGAAAGCTCGGAGTACTAGGCACTCCCTATATCCAATCCTAAACATTCATATGTCCGTTGCCACACTCTAACCCAGCGACTTGTTCACAGACATGTTTAATTATTAGAGTAAGTCTTATGCGGTTTAAGTGTTTTTTAGAACTAGACCTAAAGTCCATTAAACCCTAGCATACTTTTTGACGTCCCCATCAAGCCCATTTCACATTCATATAACCTCTTATGCCCAAATCACATCCTTATGGCCCATTATGCCAAAATTAATTCTAGATCAAGTAACATGCATGACTAACTCAATTCATATAACCAAATTAAAAAATTTCACAAAACTTAGCCTCAGGGCCCACCGGGCCCATTTAGCCACTTTTGGCTTTTTAGCTTTTCGGCTTTTCGGCATTACCGATGTTATGTATGTATAGTGTTTGTACACACCTGGTCACTGCGACGTGCTATACTATCTTTGATCTTGAACCTACAACCAACCAACCTTCAATCAATCAGTCATACTTAATCAAAATATCTACCAAAAGCCGAAACCTTACTGTAACCTTACCGTGTGCCACTAATCAGGAGTATCCCTTAAATCTGCACCACGCATACATTATCAAAATTTGAATGACTCATAATCCATACAAGTCACCCCTAAAGATACACACATTCGGCCATTTACTTAACCCACAATCGAGTTGAGTACACTTACCCTTGCTAACGATCCTACCACGCTTGCAACCTGTGAACCTTATCCTTGTTACCACAAAGTTAACGACAGGACAGTTAGATAGCCTTTCGGCTTTTAGAAAAATGTACAAGAGAGGTTAACCGAATACTTACCAAATCCACTTTTGATCCTGCAGCCTAAATTCGGCTTTTAACCTTAACTGATAGTAGATAATAATCAATTTGCGATAGAGGAACAACAACAAAGATTCAGCACTAATAGGGATTTTGGCAGGAAAAGATTATTGTAATTCGATAATTAAAAAGTTTGGCTATGCGAGAATTCAGCAAAAAAAGATTCGGCTAGAGGGGAAAACAAAATTTCGACAAAGGAATGATGGTTTCTTTTTTTCGGTAAATGGAAGAATTCGGTTGAGGGGGAGAAAAGGAAAGTAATGGAACCTTTCAAAAGAATTTGGCATCCCCTTTTATAGCCAAAAGCCGAAACTCCCTTCCCCTAAAGTCCCATTCGGCACCAACATATCCACACCTCAATCCCCTATATTTTCTCTCTTATCATTACCTTAATTTTCTCTCCTGAACACTCCGTTCCAAAGTCCACTCCAACGCCACTACTAACCATCTAGAAGGCAAAACTAAAACCTTTAATTTACCACTCTCAAGCCTCGAACCTTGGACCTCTTCACCTGCTAATGACACTACCTCCTTGCTCCCTAAGTGGCGTCACTTTGTCACTACACCACAAGCTCCTCTTGTGTCATTTTCCGTCTGCATTTATTTAAAACGCCTACTAACTGAAGTCATTGTTCCCTAGGGCTAAAAGAAAAATTTTTCCTATACCCTTACTTGATCCCAGAACATCTGCAACACCCCTAGACACTCCAAATTCCTTAACCATTAAAGCAAACATGAAATTTGTCATTTCCTTGCTCACTTAAAATTTTTTTGAGACCCAAAGCCCAAAGCCTAATAGGCCCAATACTTCTAGGCCCAAATTCAGGGCGTTACAATTCTACCCCCTTAAATAAATTTCGTCCTCAAAATTTCCAACTAACTATTAATCGCACCGCTCAAGTCACACCACTATACTTTCACTACGCACTCTAATTTTGATAACACTAACACACTTTAACTCCAATTGAACCCTGTACACCTACCCATTGGAGCAGATAAACATTGCACGCATACAGTTTCTATACCCAAAATATTGCATCCACACAAAACATACCCGACTTAATGGTGATTGACCAATCCCGAGCCTGATGCTCCTCAGACCCGTATCTGAAACACGCTCTTGACTTCCTCTAGGATTCACCCGGATGACGCCTTCTGTAATATTCACAAGCCAGAAAGTTTGGACGTACCTTAACATGCTTCACAGAATGAGACTGTGGTCCTAGAAAATTGCGATCTCTTTTTTCTTACAGTCTACGCACCTAACTCAAAGTGTTTCACTAATTTCTTTAACCTCCTCCCGTACCTCTTTAACTAGTTGAGTCAACACATCAGCCCTAACACTTCCACGTCCTCTGTCGCGACCCCTTGTACTTCTTCTAGCACTCATCGCTGATTCTCGTATTATGTGAATTAAGAATTTTTATGAATTTAGTTCATAGTTCCACTGTTTAAAACACATGTCTGATGCAAGTAACAATTTAGAAGTTGTTTCACGGTTGTAAATCTACTACAGGCTTAAGTTTACTACGGGCTTTAGTCTCTAAAAACCTATTGTTTAAAGTAGCCCAATATCTAAATACAGTTCAATAATTTAAATAAGTAAAATAACAGAAAAACTTACTTGGCTCGACGTTAAAGGCTCGGTGAACCACATTACAAGATCCTACAAAAACTTTTTAATCTACTTGTTTTTTTAAAAACCCAAAATCTAAGGCCCATTCACAACCCGAGCTTTGCCACTGGGCCAGATGTTTCTTTGTGTCGTGAATCAACTCCAACTAATTATAAGACCTGAATTCTGGCCTTCATACTAACATATGTGCAATAAATTTTTTTGCCAAGTCCAGGACTTGAACCTTTGACCACCAGCTTATTCAGAACGCCCTAGGCCACCAGACCACCTACTTCCTTGTGCTATCTTTTAACCCAACAATATTTTAAAAGCCTTCTGACTATCACCAACCTCACTTAAGGGTAAGAACAAAGTTTTTGCTAAAGCCCTAGATCGAGCCTAGGACTTTTCCAAAACTACCAAAGCTTCCTAAATCACCTAAAAATTAAACTAAACATGCAATCATAATTTTTTTACACATTTAATTCATTATTCCCTTTCTTTTTTTTTTTTTTCTTTCTGAAAGAAAAAATCCATTCTCTCAACACACGAAACCCATTTATTCTAGGCCCAATTTTCAGGGCGTTACAACTCACCGCTCCTAAAAGAAATTTCGTCCCTGAAATTTTCAACTAACAGGGTGGTCATGTATCAACTACCCCACCACGCTACCGCTGTGCACTCTGATCCTAATAATTTTAATACATACCCAAAATATCCACCTATCGCAACCGTACTCAAACATACGCAGAATGAGTACCAAATTTCAATTCAAATGTTTACAAAGCCCTAACACTTCTACGGCCTCGGCCACGGCCTCTTGCACTCCCTCTAGCACTCATCGTTGCGTATTTCTGAATTAAAAATTTTATGAAATTAGTTCATAATTCCACTGTCTAAAGCGCATGTCTTATGTAAGTAATAAAAAATTTTTTTAAAGCTATTTCGCGGTCGTGAACCCACTATAGGCTTAAGTTTTCTATGGGCTTTAGTCTCTAAAAACCTTAATTTAAAGTAGCCCAATGTCTAGATATAGTTTCGTAATTTAAACAAAGATAAACACAGAAAACTTACTTGGCTCAAAGTCGAGGGCTCAGTGAACCACACTTAAAGAATCCTGCAAAAACTTTTTAAAACTCAAAATCTAAGGCCTATTTCACAGCCTGAGCTTTACAACCGGGCTCTGATACCACTAAATGTAACACTCCCAAACCCAGCCCAGATATTATGACTGAACCTAGTGATGTCACATCAACGACAATTCCAAATCGATTTTACTAAGTTAAAATTTATGGCCTAAAAGCCCAAAATCGTTGAATCTTGTTAAATAGTGATAAAAGCCCATTTTATTATTTTAAGTTTCTGAAAACCATGTTTAAACATAAGAAATTTACTCAGGTTTAATAATTAAGTAAACAACTGAAACAGCAAAACTCAAAATCCAAAGTCAAATCGGAGTACAAGGCCTTATTACATCCAATGAAAATAAAGCAATTAAAATCACGTCTTTTGAAACAAATAATTAAAACTTCAAATATATTGTAGTGTGGCCATCTCTGAATCATCTTCCACGTTGAGCCGTTTATTAAGGATTAATTGAAACATTTAATAAAAAGGGTGTGAGTTTTGAAATTCAGTGTGTATGACCCTTGGCAAACAATTCAATATGCAATTATCACATTGGGCCTAAACCCTATCAAAATCAGTGGTCTTGGGCCTTAGCCCACAATGACCTCATATCATATCATATCATATCACATCACATGAAAACAAGGTTATGCAAAATCCTCCCCAAAAATCCATCTGCTACACACACCATTTCCCTTCCAACTTTATACACCTGTGAGGAATTCTAGCTCGACCCACCCATTTGCTACACTCCAATGGTAGCACTCACAGTGGCACTACTCAACGTTGCAACAAAGATGCTAATCATATAATGGGCTTAAAGCCACCGGTGGATCCATGATCGTCAAACGACTATGCAATCCTCAAATTCTTCCTCCATACCATAATTGCCACCCATAAGCATCCTAAACAGAATATCATATCAGTGCATCAAACACATAAGTAACATCCATAAAAACTCATACTGATCACATAAGGGTATTTTATTCATTTCACAATCAAAGGTATTTTCGTAATTCTACCCTATAGGGGTATTATTGTAATTCTACCCTATAGGGGTATTTAGGTAATTTTACAAAATAGGGGTATTTTAGAAATTTTGCAAATTAAGGGTATTTTGATAATTTTACAAATTAGGGGTATTTTAGTAATTTTACAAATCTAAGGATATTTTGGGAATTTTTCAAATCAGGGGTATTTACTCCTTTTCGGGTTTTAGTTATGAACTTTGGCCCATTAACAAATCCTTGCGGCTAAAGTGAACAGACACTATGCACCAGGTAGGATTCTAGAAAAGAGGAGATGTGCCACTAGGATCGCTTAAGTACCAAGCTCTCCCTAGATCCAATCCTAGACATGCATATGTCCATTGCCACACCCTAACCCAGCGACTTGTTCACGGACATGTTTAATTATTAAATTAAGTCTTATGTAGTTTAAGAGTTGTTCAGAACTAGACTTAAAGTCCATTAAACCCTAGCATACTTGTCTACGTCCTTATAAAGCCCATCAAGCCCATTTCATGTTCATATAGCCCATTATGCCCAAATCATATCCTTATGGCCCATTAGGCCCAAATCTCATTCTTATGGCCTATTAGGCCGAAAACAATTCCAGACTAAGTAGTATGCATGACTAACTTAATTCATATAACCAAATCAATCGATTTCATCAAACTTAGCCTCAGGGCCCATTGGGCCCATTTAGCAACTTTCAGCTTTTTGACTTTTCAGCATTACGGATATCATGTGTGTGTAGTTTTTTTACACACCTGGTTACAGCAATGTGCTATACTATCCTTAGCCTTGAACTTACAACCAACCAACCTTCAATCAATCACTATATCAAAACATTTACCAAAAGTCGAAGACTTATCGTAACCTTACCGTGTGCCACCGGGTTCTAATAGCCCTTCCTTCGCTACTAATTAGGATTATCCCCTAGATCTGCACTCACACAACACCATCAAAATTTGAGTGACTCATAATCCACACAAGTCACCCCTATAGATCATACACATTCGGCCATTCACTCAAACCATAATTGAGTTGAGTACACTTACACTTTGCTAACGATCCTTACCGCGCTTGCAATCTTTGAACCCTATCCTTGTTATTACAGGGTTAATGATAGGAACAGTTAGATAGCCCTTCGGCTTTTACCAAAAAACTAAAGGAAAATTTACTAAGTTCTTACCCAAGGAGCAATCGGCCCAAGAAGTATTCGACTTTTGATACTAGTATGGTGAAAGAGACTATTCGGCACCAATAGGGAGAAGAAAATAAGAAGTGATCGACTAGAACCAAAGGTGAAAAAGAAATAGAATTTGAGAAGAGAGGGTATGGAGGATTTGGCTAGAGAAAAAACCAAAATTTTGGAAAAGGAATGATGGGTTTTTTCGGCAGATGGAAGAATTCGGCTAAAGGGAGAAAAAGAAATGTAATGGAACTGAAGGAACCTCTCAAAGGAATTCGGCACCTCCTTTTATAGCCAATAGTCGAATCCTACCTCCCCCACAGTTAAATTTGGCACCAGCTCTTCCCACCTCTCATCTCCTAATTTTCCTCCATGATATCTCCCTTATCTCATCTGAAATTCCCACCTTTATCAGCTCACAAGACTAATTCAAACACTTCAACAAAAGAGTCCAAATTCCACACAACTCTAGCCGTCCACTATGCAAAATAAACACTCTAGAAACACCTTACCACTACTCGAACCTTGGACCTCTTCATGCCACCTTGTAGCTCCCCAACTGACGCCACCTTGCCACTAGACCACAGGCCCACTTGTGTCCTATTTCTCTTCTTCATTTATTTAAAAGGCTTACTAATTGAAGCCGTAGTTCCCTTAGGGCTAAAACTAAAATTTTTCCTATACCCTTACTTGATCCCAAGACTTCTCCAACACCCCTAGGCATTCCAAATTCATTAACCCTTAAAGCCCACATACCAATTGTCATTTTCTCGCTCACTTAAAAATTTTTCTGAGATCCAAAGCCCAAAGCCCAATAGGCCCAATACTTCTAGGCCCAAATTTGGGGCGTTACATGCCATACATAAGAGTATTTATATAATGATAGTGTGATGACTCCTAACGATTTAAATTGTGTTTTCATATAGTAAATGGATCCCAAAAGAGCTGTGGCGGATGATGTAGAAAGTAATGTGCTGGCTTCTGCTAAAGGGACGGTGCCAAATGAGAATAAGAATAGACCCACGACTATAAGTCAGAGAGGGGGAGGAGAGGCTATGGAAGCCTTCCTCCATAAGATGAATGCTTGGTATACGGAGTTCGTTCGCACGAACCCGAATGCACCACCTCCTCTACCTTCGCATATTCCTCAGCCTACCCCTGTAGCCCCTCAAGTGGTAGAAGTGGTAAGAAGAGAAAAGCCTCTGATAGACATAATCTAAAAGAAAGGAGCTGAGGAATTTTGGGCTAGTAAATATGATGATCCGAAAAGGGCAGAGTTCTGGCTTGAAAATACCATAAGGGTATTTGACGAGTTATCGTGCACACCAAAGAGTCCATGAAATGTGTAGTCTCTCTCTTAAGAGATTCTGCATATTAGTGGTGGAACACCCTTGTGTCGATTGTACCAAGGGAAAGGATTACATGGGAGTTTTTCCAAGAAAAATTCAGGAAGTAGTGTACTAGTTAGAGGTTCATCGACCAGAAAAGGAATGTAAGATGACAGTGATTGAATACGAGCGTGAGTTTGTGAGGTTCAGCAAATACGCTCGAGAGTATGTATCCATAGAAGCTATAATGTGTAAGAGATTTGAGGACGGACCAAATGAAGACATTTGTTGTTTGTTGATGTCTTCAAGTTGAAGGAATTTTTTGTGCTAGTGACTGGGCTTATAAAGCCAAAAAATTGGTTAAAGAGAGAAGAAAAGCTGAGATGGAGTCTCGTGACTCAAGAAAGAGACAGTGGGGTAAGTCATTTCAGTCCTCGTCCAAGAAGTCGAGATATTTTCCTACCCGATCAGCTACTTCAGCCGAGTTCTCAAGCAGAAGAAAGAATAAATAGCATGCGGGGAATAAGGCTAAAACCACCTCAGACGCTAGTGTTGGGAATATTAATTCTAATAGACCGTAATGTCCACAGTGCCGCAGACGTCACCCCAGTGAGTTTTGTGCACATAAGAGCATTTGTTTTAAGTGCGATTCCCAATATCACTTTCTCAAAGAATGCCCCAAAATGGTTGAGAATGAGAAGATTTAGAGTGCAAGAACAAGGAGCACTAATAGAGGAAAGCAACAAAGGAACCCGGGAAGTGGGGCAAGTAGTAAGGGTACACCCCAAGAGCAGTCTACAAGATCCGAGGGTAGAGCACCTGCAAGGACTTACACCATTCACGCTTGTGAAGAAGCATCATCTTCTGATGTAATTACAGGTACATTTTCTCTTCATGACACTAATGATGTTGCTTTAATTGATCCGAGGTCTACCCATTTATATATTTGTATGAAATTAGCATCTAGCATGAGCATGCATGTTGAGTCTACAGAATTTGTGATAAAAGTGTGCAATCCACTAGGTAAAAGTGTATTAATAGATAAAGTATGCAAAGATTCCCCATTGATGATTAGAGGTCATTCTTTTAAGTTAAACCTCATGCTATTACCATTTGATGAATTTGACATTATTCTCGGTATGGATTGGTTAACCACTCATGATGTGATAGTAAATTGTGGAAAGAAATATATTTAGTTGAGATGTGAAAATAGGAACACTCTTCGTGTTGAATCAGATGAACAAGATAGATTGTCGGTAGTGATCTCTCATATGTCGGCTCTGAGGTATGTAAGAAAAGGGTATGAGGCGTATCTTTCCTTTGTGATGAATGCCAAAGAAACTGAGTTAAAGATTGAATCAGTACCAATAGTATGTGAGTACCCAGATGTCTTTCTCAAGGAATTGCCAAGATTGCCTCCGGTTAGAGAGGTTGAATTTGGTATCGAGTTAGCTCCCGGTACTATGCCGATATCAATTGCTCCTTACAGGATGGCTCTAACTGAGTTGAAGGAATTGAAAGCACAGTTGCAAGAGTTGACGGACAAATGTTCTGCTAGACCGAGTTGCTCCCCATGGGGTGCTCTGGTATTATTTGTGAAAAAGAAATATGGCTCCATGTGATTGTGCATAGATTATCGATAACTTAATAAAGTAACAGTGAAGAACAAGTACCCATTTCCAAGGATTGACGATTTTTTTGATCAATTGAAGGGAGGCACTGTGTTCTTTAAGATAGACTTGAGGTCAGGATACTATCATTTGAGAGTAAAAGACTTAGATGTGCCTAAGACTGCATTTCGAACGAGGTATGGGCACTATGAATTTTTAGTCATGCCTTTTGGTTTAACTAATGCCTTGGCGGTGTTTATGGATCTAATGAACTGCATATTTTGGCCATGCTTAGATAAGTTTGTGGTTGTTTTTGTTAATGATATATTGATATATTCCCGAGATGAGCCTGAGCATGCTGAGCACTTAAGGACAGTTTTACAGATTCTATGAGGAAATCAATTGTACGCCAAGTTCAGCAAAAGTGAATTTTGGCTCAAGGAAGTTGGATTTCTGGGACACATTGTCTCGGGAGATGGAGCCCAAGTTGACCCAAGAAAGATCTCAGCCATTGTTGATTAGAAACCCTCGAAATATGTATTAGAAGTTAAAAGTTTTTTGGGCTTAGCTGGCTACTATAGGTGGTTCGTAAAGGGGTTTTCCATGATAGCGACTCTAATGACAAAACTGTTACAGAAAAATGTAAAGTTTGAATGGACGAAAAAGTGCCAACAGAGTTTTGAGAAATTAAAAGCAATGTTGACAGAGGCTCTAGTTCTAGTACAACCTGAGTCGAAAAAAGAATTTGTGATCTACAACGATACATCCTTAAATGGATTGGGCTGTGCACTTATGCAAGAAGGCAAGGAGATAGCGTATGCCTCCAGACAGCTAAATCCACATAAGAAGAATTACCCGACACATGATTTAGAGTTGCTTACTATTATTTTTGCATTGAAGATTTGGAGACACCATTTGAATGGTGAAAAATGTCGGATATACATTGATCATAAAAGTTTAAAGTATTTGATGACTCAAAATGAATTGAATTTAAGGCAATGGTTATGGTTAAATTTGATAAAAGATTATGAGTTAGTCATTGATTACCACCCAGGGAAGGCAAACGTAGTCGCTGATGCTTTAAGTAGAAATTCCTTAATTTCTTTGAGGGATATGAATACACAAATGACTTTGTCCGATGATGGTTTTATTCTAGCTGAGTTAAGGGCTAGACCGATGTTTCTCCAAGAGATCTATGAGGCTCAGAAAGGTGATAGTGAATTGCAAGCCAAAAGAGTGCAATGTGAGTCAGGTGTTGAGTCTAACTTTCAGATCAATTCAGATGGATGTTTGATGTTCAGAGACAGAGTTTGTGTACTGAGAAATGATAAGCTCATTCGTAAAGTTTTGCATGAGGCACGTAGCAGATGCTTATCTATACATTCGGGTAGCACCAAAATGTATAATGATTTGAAAAAATGGTACTAGTGACTGAGTATGAAGAAAGATATTTCTGAGTTTGTTTCAAGATTCTTGATTTGTCAGCATGTAAAGGTCGAACACCAAGTACCTTTCGATTTGCTTCAACCTATTATGGTACCCGAGTGGAAGTGGGATCGAGTTACCATGGGTTTTGTAACGGGTTTGCCGTTAACATCGGGTAAGAAAGTTGTTGTATGGGTTGTAGTCGATAGACTTATGAAGTCAGCCTATTTCATACCGGTACGAGTTGACTACTCACTTTTAAGTTAGTAAACTTGTATATTTCAGAGATAATAAGGCTTCATGGAATGCCTTTATCAATTATATCAAATAGAGATTTAAGATTTATGTCCAGATTTTGGAAAAAAGTTGCAAGAGGCCTTGGGCACAAAGTTTAGTTTTAGTACGGCTCTTCACCCCCAAACCGACGGACAGTCGGAGAGAGTAATACAAATACTTGATGATATGCTATGGTGTTGTATTCTTGAGTTTCAAGGCAGTTGGGAGAAATACTTACCTTTGGTAGAATTCGCCTATAATAATAGTTTTCAGTCCAGTTTGAAAATGGCGCCTTATGAGGCTTTATATAGGCGTGAGTGTCGAACGCCTTTATATTGGAATGAGCTTAAGGAAAACCAATTCACTGGGTTGACTTGGTTATAGAAACCGAAAAAAAAGTAAAGGTGATTCGAGATTGTTTAAAAGTTGCTTCTGATCGACAAAAATCCTACTCGAATTTAAAAAGAATATAGATTGAGTATCAAGTCGGTGATAGAGTATTCTTGAAAGTGTCGCCATGGAGAAAAGTTCTTAGATTTGGATGAAAAGGCAAATTGAGTCTGCGTTTTACCGGACCGTATGAGATCACCAAGAGGATAGGGCCGGTAGCCTATCGATTGGCTTTGTCGTCTGAGTTAGAAAAGATTCATGAAGTATTTCATGTGTCTATGTTACGACACTACCGATCAGACCCCTCACATGTGATTACATCGACAGAGGTTGAGATACAACCCGACATGACTTATGCTGAGGAACCAGTTAAGATTCTAGCCCGAGAAGTTAAGCAATTAAAGAATAAAAGTATAGCTCTCGTGAAAGTCTTATGGTAGAGATAAGGGGTAGAAGAGGCTACATGGGAGCTCGAGGAGGCTATGAGGAATCAGTACCCAAACCTTTTTGCCGGTAAGATTTTCGGGGATGAAAATCCCTCATGGAGGAGAATTGTAACAGCCTGACTTAGGGCCTAGTCAGAATAGTGGTGCGAGACCACAAATTCGAAGAAGAAATATGTGTTTAAATGATTTTATAAGGCTTATGAGGTATTTTCATGATTGTGTGAAAATTTCGTGAAGGAATTTTATTAATTAATGAATAAATTGTCCATCAGGACTAAATTGCAAGGATTAGAAAATATGAGATTCTAGAAGGTTTAAGTATGAAATAGAATTATAAAAATTATTAGAGGTCCTTATTTAGGAATTAGACCATTATATGTTAAGATGGACAAAAATGGACATAGGAAGGAAAAATCTCAAAATATAATCATTAAGGGCATTTTTTTCATTTGGTAAATTAAAGAATTAAAAAGGGAATAGAAGTCAAAATTTGTGTCCATCTTCCTCCCCCTTGGTCGAAAATCACAAAGAAGACATAGCTAGGGTTTCTTCATCTTCCAAGCTTGATAGTAAGTGTATCCTAGCCCCGTTTTTAATGTTCTTTGTATTTTTTAGATCCTCGTAGCTCGATTTAGCTATTTCTAGCTATATTTTGAGCTAGGGATTATGTTCAAAAATTTATCCATGTATGACATGCATGTATTTTGATGTTTTATGGAAGAACATGAAAGTTTGATGTATGATAAACATCTTTTCCTAAGTGATTTTCATGAAGAACGCATAAAAGGACCAAATTGTAAAAAGTTAAAGAAATAGTCATACATGAGTGAAATAGTGGGAACTGAATGTTGTTATAGTTGAGAATATGATTTTGCTAGGCTTGAAATGCAAGAAAGTTGAATGAAAATCATTTTACGAGCCTAGGGGCAAAAGTGTAATTATGATAAAGTTTAGGGGCAAAAATGTAATTTTTCCAAAGTATGAAATATGAGTCAATTTAGTCAATGTACGTATTAAACAAGCTAAATTGTTATTATAGATCAATTAAGACTAAGCCTGGATCATAACCGAGGCAAGAACAAAGTGGTGGATTAAATTACACATCAACATATATTTTGGAGTACCGAGGTAAGTTTGTATGAACTCATGGTTACATATGCTTTTATGATCAAATTACTTGCTATGTTGTATAATGTACAATATTTCCATGAAGTCGATTAACAATGTCTAATAAGGAAAAACCAATGAGAACAAGTAAGTGAAAGTCTCGGTTGAAGATTCAGAATAACAAGGATACCTATGTCTTAACATGAGATAAGGAAAGCCCGTGTAAGACCATATTTGGGATATGGCATCGACACCCAAGGAATGTAGGTCTCGTGTAAGACCATATCTGGGATATGGCATTGGAACTGAACGTAGATCCTGTGTAAGACCATGTCTGGGACATGGCATTAGCATCGAATAAGGCAGGTCTTGTGTAAGACCATGTCTGGGACATGGCATCGAAACCATTTAAGGAAGGTCTCATGTAAGTCCATGTCTGGGACATGGCATCGACACCATACAAGGAAGGTCCTGTGTAAGGCCATGCCTGGGACATGGCTTCGGCATCGAGTTAAGAGAATTCGTGTTAGACCATATCTGGGATATGGAATCGGCATCATGAGGTGATCCCATGTAAGACCATATCTGGGATATGGCATTGGCATAATGTTTGATGAGATTGAGTATCCTCTAATATTCCGAGTAATTCAACGGGCAAAAGAACCAAGTACGAAAGAGGTAATAAGTAAGCTAAGCAAGTAAGATAGTAATAAACTAAGTTGTTTGAGGTTGATAAAGTGTTTATTTAATTTAAGAAAGATGATGAGATGAGCTCATGTTTACATTTGCAAAAGTGCTAATCTATGTGACTAAGTGATACAAGTACCATGATTAAAAATACAAGCATGAAATTATTATGTAAAACGTGATGAGTAAGAGTAAGTATGAGTAAGCAAGTTCAATCACTTGAGATTTATTTTGTTCTGGTTCATGATGGATGACTATATTATGAACAATATGTTGTTATATTAATTTCATGCAAACTTACTAAGCTATATGCTTACTCCTCTCTTTTCTTTCTTCGTTGTAGTATCGCCAAGCTAACTTGGGGACCAAAGACATCAGAGCTCGGATCACACTATCAATCATTATTTTGATATAGTCAAGTTCTTTTATTTTAAGCATGGCATGCATAAAGATTATGTCATTTTGAGTTATATCATATTGGGAGCCAAAGGGTTGGCTATTAAGATTACTATCCTTTTTGTATATGGCCAAAGAGATTGGCCAATATTTGTTAAGTTCTATATATTAGTGATGATGAGTTTTTATGAATTCTATAAGTGATGTTTTAGGAATTATTCATAGTACATAAATGCTACATTATGTATTGCTTGAGTTGGTATAAGTGTGTTTATGTTTCAGGGTGGCAATCGGCTTGGAAAATAGCCTCTGAGTGTCCACACGTGAAACACCCCAAACCCAGCCCACAAGCCCTGATCGGATCTGGCATGCTCCTTGTGTAAAATGTAGCTAAACCTCATTTTGTCATCTTGGAAAAAAATTTGTGGTTTTGAAGAAAGATAGGCTTGAGTTATGATTAATTTAAAAACCGTATTGTGTTTGAAGTTTGTATTGAAACGTTATTTTCATGTTTCAAAAATTTACAAGTTAAAAGAAATGCCAAATATTAGGGCTTATTATTATTAACTTGAAAACCGTAGGAGTTTGGGTGTCAAAACAATTGAAGTTGTTTTACGAAAAATGTTTAATCATTTGTTTGATGTTGTTCGTATCATAATAGAAATTAAAACGTAAACTTAAAACAGTTAAATAGTAATGGCCTTATTACAACCAAACAAAACCCAAAATAAATCTCAAAAAAAACTTAATAAGAAAAACCGATAACACTGAGCTGAGCATGGCCACCACTAAGTCCCCGCCGACCCGGTCCATCTACTGAGTATCACCTGCAAAATGTTAGCCCACAAAGGGTGAGTCAACAGACTCAGTGTGTAATAGCCATCATAGATTCCCAATCGATAAAAACATATTATTTCTCATATAATAAACATAGGCAATGATGCAACCCAAACCCACCTAGATATACAACCTCTACACATCACCCGTACCTGCTAATCACACCGTGGGAATTACTAAATCGACCCTCCATCCGCTACACACCATCGAAGGCAGTCACTGCCGTCAACTGCACATCGCCCTTATAATCGTGGCATAGCCACCAGATAATGTGACAGAGTCACCAAATTCATAATATGTGACATAGGTCACCAGATAATGTGGTAAAAACCACCAGAACACTTCCCCTTTATCATTATCACCCATATACCCATGCAACATACAAATCATACACATATCATGCAATTTACCTTACCCCATGGCCATAACGATATTTCTCATATTTTCAAATCAATATTTATAAACTTTTTTAACCGAAAGTTAGGGGTAACATACATGAATGCACTGTACCATTGAATTGTACCCTTAGCCATATTCATTCATTGCCTTATTAACATATACATAACATTATTATTATTAATCGGGAATTTAGGGTGGGTTACACACCGAACTATTCGTAGATCTAAGCGAAATCCTGAAGCTATGCGAAACTAACGAGATCTCAAAACGTTTGCCTTACCCCTTCCTACAATCGGCCAACACTTGTTAGTAACCAAAAGCCTATTCGGCTCAACTGGAAATCCCGAAGGATATGTCGCATGGAAATAATACCTTACCTTAATGCCGATTTGGTTTCCAACCAAATCCCGAAACTACATGGTGCACTTCCCTTGCAATCAGCCAACCACTAATACACACAATCGGTTAGCCTTCGATTTCGAATGATAAAGAAACAGATCTACATGCTAGAACCCTTACCTAGATCGGCCACCGAATCCCAAAGATCTACCGAATCAGGTTGTACTCCTCCCTAAGAATCATAGTTAGAATCGGCAACCCTCAGTAGGTAATATGGCCTTAGGCTGAATATTACAACTCCCTTACCTTGCTTGTTCAAATCTCGAAAACTATCGTCTGCTCTTGAAGTTGCCGAAATCCCTACATAGCTTAGGTTAGAATCGGCTTAGTGCCTTAAAACCAATAGAAGTGGCCCTTGGCCGAATGGTATATCTTGCTTACCTTGGATGTCTGAAATCTCAGAAGATCTCCCTTAAACCGTTGGCTACAAAAGAATCCCGAAACCCACTTTCATGGTTTCGGCCAAGGAAAATAAGAGGAATTAGATCCCTAGATTTTGGCTGACCCAAATTAGTCAAGAAGAGAAGAGAGGTAGGAAGTTTACTTACCAGAAGATTCAGCTTTCAAGAGATAGATTCGGCACTGAGTATGGAGTTTAGAGCACGTGGGAAGAGCAAGAAAATAAGGCCAAGGATATTCGGCCAAACACTTGAAAAAAAAAATAAAAGAGAACACAAAGGGGTTTCGGCTTTTCAAGATGAAAAAGATGGAAAAGGAATCAATAAGAATGATTCAGCCTTTGACAAAAGAATGGAGAAGAGATGTTTGGAACCTTAAGAATTTCGACAATGGTGGGAATGAATGATGGAGAAGTTGTGGCCTTAGGAAAATAAAAGAGAAGAAAAGGGAGGAAAATGGGTTCGGTCTAATATGAGTAAAGAAATTAAGCAATTTCGGCACTAGCTCCCTAAACATGACTGAATATGCCCCCTCCAAAGTCCTTCTGCCGGCCAACTCTTCTTCCCTCATCCAAATCCTCCTTTTCACTCCTACTTAGCCGAATCATTAAGCTTTAGACCTAATCTACACTTCATCCATTCAGAGTCCCTGTGCCGTCCATCACTGCCCTTCCTTGTTGAAAAATAAAAGCTTCAAAACGCTTCCCTTGCTGCTTGAACCTAGGTCCTTTTACACTTCCTGTGGCGTCACTGACTAAGGCCCTAAGTGGAGCCTCCTTGCCACTTTACCAAGGCTTTTCTTGTGTCCTAAGCCACACAATAAACTCCTTAAGGCCTAGCCCCCTTAGTTTCCCCTTTTTAGGCTTAAAATCAGATATTTTTCTAAGGCTTCTAAATACAACCCAAGGTTCCTGAAGCCCCCAAAACACATTCAAATCACACACAAGCATGCTACCACATACATTTAAGTAAAAATGCATAACCCCTAAATCCCAGATATTACAGTTCTACCCCCTTAAAATAATTTCGACCTCAAAATTACCTGTTTAAAATAAGTGAGGGTATTATTGTCGCATTGCTTCCTCTGGCTCCCATGAAGCTTCTTCCAATCCATGGTTACGCTATAATACTTTGACTAGAGGAACTGATTTCCTCCATAGCACCTTCACATCCTGTTCCAGAATCTGAATCGGCTCTTTCTCATAGGACAAATCTGGTCTTAGCTCCACCTCCTCAACCGGTATTACATGAGATGGATCCGATCGGTAACGACATAGCATCAAAACGTGGAACACATCATGCATCTACTTCAACTCCGAAGGCAACTCTAACTGATATGCTACTGGTCCAACCCACTTCAAAACCCGATAAGGTCCTATAAACCTAGGACTTGACTTTCCCTTGCAACCAAATCTCATCACCTTCTTCTATGGCAAAACTTTAAGAAACACCTGATCCCCCACGACAAACTCTATCTCCTTCCGCTTAAGATCTCATGATATGACTTTTGCTCGCGGATGCCTCCTTCAACTGCGTGCTCAATTACCTTAACCTTTTGTTCGGATTCGCCACAATCTCGGACCCAAAACATGACGTTCCCCAATTACATCCAACACGTAGGAGTGCGACACTTCCGTCCATACAACGCTTCGTATGGTGCCATCTGAATACTTGCTTGATAGCTGTTATTGTACGCAAATTCCGCTAAAGGCAAGAACACCTCCTAACTTCCTCTGAAATCTATCACGTAACCCCTCAACATATCCTCTAGCACTTGAATTACCCGCTCAGATTGGCCGTCCGATCATGGATGGAATGCCGATCAAGTCTAACTCGTGCCCAATGCTTGATGTAGTGCCTTCCAAAATCGAGACGTAAACCTCGGATCCCTATCCGAGATAATCGACACTGGCACTCCGTGTAGCCTCACGATTTTTACTACATACAATTTTGCCAATCTCTGTAGGGAATAGTCAACCCACACTGGTATGAAATGTGCAGACTTCGTCAACCGATCTACTATCACCCATACCGAGTCCTTCCTAGTAGGCGTAAGGGGAAGCCCACTAACGAAGTCCATGGTAATTCTCTTCCACTTCCATTGTGGAATCTTTATCGGTTGAAGCAATCCTGACAGTACCTGGTGTTCAGCCTTGACTTGCTGACACGTTAAGCACTTCCCTACAAATTCTATAACTTTCCGCTTAAGACCAGGCCACCAAAACTGATCCCGTAGATCTCTGTATAACTTAATTCCTCCAGGATGCATAGCATAAGGGCTACTACGCGATTTTTGAAGAATTTGCTGCCTTAACTCCTCATCCTTTGGCATACAGACCTTGCCCCAAAAACACAGCACTCCATCACCGTTTACACCATAGTCTTCCAACTTCCCATTTTGTACTTGTAGCAGCTTAGCACTGAGTTCACCATCTACCAATTCTTTCTCCTTCACCTGACTTAGCCACGACGGCTTCACTTGCAACTCTGCTAACAAGCTTCCATCATCATAAAGGCCAAGATGTGCAAACATCGCCCTTAGATTTGACACCACTTTTCGACTTAGGGCATCTGCCACCACATTCGCCTTGCCCGGGTGATACTCTATTGAACAATCATAGTCTTTCAACAATTCCACCCACCTTCGCTATCTCAAATTTATCTCCTTCTGAGTCAGCAGATACTTTAAACTCTTTTGGTCCGTGTAAATCAACGACCTTTCTCCATACAAGTAGTGCCTTGACACTTTAGAGCGAACACTATTGCAGCCAACTCCAGATCATGAGTCAGATAGTTAACTTCATATGGCCTCAACCGTCGAGACACATACGCGACCACTTTCCCGTCCTGTATAAGGACACATCCCAATCCTGTATGGGAAGCATAACAATACACCATGAAGTCTTTCCCTGCCTCCGACTGAATCAAAATCGGAGCCTCAGTCAATACTCTCTTAAGCTTCTCAAAACTTTCCTGCTGCTTATCCGCCCATACGAAGGTACCTTCTTTCTTAACAACTTCGTCAGAGGTGCTGCTATTGACGAGAACCCTTCAACAAATCTCCGGTAGTAGCCTGCTAACCCCAAGAAACTACGAACCTCAGCCATAGACTTAGGGGGTTTCCAATCTAATACTGCCTCAATCATTCGAGGATCCACCCTTATTCCTTCCACAGACACCACATGCCCTAAGAACGTAACTTCCTTTAGCCAAAATTCGCACTTGCGGAACTTGGCATATAGCTTCTTTTCCCTTAACACTTGCAATACAACCCAGAGATGCTCATCATGTTCTTCCTCAGACTTGGAATACACTAGGATGTCGTCTATAAACACAACGACGAACCGATCCAAGTAGGGTTGGAAAACTCGATTCATCATATCCATGAACGCGGCTGAGGCATTTGTCAATCTGAACGGTATTACCAAGAACTCATAATGCCTATACCTTATCCAGAAAGTTGTCTTATGGATATCTGCTTCCTTCACCTTAAGCTGGTGATATCCAGACCGTAGATCTATCTTTGAAAATACTGCGACCCCCTTAAGCTTATCGAACAAGTCGTCCATCCTCGGCAATGGGTACTTGTTCTTGATGGTCAGTTTATTCAACAGCCTGTAATCTATGCATATATGCATAGTCCCATCCTTCTTCTTTACGAATAGGACCGATGCTCCCCATGGAGACACACTAGGCCGAGTAAACCCACGATCGAGTAACTCTTGGATCTGGGCTTTAAGCTCTACTAACTCCTTTGGTGCCATTCAATATGGAGCAATTGACACAGGAGCTGTACTCGGCAGTAAATCAATTCTGAACTCCACCTCCCTGTCTGGGGGTAAGCCAGCAGCTCCTTCGAAAAGACATCCACGAATTTCCTTACTTTTCTCACTCCACTAACTCCTTCTTCATTCGCATCCAAAGCACCCACGAAGGCAAAAAATGCCTTGCACCCTTTCCAACCATCTTATCAGCCTTTAATAAGGAGACTACGTTAGCCAAATAATTTCTTCTTTCTCCTATCATTATTACCTCCTCATCTTCTGGAGTCCTCAACTCCATTCGCTTAGCTGCGCAATCCAATTTAGCCCGATGTTCCACTAGCCAATCCATGCCTAGAATGAGATCAAATTCTTCGAAGGGTAGTTCCATCAAGTTAGTAGGAAATACCACTCCTTGAATTTCTAGAGGCACACTCTGGAATATCCTATTCACCACTACCGTTTGACCTAACGGGCTCACTACAGTCATCTCCCTAACAGACAGTTCAGATACTACACCTAGTGTTTCAGCTACTCTACATGCAACATATGAGTGGGTCGAGCCAACATCAATTAAAGCAAAGTAAGGCTTGTTAGCTATAAGGAACGTACCGGTTATGACGTCCGGTGCGTCACCATCCTCCCTCCGACAAACCGTATACACCAGAACCGGCTGTCTCGCCTCTGTGTTGCCAACACCTCTGTCCGGTGTTCCTCGACCTCTTCCAAAACCATTACCTCTGCCAACCGGACCACGGCCCGACGGTGGCTGCTGTCCACCTCTTCTAGCCTGATTAAGACCCTGACTTGTTGGTCGGCTCCCGTCTATTTTCATAGGACAGTCCCTAATCATGTGATCCTTGGATCCACACTTAAAACATCCCCCTGTCTTCTTCCAACACTCTCCCAGGTGCATCTTTCCATACTGAGCACAAGTATGGTATTGTCCTCCCGTAACAACCTGCTAACCTTGTGGCCCATCAACTTTAGGTCTCTTTTGAACGTTCCCAGATGACCCTGATGATCCAAAACCTCTCTTTTGTCTATTTCTATCAGAATCCTGTCTCACAGACTCCTTAACCCGTTCGGCTACCTTAGCCTTCTCTACCAACACGGCAAACTCCCGCTCCTACTGTGGAGCAATCAGCAATATTAGGTTTTCCCTTAGTCTATCCTCAAACCTAACACATCGTTCATGCTCCGTAGCCACGATGCCTCGAGCATACCGACTCAGCCTTAAAAATTCCACCTCGTACTCCACTACAGACTTATTCCCCTGAACCAGCCTCAGAAACGCATTCCTCTGTGCATTGATATAGCTAGTCCCAATATACTTCTTCTGATACGCCGCCTTAAAATACTCCCAAGTAAGATCATCCACTGCGGCACCATCCCAAACTGTGAGCCACCACTGGTATGACTCATCGCGGAGAAGCGACACCACCCCTTTCAGTTTTTCCTCAGCAGTCAGGTCCAAATCGCCCATGATTCAATCCGTCGCCTCCAACCAATACTCAGCCGTATTGGGCACCACACTAGATACACCATGGAATACCTCAGCTCCATTGGCTCAGAGTCGCTCGGGTACAGATTTCTGAGCTCTCATGCCTCCACCTGCTCCAGCCACCCTCTCAAGAACTCGCAAGATCGTCTGATATCGATCATCCCCGTCGATCTCGATATTCAAAGACCAAGAATGGTGGTGGTGGCATCTCATTCTCGGACCCTTGACCAGACCTAACTGGTTTTGATACGGTTATTCTGCCTCTACCATGCCCTCGCATGTTTCGACCACGTCCCCTAGAACTCATTCTTACGAGTTGCGTTTATCTGATTAAGAATTTTATGACTCATTATTTCTTTCCACTGATTTATCGTGAATAGTCTTATGATTAATAGTTCTAAAAAGTAGTTCTTTCGAATTCATACACACACTACAGTCTCAAGTTCATTCATTCAATCATCAACATTCATGAACTCGCGTTCATTACAGAAAAGGGTTGTGGTTGTCATTGTTGTTGTTTTCCACTACCCAGGGGTATTTTTGTAATTTTATCCTACAGGGGTATTTTCATAATTTTTTTTCAAAATAGGGTCCTTGGTGATTTTATGAAATAGGGGTGTTCTGGTAATTTTGTAATCACGGGGGTACTTCAGAAATTTTAGAAATTCGGGGGTATTTCGGTGATTTTGGAAATCTGAGGGTATTTCGAAAAATTTCTCTTCAAAATAGTTTTTACAAATCAAAGGGGTAATTTGGTGATTTTAAAACTAAGGTTTTTATAAAACAGTGTAGCTAGTCCCTTTCGTGTTTTAATTATTGAATTTAGCCTGTGAATAAGTCCTCTTGGTTAGGGTGAATCATCACTGTGCACCAGGTAGGATTCGAGTGGAGAGGAGGTGAGTCACTAGGATTGCTTAAATACCAAGCTCCCCTAGAACCCAATCCTAGACATGCGCACAACGGTTGCCACACCCTTAACTCGGTGACTCACTCATAGGTTTGTTTGATTAGACTTTAAATTTTATGCAATTCTATGTTTGAGTAAGCTAATCCTAGGGTCATTAGCTCTTAATCTACTAATCTACGTCCCTGTAATACCCACATACAAATCACACAACAGTTAGGGGTACTTACCTGGTGGACTTTGGGCCGGAGACTCAGGTGCCATGCCAGAAAACCTGCTCAACCTATAGTAAAGCTCAATTTCAAAATAAAAACGTTTTTGGGCCCAAAAGCCCTCAAGGATGAGTTTTAAACCGGGCTCTGATACTAAACTGAAACACCCCAAACCCAGCCCACAAGCCCTGACCAGATCTGGCATGCTCTTTGAGTAAAACGTAGCTAAACCTTATTTTGTCATCTTGGAAAAAAATTTATGGTTTTGAAGAAAGATAGGCTTGAGTTATGATTAATTTGAAAACCATGTTGTGTTTGAAGTTTGTATTGAAACGTTATTTTCATGTCTCAAAAATTTACAAGTTAAAAGAAATGCCAAATATTAGGGCTTATTATTATTAACTTGAAAACCGTAGGAGTTTGGGTGTCAAAACAATTGAAGTTGTTTTACGAAAAATGTTTAATCATTTGTTTGATGTTGTTCATATCATAATAGAAATTAAAACGTAAACTTAAAATAGTTAAATAGGAATGGCCTTATTACAACCAAACAAAACCCGAAATATATCTCAAAAAAAAAAACTTAATAAGAAAAACTGATAACAATGAGCTGAGTATGGCCACCACTAAGTCCCCACCGACCCGGTCCATCTACTAAATATCACCTACAAAATGTTAGCCCACGAAGGGTGAGTCAACAGACTCAGTGTGTAACAGGCATCACAGATTCCCAATCGACAAAAGCATATTATTTCTCATATAATAAACATAGGCAATGATGCAACCCAAACCCACCTAGATATCCAACCTCTACACATCACCTGTACCTGCCAATCACACCGTGGGGATTACTAAATCTACCCTCTATCCGCTACACACCATCAAAGGCAGTCGCTGCAGTCAACTGCACATCGCCCTTATAATCGTGGCATAGCCATTAGATAATGTGACAGAGTCACCAGATTCATAATATGTAACATAGGTCACCAGATAATGTGGTAAAACCACCAGAACACTTCCCCTTTATCATTATCACCCATATGCCCATGCAACATACAAATCATACACATATCATGGAATTTACCTTACCCCATGGCCATAACGATATTTCTCATATTTTCATATCAATATTTATAAACTTTATTAACCGAAAGTTAGGGGTAACATACCTGAATACACTGTACCATTGAATGGTACCCTTAGCCATATTCATTCATTGCCTTATTAACATATACATAACATTATTATTATTAATCGGGAATTTAGGGTGGGTTACACACCTGACTATTCATAGATCTAAGCGAAATCCCGAAGCTACGCATACTAACGAGATCCCGAAACATTTGCCTTACCCCTTCCTACAATCGGCCAACATTTGTTAGTAACCAAAAGCCTATTCGGCTCAACTGGAAATCCCGAAGGATATGTCGCATGGAAATAATACCTTACCTTAATGGCAATTTAGTTTCCAACCAAATCCCGAAACTACGTGGTACACATCCCTTGTAATCGGCCAACCACTAATACACACAAACGGTTAGCCTTCGATTTTGAATGATAAAGGAATAGATCTACACGCTAGAACCCTTACCTAGATCAGCCACCGAATCCTGAAGATCTATCGAATTAAGTTGTACTCCTCCCTAAGAATCATAGTTAGAATCGGCAACCCTCAATAGGTAATATCGTCTGCTCCTGGAGTTGCCGAGATCCTTACATAGCTGAGGTTAGAATTGGCTTAGTGCCTTAAAACTAATAGAAGTGGCCCTTGGCCGAATGGTATATCTTGCTTACCTTGGATGTCCAAAATCCTGGAAGATCTCCCTTAAATCGTCGGCTACAAAAGAATCTCGAAACCCACTTTCATGGTTTCGACCAAGGAAACTAAGAGGAATTTGATCCCTATATTTTGGCTAACCCAAATTAGTTAAGAAGAGAAGAGAGGTAGGAAGTTTACTTACCAGAAGATTCGGCTTTCATGAGATAGATTCGGCACTGAGTATGGAGTTTAAAGCACGTGGAAAGAGCAAGAAAATAAGGCCAGGGATATTCGACCAAACACTTGAAAAAAATAGAAGAGAACACAAAGGGGTTTCGGCTTTTCAAGATGAAAAAGATGGAAAAGGAATCAATAAGAATGATTCGACCTTTAACAAAAGAATGGAGAAGAGATGTTTGGAACCTTAAAAATTTCGACAATGGTGGGAATGAATGATGGAGAAGTTGCGGCCTTAGCAAAATAAAAGAGAAGGAAAGGGTGAAAAATGGGTTCGGCCTAAGATGAGTAAAGAAATTAAGCAATTTTGGCACTAGCTCCCTAAGCATGACCGAATATGCCCCCTCCAAAGTCCTTCTGCCAGCCAACTCTTCTTGCCTCATCCAAATCCCCCTTTTCACTCCTACTTAGTGAATCTTTAAGTCATCGGACCCAATCTACACTTCATCCATTCGAGTCCTGTCTTGGTCCATCACCGCCCCTTCCTTGCTGAAAAATAAAAGCTTCAAAATGCTTCCTTGTCGCTCAACCTAGGTCCCTTTACACTCCTGTGGCATCACCGACTAAGGCCCTAAGTGGCGCCTCCTTGCCACTTTACCAAGGCTTTTCTTGTGTCCTAAGCCACACAATAAACTCCTTAAGGCCTAGATCCCTTAGTTTCCCCTTTTTAGGCTTAAAATCAGATATTTTTCTAAGGCTTCTACTTACAACCCAAGGTTCCTGAAGCCCCCAAAACACATTCAAATCACACACAAGCATGCTACCACATACATTTAAGTAAAAATACATAACCCCTAAATCCCGAATATTACAACACGAATAGACACACGGGCGTGTGTCTAGGCCGTGTGTGACACACGGCCAGCCCATGGGTGTGTTAAGAGGCCACGTGTCCCCTTCACTAAATTACGAGAATACGATTCATCACACAGGCATGTACCCTGGCCGTGTGCTATTAAGGGTATGATGATGCCATAAGCAGATAGCT
Source organism: Gossypium rotundifolium (assembly GCA_025506655.1). NCBI lineage: Eukaryota > Viridiplantae > Streptophyta > Magnoliopsida > Malvales > Malvaceae > Gossypium > Gossypium rotundifolium. Next base: position 107,538,530 of record CP106725.1, read on the forward strand.
CCATAGGCAGAGGACACGGGCGTGTCGATATTGTGTGAAGGACACAGGTTGTAGACAAGGGCGTGTGCTCAGCCGTGTGAAATAAATCAGTGTCAACCACGGATGTAGAACACGGGTATGTCTTAGGGGCACAAGGGCGTGTCCCTTGGACAACACGGGCATGTGGCCCCTGTCTAGGCAAAAATTTTCAAAAAGTGTGAAAGTTTACGGTTGAACTCTGAAATCTTCCGGATGGGTGTTTAAGGCCTCGTGGGCCCATAAAAATACATTTTAGGATTAAGAATGAAAAGTTTTAAGTCGAAAAAAATTTATGGTCGATAATACATGTTCAAGTAAAGTTAAGTACTGTAATGCCTCGTACCCTGTCCCGGCGTCGAACACGGGTAAGGGGTGTTACAGTACCAAAATGTACAACGATTTGAAACAGTTTTATTGGTGGCAAGGCATTAAACGAGCTATCTCATAGTTTGTTTCTAATTAATTTGTAGCAAGTTAAAGCTGAACATCAAGTACCATCGGGTTTACTGTAGCCTGTGATGATTCTGAATGGAAGTGGAGTTACAATGGATTTTGTGTCGAGATTGCCCCTAACTCCAAAAAAGAAAGATGTTATATAGGTTGTCGTAGATCGACTAAGAAAAGCTGCTCATTCCATACCGGTACGCACAAATTACACGCTAGATAGGCTAGCTAATTTGTACATTTCTGATATTGTTCGATTGCACGGGGTGTCACTATTTCTGATAGAGATCTGAGATTTATGTCGCGAATCTGGAAGAAACTGCAAGAAGCTCTAGGAACAAAGTTAAAGTTTAGCACATCTTTTCATTCGCAAACTGACGGACAATCTCAGTGAGTAATTCAGATTCTCGAAGACATATTGAGATGTTGTGTTTTATAGTTCGAAGGTTATTGGGAGAAATATTTGCCGTTGGTGGAATTTGTGTATAATAACAGTTTTCAAATGAGCATAAAGATGGCAGTGTTGAAGCTTTATATGGTTGCAAATGCCGAACTCCATTGTACTGGACCGAGCTTAGTGAGAAACAGATTCACGGGGTTAATTTGGTTAGAGAAACCGAAGAGAAAGTAAAAGTAATTCGCAATTTTTGAAAGTAGCTTCAGATCGCCAAAAATCATATCCAGATTTGAAATGAAAAGATATTGAATATCAGATCTGTGATAAAGTGTTTTTGAAAGTATCTCTGGGGAAGAAAATTCTTAGATTTGGTTTGAAAGGCAAGTTGAGTCTGCGTCGTACAAAATCATCGAAAAAATAGGACCAGTGCCATATCAACTAGCTTTACCATCAGAGTTACAAAATATCCATAATGTGTTTCACGTGTCGATGGTGCGACGTTATCGATTGGATCCCTTATATGTGATTTCTCCGTCAGAGATTGAGATTCAACCTGATATGATGTACAACAAAGAACCGATCAGTATTTTGGCTCGAGAAATCAAACAATTGAGAAATAAAAGTATAGCTCTCGTGAAAGTACTTTGGAAATGACACGGACTTGAAGAGGATACGTGGGAGCCCGAAAAAACCCTGAGAAAACAGTACCCTAATCTATTCACCGGTAAGATTTTCGGAGACAAAAATCCCTAAGGGGGAGAGTTGTATCTGCCCGTTATTAGTCAAATCAAAATAGTGATTTTGAGACCACAAATCTAAAGTAAAAATAATTATTTTATTATTTTAATGCCTACAGCATGATGATATGATTGTGTGAAATTTTCGTTAAGAAATTTTATTGTTTAAATGCTTAATTTGATAAAAAAGACTAAATTACGTAAAATGTAAAAGTTGTGTTATATTAGTAAAGGTGTTTAATACCTATAGAACCTTAAAATTAATGTCCTTCAAAGGGTAATTAGACCATTTTAATTGTATAAGGACAATTTTGGGCATATATTAAGTGATTTTGATGGCTATTAATTAAGGTTATATAAGTAAATTAGTATTAAAGTAAATTAAATTACAGAAAAATAAGATATCATTTTGTTTCTTTATCATCTAACCAAAATTAGGCTAAGAAAAACTCCATTAAAAGAGCTTCATGGTTCAGCTAGACTCCTTCTCTTGCATGGTTGTATTTTGACTCAATTTTAAATGATTTCTATGTTTTTGGGATCGTTGCAACTAGTACTAGCTAGCCCAGGGACTAATTTCTAAAATTGTTAAAGATTTTGAATGATGCCATTGATGAATAAGCATGTTTTTTGAGGTTTCTTGATAGATTATGAATGATTGTTAATAGATATACAAGTTTTGTTAAGTGATTTTTAGTAAAAATGCAAAATAGGGATTTAAACTAAATGAGAAATACGGGCTAATATGAGTACTAGAGAAATTCAGCTAGCATGGGTGGTGACTCAATTGCATGAGTTTGTGATTTTATGAAATAAGGACTAAATAGTAAAAATATGAAAGTTTAGGGGTAAAAGTGTAAATATGCCTTGAAAAGTGTTTTGGACTAAATTGAATAAATAGATGATTAAATAAGTTAACTTTGAATATATTTAGATCAAGAAAAGTGATATACGGACTTGGATCGGGAAAAGATAAAGTTATCGACTAATCGACTCGATTCATCGTTTTAACATCCGAGGTAAGTTCGTATGTTATAAATTCATTTCAAATGTATTTTATATGCTTCGATATAGCATGAATTGTGTTTATATGATTATGCATGAGTTTGAAAATGATTCGATGAAGATTCAACACTTGGAAACCCGATTGAACCTTATGAATAGTTTAGGATCCTAGTGACATGTCATTAGGTATACTTGAGTTGGTTTCGGGCCATGATTTAGCACTATGTGTGCGAGATAAACCTATTTGGCTTCGAGCCATGCATATTGGCTGATTTGGCTTTAGGCCATGATATCAGAATTTCAGATAAGTTACCTTGATTTGGCTTCGGGCCATGGGATAAGTATTTATCGAGTGAGACCTTGAGTATCTGACTTCTATTCCAAATGGTTCAATGGGTAAATGAAGGATGTGGTTGAGTATGAGATTGGTACAAAGTGGTACAGGTACATACAGAAATGAATTGAGTATTGAAGCTATGAAATTAATGAGTTCCTTTGTAAGTTATATGAATGATCATTTGTTAGCTTGAGATTTAATAAAATTGTTACACATTGTTTTCCATTATATGAATGATTAATGAACGATGATAGTTGCTCATTTTTAACATACGAGCTTACTAAGCTAGATAGCTTACTTTGCTACTTTTCCATGTTTTATAGTGAATTCAAAGCTAGCTCGGATTCGGGGATCGTCGGAGACTTCACCACACTATCCAACCTATACTTCGGTACTTTTGAACTTATGGTTTGGTCATATGGCATGTTTAGGGACTTTGAGTCCTGTTATTTATGTTTTGGTAATGACTTTGGCCAAATGAATTGGTTTGTAAATGTTTATATTTTGAGTTAAAAACATAGCCATGAAAGTTGGCTTAATTTGGTGAATTTTTGGTTATGTACATGTATGTGAAGATATGGTTGATATTAGATGTGAATTGGTTTAATATAATATATGTTTAGTAAAGGTATATTTAGTTGAATTGTTATGTTTTGATCGAATAATGTTTGAGGTTATAAGCATGTTGAATGTTGGTATTGAAAATGGTATGGATTAGTCTTGAATATGGCTGAATTGAATGTTATTTATGCTATGATTTGGTACCATTTGAGCTTGTTTAGGTATGTACAGAATGGGTGGCAAAATGGCTTGGTAAATAGCCTATTTTTGTCCACACGAGCAGAGACACGGGCATGTGTCTCAATCATACGGTCATGTGTCCCCTGGTGTTGAAATTAAAATGAAGTCAATATACTCCACACGGTCTCACACACGGGCATGTGATCGGCCATGTGGTACAAGTTGTATACCCCCTAATTCTCACACAGCTTGGCACACGAGCGTGTGTGGCAACTTCAAAGGGAACACATGCTAGACACACGGGTTTTTGGTTGGCCGTGTGACCCAAGTCAGTATGCACCCCCTATTTTCACACGGCATGTGACATGGGCATGTCTGGTGGCCGTGTGAGACACACAGCCTAACCACACAAGCATGTGTCCCCTGTTTGAAGCAAAATTTTCTAAGTGTCATAAAAATTTCTCGAGTTATCGATTTAGTCCTGAATCATTTCTAATGCATGTTTAAGGCCTCGTAGGCTCATTTAAGGGACAATACCATTTGTTTTGATTTAATTGTATTTGAAATGATAAATTGTATATAAATTGTGTGTTTTAAAGTGTTGTAAGTTTGGTAATGCTCCGTAACCCTATTTTGGCATTGAATACAGGTGAGGGTTGTTACAATACGAATAATTATTTTGTGGTATATATGATAACTATGTGTTATGGAAAATTCATGCATTCATGCATGCTCATACATATTTTGCTTTAGGAGAAGCAATAATTCAAGTTTCGGGGTGTGATAAATATTCATTCAATTCTGACTATAATAAATACCTCCTAATGCACTTAGGTTATCTTTCTTCTAAACTTAGTTTCTCTATTCTCATTTATTCTGTCATTTCAAAACTTTAATTACAAATATTTTTTTTTCTAGGGAATTCATCTTGTCACATGGTTTCTTTACTTGACATATCTCAATAGAGCATACACTGGATTGCCTGGTATTACATCATGCCACAATTTGAATGTAACTCACTCATGAAGCTAAGGCTTTTAACTAAAGAGATGGATGGAGCAAACAACTACCTCCTTAGCTAATCAGCTTATTACTATAGTGGAGTGTCCCTCAACTATTTTTTTCTCTCTCTTTTTTTAATTTTTACTCACTATTATTTGAATTTTTTTTCTTATCAATAATACGATGGAGCAAACAAAGTATTATTGATCTACTCAACATTTTCAAACATTGGAGTGATTCTTATCATTTTGCCATGATATTAATTATTACAAAAGAAACCTAGTATAGACTAATTACAACTATAATTAGGGCATTCTACTTTTAGGAATCAATTTTCACGCAACTATCCTAAACTAAACATACCTATTCACCCATCACAATTTTCTAATTTTATCGAAGAATTATTATCGTCATCGAATATCATAGATAACAATATACTTTTCATAGTCTAGAAGTTACTTTGCATTTGTATGTAATGGAAAAATGAATGAGAAAATGCATAAATATTAAAACATATATCTACTACATACTATATTTACAACACAACACATCCCCAAACCTAAGGAATGCATTGTCCTCAATGCATGAACAATGAAACATTTCAAAATGCAAAATGCAAAAAAAAAAAAAACAACAACAACTTACAAATATAAAATGCAATGACAACCAATTAGGAACGCAGAAGCATATGTTATAAAACAAAAAAGATGCAAATGAAAATAAAAACAAAAGCTTGGAAGGAATTTGGGTTACTCTAATAATGTTGGGTTGATTTTCTGGCAGCATGTTTATACCGCTGCTTCTTTTCCACTTCACCAACATCATCTCAAATTGATTTCCCTGTAGCTTTCTTGAAGTGCTTATTTTTTAGTTGGTTAATTGGCACCTCTTCTTCATCATTAGTATCTTATTTTGTGAGATCATCAATCACTTGATGAATCACAAGCTCTTGTTCGGTCATAGGTGTAGTGGATTTCGGTGTAGTGGTAATTGTAGCAGATGTAGAACTTTTAGTCATATCAGCTTCATCCTTATCATATTCAATATGCACAGATTTAGTTTTCTACCCCTCTCCCTCTTTTTTCTATTTTCTTCTTCTCTACAGTGGCTTCTTCTCCATCTTCATCATCATCTTTTGGCTCCAACAACAATTCTTTAGGAAAAATAGGGAATGTAGGCATAGGTTGGGTAAAGTTCTTTTGAAGATATTTCTTAATGGCTTTGTTCTGTCATCTAACATATCTCCAAAATAGAGCCATTTCTTCTTCAGCTCGGCCAAATCAGCAACCATCCTTAGTTATTGTTTTTCCATCATGCGAAATTGTTGTTACAACATCTCAAGAGCATCAATCACTTTTTGCTCAAAGTCACTATGAGATGTTGATAGGGCAACATCACTGTCATAAGTGGAGAAGCTGTGGATGTAGAGTAAAAATGCTTTTGCATTTCCTCCCCTAAAAATCTCAGGGCAATTTGCTTGGTTATGGCTCTTTTATTGGGGATTTTGTCTTTATTTTCCTCAATAGGAACCTTTACTCTTTGACACAGTGTCGTAATGAGCGACTAAAAGTTTAAGGTACCGGCATTCTTTTGTGTGCAGGTGGACTTCTCTAAAAATAATTTTTCCAACATTTATCTTTCTTCTAGTCATAATCGAGTGTATCAACAACACGCGTTCCTTGGAAATAGTAGAGTTGTGCACAGAAAGGCTAAGATGAGATTTAAGGAAATGATACCATACCCTACATTGATACTTCAAAGTTACAAAGCCGATGGTGTAGCAATCATTTCGAGAAACTGTCCATGATATTCCTTCTACACATAAATCTATCAAAACTTGGTTGCGTCCTTCAGTCGTCATTGTCTTGACAAATTGCGAGTGTTCATCAGAGCCTTCAGGTAACCCATATTGCGCACTGGTTAAGTCTTCATCGAATGACACCGAGACACCGTGCACATAGATGAAATCATTTTTAGGAGAGGTTAAATATGCATAAAATTCTTTGACTACCATAGTAAGGACATTATCAGGGTGAAGACTGTAGCACCCCTAACCCGTATCCGTCGCTGAAACAAGGTTACGGAGCATTACCAAAACATTCATAAACATTTACAGATGATTCATACAAGTTACTATTTAAATTCTGAAATCATACGTAACGTCCCTTAAATGGACCCTTGCGGCCCAATACGAGCATTAGAACCTAGTCGGGACTTAATTAGACCCTGGGACACGCCCGTGCCATAGGTCATGTTCGACCCCGTGTAACTCTCTGACTTGTGCACACGGCCATGCCACACTCCTGTGTGCTAGGCTGTGTGGTTAATTCAATTTTCATAAAATTAGGTGCAGGTTTCACACGGCCAAGACACACGCCCATGTTCTAGGTCGTGTAGCACACACGGCTGAGACACACACCCGTGTCTTTGCCTGTGTGCTCAATTCTAAGCATTCTGTTTCTCAAACTCTAAGGTGCAGGGGACAAACGGCCTAACTACACACCCATGTACCCGGTCGTGTGTCACACACGGTCTAGACACACGCCGGTGTGTTTGCCCATGTAGACAAGATAAAGTCATTTCCTAGCCCCATTTGTCACCCAATTTTTCCATTTTCCTACACTACAACATACCAAACACATTCCAACCATTTCAAGCATTCAAATTAAGCAATTTCCATCATTCAACACGGCATATCATTGCATGCATACATGTTTACTATCTTACCTTGGTTCAATCCATGTGTTAAACATGATTTGATCAACTACCTAACATGTATATGTAACACATCTTACCCGTCTCTGACTCCGGGACCAAATACGAGGCATTACTATGCTTATCCTTGCTTGAACATGTAATCTCGAGCTATAAAAAAAATTTATTCCAACTTAAAACTTTTCTTTCTTAGTCATAACATACATATCGTGGGCCTACGAGGCCTTAAAACATACATCTTGAAGGTTTCGGATCTCAACTGGAGACTTTTACACTCTTTAATGATTTTTACCAAAACAGGGGTCACACACCCGTGTGCCGCTAAGACATGCCCGTGCTCGACACCCGTGGTCGACACTGACTTATTTCACATGGCTGAGCACATGCCCGTGTCTATAGCCTGTGTTCTTCAAACGACCTAGACACGCCCGTGTCTCCTACCCGTGGACCTCTCTGTTTATGATGTCATCACCTCTAAATTAGCACACAGCCAATTTACACGCCCGTGTGCTGGCCCGTGTGAGGAATCGTATTCTCATAAATTAGTACAGGGGACACACGGCCTATTAACACACCCATGGGGCTGGTTGTGTGTCTCATACGTCCTAGACACACGCCCGTCTGTCTACCCGTGTGGACACTTAGAGGCTATGTTCCAAGCCAATTGCCACCCTGAAACATCAACACACTTATACCAACTTCAACCATACATAATATAGCATTCATGTACTAAGTATAATTCCTAAAACATTACTTATAGAATTCATAAAAACTTATTATCATCAATATAAGAAACTTAACAAACATTGGCTAAATTCTTTGACCACATACAAAAAAAATGCATAATTCTAATAGCCAAGCCTTTGGCTCTCACATATGACATAATACAAAATGACCAGATCCTAGACATGCCATGCCCAAAATAATTCAACTTTACTATACCAAAAGGATGTTTGATAGTGTGATCCGAGCTCCGACGTTCTACGGTCTCCAAGCTAGGTTGGCGATACTACAAGGAAGAAGAAAAAGAGAGAAATAAGCATATAGCTTAGTAAGTATCCATGAAATCCTATGTAGCAACATAATTGCTCAAATTAAACTCATTCATCATGAAATAAGAATACATAAATCTCAAGTGCTTAAGCTTACTTACTCATATTTACTCTTACTCATACTTACCCATCACATTAGGGTTACCTTAACTAGTATTTACTAATGGTACCTGTATCACTCTTTAAATAGATTAGCATTTTTGCTAATATAACATGAACATCAAATCCTTATCTTCCTTAACTTAGGTAGAACTCTTTATCATTCTTAAATATCTTAACTTGTTACTATTTTACTTACTTAGCTTCCTTGTTACTTCTTTCATACTTGACTCTTTTACCCGCTAAATTACTCAAAATATTAGAGGATACTAAATCTCATCAAACATGTATCTTGATGCCAACGCCATATTCCAAATAAGGTCTTATATGGGATCTTCCTTAAGTGTTTCCTTTTCAAACTCACCACTGCCATGTCTTGACATGGTCTTACATGGTATCCTTACCATATGAACTCACCAATGCCATGCCTTAGCATAGACTTACATGGGATCCTTGCCTTATAGTAACTTAGCAATGCCATGTCTTGACATGGACTTACATGATATCCTTGCCTTATAGTAACTTATCAATGCCATGTTTTGACATTGGCTTACATGATATCCTTGATTCCTTATTGTAACTTATCAACGCCATGTCTTGACATGGACTTACATGATATCCTTGCCATATAGTAACTTATCAATGCCATGTCTTGACATGGGCTTACATGATATCCTTGATTCCTTATTGTCGATTCCATGTACTGGACATGGTCTTACACGGGCTTTCTTTGTCTCATGTTGTGATATAGGTATCCTCTCTATTCTGAATCTTTAAACGGGTCTTTCGCTTACATATTCTCATTGATTTTCTTATTAGGCATTGCTAATACACTTCTTGAAAATAATGTACAATGTACGACATTAATTATAAAAGTAATGTATAGCTTTAAATTCATACAAACTTACCTCGGTTCTCAAAATGTGTAGAGTTGTGTAATTTAGTCCTCAACCTTATTTTTTACCTCGATTTTGGTCTGGGCTTCGTGTTTCTTGATCTAAAATAACAATTCAACTTGTTTAATACTTACATTGACTAAATTGACTCATAAATCATACTTTGACAAAAATTACATTTTGCCCCTAAACTTTTTTAAAATTACACTTTTGCCCCTACGCTCGTAAAATGATTTTCATTCAACTTCCTTATATTTCAAGCCTAGCTGATTCATTTTAATAATTATAGAAGCCTTCAATTTCTACTATTTCACCCATTTATGACCATTTTCATTACTTTTGCAATTTGGTCCTTACATGCATTTTTCAAGAAAATCACTTAGAAAAAGATGTTTATCCTACATCAAACTTTCATAATCTTCCATAGAACATCAAAATACATACATGTCATACATGGGTAAATTTTTAAACATAATCCCTAGCTCAAAATATGGCTAGAAATAGCTAAATCGAGCTAGGATGCAGTTACTATTGAGCTTGGAAGTTGAACATAAAAAACGGAGCTAGGATGCACTTACTATTGAGCTTGGAAGTTGAACAAAATAGTAGCTATGTCTCCTTGAAATTTTGGCACTTAGAGGAAGAATATGGACAAGATTTTGACTTGTTTTTCCCTTTCTAATTCATTAATTAACCAAATGAACAAAATGCCCTTAATGCTCTTTCTTGAGATTTTTCCTTCCCATGTCCATTTTTGTCCATCTCATCAAATAATGGTCTAATTGCTAAATAAGGAATTCTACTAATTTTTATGATGCTATTTCATACTTAAATATTCTTGAATCTCATATTTTCTAATCTTTGCGATTTAGACCTAAGGGACAATCTATTCACTAATTAATAAAATTTCTTCATAAAATTTTCACACAATTATGCAAATACCTCATAAGCCTTATAAATTCATTTAAACACATGTTTCTACTTCGAAATTGTGGTCTCGCACCACTATCCCAACTAGGCCCTAAGTCAGGCTGTTACAATTCTCCCCCTTAGGGATTTCCATCCTGAAAATCTCACCAGTGAAAAAGCTCAGATACTGATTCCTCATAGCCTCCTCGAGCTCCCAAGTAGCCTCTTCTACACCATGTCTCTGCCATAAGACTTTTACAAGAGGTATACTTTTATTCCTTAATTGCTTGACTTCCCCAGCTAGAATCTTAACTGGTTCTTCACCATAGGTCATATCAAGCTGTATCTCAACTTCTGTCGGTGTAATTACATGCGAAGGGTCTAATCGGTAGCATCGTAGCATAAACACATGAAATATATCATGAATCTTTTGTAACTCAGGTGGCAAAGGCAATCGATAAGCTACCGACCCTATCCTCTTGATGACCTCATATGGTCCGATAAAACACGGACTCAATTTGCCCTTTCGGCCAAATCTAAAATCTTTTCTCCATGGCAACACTTTCAAGAATACATTATCACCGACTTGGTATTCAGTCTCTTTCCTTTTCAAATCCAAACAAGATTTTTTTCGATCAGAAATATCTTGTAAGCAATCTCGAATCATCTTTACTCTCTCTTCGGTTTCTTTAACCAAGTCAACACCATGAATCTGGTTTTCCTTAAGTTCATTCCAATGTAAAGGCGTTCGGCACTTACACTCATATAAAGCCTCATAAGGTGCCCTTTTCAAGCTTGACTGAAAACTGTTATTGTAGATGAATTCTACAAGCAGTAGGTATTTTTCCTAGCTGCCTTAGAACTCAAGAACACAACATCTAAGTATATCTTCAAGTACTTGTATTAACTTCTCTGACTGACCGTCGGTTTGGGGGTGAAAAGCCGTACTAAAAATCAACTTTGTACCCAAGGCCTCTTGTAACTTTTTACAAAATTTGGATGTGAATCTTGGATCTCTATTCAATGTAATCGATAAGGGTACTCAATGAAGCGTTACAATCTCTAAGACATACAAGTTTGGCAACATGTCAAGAGAGTCGTCAACTCGAACAGGTATAAAATATGCTGACTTCGTAAGTCTATTGACTACGACCCATATAGCATCTTTCTCATTTGGTGTCAACGGTAAACCCGTTACAAAATCCATGGTAACTTGGTCCCATTTCCATTAGGGTACCATTATAGGTTGAAGCAAACCTGAAGGTACTTGTTTTTAACCTTTACTTGTTGAAAAATCAAACATCTTGAAACAAACTCAGAAATGTCTTTCTTCATACTCGGCCATTAATACCATTTCTTCAAAACATTATACATCTTGGTGCTACCCGAATGTACAGATAAACATTCATTATGTACCTCAAACAAAACTTTACGAATGAGTTCATCATTTCTTGGTGCATAGACTCTGTCTCTGAACATCAAACACCCATCTGAATTTATCTGAAAATCAGGCTCAACACCCGACTCGCACTGGAATGTTTTGGCTTGCAATTCACTATCATCTTTTTGTGCCTCATAAATCTCTTGGAGGAACATCTTCCTAGCCCTAAACTCAACTAGATTAGATCCATCATCAGAAAAAGTAATCTGAGTAGTCATAGCCCCCAAAGTAAATAGGGATTTTCTACTTAAAGCATCGGCGACTACGTTCGCCTTTCCCGGATGATAGTCAATAATTAGCTCATAATCTTTTATCAGCTCCAACCATATTCGTTACCTTAAGTTCAATTCCTTCTCAGTCATCAAGTACTTTAGACTTTTGTGATCAGTGAAGACCCAACATTTTTCACCACACAAATGGTGTCTCCAAATCTTCAATGCAAAAACAATAGCAGCTAACTCTAAGTCATGTGTTGGATAATTCCTTTCATGTGGCTTTAGTTGTCTGAAGGCATACACTATCACATTGCCTTCTTGTATAAGTACACAGCCCAATCCGTTTAATGATGCATTGCTGTAGATCACAAATTCTTTTCCTGATTCAGGTTGTTCTAGAACTGGAGCCTCTGTCTATTGGAACGCCGGCACCCCCATGGCGCAGCAAAATAAAATTAATCCCAGTGATCCAAACCATGAATCCATGTGTGAGGAACGAATCGGGGTGAAATAAAGGTTTCGAAGTTACTGAAATTTCAATTTGAGTAGACAATGACGCCTCGAGAATAAGAGTTCGATCTCTTGTCGAATCAAGTCAAGAACCTTTACGATGTCGGCCTCTACGTAATCCACCGTTTGACTATGAGCGCGTAAATCTCCAAAATCGTTATAGAGGTTTTATTTGCTTGATGCCTACTAGACTTTTTCAAGCAAATTCTTAGGGTTTTTCTTAATAAGTTTTTTATCACTTATTACATTTTATAATCGGTATATTTTTATGAATTATAAAATTAAATAAATATAATAATATTTTAATGAAAATTATAATTATATTATTTATACCCAAAAGTTATAATTTCATTAATTATAACATGGATTTGATAAACTATATTTATTTAAATTTATATCTGAACCAAATTCATATATTAATTCTCATTATGTGTACAATCTCCTTGTATATATAATATATTCAATATTTGATTGCCCAATTAAATTAATTCTTTAATTAATTTAATTCATGTGACAATCAAACACAATACCAACTATGCTTTATTCCGTTCATTTCAACCATAGGGTGTGACCCTGTAGGTTCTTGTAACGTTAGCAGTAATACTAGAACGATTCTAATGTCACAAACAATGAGTGGCATCTAGCAATGCATCATTGCTACCTAAGTTACAAGAAGTCATGACTTGACATATCTTTTTGTGATTAACCTTTCATACATTAATCCTTAAGTCCTTTATCTCTGGAATGGATACAAGTCATGGAATAGTTACACTTGTATAGTCCATCACATGTTTCTTGATATCTTGAGTAGACTATGATATACAAATTAGTATGACATCTCATGTCAACTTATTTGAGCATGGCCATGCATTTCTAGTCTCACTCAATCAAGTGGCCTAAGATATTACTCCCATTATGTGGGAGGGACTTATCCTATATTGATCAACAATATCCCTCTACATAGATTGTGGTATATCTAACATCAGCCTTTATAGAACAACCAGTTACGCTGTACGTTTGACTGTATCAAAATATACGACTCACGATGTTAGGATGATGATTATCTCAAGTCCAAGGATCATATACATATTAATCACTATGAGTAATGTTGTGACAATTACATAATAATCCAAGAAACATACTCATAGCGGGTCAGTCCAATATGTTGTTCTCTAACACACATATTCATGCATTGATTTTGACTCTCCATATCAATGACAACTCTTTATCATCAATAAACTTCATGTTAGTCTTAATGCATTATTGTTGTCCTAGTCAACAATAATACTTGACTAAGGATCTTTTAAAAATAATCATATTATTCTCAGGACATTGTTATAAAACAGTTTATTTGTACACACAGAAGGAAAAATTGAAATAATAATGACAACGCTTTATATTAATAAACATGGTAAATCAAGTATGTTATTACAACCATTTCATGATTGATCTTTGGGCATACTCTTACGCTATCAATATTGCCTTCAATTTCTTGAAACTCTATTGGCACTTCTCTGTCCATTCAAACTTTACATCTTTCTGTAACAGCCTCGCCATTGGAGTAGCTATCATGGAAAACCCCTTGACGAACCGCCTATCATAGCCAGCTAAGCCCAGAAAACTTCTAACTTCAGTTACATTTTTTTTCAGGGATTTCCAATCAACAATGGCTGAGATCTTACTTGGGTAAACTTAGACTCCATCTCATGAAACAATGTGTACCAGAAATCCAACTTCCTTGAGCCAAAATTCACTTTTACTAAACTTGATGTACAACTGATTAACTCATAGAATCTATAAAACTATCCTCATTTTCACATCTCAACTCAATATATTTCTTTCCACAATTTACTATCACATCATGAGTGGTTAACCAGTCCAAACCAATAAAAATGTCAAATTCATAAGATAGCAATAACATGAGATTTGCCTTAAAACTATGACCTCTAGTCATCAAAGGCTTTTTCCTAAAGAATTAGACACCTCTATCACAAATTCTGTAAACTCTACAGGCATACTCATTCTAGATATTAATTTCTTGCAAAGGTATGAATGGGTAGATCCCGAATCTATTAAAGCTATAACTTTAGCATTATGGAAAGAAAATGTACTCGTAATCACATCGAAAGATAATGCCTCTTCACAAATGTGAATGGCGTATGCCCTCGAAGGCGTTTTACCCTTAGATCTCACAGCCTGCTCTCTTGGCGTACTCTTACTACCTGTTCCACTTCCCGAGTTTCCCTGTGGTCTTCCACTAGCACTGCCTCCTGGTTTGGCATCTTGAGGCTTCTCTTTCTCATCCTCTTCCAGGAAATTTCTAATAAAATGATCTAGAGACCCATACCTGAAATAGCCCTTTTTCTTTGCTTGACATTCGTCGGCATGACGCTTTCCACACTATGGGCACTCTGGTCTACTCGGCCAGGCTTTGCCAACACAAGCAACTAATATGAGTTGAACTTTAGCCCTTGAGTGCTTACTCTTTCTTTTGTTTGTGAATCCTGCTGAGGTAGCTGATTGGGTAGAAAAATCTCCCAACTTCTTAGATGACGACTGAAATGACTTACTTAATTATCTTTTTCTTGAGTGTCGAAACTTCATTCCAACCTTTCTTTTCTCTTTCACTAACCCCTCGGTCTTACAAGCTCAGAATTTCTCGGCTCTTTGCTTTCAGATTTTCTCAACCGGAGGCTTTTCTTTACTTACCACTTCTACCACTAAAGGAGCTACAGGGGTAGGCTGAGGAATAGGCGGGGGTGAAAGGGGTGGTGCATTCAGGTTCGAGCGAACGAACTCCGTATACCAAGCATTCATCATGTGGAGAAAGGCTTCCCTAACCTCTTCACCTCCTCTCTGAATTATAGTCGTAAGTCTATTCCCATTCTCATTTGGCACCGTCCCTTCAAAGGGAGTCGGCGCTTTACTTTCTACATCATCCGCCACAGCTCGTTCAGGATTCATTTACTATATATATATAAAAACAAATTAAGTCGTCAGGACTCGTCACACTATCACTATATAAATACTCTTATGTATGGCATGTATAGCTAGACTCATGCTTACGCTATGTTAGTCCTAGAATCGACTAAACTGTAGCTCTGATACCACTAAATATAATAACCCTTACCCGTCTCTGACTCTGGGACTGGATACGAGGCATTACTATGCTTATCCTTGCTTGAACATGTAATCTCGGACTATAAAAAAATTTCATTCCAACTTAAAAAATTTCTTTCATGATCATAACATACATATTGTAGGCCTACGAGGCCTTAAAACATACATCCAGAAGGTTTAGGAGTTTAACTAGAGACTTTTACGCTATTTAAAGATTTTTGCCTAAACAAGGATCACACACCCGTGTTGTCCAAGGGACACGCCCGTGTGCCCCTAGACATGCCCGTGTTCGACACCCATGGTCGACAATGACTTATTTCACACGGCTGAGCACACGCCCGTGTCTATAGCCCATGTTCTTCACACGGACTAGACACACCAGTGTCTCCTACCCGTGGAGCTCTCTGTACATGATGTCATCAAGCACTAAATTAGCACACGGCCAATGCACACGCCCCTGTGCTTGCCCGTGTGACGAATCATATTCT
The DNA here is from genome assembly GCA_025506655.1 of Gossypium rotundifolium. Classification (NCBI taxonomy): domain Eukaryota; kingdom Viridiplantae; phylum Streptophyta; class Magnoliopsida; order Malvales; family Malvaceae; genus Gossypium; species Gossypium rotundifolium. The sequence goes on from CP106725.1 coordinate 107,554,656, forward strand.
CGTAAATTAGAATAGGGGACACACAGCCTATTAACACACTTATGGGGCTGGTCGTGTGTCGCACACAGCCTAGACACACACCCTGTGTGTCTACCCGTGTGGACACTTAGAGGCTATGTTCTAAGCCAATTGCCACCCTGAAACATCAACACACTTATACCAACTCCAACCATACATAATATAGCATTCATGTACTAAGAATAATTCCCAAAACATTGCTTATAGAATTCATAAAAACTTACTATCATCAATATAAGGAACTTAACAAACATTAGCTAATTTCTTTGACCACATACAAAAAAAAAATGCATAATTCTAATAGCCAAGTCTTTGGCTCTCACATATGACATAATACAAAATGACTAGATCCTATACATGCCATACCCTAAATAATTCAACTTTACTATACCAAAAAGATGTTTGATAGTGTGATCCAAGCTCCGATGTTCTACGATCCTCAAGTTAGCTTGGCAATACTACAAGGAAGATGAAAAAGAGAGAAATAAGCATATAGCTTTGTAAGTATGCATGAAATCTTATGTAGCAACATAATTGCTCAAATTAAACTCATTCATCATGAAATAAGAATACATAAATCTCAAGTGTTTAAGCTTACTTGCTCATATTTACTCTTACTTATACTTACCCATCACATTAGGGTTACCTTAACTTGTATTTACTCATGGTACCTGTATCACTCATTACATAAATTAGCATTCTTGATACTATAACATGAAGATCAAATCCTTATCTTCCTTAACTTAGGTAGAACTCTTTGTCATTCTTAAATATCATAACTTGATACTATTTTACTTACTTAGCTTCCTTGTTACTTCTTTCATACTTGACTCTTTTACCCGTTGAATTACTCAGAATATCAGAGGATACTCAATCTAATTAGACAAGTATCTTGATGCAAACTCCATATTCCAAATAAGGTCTTATATGGGATCTTCCTTAAGTGTTTCCTTTTAAAACTCACCACTGCCATGTCTTGACATGGTATTACGTGGTATTCTTACCATATGAACTCACCAAGGCCATGCCTTGGTGTGGACTTACATGGGATCCTTGCCTTATAGAAACTTATAAATGCCATGTCCTGACATGGACTTACATGATATCCTTGCCTTATCGTAACTTATCAATGCCATGTCTTGATATGGACTTACATGATATCCTTGCATTATAGTAACTTATCAATGCCATGTCTTGACATGGACTTACATGATATCTGTAGAAACCATTTTTTTTATCGAAGTTTTGAAAAATGGGAATCGACTTTAAAAATACGAAAATAGAGTCGCTATTGATCTTTTATTCGAGGCGTGATCGGATCACCTTAAGATGGATTATTTTTGTAACATCCTGAATTAATGGGTCTTTTCATTTGATGTGTGTTATGTTCAATATGATAATTAGAGTGTTTAAGGGGTTCAGATTGGCCTCAGGTTTGGGCTGAGGCCTTAATCAAATTTTCTATTTGGGCACTTTAGTGGAAAGCTAGATAAGTCTGGGCTTAAAAGATATTGTTCACGAATTAAAACACAAAAATGGGCTAGTAGCCTAGTGGACAATGGTGTGAAAAGCAGTAAGGGGATCCAAGGTTCGAGTCGCATTACCCACTTATTTATTTTAATTATTTTTGGCGTTAAAAGGAGAGGAGAGTGGGGGTGGCTAGGATGCTTTAGAATAAGAAGATTTATCTGTTGGATAATGTGGATATTATGCTGATAATAGTAGGGAGAGGTGGTGTTATTTAGGCCTCTCCTAAAGGTGAATAGATCAAGATAAAGGAGAAAATATAGGAGCTATCCGCTGAGAGCAGAGTTGGCCGAAATTCCATCTCCTAGAGGGGGAAGGAATCAGTTTTTTCATGTTAAAAGGGTGCCAAAATTTCCCCTATTATTTGATTAATTATTAGTTATCAAGAAGGACACTTTTGGGTTTTGATAAGCAAGTGCCGAAATTCTCTATAAATAGGGTGGTATCTCTTCAATTCTAACATTTGAACCCTATTCTTTTCCTCATTCTATGTGCCAAAATTCTCAGTCTTTCTCTGCAATTTATGTTCTCTCTTCTTTTCCAAAAGTCGAAACCTCTCAATTCTTTCTCTCATCTTCACTTTCTTCAAAAGCCGAAACCTCTCACTTCACTTTCTTTTTCCATTCTTTTCTATTGTGTCGATTTCTCCATAAAGCCGAAATCTTCTAAAAGTTGCCAAATTCCCTATAAAGGTAGGTGCCAATTTTCTTCTATTCTTTTTCCCTTCTCTTTCGATTTTGAGACTATACCGAATGGCTAGTTGATTGATAGGTCACCTTTAGTTTAACTTTTCCTCTAATCACATGTTCTTTTGGGCGGCACTTTGGGAAATCATAGTAGATCGAATCATCCAGATCTCAAAAAGCCTGAAGCCGTTAATCTCTAAGTATCCTATCGATTTTGGGATTTCAAGGTAAGGGGTTTCCTTTAGATTCGCTATCATATTTGAGATCTTAACTCATATATGGTTTAACAACCCTATTTCGCTATAGTAATTCTGATAAGGACTTTTTGGATGGAATCAAATATGGATCAGGCAAAGGAGAGGATTGGGTCTGTAAACCCAATCCCTAAGTTTAAGAAACAAGCAGTGTCTACTGTTCGAGATTGGCCGCCGGGTTGTGGACCAGCTTCTGAACAACATCTTAGGCAGATAGCAGTCGTGTCGACTTTTGACAGTGTCGACATAGAGGGTGCCGTCTTAACCTTAATAAGGTGTGTAGATTCTTGACACATAATCTTTGTTATGTTATATGTATGCTATGGGCTAAAAGCCGAAAGAGAGGTCAGATGAGCGAATGTGTTATCCGAAAGGGTAGGCAAGGGATGCTAGTGCGTAATCATAGAAACTTTTCTATGTGTATCGAAGCATGTGAAAGTATGAGATCTGTTAGATGGCTTGATGTTTTGATTCTTGTATGTGTGTATGCATAGGATGGGATTGATTGATCGATCTATGGAAAGGGAGCAGGTCGCGGGGAGATCGGTGGCTTTGCCACAATGGTTCGTATTAGCAATCGGTCTTTATGACAAGCAGCATAGCTGTCGAAATACTAAATGTATTTTTTGAGGTTCGCATTAGCGATCGGTCTTTATGACAGGCAGCACAGCTGTCGATGTGGTGTGTAGCGGATGGAGGGTTGATTATAGAAATCCCCAAGGTGTGACGGTTGGTACGGGGGTGTGTAGAGGATAGACTCTTAGGTTTTGGAATGGGCCATGTTGCATGACATATTTTGTTACCATTGTATATGGGCCAAGGCCCATAATGTGTTTGTGGGCCCTAGGCTTTTATGTGTTTTCAAGTTTTGCACACTGAGTCTTTGTGACTCACCATTTATGTTTTTCTCACTCTACAGATGAGCAGTAGACCGTAGACAGGGGAGCTGAGGAGGACTCGAGGGGCCATCAAGACTATTATTATTTTTATAGACTATCTTTGACTTTTTGTTTAAAATATAAATTTTTTGGAATATTTTTGTAATAAGGCCCCGTAACTTAGGTTTCCAGTTTATTTGTTACTCGCTTTATTTTATTTTCACCCTTAATAAGTCACATGCTTATAAACCTATGTTTTTACAAAGTCTTATTAATAAAATGAATTGATAAATAGGCTTTTCAAACTCAACCGACGCAAGTGATAAGTTCTTCAAACTTTTTCACAAATATCACGACTAATTAAAAAAATTAAGACTTTTCAAAACCCATCGAAATAAAGTTTTTAAGATTTAACCTGTAGCATTCCAGATCTGGTAATAACGTATGGGCCAGGTTTGGGGTTTACATTTTTGGTTTCAGAGCCCAGTTCAAAACTCGGGCTGTGAAATGGGTCCAGTATAAATTTATGAAAGTAATGTAAGTTGAGAAAAGTTTTGGAAGATATGGCCTTCGAGTCTACCGGTACCCAATCCACCCAGGTAAGTACTCTAACCTTTGATGTGATATATATGTGGGATTGATGGGCTTTATGGACGTAGACTAGTAGGATAATGTTGATGGACTTTAGGTTTAGTATAAACACTTCTTCAAATCTCATAAGACTTAATTTTCTTAATTAAACATGTCTGTGAACAAGTCACAGGGTTAGGGTGTGGAAACAGGCATACGCATGTCTAGGATTGGATCTAGGAAGAGCTTGGTATTTAAGCGGTCTTAGTGACCCACCTCCTCTTTTCTAGAATGCTACCTGGTGCGAAGTGTCTGTTCGCCTTAGCCACGAGGACTTGTTGACAGGCCAAAATTCATAACTAAAACCCGAAAGGGACTAGTATCCTATTTTTGTAAAATTACTTGTATGTCCCTAATTTTGTAAATTATCCAAAACACCTTACGTTGAGAAAATTTACCGAAATACCCTTGTTTTTAAATTACCAAAGCACCTTTGTTTGAGAAATTACTAAATTACCCCTGATTTACGAAAGTTACCAAAATTTGCAAAATTACCAAAATACCCCCAGATTACAAATTACCAAAATACCCCTATTTTATAAAATCACCAAGATACCTTATTTTGGAAAATTAAAAAAATACCCCTATAGGTTAAAATTACAAAAATACCCCTGGTAGTGAAATGACGAAAATACGCCTAGGTGATGAATGTAAGTTCATGATGCTACTTGTGTGTTGATGTGTGATAGATGTGGATTGAATGTGTATTCTAAAACTAGGAAATACTGATTTGAGAACTAAACTTGTAGATAGAATTCGAATTCAAAAGAACTACTGTTAAAACTACTTTTCATAAGACTGTCCGTTATTGATCAGTGGAAGAAAGAATTATTAATTCATAAAATTTTTAATCAGATAAATCACGAACGATAGAATGAGCACTAGAGGACGTGGTATGCGTGGCTGAGGTAGAGGCAAGATTGCTGTGTCAGAACCCGTAGGGTCTGGTCACGAGTCAGGGAATGAGGTACCAGTGCCACCAGCTGTGGAGGCAAAATTTCAAGATCAGACGGTCGAAGATGATACTGTATCTCAGGCAATGTTACGAGTCTTAGAGAGGGTTGCTGGGGCAGGCATGGGCATAGGAGCCCGAAAGTCTATGTCAGAGTGATTGAGAGCCAACGGGGTGGAAGTGTTTAAGGGAATTTCTGGTGTAGCTCCTAGTACAGCGAAGTATTGGTTGGAAGTAATGGAGCGGATAATAGATTATCTCAACTTATGGATGAAGAGAAGCTAAAGGGAGTGGTGTCTCTTCTCTAGGATGAAGCATATCAATGGTGGCTTACGGTTAAGGAGGGTACTGTAGCTGACCATATCACCTGGGATCACTTCAGAATGGCATTCCAAAGTAAGTACAATAGGACAACCTATGTGGATGCGCAGCGCGGAGCATTCTTGAACTTGGTTCAAGGAAGTAGGTCGGTAGCGGCGTATGAAGCAGAATTCCTATGCCTTAGCCATTATGCTCGAGGTATAGTGGCCACAGAGCATGAGAGATGTGTTCATTTTGAGGATGGCCTGAAGGACGACCTACGTGTGTTGATAGCTCCACAATGAGAGCAGGAATTTACTGTGCTTGTGGAGAAGGCTAAAATAGCTGAGGAGGTGAAAAGAACGAAAAAGCTGAATTGGGATAGAGATAGGGGCAGAGGTAAAAGAAATTTTAGATCGATAGGGATAGCCGTACGTACTCAGAAAAGACCTAGGTTAGATGGACCGAGATGGGCTAAAAGACCTGCTGCTAACCGAACATGAAGGTGTGGCCGATGTGACAAATTCTATGTAGGTGAGTGTTAGGCAGGCAGTGGGAAGTGCTTTAGGTGTGGTTCATTAAACCATCATATAATAGATTATCCTCAGCCATGGGATGAGGTAGGACCCGTAGGGCAGGGAAATGCTCAACCGGGTAGAGGAGGTCAGTGGCCACAGAGAGGTCGTGGTCCGGCCAGAGGTGGTAATGGTTTCGATCGAGGTCGTAGAGCACCAGGCTGAAGGGGCAGGAAACACTAAAGTGAGGCAGCCGGGGTTGGTCTACGGTGCCAGACGTCGAGAGGAGGCCGACGCACCAGATGTTATAACTGGAACGTTTTTAATTTTTGGATTGCCTTATACTGCATTGATTGACATTGGGTCGACACATTCATATGTTGCTAGTAGTGTGTCTGAAACTTTAAGTTTAGATTCTGAAGTTATCCCTAGTGCGATGACGGTAATTAGCCCATTAGGACAATCTGTGGTGGTAGATAAACTTTATTTGGAGGTACCCTTAGAAGTTCAAGGGTAGTTTTCCTGACGGATCTGATGGAATTACTGTTTGGGGAATTTGATTAATTTTAGGCATGGATTGGCTAATGAAGTATCAGGTCAATGTAGATTGTGCAACCAAGAGTATGGTGTTAAGAACCCCCGAGGGAGGTGAAGTGTTAGTGATAGAAGAAAGGGGGAATTGTCTGTCAAATGTGGTAACTACCCTAAGAGCGAAAAGAATGGTGAGAAAAGGGCGCGAGGCAGTTCTAATGTTTGTACGGGCTTTGGAAGCCAAGGACCTAACTGTTGAGGACGTTAGGACGGTGAAGGAATTTCTTGATGTTTTTCCAAAAGAGCTTCCGGGATGACCTCCGAGAACAGTACCAGTATCTATTGCTCCATATAGAATGGCACTGAAGGAGTTGGTGGAATTGAAAGTACAAATCCAAGAGTTGTTGGATAGAGGGTTTATTCGACCAAGTGTGTCGCCTTGGAGAGTGCCGGTGTTATTTGTTAAGAAGAAGGATGGTTCAATGCGTATGTGCATTGACTATCGTCAATTGAATAAGTTAACCATCAAGAACAAATACCCGTTGCCAAGGATCGATGGATTGTTCGATCAGTTGAAGGGGGCCTCAGTCTTTTCGAAGATAGATCTGAGGTCAGGGTACCATCAGCTTAAGGTCAAAGAGGCAGATATTCATAAGACATCCTTTAGGACTCACTACAGTCACTACGAGTTCATGGTGATGCCATTTAGGTTGACTAACGCACCAGCAGCGTTTATGGATATGATGAATCGGGTGTTCCAATCCTACATGGATCGGTTTGCCGTGGTTTTTGTTGATGACATCTAGGTTTATTCAAGATCAGGGGAGGAGCATGATTCACATCTGCAAGTGGTTTTGCAGATTCTGAGGGAGAAGCAGCTTTATGCCAAATTCAGTAGGTACGAATTTTGGCTAAAGGAAGTTACTTTTCTAGGTCACGTGGTGTCGGCAGAGGGGATTAGGGTTGACCCTCAAAAAATTGAAATGGTGTTGGATTGGAAGTCACCTAAGTCAGTGGCAGAGATTCGTAGTTTCCTTGGTTTAGCCGGGTATTACCGAAGGTTTGTTAAAGGATTTTCTCTTATTGCGGCACCATTGACTAAGTTGCTACGGAAAGGAGTTCCGTTCATTTAGTCTGATAAGCAGCAGGAGAGTTTTAAAAAGTTGAAAAGGATATTGACGGAGGCTCCGGTGTTGATTCAACCGGAGGCTGGGAAGGAATTCATGATTTATTGTGATGCGTCACACATGGGACTAAGATGCGTGTTGATGCAAGATGGAAAGGTGGTTGCATATGCATCACGACAGTTAAGACCGCACGAAGCAAACTATCCCACCCATGATTTGGAGTTGGCAGCAGTGGTGTTTGCCTTGAAGATTTGGAGGCATTATTTGTACGGGGAGAAATCAATCATTTACACAGATAATAAGAGTTTGAAGTACCTTTTGACACAGAAGGGGTTGAATCTAAGGCAAAGGAGGTGGATCGAGTTGTTAAAGGATTATGATTGCTCGATCAAGTATCATCTGAGTAAGGCCAATGTGGTGGCAGATGCTCTAAGCTATAAGATGACCTCTGACTTGAGAGCAATGTTTACTCACCTTAGTCTGTACGACGATGGGAGTTTATTGGCAAAACTTCAAGTAAAACCCTTATGGGTCAGTCAGTTTAAGGAAAAGCAGTAGACTGATGAGATACTGAATGAGAAGTTTCCGGTTAGAGCAAGTGATGAATCAACAAAATTTAGTGTGAATGAGGAAGGGTTGTTATGTTTTCAAGGGAGAGTGTGCATGCTGAAAGATCCTGAATTGAGGCATAGGATCCTGCAAGAAGCGCATAGTAGTCCATACACTATGCATCCTAGAGGGAGTAAGATGTATCGAGATTTAATGGAGCAATTTTGGTGGCCTGGCTTAAAACGAGAGGTGACTGAATTAGTGGGGAAGTGTTTAACCTATCAGCAGGTAAAGGCAAAGCATCAGTTACCATCAGGGTTGTTGCAACCGGTGAAGATTCCTCAATGGAAGTGGGAAAGGATCACAATGGACTTTGTTAGTGGGCTACCTCTCACGCCTACTAGGAAAGATTTAGTTTGGGTGATCGTTGATCGATTGACGAAGTCCACTCATTTTGTACCGGTTTGGGTCGATTATTCCTTACAAAAGTTGGCTAAGCTGTATATAGCAGAGATTGTAACGTTGCATGGAGTACCTATGCCAATTATCTCAGACCGAGATCCTAGGTTTACGTCAAGGTTTTGGAAAGAGTTGCATCAAGCGTTTGGTACAAAATTGGATTTTAATACAGCGTTTCATCCTCTGACCAATAGACAGTCTGAGCGGGTGATTCAGTTCTTGGAGGACATGTTAAGGGGTTGTGCCATTGATTTCAGAGGTAGTTGGGAGGAGTTTCTGCCATTGGCGGAGTTTGCGTACAACAACAGCTACCAGTCTAGTATTCAGATGGCACCCTATGAAGCATTGTACGGGCGGAAGTGTCATACTCCTACCTGTTGGACAGAATTAGAGGAACGGCAGATTTTGGGTTCGGAGTTGGTTACCAAGACGGAGGAGAAAGTTGAGCTAATTCAGGCTCGACTAAAAGAAGCATTGGATAGATAGAAGTCCTATGCTGATTTAAAGTGCAAGGACATAGAATTTGCAGTGGGTGACAATGTGTTCTTGAAAGTGTCGCCATGGAAGAAAGTATTAAGGTTTGGATGAAAGGGTAAGTTAAGTCCCAGATTCATCGGACCTTATCAGGTGCTGAAACGAGTTGGACCAGTAGCGTATCAGCTTGAGCTACCTGCTGAATTTAATCAGATCCACGATGTATTTCACGTCTCTATGTTAGGACATTATCGTTCAGATCTGTCTCATGTGGTACCTGTGGAGGAAATCGAGGTAAGACCTGACCTATACTTTGAAGAGGAACCAGTGGAAATGTTGGATCATGATGTCAAAATATTACGAAGAAAGAATGTTCCGTTGGTTAAGGTTCTATGGCGGAATCACGGCTCTAAGGAGGCTACGTGGGAACTGGAGGAAGCGATGCGACATCAATACCTGCATCTATTCGGATCAGGTAATTTCGAGGACGAAATTCCTTTAAGGGGGTAGAACTGTAACATCCTGAATTAATGGGCCTTTGCATTTGATGTGTGTTATGTTCAATATGATAATTAGAGTGTTTAAGGGGTTCAGATTGGGCTCAGGTTTGGGCTGAGGCCTTAATCAAAATTTCTGTTTGGGCACTTTAGTGGAAAGCTAGATAGGTTCGGGCTTAAAAGATATTGTTCATGAATTAAAACACAAAAATGGGCTAGTGGCCTAGTGGACAGTGGCGTGAAAAGCAGTAAGGGCATCCAAGGTTCGAGTCGCATTACCCACTTATTTATTTTAATTGTTTTTGGTGTTAAAATGAGAGGAGAGTAGGGGCGGCTAGGATGCTTTAGAATAAGAAGATTTATCTATTGGATAATGTGGATATTGTGCTGATAATAGTAGGGAGAGATGGTGTTATTTAGGCCTCTCCTAAAGGTGAATAGATCAAGATAAAGGAGAAAAGATAGGAGCTATCTGCTGAGAGTAGAGTTGGCCGAAATTTCATCTCCTAGAGGGGGGAAGGAATCGGTTTCTTCATGTTAAAGGGGTGCTGAAATTCCCTCTATTATTTGATTAATTATTAGTTATCAGGAAAGGCACTTTTGGGTTTTGATAAGCAAGTGCCGAAATTCTCTATAAATAGGGGTGGTATCTCTTTAATTCTCGCATTTGAACTCTATTCTTTTCCTCATTCTCTCTGCCAAAATTCTCAATCTTTCTCTGCAATTTCTGTTCTCTCTTCTTTTCCAAAAGTCGAAACCTCTCAATTCTTTCTCTCATCTTTACTTTCTTCAAAAGTTGAAACCTCTCACTTCACTTTCTTTTTCCATTCTTTTCTCTTGTGCCGATTTCTCCATAAAGCCAGAATCCCTTGGAAGTAGCTGAATTCCCAATAAAGGTGGGTGCCAATTTTCTTCTATTCTTTTTCCCTTCTCTTTTGGTTTTGAGACTATAGTCGAATGGCTAGTTGATTGATAGGTCATCTTTAGTTTAACTTTTCCTCTAATCACATGTTCTTTTGGGCGGCACTTCGGGAAATCATAGTAGATCAAATCATCTAGATCTCAAAAAGCCAAAAACCGTTAATCTCTAAGTATCCTATCGATTTTGGGATTTTAAGGTAAGGGGTTTCTTTTAGATTCCTATTAGATTCGCTATCGTATTTGAGATCTTAACTCATATATGGTTTAACAACCCTATTTCGCTATAGTAATCCTGACAAGGACTTTTTGGATGGAATCAAATATGGATCAAGCAAAGGAGAGGATTGGGTCCGTAAACCCAATCCCTAAGTTTAAGAAACGATGTCCATTTGTTTGAGATTGGCCACGGGACCACTTACGAACGACATCTTAGGCGATAGCGATCGTGTCTGCTTACGGCGATGTCGACATAGAGGGTGTCGTCTTAACCGTAATAAGGTGTGTAGATTCTTGAGACATAATCTTTGTTACATTATATGTATGCTATGGGCTAAAAGTCGGAAAGAGAGGTCAGATGAGCAATCGTGTTACCCGAAAAGGGTAGGCAAGGATGCAGTACATAACCATAGAAACTTTTCTATGTGTATCGAAGCATGTGAAAGTATGAGATCTGTTAGATGGCTTGATATTTTGATTCTTGTATGTGTGTATGCATGGGATGGGATTCATTGATCGATTTATGGAAGGGGAGCAGGTCGCGAGGTGGTCAGTGGCTTTGCCACAAAGGTTCGCATTAGCGATCGGTCTTTATGACAGGCAACATAGCTGTCGAAATACTAAATGTATTTTTTGAGGTTCGCATTAGTGATCGGTCTTTATGACAGGCAGCATAGCTGTCGACATGGTCTGTAACAGATGGAGGGGTTCTTGTAGAAATCCCCACGGTGTGATGGTTGGTACAGGGGTGTGTAGAGGATGGACTCTTAGGTTTTGGGATGGGCCATGCTGCATGACATATTTTTTTACCATTGTATATGGACCAAGTCCCATAATTTGTTTGTGGGCCCTAGGCTTTTATGTGTTTTTAAGTTTTGCACACTGAGTCTTTGTGACTCACCCATTTATGTTTTTCCCACTCTCTGGATGAGCGATGAACTGTGGACATGGGAGCCGAGGCGGACTCGAGGGCCATAAAGACTATTATTATTTTCATAGACTATCTTTGACTTTTCGTTTAAAATATAAATTTTTGGGAATATTTTTGTAATAAGGCCCCATAACTTAGGTTTCCAATTTATGTGTTACTCGCTTTATTTTATTTTCACCCTTAAGAAGTCACATGCTTATAAACCTATGTTTTTCCAAAGTCTTATTAATAAAATGAAATGATAAATGGGCTTTTCAAACTCAACCAACGCAAATGATAAGTTCTTCAAACTTTTTCACAAATATCACGATAAATGAGAAAAAAACTGAGACTTTTCAAAACCCATCGAAGCAAAGTTCTTAATATTTAACTTGTAGCATACCAGATCTGGTAATGACGTATGGGCCGGGTTTGGGGTGTTACAATTTTAGTAAAGCATTTTGATTTATTAAAATAATAATTTTGGTCTACGAAATCCAGAAAAGGGGTTCGGGAGTCGGTTACGCACGAAGAAGGATTAGCACCCTCGCAACACCCAAAATTGGTACCAAATTGATTAATTAATGTCCTGATGTCAAATATTTGAAAAGATTCTAGATGACGATCCATTTACTTAATATATATTTGGATAGAATCATATTGGATGCCAAAGCTTCTTATTTCGAAGAAATAAAATGCCGTACTCAGTAAGTTAGGGCACCACATCTTATGTTCTCGAAATTAGGTTTATCCTTCGACATTCAATACTCGTACATTTGAAAATTAGAAGGATATTTAATTATTTGGGTCAAATGAAAAATCGAAACCCAGCAAGTTAGGGCACTATTTCTCAAAATTCCTGGATACGGAATATTGCCTTTGTTCTTTTGAAATTCTTATCTCGAGATGATAAAATATCACACCCAGTAAGTTAGGGCACAATATCTCAACTTCCCGAGAATAAGTTTTTTTATTTAAAATATCGTGCATTTTGATTTAAGAGAGAAAGGATACTCGGTTACTAGGTTTTAAACGAGGTAAATCGAAACTCAGTAAGTTACAGCATGATTTTCTCGAAACCCCTAAACATGAGCATTGACTCATTTCAAAAAAACTTTGAATAATAAGAAAAATGATCTTTAAAGTGACATAAAACACAACATTTTTCATAAGGTGCTATGGAATACTAATATACAAAGCCAACATCAAATATTACAATGATGAATCACAAATAATTAATGGCTATGAATTAACAAATTATAATCCATACAATGGTAACAATCGCATAACACAATTTCAACAATATCTATTGAAGAAAATGGGACAAAACAAAATAATATATATGACCAATCATAGGAAAAAGATCCTAAATCAAATTAAAAATAATAATAAGTTTGAATCGAATGATGTAAAAGAAATGGATTTAAAAATCAATAATAGGTAATAATGTGAAACAAACGATATATAAAACATTTAAATATACTTATAGAAGTGTAAAATATTGAAATACATTTTTTAAAATGGATAATTAAAATAAAATAAAATTTTAAAACAATATATAAAAGGGAAATTATAATATATGGCAATTTTAAAGGAATAATGTATATATATAGAAAGGGAACAAACTATATAATACAAAAACAAATCTAAAATAAATAATATATGTAAATGTTTAGAATAGATAATATATAATTATTTTAAATAACTGATAAAACTAACTTTAATAACCATTATATTAAAATAAGTTAAAATAAATAATACATATAAATGAAAAATAAAAACAAAGTAAAATATTATGGAATCAATTGTAAAAAAAATTATTAAGAGCTTGAATAATAAATAAATTTAAAAGGGGTACTAAAATGGTGAATAAAACTTAATCGAAATGAAAATAAAATTGTAAGGCCATTTCATGAATAAACAGTCGAAGATCAGATTAAGAATCATATAAACATTGAGGGATCAAACTAGCAAATATTTTGATAACCAAAACACAGCACACAGATAGGATTAGACTGAAATAACACATAAATTGTATAGCTCAGTTAAAAAAACAATGAAATGAATAATAGGTTTAACAAAAAAAATAATACGAAAAAGGAGGACTACGCGCGCAAATACTCCTTTTTAAAGAAACAAGCGAATCCTCCAGGTTTTCGGGTCGGATCAGACCGAGGCGGCAAGTTAAGCACCAGAAGGTGCCATTTCATGTGCTATGTAAAAACTAAAACAAAACCTAAACCTTAGCATTCAGTTGTTTCCAAATCAAAACAGAAAAAAAAATAGAAGGAGAACCCTAATCTCCTATTCCTCTCTAATCGGCCGCCTCGAAACCAGACCCTTCGACTGCCATGCTTTAGAAATCAATGATGGCCATGGTTAAAGGCCAAATATAGCCCTTCCGCACACATGCACGAAAGTGCTTTCGCGTTCTTTCCTGGATTCCCCTCCTAACTTCGATTTCGACAAAGCGGAGAAGGAATCGACGAGGCGATAAACAGGTAAGTGCTCCCTCCCTTATAGTTTTCGTATGCAATAGATTAGAAAAGGAAATGAAAAGAAAATGAATAGCCAGTTGAATCAAAAAACAAAAAAAGAGAAAAAAATGAAATCGAAAAGGAACACTTTTTTTTATTCTAATTTTTTGTATTTTTTGTATTCTGTATTATGTATTCGAAAATCGTGAACCCCTTTTACAAATGGTTTCTTCGGTTTTTATAACCGTGTTCAAAAAATAAGAATAAGAAAAAAACAAAATGTTTTCTTTTGATTTGTTGTGTTGCTCATCTATCATTTGGTGCAGTGCGGAGGCTCAAGCCCGTCGGAGGTCGCTCATGGATGTGACGACGCGTGTAGTCTTGAGTGTGAGGACTGAGGTAGCCCATACGTCTGGCTATGATTGCGGCTGGAAAGTTGCTTGCGACACTGCTCCTAGGGTTTAGGTTTCTGAAATCCCAACCTATTTGGGGCCATTTGGGCCAGTTCTGATATGGGCTAATTTTGTATCTGGGTTATTTGTGGGTTAGGTATTTAGAGATCGGGTAGTGGTTTTTAATTTCGTAATGGGCTTTATTGGACTGTCAATTGACTATTGATAACTAATTTTTATTTTATTCTGTTTGTTACATTTTGGTTCAAACTGACGGGCCCGGGCGAATTTGGGCTCTTACAGCTGCCCCTCTTTGCTCATTGTCGTGTAAAGGGAATAGAGCAAAGACTTTAAAGAGGGCCAAATTTTCCTGGTCTTGTAAGATCTTGACTTCTTGGCACTTCTTTTCTTCAAGTAGCTTCATTCTGTCCCACTGCATCTTCAAGGGCATAGGAACTAGCGCTTCGATATGCTCCAATGTAATTTTAGTGAGAAGAGATTTGTAGCTTCGATCTTCTCCACTGGAACTTCGAGGAGATGAGAATTTAGAGAGAAGAGAATGTAGCTTCGATCTTCCTACTGAAACTTCTCGAAAATGAAAGTTGATCCTCAATACACTCAAGGAGGAGGGATTTGTAGCTTCGACTTGCTCCACTGGGACTTCGAGGTGATAAGAATCCAGAGAGAGGAGATTTGTAGTTTCGATCTTCTAACTGAAACTTCTCGAAAATAAGATTTGGTCCTAAATACACTCAGGGAGGAGAGATTTGTAACTTTGACCTGATCCACTAGGACTTCGAAGAGATGAGAATTTAGAGAGAAGAGATTCGTAGCTTCGATCTTCTTCTAAAACTTCTCAAAAATGAAATTTGATCCTTAATACACTCAGGAAGGAGGGATTTGTAGCTTCGACCTGCTCTGCTGGGACTTCAAGGTGATAAGAATCCAGAGAGAAGAGATTTGTAGTTTTGATCTTCTAACTGAAACTTCTCGAAAATAAGAGTTGGTCCTCAATACACTCAGGGAGGAGGGATTTGTAGCTTCGACCTGCTCCACTGGGACTTTGAGGTGATAAGAATCTAGAGAGAAGAGATTTGTAGTTTCGATCTTCTAATTGAAACTTCTTGAAAATAAGAGTTGATCCTCAATACACTTTGGGAGGAGGGATTTGTAATTTTGATCTGCTCCACTGGGACTTCGAGGTGATAAGAATCCAGAGAGAAGAGATTTGTAGTTTCGATCTTCTCACTAAAACTTCTGAGAAATTAAGTTGGATCCTCGTTGTAAACTCAGGGAGACGAGATTTGTAATTTCAACCTACTCTACTTGAACTTCGAGGATAGAAATTTAGAGAGAAGAGATTCGTAGTTTCAATCTTATCTGCTAAAACTTCAAAGAAATACTGGCTGATCCTTATCGTAAACTCAGGGAGGAGGGATTTGTAATTTCAACCTACTCCGCTGGAACTTCGAGGAAATATAAATTCAGAGAGAAGAGATTCATAGTTTCAATCTTCTCTGCTGAAACATCAAAGAAATACGGACTGATCCTCATTGTAAACTTAGGGATGAGGGATTTGTAATTTCAACCTACTCCACTAGAACTTCTAGGAAATAAGACTTGTATGGCTTTGATCTGCTCCTGCAACTTTAGGATTGCCAGATCTGCTATCTTCGATCTGCTTCGCTCAGGAAGGCAAAATCTTCGAACTCACCGATGTTGCGACAACGTCCTCTAGGGGACCTGCCCTGTAAAATCAGTTTTGTGTTTATGCAAAATGGTTAGGATGCAATGGTCAGAATGAATCTAATGCTCCTAACTAAGTGTATTATGGACGACATTTGCATGAATGCATGAGAATGGTCTTTTTACAAAGATTAGGATGCAAAGATCGGAATGAATCAAATGCCCCTAAATAGATGTGTGACATTTGTATGAATGCAGAATGTCATGAGAATGATTTCTTCCAATGATTAGGATGCAACGATCGGAATGAATCTAATGCTCCTAACTAAATGTATTATGGGCGACATTTGCATGAATGCAGAATGTCATGAGAATGGTCTTTTTACAAAGATTAGGATGCAATGATCGGAATGAGTCAAATGCCCCTAAATAGATATGTCTTGTGGATGACATTTGTATGAATGCAGAATGTCATGAGAATGATTTCCTACAATTATTAGGATGCAATGATCAGAATGAATCTAATGCTCCAAACTAAATGTGTTTTGCATGAATGTAGAATTTCATGAGAATGATCCCTTTTTTACAAAGATTAGGATGCAATGATCGGAATGAATCTAATGCTCCTAACTAAATGTGTCTTATGGATGACATTTGTATGAATGCAGAATGTCATGAGAATGATTTCCTACAATGATTAGGATGCAATGATCGGAATGAATCTAATGCTCCTAACTAAATGTGTTTTGCATGAATGCAAAATTTCATGAGAATGATCCCTGCTTAAGGTGTCATCGTTCATTGTTCATCAGGGTAATATGCTGCCCTCTTGTTCGGCTGGTATTCTTGAAAGAAAACCCGAGAAAATAAATATCTTGTTCAACAGACTTGCCCTATTGTAACTTCAAGGTTCACCTCATTGTGACTTAGGGGTATAGGATCTGAATCTCTTCCCATCTATCCCACTACAATTTTGAAATGTAGGATTTGTTTCTTCTTCAATCCATCATATTGCTATTCAAAGGTTTAAGATCTGTATTATCTTCCATTTATTCCACTATAACTCAGGGGCATAGGGCCTGTAGCTTGTTCCATCAACTGATCACTCCTCGGGTGACCTAACCAGATGTGTATGCAAGACACTCGCGTGAATGCAGAATATTAATTTTTCTCCGGAGAATGATTCTCATTTTACACTTGGGGTTAACATTGCCCAGTTTCATCAAGATTGTATCACCAACTATTTTTAACAGAAAATCCAATGAGATAGCCTCAACTTAGAATCTTCCTTAATCTTGGTGAGTTTCAAAATAATAGTCTTATTTCGAGTTCTTGTATTATTCAAAGAGTTTCCAGAGTAATATGCAAAACTAATTTTATGAAAATATTATTAGTCCACTAATCGTTATTTCAATGTGAAATGCCTAAGAAAGATCATAACCATGGACAAGAAGGAATTTGATTGGAGCATAGCTCGAAACAAATATGCTAAGCAAAGATAGCAATCGCAATTAAGAGGGAAATTTATTGGGAACATATTTTGAAAAGAATAATATAATCACAAATAACAAATTTAAAATGGTAAAATGAAAACTAGGTGCCCTAGATATCGCAGTCTGAGCTTCTCTGTTCCAACTTCTTGAGGGCCATTTTAAGCTCAATATGTGTTTAGGGGATTCGAAGTACTTTGTCGATACCCCAAGACATAGCATACTTCTTTATTGTTAATTCAGGCATAGCAAGACTGTTGTATGCCCCCTTTTGATTAAAATTTGAGCCGCCCTTTTTTGGGTTTTCAACTCAAATCCTCTTTTATCTCAAAGCACCCTTTACGGGTTTTCGCCTTGGCCTCTCCTTTTTCTTTCTTCTTTTTTGCTGAAAATTTCTATTTTTTTCTCTCTTTTTTCTTATTTCTTTTTATTGAATCTGAATTCTCCAGATTGGGTAGGTCATTGTCATCTATCTTAGACAATATCTGTGTTTCCCTAGAACAGGCCTTCTTTGCTGCCTAAGGTCCTTCTCGGTTTGGCATCCTCTTTCTTTTGAAATCCCTTTTGCATGGGAAAGAATCTTCTTCAAAGCCCTATCATGAAATTTTCTAGGACGAATCATTTTTGTTGTGAGCTCACACCATCGAACCGTGATAGATAGTTTTTAACATTTTCTCTTCAAATTCAACTAATCATATTGAGATTAACGCGTTACGCCTTATCCAACTTCGCCTCGATAAGACTCGGAAAAAGGAAATTTGACTTGATGGGATCTAAACCCATGAGAAATGTCTCGCCTTGTGGCACCGCTCCGCCAATGTTTGATAAGCATAGAAGGTAAATAGTAACTTCTGTATGCCAATCTTTACAAGTCTCGGTCATTTTTCAAATATTTTTGAATGGTTTTTTGGCTGCTTTTGTTGTACTGTGATGTGGTAACTGATCTTTGAACAGACCGCAGACTTTTGACATTGTGCGGTTAAATGTTGATCTTTTTGACATTTTTTATCAGTATTCTTTCTTTCTTTTTTTCTTTCTTTCTTTTATTTTTTTTTTAGTCTAATGACTATCGACTTTGTAATATTGGCATATGAATCGACCCTCACCCTCTTAGTGAAGAAATTGACATCCACGAAAATGAATCAATGTTGACCAGAAGCTTTTGAGGAGATTGGCTTGATAACGTCCATGCCCCACATGTAGGAAATCTTATTTCTGCATTGAGCTAGGCTTTGATCTTCATCTCCTTCCTTAGCTCACGATGTAGGATTTGTTTTTCATCCAGTATTAACAAATCAGAAGATAGGTGACAATTTTTGTCATCTTCAAAGTCCTGAGATCCCTTAGACCCATATTTCATTCAAAATGGGAGTTCGTAACAGCGTCGCCCCTGTCATTGATATCTGGGGAACCATTGTAGGTACGAAGGTAAATTCCACAAAAATGATTCCAAGAACGATTATTTGTATGGTATGGTTATGAATAAAAATGGAAGAATATTCTAAAAACCAAAGAATGTATAGTATGAAATGAAAAGAATAAAAGATATTTGCTTAAAAGATGCATCTTATTGAAATAAGAATTCTGACAGAAGCCTATTTCACAAAAAGATTCTTGTTTCTTCTAGGCTTAAAGCAACAAGAATGTTTTGAATATTTCTCTAGATTAGCTCTAAAAATACAAGGATCTCTTCCACAGCCCTATTGCTCAAAACACTCCCAGGCTCATATTTCTGCATTTGGCGTGTCATCTAATTTCACAATACCCATGCCAATGAATTTTTCCACCAATTTCTTGAAAGCAAGGCAATTTTCTATTGAATGCCCTGTGGTCCCCGCGTGGTACTCACACTGGGCATTTGGGCCATAACATTTTGGATATGGAGGTTGCATCGGTTTTGGGTAGTGAGGAGCCACCTCATGTGCATCAAATAGGCTTTGATACAACTCCCTATATGTCATCGAAATTGGTGTAAACTGGAGTTGCTTTGCATTAGATTCTCGTCTTGATGAGCCCTGATGACCAGTTGTCATAGCCCTCTGTTGACCTACAGTGACTAATTTGGGATGCTTGCTCAAGCTGTTCACTTCATTTTCCATATTTCTCGTGCTTGATCTTTTGACACTTTCTCCCGCCTCTATCTTTCCACTCTTTATGGCATTCTCAATCATTTCTCCAGACATTACGATGTCTGAGGAGCTCTTTGTGGCGCCCCTAGCATATGAGTGATAAATGGGGCCTTCAACGTATTAATAAAGAGCATTGTGATCTCTTTCTCCAAAAGTGGTGGCTGGACTTAGATGGCAACCTCTCCCCACCGCTGCGCATACTGTCTAAAACTTTTATTTGCACTTTTCTCCATGTTTTGAAGAGTAATTCAGCCGAGTCATGTACATCACATGACCATCTTGTTTCATGAATGCTTGGGCGAAATCTCTCCATGAACCAATTCTGGCACGACTCAACTGGTTATACCATTTGGCTGCTGCTCCTACCAGGCTATCCTGGAAGCAATGGATCAATAGTTGGTCATTATTAATGTACCCTGTCATTCTTCCACAAAACATAGTAATATGAGCCTCGGGGCAACTTGTCCCATTATACTTATCAAATTCAGGCATTTTGAACTTGTATGGGAGCACCAAGTCTGAGACCAAGCTTAAATCCCTGGCATCATTGTAACATCCTTAGTTAGGGGCTATTATGTTTACATTAATTGCATGTGAATGGCTTGATTTTGTTGTTAATCAAGGTGTCTTGGGGTCTGGGTATGAGCCAAAGGTAGGCCTGAACTATAGGAAAAATTTTATTTTTAAGCATCGATTCAGGGAAGCTGAAGGAGCTAGGGGTTAAGAACATTTTGTGGTAAACTGTAGCACAAGAAAAGCTTGGGTAAAGTGGCAAGGAGGCACCACTTAGGGCCTTGGTCAGTGACGCCACAAGTAGAGGAAGGGAGCTGAGGTTTGAGCTGCGAAATCCTTCTTGCTAACTCTTTTGACGCCTTGAGAGGGAGGAGTTTTGCTCAGCTCAAACTCTGAGGGATAACTGTTGAACAAGTCAACCGATTTAAACGGATGGAGAAGAGAGAATTTAGGAGTGTGATCAATTCAAACTCATTTGAATGGTTGGCCAGGAGAAGTTTGAGAAGTTTACCGAAATTTGAACTCTAGTGTGAGGAAGAGTAATCGGTTGGAAGACTAGGGGAGGGAGTGCCGAAAATCCTTAGTGGCATTTTCGGCTAGTCCAGCTTTGGCACATTTAGATGAGAAGCAAAATCGAAACCACTTTTGGCACTTGTCGAATCCCCTTTTGAGGCACCTGGCCGAATCCCAAAAAGGAACCATTTGAGTTTCTTTCTTTTCCTCCTTTGAAATCGAAACCCGAAAGCACTTTAGACTCTTGCCGATTTCTTTTTTTGGTATTGAGTCGAATCTCCATTTGAATTCCTCTCTTATTTCTTTGAAGCCGAAACACTATTCCCCCTAAATCTCATCTCTTTTTGCTCTCCATTCTTAAGGGTTGGCCGAACCTTCTTCTTAACAAGCCACTCTCTTTTCCATTGATTCTTTTATCTTCTTCTCACCATCATTCAAACCGAATACTCCCCTTTCATCCTCTCATTTCATGTTGGCTAAATCTCCTTTGATTTCTTTTCTTAAGCCATAGCCCAATTCACCTTAAGTATTCCATCACCATTGCCAAAATCCCTCTCTACTCTCCTCTTCTCGTTCTAACTTTTGTCCAAACATCAATCAAGCGTGGATCTCTCTTGTCTTCTTCTCTAATCAGTTTTGGTGTGGGTAAGTGTCCTTGGCCGAATCCCTTCTATTTTCTTCTTCTTTTCTCTGTCGATTTACTTAGAACCAAAAGCTGAATTTTGGCATTTGTCTTGGTTCTCATTCATCTATGAAATTGGTTTCTTCTAGGGTCTTCAGGATTTTGAAGTGGTGGATCGGGGTCATCTATTCTCTGTCAATCAGCCTTGGTAAGTTAATGGTAAGGTTTCATACCGACTCAATCTTTCTCTTAGTTATTTGAAAATCTGAAGGCTATTAAGATTAGGTGTCCAGTGTTGATCGATTGTAGGGGAAGGTTCTAACTCGTAGATCTCGGGTTGTGACTGGTGATCAAAAAGCATTAAGGAAAGGGGGGATCTAGTGCGTTAGATCTTGATCTTCGGGATTCAATAGTCGCGTTGGTAGCCTGGTGTGTATCTTACACACTTCATAATCTATGTAAATTTGCTAATAACCTAAACATGTTAAAAGCCGAAAACTGTGTAGATTTCAATATGGTACCTTTATGGGTATGGGCAAGGATTTCGGCTAAGTCCATTTTGGTTGAGATTATGGCACATAATTTTTGATGATATTATCTATGCATGACCGATATATGTTTAACGATTAAGCATGATGGCATGATTTGTATGTGCGTGAGCACTAATATGGGTGACATGAGAGGAGGGGGAAGAATGATATCTGTGACTTTGGGTCACCAGTGGTTTGGCACCACCAGTGGTTTGGTACCACAGTTGATATTTGTGACTTTGGGTCACCAGAGGTTTGGCACCTCATAGCGACTCATCCCAGTGGCTTCGTACCATAGTGGGTTGGCCCCATATTTGATAAAACAGGATTGTCGCCAGTGATTTGGTATCACAACGTGGGTTGGCCCCACATATGGATTATTCGTGACTTTGGGTCACCAGTGGTTTGGAACCACATTATTATTGATATCAGTGACTTTGGGTCACCAGTGGTTTGGCACCACCAGTGGTTTGGTACCACACGGGGTAGAAAAAGGAGTTGTGGATGGTTAGGTTTGGGTGCATGATATGTTTACTTGATTATGACCTGTGTAAGAATGTTGCTATAATCGGGAGGGGGATTATGCACTGAGTCTTGGTGACTCACCTTCTCCCATATCTTTTCAGGTGACTCGTAGATCTCGGATGAGGAGCCGGGTGGACTCGAGGTGGTCATGCGATAGTTATTTTTGGTTTTACTTGGACTTTCGATTTTGGTACCTTCATTTTAAATTCTGATTTTATTAGGTTTGTAATAAGGCCATTAGTATTTTTATTTAGGGTTTTATTATATCTGCTTTAATTTTCTAAATGTTGCTACGTAAACTGCTTAACATGTTTTAAATAACCTGATAACCAAAGTTTTCGAAAATTATACTACACAACGGGTTTTCTAAATCTTACCATCGGGTAACAATATTCACAAGAGGATAACAAAGTTAACTTAAATGATTTTCAAAATCTAAGTTTTCTATGCTCAAAATCAAACTGTTTTAAATTAACCAAGTAAGAATTCACTCCGGTTTCAATGGACTTTAACGTTTTTCTTAGGTAATGAATGATAACGAGTTTTTTAAAAAAAAAAGCCTTTCGGGATTTCAAAGCAACTTAACGATTTCAACTATACATGCACCGGTTTTAGCAACCACAGAAACAAAGAGCTTTTCGCTGAAAATAACCAAAAACTTGTTTCCTTCAAAACGTTTTCACTCTGTGACATGCCGGATTCGGTCGTGGTGTGTTGACTGGGTTTGGGGTGTTACATTTTTTGGTATCAGAGCCAAGTTCAAAAGCTCAGCTGTGGGCCCGAGGCCCAAAATGTTTAAAAGTAGGGTTTTGAAAAAAAATTTAGGAAATATATGGTTTGAGAAGCATGGCACCGAGTCTCCGGCACCAATCTGCCCAGGTAAGTACCCCTAATCATTGTGTGATTTGTATGTGAAAGATCGTAAATTAGTAGATTAGGAGCTATTGAACCCTAGGATTAGCTTACTCCAACATAAAATTACATAAGACTTAAAGATCAATCAAACAAACACATGAGTAAGTCATCGAGTTAAGGGTGTGGCAACAACAGCGCATGTCTAGGATTGGATTCTGGGAGCTTGGTATTTAAGCGATCCTAGTGACTCACCTCCTCTTCGCTCGAATCCTACAGTGCGTAGTGACAGATTCACCCTAACCAAGAGGACTTATTCACAGGCTAAATTCAATAATTAAAACCCAAAAGGGACTAGCTACACTGTTTTATAAAAACCCTAGTTTTGAAATCACCAAATTATCCCCTTGCTTTGTAAAAACTACCTTAGATCTGAGAAATTACCAAAATACCCTGATTTTTGAAATTTTTGAAATACCTATGATTTGTAAAAATTTCTGAATTAACCCCGATGTATCACTAAAATACCTCGATAGGATAAAATTATAGAAATACCCCCGGGTAGTGAAATGACGAGAGTACCCCTACAAGTGGTGAGTGTGTGTGGTGGATGATGTTGAGGAATGAATTTGACTCTCTGAATTAGGGTAGAAGACTTGAAACGAAAACTTTGTAATGATCGAAAGAACTACTACTAAACTTCTTTACATAAAACTTGTTCGTGGGTATCAGTGGAACAGAAGTTAATGCATAAAATTTCTTAAAGCAGATTAAATCACGGTCATAGACATGAGTTCTAGGGGACGTGGTCGTAATGTGCGTAGGCATGGTAGAGGTAGAATGACTGTATCGAAACCAGTTAGGTCTGGTCAAGGGTCCGAGAATAAGATGCCACCACCACCAGCTGCTGGTGTTGAGTATCGAGATCGACGGGGATGATGCAAGATGCTCATAGCGATCTTTGCAAGTTCATAAGAGGGTGGCTGAAGCAGGTGGAGGTATGGGAGCTCAGAAATCTGTATCTGAGCGACTTCGAGCCAATAGAGCTGAGGTATTCTGAGGTGTTTCTGATGTGGCACCCAATACGGCTGAGTATTGGTTGGAGGCGACAGAGCGAATCATGGATGATTTGGATCTGACTGCTGAGGAGAAACTGAAAGGGGTAGTGTCGCTTCTCCGGGATGAGTCATACTAGTGGTGGCTCACAGTTCGGGATAGTGTTGCAGCGGAGATCTCACTTGGGATTATTTCAAGGCAATGTATCAGAAGAAGTATATTGGGTCTAGTTATATTGATGCGCAGAGAAAGGCATTTCTGAGGCTGGTTCAGGGGAGTAAGTCTGTATCGGAGTACGAGGCAAAATTCTTAAGGTTGAGCCAGTATGCTCGAGGTATCGTGACTAAAGAGTATGAACGATGTGTCAGGTTCGAGGACGGACTGAGGGATGAGCTGAGATTACAGATTGCTCTACAGTAAGAGCAGGAGTTTACCGTGTTGGTAAAGAAGGCTAAGGTAGCCGAAGGGGTCAAGGAATCTGTGAGATAGAATTCAGATAGGAATAGACAAAAGAGAAGTTTTGGATCATCTGGATCAGCCAAAAATTCTTAGAAAAGGACTAGGCATGGTGGGCCGAATCAATCTGGGAGACCTGTTGCTGCTATGTAGGGACTGGCGCAATGTAATTGGTGTGGAAAATCTCATTGGGGAGAATGTTGGACCGGGGGCAAAGGATGCTTTGAGTGTGGGCTGCTGGATCATCGTGTGAGAGACTGTCCACGGAAGTTAGCCAGGATTCAGTCTGAGGGTCGGGGCCGTGCTTAGTTCAGTAACGAGGGACCGCAACTGTAGAGGGGTCGTGGTTCTGGTAGAAGAGGTAATGGTTCTAGTCGGGGCCGCGGAGCACCGGGCAGAGGTGCAGGCAACATCGAAGTAAGACAACCTGGATTGGTCTATACAGCGAGGCATCGAGAGAAGGGCGACGCACCGGACGTCATAACCTGTACATTCTTAATCTTTGGATTACCTTATACTGCTTTGATAGATGCTGGTTCGATGCATTCGTATGTTTCCAGTAGCATAATAGAGACCATGAACCTAGACTTTGAAACTACTTCTAGGGAAATGACAGTAATTAACCCTCTAGGTCACTCTGTAGAAGTAAATAGGCTGTATAGGGATGTACCCCTAGAACTCCAAGGGGTAGTATTTGTGGCCAATCTGATGGAACTACCGTTTGGGGAGTTCGATCTGATTCTTGGGATGGACTGGCTGGTGAAGTACCAAGCAAGTTTGGATTGCGCGGCTAAGCGCATAGTGTTGAAAACGGTTGAGGGTAAAGAAGTGGTGATAATAGGTAATAGAAGAGATTATCTATTCAACGTGGTGTATGCTTTGAAAGCTGAGAAAATGGTCAGGAAGGGTTGTGAGGCGTTTATGGTTCATGTGTGTGCCTTAGAGGCCAAAGAGTCAGCTGTAGAGAATGTCCGAATGGTGAAGGAATTTGTCGACTTATTTCCAAAAGAACTTTTAGGTCTGCCTCCGAATCGAGAAGTTGAATTCGGTATAGATCTATTACCCGAAACTGCGCCAGTGCCTATTGCCCCGTACAGGATGGTGCCAAAGGAATTGGTGGAGCTAAAGGCTCAAATTTAGGAATTGTTGGACCGAGGTTTTATCCGGCCAAGTGCTTCGCCTTGGGGAGCTCCAGTGCTCTTTGTCAAGAAGAAGGATGGTGCAATGCGGATGTGTATAGATTACCGCTAGTTGAATAAGTTGACGATCAAGAAAAAGTATCCGTTGCCGAGGATAGATGACTTATTTGATCAGCTTAAGGGGGCATCGGTCTTCTCGAAGATCGATCTAAGGTCGGGGTATCATCAGCTTAAGGTGAAAGAGGCTGATATCCACAAGAAAGCGTTTCGCACTCGATATGGGCACTACGAGTTTCTGGTAATGCTGTTTGGATTGACTAACGCGCCGGCAGCATTCATGGATATGATGAATCGGGTGTTTCAACAGTACTTGGACCAGTTTGTCATGGTATTTATAGACGACATATTAGTGTACTCGAGGTCTGAGGAGGATCATGATAAGTACTTGCAGGTAGTTTTGCAGATTCTGAGGGAGAAGCAGTTATTTGTCAAGTTTAGTAAGTGCGAGTTCTGGCTTAGGGAGGTGACTTTCTTAGGTCATGTAGTGTTAGCTGAAGGGATTAGAGTGGACCCTCACAAGATTGAGGCAGTGTTGGACTGGAAACCGCCTAGGTTAGTTGTGGAGATTCAGAGTTTTCTAGGTCTGGCAGGGTATTACCGAAGATTTGTAAAAAAATTTTCTCTGATCGTAACACCGTTGACCAAGTTATTGAGGATAGGATTTCCATTTGTGTGGTCTGAGAAACAGTAGGAAAGTTTCGACAAGTTACGAAAGATTCTGACGGAAGCTCCAGTTTTGATTCAGCCTAAGGCAGGAAAGGAATTCATGGTCTACTGTGATGTATCGCATACTGGCTTGGGATGTGTGCTGATGCAGGAAGGGAAAGTACTGGCATATGCGTCTCGACAGCTGAGACCGCATGAAGTTAACTATCTAACGCATGATCTGGAGTTAGCTGCAGTGGTTTTCGCCCTGAAGATATGGAGACACTATTTGTACGGAGAGAAGTCGATAGTCTACACGGACCACAAGAGTCTGAAGTACCTTTTGACGCAGAAGGATTTAAATTTGAGATAGCATAGATGGATTGAGCTGTTGAAGGACTACGACTGTTCAATTGAGTATCATCCGGGCAAGGATAACGTGGTTAAGCCATAGCCAAATTATACTACACAACGGGTTTTCTAAATCTTACCACCGGGTAACAATATTCACAAGAGGATAACAAAGTTAACTTAAATGATTTCAAAATCAAAGTTTTCCATGCTCAAAATCAAACGGTTTTAAATTAACCAAGTAAGAATTCACTCGGGTTTCAATGGACTTTAACGTTTTTCTTAGGTAATTAATGATAACGAGATTTAAAAAAAAAAGTCTTTCGGGATTTCAAAGCAACTTAACGATTTCAACTATACATGCACCGGGTTTCAGCAAACATAGAAACAAAGAGCTTTTCGCTGAAAATAACCAAAAACTTGTTTCCTTCGAAACTTTTCACTCTGTGACATGCTGGATTCGGTCGTGGTGTGTTGACCGGGTTTGGGGTGTTCCATCGATTCCATAACAGCTATCAGCACTTTCTAAAGCCTTAAACTTCTCCTCTAACCGTTTATATCTGTCTTCTAGTTGTCTTGGCAATTCCGCTTTTATCCTCTCTCCTTCAGCTATTTCATCCAAATCAGGGACATTAGTAATGAATGGATTATCTCTGGAACCTAAGCCAGTTTGGAGGTTCACCAAAGCATCAACTTGGAGTTACTGAGGACTAATCGTGACAGATAGCCTTTGTTCAACCACTTCAGGTAGTGTTTGCACATGTGGTAGAGTAAAATCAGGGGGATATTGATGATACTCATTGTTCCCTTCAACATTAACCATAGGGCTCTTTCCTTTATCCATAACCCCCTTCAACAGTTGCGTCATCTGAGTCATCATATTTTTCTGCGATTCCATCATTTTGTCCATCATATCCTGCTGGATCTTAGCAAGCTGCTCTTCCATTTGCAGCTGAAGTTATATCCTGCATCTCCTTTTTGAGTTGCTCAAGCTTCTCTAATCTCTGATCCATATCTTTCATCTTGGTTTGGGTACCGTAGAGATGTTTGGTTTTGCCGGTGTCCAGGTTAATACTGAAATAACTTCAACCAATCAGGTCTTCTCATGAAATCTAATGCATATGGTGTAATGTCATGAAAATAGCGAAATGCAAATGATGTAATGCACATGCATGCAATGCAAATGCATGGAATGAATGCAATGCAATCAAAACAAAAGGAAACATGTTAGTGCAAGAGAAATAAACAACATAGAACACCTGACCGGGTGACCACTAAGATTTGGCGTGGCTTTATCCAGGCTAGGCGCCTAGGACTGCTATATGTGGCTTAGTTCTAAAGAACGGGCACCTGAACCAGTAGACTTCTCGATCCTCACCCATTATAGGCTCATATTGAACGATTTCGATTCAGGGGAATAAATTTCCCTATGGCTACACGAAGATGAAAATCTCACGAAGACATAGGTACGGATGTATCCCGAGAGCGATTCACTATCCTGTACGGAGGTGAAAACCTCACGAAAGAGTAGCTTCTCACTCCCACATAAAAAGGTGTGACCCGGTAATTTCAATATGATGCAAAAATATTTTACAAGATTTACAGTAATCACAACGATATGAATGCAATAATAGGATTGTAATTTTTCAAATCAAATTTTCAATTTTCGACAAAAGGATAGAAATTACTCAATTTTACGGCTTGACTCTCTTTCGTTCCCCAGTGGAGTCGCCAAGCTGTCAAAACCATTTTTTATCAAAGTTTTGAAAAATGGGAATTGACTTTAAAAATATAGAATGGAGTCGCCACCGATCTTTTATTCGAGGAGTGATTGGATCACCTTGAGATGGATTATTTTAGTAAAACATTTTGATTTATTAAAACAATAATTTTGGTCTAAAAATTCAGAAAACGGGTTCAGGAGTCGGTTACGCACGAGGAAGGATTAGCACCCTTGCAACACCCAAAATTGGTACCAAATTGATTAATTAATGTCCTGATGTCAAAAATTTGAAAAGATTCTAGATTACGATCCATTTACTTAATATATATTTGGACAGAATCATATTGGATGCCAAAGCTTCTTATTTCGAAGAAATAAAATGCCATACTCAGTAAGTTAGGGCACCACATCTTATATTCTCGAAATTAGGTTTATCCTTCGACATTCAATACTCGTACATTTGAAAATAAGAAGAATATTCAATTATTTTGGTAAAATGAAAAATCGCAACCCAGTAAGTTAAGGCACTATTTCTCAAAATTCCCAGATATGAAATATTGCCTTTGTTCTTTTGAAATTCTTATCTCGAGATGATAAAATATCACACCCAGTAAGTTAGGGCGCAATATCTCAACTTTCCGAGAATAAGTTTTTTTATTTAAAATATTGTGCATTTTGATTTAAGAGAGAAAGGATACTCGGTTACTAGGTTTTAAAGGAGGTGAATCGGAACTCAGTAAGCTAGAGCACAATTTTCTCGAAACACCTAAACATGAGCATTGCCTCATTTCAAAAAAAAACTTTGAATAATAAGAAAAATGATCTTTAAAGTGACATTAAAACAGAACATTTTTCATAAGGTACTATGGAATACTAATATACAAAGCCAACATCAAATATTACAATGATGAATTACAAATAATTAATGGCTACAAATTAACAAATTATAATCCCTACAATGGTAACAATCGCATAACACAATTTCAACAATATTTATTGAAGAAAATGGGACAAAACAAAATAATATATAGGACCAATCATAGAAAAAGATCATAAATTAGATTAAAAATAATAATAAGTTTGAATCGAATGATGTAAAAGAAATGGATTTAAAATCAATAATAGTTAATAATATGAAACAAACATTATACAAAACATTTAAATATACTTATAGAAGTGTAAAATATTGAAATACATTTTTTAAAATGGATAAATAAAACAAAATAAAATTTTAAAACAATAAATAAAAGGGAAATTATAATATATGGAAATTTTAAAGGAATAATGTATATATATATATAAAAGGAATAAACTATATAATACAAAAACAAATCTAAAATAAATAATATATGTAAAAGTTTAGAATAGATAATATATAATTATTTTAAATAACGATAAAACTAACTTTAATAACCATTAAATTAAAATAAGTTAAAATAAATAATACATATAAATGAAAAATAAAAACAAAGTAAAATATTACGGAATCATTTGTAAAACAATTTTATTAAGAGCTTGAATAATAAATAAATTTAAAAGGGCTACCAAAATGGTGAACAAAACTTAATAGAAATGAAAATAAAATTGGAAGGCCATTTAATGAATAAACAGTCGAAGATCAAATTAAGAATCATATAAACATTGAGGGATCAAACTAGCAAATATTTCGATAACCAAAACGCAGCACACAGATAGGATTAGATTGCAATAACGCATAAATTGTATAGCTCAATTAAAAAAGAACAATGAAATGCATAACATGTTTAATCAAAAACAATACGATAAAGGAGGACTACGCACACAAATACTCCTTTTGAAAGAAACATGCGGATCCTCCAGGTTTTTGGGTCGGATCGGATCGAGGTGATGGGTTAAGCACTGGACGATGCCGTTTCATGTGCTATGTAAAAGCTAAAACAAAACCTAAACCTTAACATTTAGTTGTTTCCAAATCAAAATAGAAAAAAACATTAGAAGGAGAACCCTAATCTTCTCTTCCTCTCTAATCGGCCACCTCAAAACCAGACCCTTCGACTGCCATGCTTCAGAAATCAGCGATAGCCCTTTCACGCACATGTACGAAAGTGCTTTCATGTTCTTTACTGAATTCCCCTTCTAACTTTGATTTCGACGAAGCGGAGAAGGAACCGACGACAGCGATAAACAGGTAAGCACTCCTTCCCTTATAATTTTCGTATGCAATAGATTAGAAAAGGAAATGAAAAGAAAACGAATAGCCAATTGAATCAAAAAACAAAAAAAGAGAAAAAAATGAAATCAAAAAGGAACACCTCCTTTTATTCTAATTTTTGTATTTTTTTTATTCTGTATTATGTATTCGAAAATCATGAACCCCTTTTACAAATGGTTGAGTCGATTTTTATAACTGAGTTCGAAAAATAAAAATAAGAAAAATACAAAATGTTTTCTTTTGATTTGTTGTGTTGTTCATCTGTCATTTGGTCCAGGTATGGAGGCTCAGCACCGTACGGAGGCCGTTCTTGCAGATGTGGCGACGCGCGCGTAGTGCAAGTGTGAGGACCAAGGCAGCCCACACGTCTAACTAGGATTGCGGCAAGAGAGTTGCTTGCGGCGCTGCTCCTAGGGTTTAGGTTTCTGAAATCCCAACCTATTTGGGGCCATTTGGGCCAGTTCTGATATGGGCTAATTTTGTATCTGGGTTATTTGTGGGTTAGGTATTTAGAGATTAGGTAGTGGTTTTTAATTTGGTAATGGGCTTTATTGGACTGTTAATGGACTGTTGATAACTAATTTTTGTTTTATTCTGTTTGTTATATTTTGGTTCAAACTGACGGGCCCGGGCGAATTTGGGATCTTACAATATCCTTGCCTTATAGTAACTTATCAATGCCATGTCTTGACATGGGCTTACATGATAGCATTGATTCCTTATTGTAACTTATCAATGCCATGTCTTGACATGGACTTACATGATATCCTTGCCTTATAGTAACTTATCAATGCCATGTCTTGACATGGGCTTACAAGATATCCTTGATTCCTTATTGCTGATGACATGTCCCATACATGGTCTTACACGAGCTTCCCTTATATCATGTTGTGACATAAGTATCCTCGCTATTCCAAATCTTCAATCGGGTCTTTTGCTTACTTATTCTCATTGATTTTCTTATTAAGCATTGCCAATCCACTTCGTGAAAATAATGTACAATGTACGACATAGTAAGTAATTTAATTGTAAAAGTAATTTATAGCTTTAAATTCATACAAACTTACCTCTGTTCTCAAAATGTGTAGAGTTGTGCAATTTAGTCCTCAACCTTATTTTTGCCTCGGTTTCGGTCTGAGCTTCGTGTTTCTTGATCTAAAATAACAATTCAAATTTTTTTAATACTTACATTGACTAAATTCACTCATAAATCATACTCTGGCAAAAATTATATTTTTGCCCCTAAACTTTCTCAAAATTACACTTTTACCCCTAGACTCGTAAAATGATTTTCATTCAACTTCCTTATATTTCAAGCCTAGACAATTCATTTTCATAACTATAGTAGCCTTCAATTTCTACTATTTCACCCATTTATGACCATTTTCATTACTTTTGCAATTTGGTCCTTACATGCATTTTTCATGAAAATCACTTAAAAAAATATGTTTATCCTACGTCAAACTTTCAGAATATTCCATAAAACATCAAAATACATACATGTCATACATGGGTAAATTTTTAAACATAAACCCTAGCTCAAAATATAGCTAGAAATAGCTAAACCGAGCTACGAGGATTTCAAAAATACAAAGAACATTAAAAACGGGGCTAGGATGCACTTACTATTGAGCTTGAAAGTTGAACAAAACACTAGATATGGCTCCTTGAAATTTTGACACTTAGAGGAAGAAGATGGACAAGATTTTGACTTGTTTTTCCCTTTTTAATTCATTAATTAACCAAATAACCAAAATGCCCTTAACGCTCTTTCTTGAGATTTTTCCTTCCCATGTCCATTTTTGTCCATCTCAACAAATAATGGTCTAACTGCTAAATAAGGACTTCTACTAATTTTTATGATACTATTTCGTACTTAAATCTTCTAAAATCTCATATTTTCTAATCTTTGCGATTTAGTCCTAAGGGACAATCTATTCATTAATTAATAAAATTTCTTCATAAAATTTTCACACAATTATGCAAATACCTTATAAGCCTTGTAAAGTCATTTAAACACATGTTTCTACTTCAGAATTGTGGTCTCACACCACTATTTCGGCTAGGCCTTAAGTCGGGCTATTACAGTATATATATAGCTATCATAGCATGACATTACAAATATATCAAAACAACCATTACTAGCCATTCAAATGGCTAGATTACAAACATCATTTACAAGCCACTAAAGGCCAAGTTGTCCTATACATGCCATTATACCTAAATGATTTTACTACATATACCAAATTATGCTAGTTGATAGTGTGATGATGCTCCAATGATCTCCAACCTTCACGAGCTTCCAATCACTATAAAATAGGGGAAAATAAACGGAGTAAGTATTACATGCTTATTAAGTTTGTATAACAGAAACTAAACTTACAAATCCTGTTTATTAAATCTAAGCATACAATATCATGTTTTCCATCCATTTGACAAAATTTCCTAAACGTATGCATCCAATCAAACATGTTGGTCACAAACTTTACATATAAATAAAGTAAGGATAGATGAGCTTATCATGCAATATTCTTTCAAGACATTATCATTTCATCTCATAATTCTCATACCATGTCAAGAGTTTTATGTCTGTTGAATCATTAAAATTTTCAATGGATACTCAAGTGGTACACTCGAGGTGTACGATTCAATAACCAGTCAATTATTTTTCAAGGGTACCCATTAGGGCACTTAATCAAGGAAAACACGCTCGAGCCACATATCTTATAACAGGATTACCAGTTCAGGCTAAATCCTTTCTATAATGTATGCTCAGAATAGCTCAATTAGGATTACCAGTCCAGGCTAAATCCTAATCGTAACGTATACTCGAGAGGTATTATATCAGGATTACCCGTCTGGGCTAAATTCTTTCTACAATGAGGTCAATAGGATTACTATCTGAGCTAAATCCCATCCGCAACAAATGCAGGACATTATTCATTTCGGGAAAGCACATATGTTCATCGGAATTCAATATTCAATCGGGACTTAACCCCATTTTTTCTCCATTTCAAGCATATATTCACTTTTTCATTATAGCATTCCAATGATATGCTTGTAACACCCCAAACCCGGCCCATTTGCTATGACCGAATTTGAAGTGCCACTGCAGAAAAACGTTTGAAAAGCTTTTGACTTAGAGTTAAAAACATAAAAATTTGTTGTCTTTACTAAAACATTAAGTAATTAAAGTTCCAAATAAAATTAAGTTGTTTAAAAATAAAACATTTTCAAATAATAATATAATCGACAATCCAACTTAAAACATAATAAAAATCCTTAAATACTTAAAGTGGCCCTTATTACAATAAATAACCTTTCATAAATAAAATGTGTAAAACAAATAAAATATCTTCTGCATGGGCCACCTCGTATCCACTCCAACCCGGTCCGAGCATCACCTGAAAGGTTTGAGAAAAATTGGGTGAGTCACACAGACTCAGTGTGTAAATAATCCACTGAATTCCACCCACATGTTAACCACATATTAACCCATATATCAGATAACAAGATATCATATTCACTTAATAACACATTCTGGGCTTGGCCCATATCCATATAACTTATCAGGGAACCAGGTAATTAACCGCATAAATTTACATATCGGGCTTAACCCATTTCCACACTGATTCACATTCATATACTGGGCTTGGCCCATTTCTAATAAATCCACATATCCATTAAAATTATGCAAAATGCACCCAACCCAACCTAGGGTTCATCCTCTACACACCCCCGTATCCATCCACCACACACCAGGTGATTATCAAATCACCCTCTCCTTTTTACTCCAAAAGGCAATCAATGTCGTCCACGTGCAATTAAGCACAATAATCCACAACGCGACCTCAGTCAGCGCCAATCCACGATATAGCCGTAGCTAACACCAAAACCATGATGGGACACATAGTCACTCATCAACCACGATATGGCACATAGCCGATATCAACCATGATGAGGCACATAGCCACTCATCAAGCCACGAACTAAATCGCAATTAATCCACAACGTGACCTTAGTCAACGTCAATCCACGATGTAGCTCAAGGCTAACATCAAACCACGTATCAAGTACACCCGCACCTTCTTTCATATCATATCCCAACCCATGCACATGCAACATTCCATAATGACATAATATAATGATGCATGAGCATGTTCATCAAGCATATTATCACATATTCATATTAGAAATCACTTTTTATCAGATATGGTACTTACCGAATTATCGACATACCCCTTGAGGCTATCCACATCACAATTTCCATTGCATTAGTTAGTACATATTTAACACATACAGATATAACACAAATACCCAGAAAATAGTAGGCTAACTACACACCTGCCTATTAGCGAAATCCCGAACCACTCGAATCTAACACGATCTCGAAACATGGTTCTTCCTTCTCCCTAATTCTAATTTTGCCTCCTACCAAATCCCGAATCACACTCTGAGTTCCCTTTGCAATCGGCCACCCACTAGTACCTATAAATAATTAGCCTTCGGCTTATCAACCATTTAAAAAAAATGATAAACTAACATAGATACCCTTACCACTTGACTTACCAACTTCGATTGCTAGAGAGTAAGACTTAGATCGACTGCTTCCAAAGTCCCAAAGAGCCTAAAAGAAATTGATTCCCATGACAGATTAACAATATTATCAACAATTGCCGGATTAGGCTTTCACCAAATATCGACAGAGAAGAAGAAAAAGTAAGAAGGGAGTTTCGGCCAAGGACACTTACCTTCTTAAAATCGATTGAAGAAACAACCAAAAAGGAATCAAGGCTTGATTGAGATTCGGCCAAAATATCAAAAAGAAAGAAAGAAGATTCGGCTATGGTTGATTAAAAACAACAAATAGAATTCAGCTAGAGTGGAAAAAGAGGAAGAAAAAGAAAGTAAAATGAAATAGAGGAAATTCGACAAAGGAAGATAGAGAGGATTTCGGCACAAGAGTTTGAGAGAAGAAAAGAAAAATGAAAGGGTGGAGATGAGTACTTTCGATTTTGAGCAAAAAGAAAGAGAGAAAGAGAGAGAGTTGGGAGAGTAAAGTTTCAGTTTCAAGAAGAAAAAGAGAGAAAGCAAATGGAATTTGGCTCAAAGATTAAGAGAGTAAATCGATAAATATTACTTTGGTTTCGGGTTTGCTTCAACCGAAAGCACTAGGGAGAAATCGGTAATGCTAAGGGAGATTTTGACTTGATATAAAACAAAGAATAACACCTTCAAAGCTAACCGAAATATCATCTAACTACAAAGGAAATTTCAGCTTTTTTCCCCTACACAAATCAAAATTCGACAATCACACCAAAGTTCTTCTTGCCATCAATTCAAATAAATTTTGAATTAAACACACTCCTAATTATCTCCCTATTTCCTCCTATTCACTCACAAAACTTAAGCCAACCCCCTTAGTCCATGAAACCGTCCACATTCATGGTCTTCAAAGTCAAACCTATCCACACAAAACTTACCATAACAACACACCTTACATCAAGCCTTATGTTCTCACATTATCCTTAATCAACATGATTCTTTCCCAAACATCAAGCTTACCTAAATTATTATTCAACTTGCCATAAAAATTGAAAGTCCAACCTTATCATAAATAAAGTTGACCGAATATAAATGCTAGGATGAACAAAAATAAAATCCTCAATATGCTTTCCATGCTACTCGAACCACTTCCCTCAAGCAACCTTTCAAGCTCCTTATCCACTATGCCACTAACTACTCATGTGCTTTAATTTAACACTTAATTTAACTTAAGTGTCAAGCTCACTTAATCCACTTCATTAAATAAACCATACTAACAATTATTCTAACTTCCTAAATAAAATCAAACCTTCACAAGACTATGCTAAACACACAAACAATCCTACCCGAGCTAACACAAGTAACAGGATGATACTCAAATTTTTCCTAAAGCCCAAGGCCCAATCCTACTAGGCCCAATTTCGGGATGTTACAGTTCTACCCTCCTTAAAAAAATTTCGTCCTCAAAATTTCCAACAAACTAACAGTCATGCAATCCTACCTATCACACTATGGTTATGCTACGCACTCTGATAAAACTATCTTACCTTCTAGGCACAGTTCCTAAGTTCATATCCAAAGTTTCAAGCACTTCTCTAGCAACACAAGAATGAGCTATCTCTAAAACAAAACAAAGAACTTACCCGCTATCACATCCTTGGTTAACCCACATCCGAACCTTCAGCACCTCTATCAGGTGTTTCACGACCTCGGCCAGAACCATTTCCTCCATGGTTTGGACCACGAACCTTCGTTGTTTGAGGACAATTCTTAACCAAATGAGCCTTAGATCCACACCGAAAACATTCCTTAGTATTACCCCAACACTCTCCTGTGTGAGTTCTCCCACATTGAGCACATAAACGATTTCGATTCTCAGTAATTGGTACAGGTGCACGTACAGAATTCTCGATCCTTGGCCTTTTCTGAAAGTCTTCCAGCGATTTTGCTAGGCCAAAACTCCTCTTGTTCCAATTCCTATCCTTTTCTCGATTCTCCCTTACAGTCTTCTTAACTTCTTCAGCGATCCGAGCTTTCTCCACTAGAACAGAAAAGTTTCTTTCTCTTTGCGGAGCAATCAATATTCGCAACTCATCTCGTAACCCATCTTCGAACCGGACACACCTTTCATAATCAGTGGTCACGATCCCTTTGGCGTACTGACTTAACCGCACAAATTTCGCCCAGACTTGCTACCGACTTACTTCCTTGAACTAAGTTGAGAAATGCCTTTCTTTGCGAGTCCAAGTAACTGGCTTCAACATACTTTCCTTCAAATTTAACCTTAAAATAATCCCAATCCAATCGATCTGTCGGGACACCTTGTCTGACAGTGAGCCACCATTGATAAGCTTCGTCCGAGCAGCGAAACAAAGACCTTCGACTTTTCCTCATCCAGTGCATCCAAATCGTCCATTATTCTTTCGATGCTTCTAACCAATACTGTGCCACATTCGGAGCTACTCCAGATATTCCTCTAAAAACTTCAGCCCCGTTCAACTTGAGCCGTTTCGACACTGACTTTTGAGCTCCGCTTCCTACACTAGCTCATGCCACTCGCT
Source organism: Gossypium rotundifolium (assembly GCA_025506655.1). Taxonomy (NCBI): domain Eukaryota; kingdom Viridiplantae; phylum Streptophyta; class Magnoliopsida; order Malvales; family Malvaceae; genus Gossypium; species Gossypium rotundifolium. Next base: position 107,592,556 of record CP106725.1, read on the forward strand.
CGAGCACTCGCAACATGGCCCGCGATACTGCATCATCGCCTCCTGTCTGATCTTGATCCTCCGCACCCACTCATCAAGCATGGAACTTCATTTTCGACCCACGGCGGACCCTCTGGTTTCGATCGCCATTCTACCTCTACTACGTCCACGATGATATGTCCCCTAGAACTTATTTCTAACGTCACGTTTTAATCTGATTAAGAAGTTTTATGCATCAGAAATTTGTTCCACTTATTAACCGCAAATAATTTTTATGAAATAAAGTATTTAGAAGTAGTTCTTTCGTTCACACAAAGGTTCAGTTCAATTTCACTACTCTAGTTCAGAGAGTCACATTCACATTCATAAGTAGAGACACATTCATTCACTACACCTCTATTGTCATTTTAGTCCTTCCCAACCCAGGGGTAATTTCGTCATTCGTCCTATAAAGGTATTTTGGTAATAATTTAGGGTCAATTCCAAAAATTTTAATAAATCAAAGCACTTTGAAATTTTCCAAAACTCGATGGTATTTCAAAAAATTTCCCAAATCAGAACCATGATAGAAATTTTTGAAAATCAGGGTTATTTTGGTAATTTTGTCAATCAAGGGTAATTTCGTAAATTTTCCAAATCAAGGCATCTTGATATTTTGCAAAATAAGGTTTTTGGATACTTTTGCAAAGTAAGAAAATTTTATTAAAATCAAGGGTAGTATTGAAACTTTTAGAAACCAAGGGCATTTTAGTAATTTTACAACCAGGGGTATTTTCGTAATTTTGTAAATCAAAAATATTTTGAGAAATGTCTTCAAAATAGTTTGTACAGATCAAAAGGGTAGTTTGGTGATTTAAAAACTAGAGTTTTTTATAAAACCGCATGGCTAGTCCCTTTCGGGTTTTAGTGATTGGTTTAGCCCGTGAATAAGTCCTCTTGGTTAGGGTGAACGGTTACTATGCACCAGGTAGAATTCGAGTAAAGAGGAGGTGAGTCGCTAGGACTGCTTAAATACCAAGCTCTTACTGAATCCACTCCTAGACATGTGTACAATGGTTGCCACACCCTAACTCGGCGACTTAGTCACAGGTTTGTTTAGTTGTTCTTAAGTCTTATGCATGTGTTTGAGTGTACTAGCCCTAGGGTTCAATAGTCCTAATCTTCTAGTCTACGAGCCCAATTATCCCCATAAGATTCACATATACAAATCACTTCAATAGTCAGAGGTACTTACAGCGGACTTGGTCCTGAGATACAAAGTGCCATGCCGAATAACTCAAAAATTTTACGAAAATCCATATTTTGAAAAGTCCATCTAAAAAAATGTTTTTGGGCCCAAAACCCTCAAAGCTGAGTTTTGAACCTAGGCTCTGATACCAATTTGTAACACCCCAAACCCGGCCCATTTGCTATGACCGAATTTGAAGTGCCACTGCGGAAAAATGTTTGAAAAGCTTTTGACTTAGAGTTAAAAACATAAAAATTTGTTGTCTTTACTAAAACATTTAGTAATTAAAGTTCCAAATAAAATTAAGTTGTTTAAAAATAAAACATTTTCAAATAATAATATAATTGACAATCCAACTTAAAACATAATAAAAATCCTTAAATACTTAAAGTGGCCTTATTACAATAAATAACCTTTCATAAATAAAATGTGTAAAACAAATAAAATATCTTACGCATGGGCCACCTCGTATCCACTCCAACCCGGTCCGAGCATCACCGAAAGGTTTGAGAAAAATTGGGTGAGTCACACGCACTCGATGTGTAAATAATCCACCTAATTCCACCCACATGTTAACCACATATTAACCCATATATCGATAACAAGATATCATATTCACTTAATAACACATTCTGGGCTTGGCCCATATTCATATAACTTATCAGGGAACTGGGTAATTAACCGTATAAATTCACATATCGGGCTTAACCCATTTCCACACTGATTCACATTCATATACTAGGCTTAGCCCATTTCTAATTAATCCACATATCCATTAAAATTATGCAAAATGCACCCAACCCAACCTAGGGTTCATCCTCTACACACCCCCGTATCCATCCACCACACACCAGGGGATTATCAAATCACCCTCTCCTTTTTACTCCAAAAGGCAATCAATGCCGTCCACGTGATAATCCACAACGCGACCTCAGTCAGCGCCAATCCACGATGTAGCCGTAGCTAACACCAAAACCATGATGGGACACATAGTCACTCATCAACCACGATATGGCACATAGCCGATATCAACCATGATGAGGCACATAGCCACTCATCAAGCCACGTGAACTAAATCGCAATTAATCCACAAAGCGACCTTAGTCAACGTCAATCCACGATGTAGCTCAAGGCTAACATCAAACCACGTACTCGAAGTACACCCGTACCTTCTTTCATATCATATCCCAACCCATGCACATGCAACATTCCATAATGACATAATATAATGATGCATGAGCATGTTCATCAAGCATATTATCACATATTCATATTAGAAATCACTTTTTATCGATATGGTACTTCTTGAAATTATCGACATACCCCTAGAGGGTATCCACATCACAATTTCCATTGCACTAGTTAGTACATATTTAACACATACAGATATAACACAAATACCCGAAAAACAGTAGGCTAACTACACACTTGCCTATTAGCGAAATCCCAAACCACTCGAATCTAACACGATCTCGAAACGTGGTTCTTCCTTCTCCCTAAATTTTGATTTGGTCTCCTACCAAATCCCGAATCACACTCTGAGTTCCCTTTACAATCGGCCACCCACTAGTACCTATAAATAATTAGCCTTCGGCTTATCAACCATATAAAAAAATGATAAACTAACATAGATACCCTTACCACTTGACTTACCAACTTCGATTGTTAGAGAGTAAGACTTAGATCGACTACTTCCAAAGTCCCAAAGAGCCTAAAAGAAATTGATTCCCATGACAGATTAACAATATTATCAACAATTGCCGGATTAGGCTTTCACCAAATATCGACAGAGAAGAAGAAAAAGTAAGATGGGAGTTTCGGCCATGGACACTTACCTTCTTAAAATCAATTCAAGAAGCAACCAAAAAGGAATCAAGGCTTGATTGAGATTCGGCCAAAATATCAAAAAGAAAGAAAGAAGATTCGGCTATGGTTGATTAAAAACAACAAATAGAATTCGGCTAGAGTGGAAAAAGAGGAAGAAAAAGAAAATAAAATGAAAGAGAGGAAATTCGGCAAAGGAAGATGGAGAGGATTTTGGCACAAGAGTTTGAGAGAAGAAAAGAAAAATGAAAGGGTGGAGATGAGTACTTTCGGTTTTGAGCAAAAAGAAAGAGAGAAAGAGAGAGAGTTGGGAGAGTAAAGTTTCGGTTTCAAGAAGAAAAAGAGAGAAAGCAAATGGAATTTGGCTCAAAGATTAAGAGAGTAAATCAAAAAATATTACTTTGGTTTTGGGTTTGCTTCAACCGAAAGCACTAGGGAGAAATCGGTAATGCTAAGGGAGATTTTGACTTGATGCAAAACAAAGAATAACACCTTCAAAGCTAACTGAAATGTCACCTAACTACAAAGGAAATTTCAGCACTTTTTCCCCCTACACAAATCAAAATTTGGCAATCACACCAAAGTTCTTCTTGCCATCAATTCAAAAAAATTTTGAATTAAACACACTCCTAATTATCTCCCTATTTCCTCCTATTCACTCACAAAACTTAAGCCAACCCCCTTAGTCCATGAAACCGTCCACATTCATGGTCTTCAAAGTCAAACCTATCCACACAAAACTTACCATAACAACACACCTTACATCAAGCCTTATGTTCTCACATTATCCTTAATCAACATGATTCTTTCCCAAACATCAAGCTTACCTAAATTATTATTCAACTTGCCATAAAATTGAAAGTCCAACCTTATCATAAATAAAGTTGACCGAATATAAATGCTAGGATGAACAAAATAAAATCCTCAATATGCTTTCCATGCTACTCGAACCACTTCCCTCAAGCAACCTTTCAAGCTCCTTATCCACTATGCCACTAACTACTCATGTGCTTTAATTTAACACTTAATTTAACTTAAGTGTCAAGCTCACTTAATCCACTTCATTAAATAAACCATACTAACAATTATTCTAACTTCCTAAATAAAATCAAACCTTCACAAGACTATGCTAAACACACAAACAATCCTACCCGAGCTAACACAAGTAACAGGATGATACTCAAATTTTTCCTAAAGCCCAAGGCCCAATCCTACTAGGCCCAATTTTGGGATGTTACAATGCTTCAATATAAGTCACTTTCCATACAAACACAACATTCAATTAAACATATTTACATGCTCGATTAAGTTACAGGAACTTACCTTGAAACTTGTTCGTGTAAGTAATTTACTAATCCAAAACCTTTCCTTTTCCTCGATCTGACCTTGAATTTGTGTTGTCTGGATCTATACAAATAGATTTAGTCATCGATTTCTCATATTTCATACTCATTTGGACTCAATTTATGTCCTATGAAAAATTACCATTTTGCCCCTAACTTTTTCATAAATTCCAATTTCGTCCCTAGGCTCAGAAAATGAAGCCTGTGCAATTTACTCCCTATTCCAAGCCTAACCAAAATCCTATTACAAAATTTACAGCACATCTATTCATAAAAATTCAATAGTTTTCTTCAATTTCACAATTTTACATTTTAGTCCCTAAATCATGTTTTCATCAAAAATCACTTTATAAAAGTTGTTTATCTATCAACAACCTTTCATTTTCTACCATAAATTTCAAATTTTTAGCATATTCAACCATGACTGAAATTTCATACCTTGATAAATTTTCAAATTAATCCCCCAAATAGATAGATTAGACTATCACGGTTTCAAAAATATCAAAATTACTAAAAATAGGATAAGGAAACTTACACAATTAATCCATGAAAGTTTTTTCTCTCTCTCCTAGGGTTTCCATAGAATTTTGGGGTTGAAGATGGCATAAAATAAGAAGATATCTTTTATCTTCTTTTTAATTAATTTAATTATTTCAATTTCCAATTTAGTCCTTGCCTTTTTTTCTAAATTTCCATGGATAAGTCACCAAAATATGTTACCAAATAAGGGCCTCAAGTTTTGAATTTCATAGCTATTTAATCCTTATAGCTACTAGAATTCAACTTGTAACATCCTAAAAATGTAGTATCGATATGTTGCATAATTTTGGTGCGTAGTTAGTGAATGATTAAATTGTGTGATTAATATAGTCTTGAGAAGGCTCAAGATTTATTCAGAATTAGAATAAATTTTAGTAATGAGTACTTATTAAAGTGGAACAAGTGACCTTGATGTTTAAGGAAATTAAGTGACAAAAACTAGCATAAGATGAGCTAGTAGTAAAGTGGAGTTGGCGCCATAAGTGTTGCTTTGGGGAAGAGGCTCGAATCCTTTGGAATGCATTTTGTGACTTTTATTTTGCACTCTTCTAACATGTATCGGTCAAGCCTTATTTTTGGTAAGGAACTATTTCTATTATGGCAAGGTGGCTAATGGTTAAGGTAAGCTTGGAACATAGGGAAAGGAATCATAAGCTTATGGAATGTAGGGGGGACACAAGGCACTTCTTAAGGGATGTGTTTTGGAAAGTTGGAATGGCCAAGCTTTGTCCATGAACTTGGGCGGTATTGGGGGCTACGGGGTGGCCGAATTTTTGTGGTAGGCTTTGGGTAAGGATGTGTAGCTAGTGTTTACTCTCATTTGGTCATTTTTGTTCCCCCAAAATACTCTTTCTTTTCATCTTTTTCTCTCATAGCCGAATGCACTTTAGGCTTTGGGTAAACATCTTGGTTTTTCTTCTTTTGGTCATAATTTGCCAACCTCTCAAATTCTTTTCTCCTAGTGCCGAAAATACCAAAACACAAGAGCCATTTCTTTTCTCTTCTTTCCTTTACTCCCTATTGTCGAATGCTCCTTTGTCCCAACCCCCTCTTTTTGCTCTTTTCTTACTTTTGAAAATCGAAACACAAACCTCTCATCCTTTATCTCTTTCTTTCTCCATTTTGCTCATTCTACAAACACATTTTCTCCCTTCTCATTTCCTCTATGGTCGAATGTTAGTACCATCTCCTTAGCCGAATCTTCCCTTTCTAATATATTTTTCTTCTCAATCATTTCTTCTATTCAAACTTTGGATAATCGTGAAATAGTGGAAGGCCAAATTACCACCTCTTGGAAGTTATTTTTTTTAAATCATTTGAAGTTTGGATCAAAACCTTCAAGGATTTCTTTCGGGGATCACTCGAAATTTTAAGGTAAGCCAATAATAGTCTTAAATTTCAATATATTAGTTGGACTAATAATCTTTTATCAATGGAGGCAATCAAGATAGGGTCGAAAAGGGTGGTGAATAGTGTTTGGAAGAGGGGCAGTTTTGCTATTCCCTCTAAATTCAAGCGAAGGGCTATTTCGGCAATCCAGGATTTTCCACCGGGTTGTGGACCCTCTGAAACACCCCACACCCTGCCCACGAGAATGGACCGGATCTGGTATGTTCCTAAAGTAAACCGGTTTCAAACATTTTCGTTACTTAGAGAAAATACGTAAAATTTTTAGAAAATGTTGTTGTGAGTTGGGCTTAGGTTGTAAACCCATTTATTTATACTTGTAAACCCATTTAATTAAATACATCCAAAATAGTTCTTAGCATAAAACTTAATAGTAAAGCAAAAATAAAGAGAAATCCATGGGCCTTATGGCCTTATTACATCAAGTAAAACCCAAAATAAAATAAAAGTAAAAGTCCAAACTAAATAAAATCTCGAATGTAGCATGGCCACCTCAACGTCTACGGCCGGTCCATCACCGTTCATCACACGAAAATAGTTCCCACAACGGGTGAGGCAATGAGACTCAATGTGCACACAATACTAACATTCAACAAATCAGGCACTCATGTTCAAATCATCGGATCCATATAAAAATGAAATTATGATGCAACCCAAACCCAATCCTAATTAGCCATCCACTACACTCCCCCGTACCAACCTGTACACCGTGGGGACTACTAAGTCGACCCTCCATCCGCTACTCTCCATCAAAGGCATTTGCCCATATACGTTGTGTCTTTAGACACTATAATCAAATTTATACGTTGTGTCATTAGACACTATTGTAACCGAAGTTACCAAATTTCGCAATGTGACCGTAGTCAACATATTTCATTGGTGAGACCGAAGTCAACACCTTCGTTGGTGAGACCGAAGTCAACACCTGTTCTCCCCCTTTCACATAAATCCCGAATGCCCCAAAAATATATATTGTACATAACTAATTTCATGTTCATATACATATATTCGCATGTTATAAAATAACATTTTTCATAATCCTATCAGAAGTAGGAAACGTACCTGGGTACTTTTTGCCACATTTGTGGTACATAGCCACATTCACATTATTATTCATATCATATATTAAAATATTTAGCCATAAAATATCGAAGGATAGTAAGGGTACACACCTGATTTGCTTATTAGATTCCTTGAAATCTCGAAGAACGATCTACCAATCTAGATTTTTACTCCTATATTCGGCCAACCATTAACATATATTAACAAACTTATTTTGCTTAAAAACCAAATCCAAGTAGGATTTGTATTACTTACCTTGTTGCCAATTAAAAGATTGTAAATCAAATGCTTAGGAAATTGATAGTTTTCCTTCCTTAAATCGGCTAGCCACTAAATCGTAATTATGTCGGTTTCTCACTTTTGAATAAATGGAAAATAATTCCAAATATCAAGAACAAACCTTGGCGAATGTCCTTACCATACAATTTCCAAATCAAGAGGATTCCTTTATATGCCCGCCAAATTACTATAACTTCATGTGTTAGATCCGATCTAACTTTAATAAATAAAATTTGCCTTTGGTGATTGTGCCTCACCTTAATTTCCTTGAATCAAATCCAAACTCTTCCTTTGGTATTCGCCATGAGACATAAAAGGGTTATTTCTTAGATCTTGATTAAAAGAATTGGAAGAACAAAAATTAATTGTTCTTACCTTAGATCCTTGATCCTTATATTCGATTGCTTCCTTGCCTAGAGTCACAGGGTTTTGGCTATGGAGATTTAACAGAGATCAAAGAGTGTTTTGGCTCGACAATAGCAAAGGTGAGGAGAAGAAAATAGAAGAAGAAGAAGAGATGGATTTTGCTTAAAGAGAATTCGGCAAAGAGGGGAGAGAGCAAGGGATTTGGCTACTTGGAAAGATGAGAGAAAAGACCTTGGGTTCTCCTTTTATAGCCAATTTGCTAGGCCAAGAGTCCTTGACTTGGCCACCACTCTCCTTAAGATAATATTATCTCTTTTATTTAAAAGATAAAAGCCTTTAATCCATCCATTATCTCCTCAATTATCTCCTTAGAAAATAATCCTTTATTTATCCCTTATTATTCACATATTTATGTGAATAAAACTCCTTTATTTATCTCTTATTATTCACATATTTATGTGAATAAAACTCCTTTATTTATCTCTTATTATTCACATATTTATGTGAATAAAACTCCTTTATTTATCTCTTATTATTCACATATTTATGTGAATAAAACTCCTTTATTTATCTCTTATTATTCACATATTTATGTGAATAAAACTCCTTTATTTCTCTTACATATCCAAGTTTCCTAAAATGTTCAAGTTTCCATTTTTGGATCATTTCCAAAAATGTTTAGGTTTCCAAAAATGTCTAAGTTTCCAAAAATGTCCATTTCCATTTCCATTTCCATTTTCATTTCCATTTTCATGCATTTCTAGGTTTCCAAAAATCATTCCAAATTTATTCCAAAACACATAAAAGATGTCTTTTTGTAAAATTAGGCCAAAATGCATAGGCCCTGTTCAGGATGTTACAGTTCTACCCCCCTTAAAAATAATTTCGTCCTCGAAATTACTTACTCTCGTTCATCCGTACAGTCTAACTCACCACACTACGCTATTGCTGCGCACTCTGATCTTAAAGAACTATCATACTTTCTAGGCACATTCTCTAAGTTCACATCCCTTAGAACTCATTTTTAACGTCGCGATTTAATCTGATTAAGAAGTTTTATGTATTTAAAAAAAATTTTGTTTCACTGATTAACCGCGAAGAAGTTTTATTGGAAAGAATTTTTTTTTTTTTTTAGAAGTGGTTCTTTCGTATTCATATATGCACACAGTCTTTACATTCATACATCCATCAATCAATTATGAACCTTAGTTCATTCAGAGAAACGTTGTAGTTTTTTTCATTTCTTTGTTTTTCCACTACCCGGGGTATTTTCGTAATTTGTCCTCTGAGGTATTTTCGTAATTTGTCAAAATAAGGTTCCTTGGTGATTTTGTCACAAGGTATTTTTGGTCCTTTTAAGTTCACAGGGTATTTTGGAAAATTTTGAAATCGAGGTATTTCAAAATTTTTGGACATTGGGGTATTTTGGTAATTTTTCCACAAATCGGGTAAATTGTAAAATTTTAATAAATCAGGGATATTTCAAAAGTTGCAAAACTTTAAGGGTTCTTTTGAGAAATTTATTTTCCAAAGACGATGAAGTTGCAAAAATTTTGGAAATTAGGGTCATTTTGGTAATTTTGTAAGTTAGGGGCAATTTTGTAATTTTCCAAAATCAAGGTATTTTGATATTTTACAAATTAGGGTTTTTGAATGTTTATAAAATAATGAAATTTTGGTAAAGTGTTGAGTAGTTGAACATTTTATAAACCAAGGGCATTTTGTAATTTTACCACTAAGGGTATTTTAGTAAATTTGTAAATCGAAATATTTTAGGAAAATTTATAAAATATTCTTTTCAAATCAAGAGGGTAATTTAGAAATTTTAAAATTAGGGTTTCTATAAAATACGGCTAGTCCCTTTCGGGTTTTAGTTATTGGGTTTAGCAGTGACTAAGTCCTCTTGATTAGGGTGAGCAGTTACTTACGCACTGTAGGATTCGAGTAAAGAGGAGGTGAGTCACTAGGACCGCTTAAATACCAAGCTCTTCTTGAATCCACTCCTGACATGCGCACAACAGCCATTCGACACCCTAGCTCGATGACTTAATCATAGGTTTGTTTGATTAGGCATTTAAGTCTTATGTAATTGTTGGGGTAACTAGTCCTAGGGTTCAAGTACTTAATCTCTATTCTACGTTCCATTCCATTTCTACCCTTCTACAAATCATAATATAAATCACACAATGGATAGAAGTACTTACCGGTGGATCATGGGTCGAGACTTAGGTGCCATGCCGGAAAACACCTTATTTTTTCAAAGATAATCATTTGGCTCGCTTTGAAAACGTTTTGGGCCTTAGCCCACAGGCCGAGAGTTTAAAACTGGGCTCTGATACCAAATTGAAACACCCCACACCCGGCCCACGAGAATGGACCGGATCTGGTATGTTCCTAAAGTAAACCGGTTTCAAACATTTTCGTTACTTAGAGAAAATACGTAAAATTTTTAGAAAATGTTGTTGTGAGTTGGGCTTAGGTTGTAAACCCATTTATTTATACTTGTAAACCCATTTAATTAAATACATCCAAAATAGTTCTTAGCATAAAACTTAATAGTAAAGCAAAAATAAAGAGAATCCAATTGGGCCTTACGGCCTTATTACATCAAGTAAAACCCAAAATAAAATAAAAGTAAAAAGTCCAAACTAAATAAAATCTCTGAATGTAGCATGGCCACCTCAACGTCTCACCGCCCGGTCAATCCACTGTTCATCACCGAAAATAGTTCCCACAACGGGTGAGTCAAGACTCAATGTGCACACAATACTAACATTCAACAAATCAGGCACTCATGTTCAAATCATCGGATCCATATAAAAATGAAATTATGATGCAACCCAAACCCAATCCTAATTAGCCATCCACTACACTCCCCGCACTACCTTTGTAATCAGTGGGGACTACTAAGTCGACCCTCCATCCGCTACTCTCCATCAAAGGCATTCGCCCATATACGTTGTGTCTTTAGACACTATAATCAAATTTATACGTTGTGTCATTAGACACTATTGTAACCAAAGTTACCAAATTTCACAATGTGACCGTAGTCAACATATTTTGTTGGTGAGACCGAAGTCAACACCTTCGTTGGTGAGACCGAAGTCAACACCTGTTCTCCCCCTTTCACATAAATCCCGAATGCCCCAAAAATATATATTGTACATAACTAATTTCATGTTCATATACATATATTCGCATGTTATAAAATAACATTTTTCATAATCCTATCAGAAGTAGGAAACGTACCTGGGTACTTTTTGCCACATTTGTGGTACATAGCCACATTCACATTATTATTCATATCATATATTAAAATATTTAGCCATAAAATATCGAAGGATAGTAAGGGTACACACCTGATTTGCTTATTAGATTCCTTGAAATCTCGAAGAACGATCTACCAATCTAGATTTTTACTCCTATATTCGGCCAACCATTAACATATATTAACAAACTTATTTTGCTTAAAAACCAAATCCAAGTAGGATTTGTATTACTTACCTTGTTGCCGAATTAAAAGATTGTAAATCAAATGCCGGAAATTGATAGTTTTCCTTCCTTAAATTGGCTAGCCACTAAATCAGGTAATTATGTCAGTTTCTCACTTTTGAATAAATGGAAAATAATTCCAAATATCAAGAACAAACCTTGGCCGAATGTCCTTACCATACAATTTCCAAATCTGAAGAGGATTCCTTTATATGCCTGCCGAAATTACTATAACTTCATGTGTTAGATCTGATCTAACTTTAATAAATAAAATTTGCCTTTGGCTGATTGTGCCTCACCTTAATTTCCTTGAATCTGAAATCCCGAAACTCTTCCTTTGGTATTCGGCCATGAGACATAAAAAGGGTTATTTCTTAGATCTTGATTAAAAGAATTGGAAGAACAAAAATTAATTGTTCTTACCTTAGATCCTTGATCCTTATATTCTATTTCTTCCTTGCCTAGAGTCACAGGGTTTTGGCTATGGAGATTTAACAGAGATCAAAGAGTGTTTTGGCTCGACAATAGCAAAGGAGAGGAGAAGAAAATAGAAGAAGAAGAAGAGATGGATTTTGCTTAAAGAGAAATTCGGCAAAGAGGGGGAGAGAGCAAGGGATTTTCGGCTACTTGGAAAGATGAGAGAAAAGACCTTGGGTTCTCCGTTTATAGCCAATTTGCTAGGCCAAGAGTCCTTGACTTGGCCACCACTCTCCTTAAGATAATATTATCTCTTTTATTTAAAAGATAAAAGCCTTTAATCCATCCATTATCTCCTCAATTATCTCCTTAGAAAATAATCCTTTATTTATCTCTTATTATTCACATATTTGTGTGAATAAAACTCCTTTATTTATCTCTTATTATTCATATATTTATGTGAATAAAACTCCTTTATTTATCTCTTATTATTCACATATTTATGTGAATAAAACTCCTTTATTTATCTCTTATTATTCACATATTTATGTGAATAAAACTCCTTTATTTATCTCTTATTATTCACATATTTATGTGAATAAAACTCCTTTATTTCTCTTACATATCCAAGTTTCCTAAAATGTTCAAGTTTCCATTTTTGGATCATTTCCAAAAATGTTTAGGTTTCCAAAAATGTCTAAGTTTCCAAAAATGTCTAAGTTTCCAAAAATGTCCATTTCCATTTCCATTTCCATTTCCATTTTCATTTCCATCTCCATTTTCATTTCCATTTTCATTTTCATTTCCATTTTCATGCATTTCTAGGTTTCCAAAAATCATTCCAAATTTATTCCAAAACACATAAAAGATGTCTTTTTGTACAATTAGGCCAAAATGCATAGGCCCTGTTCAGGATGTTACACCCTCATTTGAAGAGAATCGATTATTCGAAGTTGTTCGTAGTTCAGAGCCATTAGCTATTCAGGATTTCCCATCGGGTTGTGAACCGTCAATCGGGGAGAACCGACCAATAGTTGTTGTTCGAGATTCCAAGGGTAAAGATCTAGATCGCTTATCTTTAGTATAGATTTATGTTAAGTATTAATTTTCTAATCAAGCGTGACACGTATCTAGGTATCGACGAGTGGGAAAGTATAGTACTCACCATAATCAGGTGTGTAATTTCACACTTATCTCATAGGTTAGATGTTATACCGTTATTAAGCATTAGACTAATAGTCGCAAAGTTGGTAAAACCGAAAAATGTGGTTTATTAACACTTTAGTGTAAGTGCATGAAATCGGTATTAAAATCGTGAAAGTTAGGAAATCGCCCTTAATGGGCTAATATGATAAAAAGTGATATATGGACCTCATGTGTTAATGGGCCATATTGATAGATTGTTTAATGGGCCGTTTTGATAGATTGCTATATGGGCCGATTTGTTATATTGCTTGATAGGCCAAATTGTGTAATGGGCCAAATTTTAATATGGGCCTGGTGTTGAAATTATCATATGAATAAATTGTTGTGCATTGTATACACATGATTGCATGGGTTGGGATATTTTTATGAAGAGAAGAAGGCTTCGTGCCCAGTTTAAATGGCTTAATGCCTGCGTATTAATGGCCACTGGCCTGTGAAATATTGTATTAAATGGCTTAATGCCTGTGTGTAAATGGCCACTGGCCTACGAATCATTGAATTAAATGGCTTAATGCCTGCGATTGGTGTGTTGGCAGGGTGGGTTGACTCGATCCCCACAGGTGTGCTGGTTGGTACGGGTGGTGTGTAGCAGATGGAAATTTAGGCTTGGTTGGGAATTGCATTTCACATGTATTTTTATTTGCTATATAATTATATTTGTAAATGGGCTCAAGCCCAATTAAATGCTTAAATGGTTTTGGCCCAGTGGACTTGGTAAGTGGGTTACACATTGAGCTCTAAGTAACTCACCCCATTTTCTTACCCTTCTCAGGTAATGATAATTGATGGAGGCTTGGGCTAGGGATGACTTCGTGGGGGCCATACTTCAAATGATGGGTTTTATGAACTTTGAACTACTCTTTAGTATTTTTACTTAAATAATTTTTCAGTTGTGATGTAATAAGGCCTCTGGTATTATTTTTATGGATTTTTATTTGTGGATGGATTTTAATATGTTTTAGATACTAAAAGGGGACTATTTTGAATTTTATAAATGTTTTCTTTAATTTACGTATAAAAAGGGGGTTTTTCTTAAATATCACTAACTCGTAAAGATTTCTGTGAAAACTCTTTTATGAATTTTGTTTTCAAGTTCTTTTTGAATTCTTTTAGACTTCTTTAAAAATGTAACCAATTATTTCTCTAAAATCAAATTATAAACTCTTATATTCTAAAATCATAGATTTCGAATTAACCTCGGATTTTGTTAAACTCCATCTCCAAAATAGTTTTGAAGATCTGCTTTCTTTAAATCATTAGATGACTAAATGTATGTTCAATTTGTGTGGCATGCCAAGACTGGTCTTAACGCATAGACCGGGTTTGGGGTGTTACACAACTTTTTTCATTTTACGCGATTTAGTCCTCGTAATTAAGCACATAATCAGTAAAATTTTCTTATCAAAATTTTCACACAACATCTCTAACATATTATGGACCATGTAATAAAATAAAAATAAACTTTATTTTAGGATTGAATTTATGGCCAATGTTTCAATTTCACTGAAAAAATGTGCCTTACAAAGACAGAAGATTATCCACCCGTGTTTCTCCACGACAGATGAGATGGCTTCAGAATAGCCCATAAATGGGCATCTTAGAAAATGAAATGTTTTTTCGTGCAAAAAGGTTACTTTGAATGTCTGCGGATGCATAGAGGTGGAAGAAGATGGTGTTTGGTGAGCCATCTAAGAGAAAATAGTAATTATAAAATGGAAAAGGTGAGACCTTTACAATTTATGGAGTAAAAAAAACAGAGAATGGTGAAGAAGATGAAACAGAAAATAAGTTAAAAAAAATTGAATCGACTAGGGTAAAACATGAGAGAAAATATAGCAGTGACATAGGGAATAAGATTAACCTGAAATTGTGCTTAACTTGAAATTTTGCTTTGACACAAAAAAAAAAAAGAAAAATTGAGCTGCAAAAGAAAAAATAAAAGAAAAAATTATTAAACTAAAATTAACTAATATATCAAATAGGATGATTTCTACAAACCTTGGCCGTAATGTTCCTACAACAAGAGAAAATAAAAGTTAAGTAAACCTATTGAATAAACTAAACAAAGAAATTGCAGCTCCATGAGGACAGACATGCACTATCTTGAATGGTCTAGACCAACGAGATTTTAATATGTTAGGAAACAATTTATGCCTAGAATTAAATAGTAGGACTTGTTGTCCAGGTGCAATTTCAGTGGCAAAATCTTATTGTCATGCCATCGTTTGGTCTTTTATTTGTACAGCTTACCATTCTCATTAGCTTGTGCTCTGAATTCTTCTATCTTATTCAACTCCAATAGGAAGTTAGTACTAGCAGCACTCAAATCCATATTCAATTTCTTAATTGCCCAATATGTCTTATGTTCAAGTTCAATGGCCAAATAACAGGGTTTCCCATAAACAAGCTTGAAAGATGACATCCCCAATGGTGTCTTGTTTGTAGTTCAATATGCCCACAAAGCTTCATTCAGTCTAGATGACCAATCTTTGCAGGTAGGATTGACTACCTTCTCCAGAATTTGTTTAATCTCTCTATTAGAGACTTCAGCTTGTCCATTTGTCAGGGAAGGGTATACCGTGAAATTTTATGTTGCCATACCCATTCAAAGCATTAGCAACTAATTTGTGGTCAAGGTGTGAACCTTCATCACTGACTAGAGCATGAGGGGTTCCAAACCTTGTAAAAATATTTTTATGTAAAAATTTCAGTACCGATTTGGTATCATTCATTGGTATACCAACAGCCTCAACCCACTTGGAAACATAATCAACAGCTACAAGTATGTATACATTTCCCCAAGAAGGTGGAAATGGACCCATAAAATTGATTCTCCATACGTCAAATAGTTCCACTTCTAAAATAGTTTGCAAGGGCATTTCATACCTCATCGATAGATTTCCAATTCTTTGACAACGATCGCAAGCTTGAAAAAATTCATGAGCATCTTTAAACATTTTTGGACAATAAAAACCAGATTGGAGAACTTTTGTAGCAGTTCTCATGCCATCAAAATGTCCTCCATACGGTTCTAAATGACAATGATATAAAATACTTTGAATCTCATTATCTGGAACACACCTCCAAATTATTTGGTCTGCACAATGTTTGAAGAAAAATGGATCATCCCAATAATACTACTTGGCATCATGGATAAATTTCCTTCATATTTGATTGGTGACCTCAGGTGGAAACAATCCACTAACCAAAAAATTTATGATATTGGCATAGCACGATAATTCCATGGCAACTAACAGTTGCTCATCTAGGAAATCATATTGAATGTGTTGAATATTACTGTCTTCATTTCCTACTTCAATTTGAGACAAGTGATAAGCCAATTGATTTTATATGCCTTTCCTATCTCATATTTCTAGATCAAATTCTTGCAATAGTAATATCCATCGAATTAATCTGGGCTTGGCGTCTTTCTTGGTTACCAAGTACTTAATAGCAGAGTGGTCCGTATAAACCGTAACTTTGGTGCCTACTAAATAAGCTCTAAATTTGTCAAAGGCAAATACCACACCTAACAGCTCCTTCTCGGTAGTAGTATAATTTAGTAGTGAATCTATCAATGTATAGCTTGCATAGTAGATAGCATGAAATATGATAAATCGTAATATATACATAATTTAATCCCATATTTGGCATACTTTTGGATGATTTATCCCTTGAATTGTGGAATTCGATGCTCCTAATCCTTTAATTTCATGTTTTATACTTAGGTGAGCATAGGAGGATGAAAAGAACGAGAAATGGGCCAAAAACAGATAAATTGGGCCAAAGTGAGAAATTAACACGGCCTGGAGTTCACCACACAGTCGTGCCACTTTAGCAGACTCGAACACGACCTGGGCTCGATTCATACCGGCGTGCCACACTGGCGTGTCCCTGCCGTGACCCGTTTTAATTTTACACGAAAAAGGTTACTTAGAGGTGAAGAAAGACATTTCGAAGCCTATATAAACACCCTAAGTGTGACCTAAAAGAAGGAAGCCAAAGGAGGCGAAGCAAGAGAGGGCTGAATATAGGGAATTACTTGAAGAATGCAAGTTGATCCATCTCAAGAAGCCAAAATCACGCTCAAGAATGAGGATCTTCCCTTTAATTCCTTTAGGGGTTTTAGGGTTTTTCTTTATGTTTTATTATTTAAATTCTTCTAAGATGTATTCTTTTATGAACATGAACTAAACCCCTCAAATACCTGAGGGGGATGAAACCTAAAATAGATCTTATTATTATTTTCTAAACTGTATGATAAATACTTGATTTGTAATTATGTGTTCTTAATTTTTTTTTTTAATATTTTAGCATATTGATTCAAGTATTGATGTGCTTATTCAGAGGAGAAAAATTCCCTGTCTAAGAGTAGATCTAGCATAATTAAGCGGAGTTGATCACACTCCTAGAGATAGGACGACGAAAATCTACCAGATTAGGGTCAAACCTAATATGAGAGTCCATAGGTCTAGTTTATGTAACACTAGAGGTTTTAATTAGAAAGATTTTTCAATTAATCAACCTAGGGTTAGACGTTAGTAGCCTCGAAAAAGGTATTAATATAAATTAGGGAATTATACGGATCAGGTCAAGTGAATAAATCGTCTGGTTCAGAGTTAAATAACAAGTGAAGTCTACGTGGATTCTTCCTTGGGTATTGTCTTGATCAATTAATTTTCCCAAAAGTAATTTCCCAATTCGTTCTTTGTGTCTTGGCATCCTTAGCTTAGTAATTAGTTAGATAAAATCCCATTAAAAACAAAGTTAGTACTAGTACTTTTGCTTCCTTTGGGTTCAACATTTCAGTCTTGCCACTAAGCTATAGTACTATTCGATAGGTGCGCTTGCCTCAATCGTGGTGATAGTTAGTTTCTAGGCTCGATCATTCATTATATAAATAATAAAACTCTCAGATCATGATCAAAATACCTTGTCCTTTCTTTGCCTAAGTATTGCCCCTACAGCAAAATCACTAGCATCATAAATAAGTTTGAAAGGTAAATTCCAATCTGGTGCTATGACTATTGGTGTTGTGACTAGTCGCTTTTTTAATTCCTCAAATGCTTGTAAGAAAGACTCATCAAAATTGAAAGATATATTATGTTCTAACAATGTACACAAGGTTTGGATATTTTCAAAAAATCTTTGATAAATCGTCAATAGAATCCTGAATGGCCAAGAAAACTATGAATACCTGTAACAGTGGAGAGTGGTAACAGTTTCTCGATAACCTCAATTTTTTCTTTTTCGATAGTAATCCCTTACTACAAAATTTTATGTCCTAGAAAATGCCTTCACAGACCATGAATTGGCATTTCTCCCAATTGAGAACAAGGTTGGTTTCTTCACACCGATAAAGAACTAACTCCAGATTTTTTAAAGAGTATTCAAAAGCATAGCCAAAGATCGAGAAGTCGTCCATAAAAACTTCTAAAAAATTTTCCACTGTGTCTAAAAATATTAACATCATGCAACGCTGAAATGTTGCAGGGGCATTGCATAATCTAAATGGTATTAATCGGAATGGAAAAGTTTCATAAGAACATGTGAATGTGGTTTTCTCTTGATCAGTAGGAGCTATGATAATCTGGTTGTACCCTAAATAACCATCTAAAAAAAATAGAAGGCTTTCCCCGCTAATCTATCTAACATTTGGTCGATAAATGGCAGAGGAAAATGGTCCTTCCTTGTTGCTTTGTTGAGTTTTTGATAGTCCATACAAACCCTCCATCCCGTGACAGTACGAGTAGGAATGAGTTTGTTATTATCATTACTTACCACGGTGACACCCCTTTTTTTAGGTACACATTGAACAGGGCTCACCCAAGAACTATCAGAAATTGGGTATATAATTCCAGCATCTCACCATTTGATAATCTATTTTTTGAAAACTTCCTTCATAATAGGATATAGTCTTCTCTGCTGCTCGATAGATTTACCATGGCAATCATCTAGTAATGTCTTATGGATGTAGATTCACATTCCATAATAATAAAATCTATTAGAAAAATAAATTTGCCAACTCTTACCAACTCATCTTTAATTTTACCTTCTGGATGTGCATATGAATGATCAACTAATTACAATGTGACAGTTGTAGGTCTCGCCTTCACTATTCTCAACTTCCTAAAAACAGACATAGGCATTAGATTTATACTTGCACCTAAGTCACATAATGCTTTGGCAATTTGTCCCACTTGATTTTCTAAAGCTCTTAAAGGTGTAGCTTGAATTTGACTGATAGCATCGTTCTTGGTCATGTATTCATTCAAAAGAGCTTTCATAGATGAAGAACTCAAAGCTAAATTTTGCTGAGCACTTTTTCGTGGCATGGACTGATTGTATCTAGGTGGTGCACTCGTAACATTCTGTCAAATGGCATTGCTGGAATTTCTCACCCCTTGATTACTCCAACTGAAATTGGGATGTTGCTTCCACCCCAGATTATATGTGTTGGAGTATGGGTTGCTGTTAATCGATGAAAATTTCTCATATAATAAACTGAGGTTGGGTTCGATGGGCATTCATCAAAAACATGATCTTCTTTGCAATAAACACATGCTAATTCAGCTGCTTTCTTTTCTTGCAATGTAGCTAGTCTTTTCAGTGTTTTAACCATATTCGTTAAAGATAAAACCTGAGCTGTTAGGGAAGTAATTGCATCATGTTTCATTGCTCCAGCAACTCTTCTGTCAATCCTACTCTTGTAGTGGGGTATTGATAATCATTGTTTGCAATCCTCTCTAGAATTTCATATGCCTCATTATATGATTTATCAAGCAAAGTCCCATTGTCAGATGTGTCAACCACCATCCTTGTATGTGCATTCAATCCATTGTAGAACATTTCCATTTGCGTTCAATGTTGAAAACCATTCATTGGACATTTTCTAATTAACTCCTTAAATCGCTCCTATGCTTCATATAATGTTTCATCCTCAGATTATTGAAAGGACATAATATCGTTTCTCAATTTGACATTCATGTTTAGAGGATTATATCTTAGTAGAAACCTTTGACAAAGTTCATTCCAAGATGCCACCGTAACTAATGGCAATGCATTTATGTAACAGCCCGATTTAGGGCCTAGTCAAAATAGTGGTGCGAGGCCACGAATCTGAGGTAAATTTATTAGTTTTTAAGGTTTTTGCCATGTTTGCATGCTAGTGTGAAAAGTTTCATGAAGCAATTTTGTTAAATTGAGGTTAAATGGTCCATTAGGACTAAATTGAAAAAGTTGCAAAATATGAGTTTCTAGAAGCTTTTTGTATGAAATAGCTTTAGAATGTTAATTAGAAGTCCTTAAATAGCAATTTTCCCAAATTATAATTTTTGAACAAAAATGGACATGAGTTAGTAAAATGTGAAAATTTTAAGAGAAGGGTATTTTGGTCATTTATTAATTAAATGATTAAAATAGGAAAAATATTATAAAAATCTCATTCATCTTCTTCCTTGGTGCTGAAAATTTGAAGAACCCCATAGCTAGGGTTTGTTTATTTTTCAAGCTTGCTAGTAAGTTCATCTTAGCCTCGTTTTTAATATTCTTCGTATTTTTAAATTTCTCGTATTATGAATTAGCTATTTTTAGCTATAAAATGAGCTAAGACGCATGTTCAAAAATCTACCCATGAATGATATGCTTGTAAAATGATGTTTTATGGAAGATTATGAGAGTTTGATGTTAGATAAACATCTTTTCCTAAGTGAATTTCCTGAAAAATTTTAGTATGGATTAATTTGTAATAGTTATGAAATTTGTCATTCATGATAGAAATATTGAGAATTGATGATTGTTATAGTAGAGAAAATGAATCAGCTAAGGATGACATTTAAGAAAGTTGAATGAAAATCACTTTACGAGCCTTGGGGAAAAAGAGTAATTATGAGAAAGTTTAGGGGGGAAATGGTAATTTTGCCATAGTATGATTTATGAGTCCATTTAGTTATTATGAGTATTAAATGAGTTAAATTATTATTATAGATCAGGAAAAATAAAGCCCGGATCAAAATTGAGGCAAGAACAAAGTCAAGGACTAAATTGTAATATCTACAGACATTTTGTATATTGATGTAAGTTTGTATGATTTCTAAGCTTTATGATTACTATCATTGATTTGCTTAGTATAATGTACATTATTACCGTAGAAATGCTCAATACTATGTTAAATAAAGAAATCAATGAGATTAAGCATAAGAAAGTCCCGATTGAAGTTGAATTACTTAGGAAACTCGATCTACCACATGAGATGAGAAAGCCCGTATAAGACCAAGCCAAGGCATGCCATCGGCAATCAAGCAAGTTATCATGTAAGTTTAAGACAAGTCTTGGCATTGAAGAGTTATTATGAGATGAAGACCCATGTAAGTTCAAGCCAAGGCATGGCATTGGTGAGAATCAAGGAAGATTTCATGTAAGTCCAAGCCAAGGCTTGGCATTGACCAGTTCATGAGTAAAGATACCAAATAAGACCATGTCAAGACATGGAAATGGCAAGTTCCCAAGGGAACACACAAGGAAGACTTTGAGTAAGTCCATGTCAAGACATGGCCTCAATACAAAGATGAGAGATCCCATGTAAGACCATATCGAGGATATGGCTTTGGCATCGAGTTATATGTGGGATGAGATTTCGTATCCTTGTCATCGGGCAAAATGAGTAAAGAGTAAATGAGAAAATAAGAAAGTTAAGTAAGTAAAGCTATCATTAAAGAATGCTAGTTAAAGCTAACTAAGAGTATTATTCATGTTATGAATGATGAAGTTAAGATTATGCTTGTAATATTCGAGATTCGGGGGTTTAGCATATTTTAATTTGTATATGTGTGTTAATGCGCTCTGCATGTTGGTTAAAAGTGTTTGGGGGTTTCGGGAAACCTTGGGCTTTGGTAGAAGTCATAGGAAAATTTTTGTTCTAACCTGAGTTAGGGGGAGCTAGGGGAGCTAAGCCTTAAGGACATTAGTGTGGGATTTATGACACAAGAAGTGAGGTGGTGGAGTGGCATGGGACGCTACCTAAGGTGCAGGGGAGGTTGCGTCAACAAGGGGTTTTAGGAAAGGAGGTTCGAGTCATGCAGACAACAAGGGAGTGTTGTTTATTTTGCTTTTTGCGTCAAGAGAGGGGGAAGGTGTTGGACGGCATTTGGACTTTGAAGGGATGACGGTGGACTTGGTCTAAGTGTTTGGATTGAAGGAAGAAACCTTTTTGAGGAGTTTGACTCATTCAAATGAGTTTGAATGAGTGGTGATGAGGGAAAATAGGAGGAAAATAAGGGATAGGGGGTGAGGTTGAAGAGTTGGCCGAATGTGGGGCTTTGTGGGGTGGCAAATTCGGTTATGTAAGGGGAAATAGGTGCCAAAAGTGTCTTTGAGTGTGTGTCCATCTTTTTGTTTCTACTTTAGTTCTACTTGCCGAAATTGTTAGTCAAAAGAATTCTAACTTTTTCCTCTCTTTTCTTTGAAGCAAGAAACCGAAAATTGAAGTAACCATTTGGGCATTTTTGTGCGTTTTGGGTGATTGCCAAATTCTTCTAGTCTCCTTCTATTCTCCTTTTCTTTCTCTCTTCTTTTCTTAATTCTTAAAGGCCGAAATACTTCTTGTCAGTAGCCAAAAGTGGCCGAACCTACAAGGGTAGGGCCGTCGACTACTTTCTTTTAGTCTCTTCAAGCAAGCGTTGATGGTAAGTACCTTTCTCTTAGCAATCGATTTTTATCTCTTCTTCATTGGTGGTAAAAACCGAATGGTTGGCCTTGGTTATTTGGGATGGCTGAACCTTAGTAGGGCCTTGATTTTGTGTTTCTTTCATGTGTAGCCAAAGGAAGGAAGCGCTAAGGATCTCTTGGGTTCGATTGCATAAGGTAAGGGGGTCTAGATGTTTGGCCAAAGGCCATATTGTCTATTAAGGTTGGCTGATTCTGACTATGGTCTTTTAGGGGCAGTTCGACGAGTGGGAAGCAAAGCAAAAGCCTTCGGGTTATCAGGTGTGTGATTAATTCATGATTCCCGGTTATATAAAACATTTGTATGTGTTATAAGTGTGATAACTAATGCAGTGGCAGTAATGAGATAGATACCCTTAGTGGGTATGTCGATAATCAGGTCAGTGTTAAATGACGATAAAACTGTGGTTATTGTTGTATATATGTGCAGTATGTTTGATTAACATGTCCATGCATTATTTCATCATATCACTATCGTATGTTGCATAATCATGGGGCGGGATTTGTATATTTGAAAGAAGGACAGGGTGTGCATTTATGTACGTGGTTTAGTGATGGCTACGAGCCTTACATAGATTGATGATCGGCTTAGTGCCTCATCATGGTTGGTATCGACTCTGTGCCATATCATGGTTGGTGATGGCTATGTGCCTCATCGTGGATTGACTTTGACTACGGTCACGTTGTGAATTATTTTGTGACTTGATCACGTGGATCAGTTGCTCGACCACTTGATGGATGGCATGACTTGCCGTATTGATGTGTAGAGGTTGGAGGGTCGATTTAGTAATCCCCTGGTGTGTGGTGGTTGGATACAGGGGTGTGTAGAGGATGGACACTAGGCTGGGTTGGGTGTATTTTGCATTATTCTCTATTATGTGGATTGGTGTAGTTTTGGGCTAAGCCCATACGTGGAAATTTGTGGACTAATTACACACTGAGTCGGTTGACTCACCCAAATTTTTACCAAACAATGCAGGTGATTCGTGAAGTTTGGACCGGGCTTGGATGGGATTCGAGATGGCCATGCAGACGCGGTCTTTATATTTAGAAACATATACTTTTAATTTCGGTTTAATTGGGTTGTTTTATTGTAATATGGCCATTTAACTATTTTGGGTTTTCATTATGGTTTATGCTAGACTAGACATGAATTAGTAATTGCTAACAATTTCAAATAATGACATTTGATGATTTTAAAAACTTAACTAAGGTTTTCTAATTGAGATTCTCATAATTACTCGGATTCTTTTAAAGATTTCAAAAGGACTCGTTTCCAACTAACCTTAAACTTCAAATTGTTTTTCAAATGAAACGTCACTCTAAGAATTTGAATCCTATTTTAAAACCTAATCATTAGGGATTTAGATTAGCACTTGTTTTCATGCCGACCCTAACACTGCTACAAGCAAGTTTTATCATCACTTAGCCGATTTCAACCTAAGGCTTTTCAGTAGCATTCTGAATTTGGCCGTAGTGTTTTGGGCAGGTTTGGAGTGTTACAAATTGGTATCAGAGCCCAGATTCTACACTCAGCCTATGGATTTTTAAAGCCCATAAATGTTTTTATTTTGTGTTTTAGTGGGTCAAAGAAAAATTTTCAGGAAAAAGGGTTTTGTGCAGCATGGCACTCGAATCGTCCGGCCCGAACTCCACCAGGTAAGTACGCCTAATTATTGTATGATTGTATGTGGGTATTACGGGATCGTAGATTAGTAGATTAGGAGTTGATGAACCCTAGGATTAGCTTACCCCAACACGAGGTACATAAAATTTAAAGCCTAATCAAACAAACACATGAGTAAGTCACCGAGTTAAGGGTGTGGCAACCTGCTGTGTGCATGTCTAGGATTGGATTAGGAGGGGAGCTTGGTATTTAAGCAGTCCTAGTGACTCACCTCCTCGTCGCTCGAATCCTACTTGGTACGTAGTGACGGTTCACCCTGACCCAGAGGACTTATTCACCGGCTAAACTGGATAACTAAAACCTGGAAGGGATTAACTACATTGTTTTATAAAACCTTAGTTTTAAAAGTCACCGAACTATCCCTTTGATTTGTAAAAGCAATTTTGGGTTTGAAAAAAAAAATTCAGAATATTCCTGGTTTGTAAAATTACTAAAATACCCTCCATTTACAAAACTCTTATATTACTCTCAACTTTTATCAAAATATTCTTGTTTTGCAAAAATACCAAAAACCCCTATTTTGCTAAATATCAGGATACCCTAATTTGGAAAATTACCAAAATACCCCTATAGGACAAATTACAAAAATACCCTTGGGCTGGAACGGATGAAAATGTTTGAGTGGTGAATGTGTGTAGTAGGTACTACTGAATGGATGAGATTCTCTGAATTAGGGTAGAAAGCTTGAAACGAAAACCCTAAAATGATCGAAAGAACTACCACTAAACTTCTTCACATAAAACTTGTTCGTCAGTAATCAGTGGAACAAAAACTAATGCATAAAACTTTTTAAAGCATATTAAATCACGAATGTAGACATGAGTTCTAGGGGACGTGGTCGTAATGTGCGAGGGCGTGGTAGAGGCAGAATGACTGTGTCAGAACTAGTTGGGTCTGGTCAGGGTTTCGAAAATAAAGCACCGCCAACGGCTATAGAGGCAAAATTTCAAGAGCAGACAGGAGGAGATGACGCAGTATTGCAAGCTATGCTGTGAGTTTTAAAGCGAGTGGCTGGTGCAAGTATGGGAAATAGGGCTCGAAAGTCAGTAGCTGAGAGACTTAGAGTGAATGGAGCTGAGGTTTTTAGAGGAGCGTCGGGAGTAGCTCCAAATGTGGCAGAGTATTGATTAGAGGCAGTCAAAAGGATCATGGACGATTTGGATTTCACTGCTGAGGAAAAGCTAAAAGGTGTTGTTTCATTGCTCCGGGACGAGGCTTACCAATGGTGGCTCACAGTCAGGGAAGGTACCCCTATGGACCGAATGGACTGGGGTTATTTTAAGATCAAGTTTGAGGGAAAGTACGTAGGAGCTAGTTATGTGGGCCTTACAGGAAGGCGTTCCTCAATTTAGTGCAAGGTGGCAAGTCAAGAGTCGAGTCGAGGCGAGAATTCGCGATTGAGTCGGTATGCTCGGGGCATCGTGGCTACTGATTATGAGAGGTGTGTCCGATTTGAAGATGGATGAGAGATGAGTCATGAGTCTTGATTGCTCCATGAGAGAGGGGACTTTCTTTGTTCTAGTAGAAAACTTCGGATAGCTGAGGAGGACAAGAGGACTGAGAGACAGAACAGGGATAGAGATAAAAATTGAAATAAGAGGAGTTTTGGGCCGTCAGCATCATCTGGGGGTTTCTAGAAAAGACCAAGGGTTGAGAATTCTATTCGTGCACCGATACCAGGTGCCGAGAATCAGAGTCGTCCATGTGCTAAATGCGGGAGAGCTCATGTAGGAGAGTGCTGGGGACAGAGTAAGGAATGTTTCTGGTGTGGGTCCAAGGCTCATTTGGTTAGGAATTGTCCTTAGGAGATGGAAAGGGCTCGGACAGTAGGCCAGGGATATGTGCAGCCGGGCAAAGGTAGTCAGTAGGCAACGAGGGGTCGTGGCTCGAACCATGGAGGGAATGGTTTCGGCCGAGGTCGTGAAGCACCAAGCGGAGGTCTTTGGGGGTCAGTCTTGAGACGACCGGGGTTGGTTTATGCGACCAGCGTCGCGAGGAGGATCGCCGGATGTAATCACTGCGTTCTTCTTGGATTACCCTTTATTGCTTTAATAGACATCGGGTCAACTCTTTCTTATATTGCTAGTGAAATATCTGGAACTCTGAATGTAAACTTTGAGGTTGTAGTAGATAAACTCTTTAAGGAATTGCCTTTAGAGGTTCAGGGAGTGAAGCTTCCGGCTGATTTAATAGAACTACCATTCAGGGAGTTTGACATAATATTAGGCATGGACTGGCTGGTGAGGTATCATGCGAATCTGGACTGTACTACTAAGCGTATGTCGTTGAAAATTTTTGATGACAAAGAGATTGTAGTGATAGGGGAACGGAAAAACTACTTGTCGAAAGTAGTGTCTACTCTTAAGGCAGAGAAGATGGTGAGGAAATGATGTGTGGCTTTTCTGATGCTTGTTAGTGCCTTTGAGGCTAAGGGAGCAGCGGTAGGTGAGGTTAGGCCAGAGAAAGAGTTTGGGGATGTTTTTCAGGAGGAACTGTCGGGGTTGCCTCCAGATCGCGAGGTGGAATTTGGGATTGATTTGTTGCCAAGTACAGCGCCAGTATCTATCGCTCCGTACAGAATGGCACTAAAGGAGTTGGTTGAGCTCAAGGCTCAGATCTAGGAGTTACTTGATCGTGGGTTTATCCGACCCAGTGTGTCTCCGTGGGGAGCACCGGTCTTATTCGTAAAAAAGAAGGATGAGTCTATGCGGATGTGCATAGACTATCGACAGCTGAATAAGCTGACGATCAAAAATAAGTACCAGCTGTCGAGGATAGACGACTTGTTTGATCAGCTTAAAGGGGCTGCAGTATTTTCAAAAATAGATCTAAGGTCGGGATACCACCAACTCAAGGTAAAGGAAGTGGATATCCATAAAATAGCTTTTCAGACTCGATACGGGCATTATGAATTCCTAGTGATGCCATTCGGGTTGACGAACGCCCCAGCTGCGTTCATGGATATGATGAATCGGGATTTCCAACCCTACCTGGATCGATTCATCGTTGTGTTCATAGACGACATCCTGGTGTATTACAAGTCTGAGGAACATGATGAGCATCTCCGGGTGGTGTTGCAAGTGTTAAGGGAAAAGAAGTTGTATGCCAAATTGACAAAGTGTGAATTACGGTGAGGAGGTTACTTTTACGGGTCATGTGGTGTCTGCGGAAGGGATAAGGGTAGATCCCAGGAAGATTGAGGCGTTGTTAGATTGGAAACCACCTAGGTCGGTGGCAGAGGTTCGCAGCACCTTTGAAGAAATTGTTGAGAAAGGAGGTACCTTTCGTGTGGACGGACAAGCAGCAGGGAAGTTTTGAGAGATTGAAGAAGGTTTTGACTGAAGCTTCGATTTTAATTCAGCCTGAGGTAGGAAAGGCTTTGTGGTGTATTGTGATGCTTCTCACACGAGATTAGGATACGTTCTGATGCAAGAAAGGAAGGTTGTTGCCTATGCATCTCGACAGTTAAGGCCTCATGAGGTTAATTACCCGACGCATGACC
This sequence comes from Gossypium rotundifolium, assembly GCA_025506655.1. Classification (NCBI taxonomy): domain Eukaryota; kingdom Viridiplantae; phylum Streptophyta; class Magnoliopsida; order Malvales; family Malvaceae; genus Gossypium; species Gossypium rotundifolium. The sequence continues at coordinate 107,620,611 of CP106725.1, forward strand.
TGGAGTTGGCTGTTGTGGTTTTTGCGCTAAAGGTGTGGAGACACTACTTATATGGAGAGAAGTCGTGATCTATACGTACCACAAGAGTCTTAAGTATCTATTGACCTAGAAGGACCTGAATCTGAGACAGCGAAGGTGGGTGGAGTTGTTGAAAGACTATGATTGTTCTATAAAGTATCACCCGGGCAAGGCGAATGTGGTGGCAGATGCCCTAAGTCAGAAAGTAGTGCCAGATCTGAGGGCGACATGTATAATGACGAAAGTTTGCTAGCTGAGTTACAAGTAAAGCCGACTTGGTTGAGTCAGGTGAAAGAAAGACAGTTGGTAGACGATGATCTAAGTGCTAAGCTACGACAAATACAGGATGGGGAATTGGAAAGTTATGGTGTGAACAGTGACAGAGTGTTGTGTTTCAAGGATAAGGTCTGTATGCCAAAGGATGAAGAGCTTAGGCAGATGATTCTTCAGGAATCGCATGGTAGCCCTTATGCTATGCATCCTGGAGGAAGCAAGTTATACAGAGATCTACGGGATTAGTTTTGGTGGCCTGGTCTTAAGCGGGAAGTTACAGAGTTGGTAGGGAAGTGTTTAACGTGTTAGCAAGTCAAGGCTGAACACCAGGTACCTTCGGGGTTACTTCAGCCGGTAAAGATTTCGTAGTGGAAGTGGGAGAGAATCACCATGGACTTCGTTAGTGGGCTTCCCCTTACGCCTACTAAGAAAGACTCGGTATGGGTAGTAGTAGATCGGTTGACAAAGTCTGCACATTTCATCCCAGTGCGGGTTGATTATTCTTTGCAGAAGTTGGCGAAGCTGTATGTGGCAGAAATTGTGAGACTGCATGGAGTGCTGGTGTCAATCATCTCGGATAGGGACTCTAGGTTTATGTCTCAGTTTTGGAAGGCACTACATCTGGCATTAGGCACTAGGTTAGACTTCAGTACGGCATTTCATCCACAGTCGGACGGCCAGTCTGAGCAAGTAATCCAAGTATTAGAGGATATGTTGAGGGGATGTATGATAGATTTCAGATTGCCTTTAGCAGAATTTGCATATAATAACAGCTATCAAGCGAGTATTCGGATGGCACCGTATGAAGCGTTGTATGGACGAAAGTGTCACACACCTTCATGTTAGACAGAATTGGAGGAACGTCAGGTGCTGGATCCAAAGATTGTAGCAGAATCCGAAGAAAAGGTTAAGGTAATTCGGGCACGGTTGAAGGAGGCATCTGATAGGCAAAATTCATATGCAGATCTTAAGAGAAAAGAGATAGAGTTTGCAGTAGGTGACTATGTGTTTTTAAAGGTTTCACCGTGGAAGAAGGTAATGAGATTTGGTCGCAAGGGAAAGCTGAGTCCCAGGTTTATAGGGCCTTATCAGGTTTTGAAACGGGTTGGACTAGTGGCATATCAATTGGAGTTGCCTTCGGAGTTAAAGTAGTTGCATGATGTATTCTATGTCTCGATGCTACGTTGTTACCGATTGGATCCATCCCATGTGGTTCCAGTTGAAGAAGTGGAGATGAGACCAGACATGTCCTACGAGGAAGAACCAATTCAGATTTTGGAGTGGGATGTGAAAGTCTTGCGTAGGAAATCAGTTCCTTTAGTTAAGGTGTTCTGGCGTAACCATGGATCGGAGGAAGCTTCGTGGGAGCCAAAGGAAGCAATGCGATAGCAATACCCTCACTTATTTTGATCAGGTAATTTCGAGGCCGAAATTATTTTTAAGGGGGTAAAACTGTAATATATGAGATTCGGGGGTTGAGCATATTTTAATTTGTATCTATGTGTTAATGCGCTCTGCATGTTGCTTGGAAGTGTTTGGGGGTTTTGGGAAACCTTGGGCTTTGGTAGAGGTTATAGGAAAATTTTTGTTCTAACCTAAGTTAGGGGGAGCTAGGGGAGCTAAGCCTTAAGGACATTAGTATGGGATTTATGACACAAGAAGTGAGGTGGTGGAGTGGCATGGGACGCTACCTAAGGGGTTTCAGGGAAGGAGGTTCGAGTCACGCAGACAACAAGGGAGTGTTGTTTATTTTGCTTTTTGCGTCAAGAGAGGGGGAAGGTGTTGAACGGCATTTTGACTTTGAAGGGATGAGGGTGGACTTGGTCTAAGTGTTTGGATTGAAGGAAGAAACCTTTTTGAGGACTTTGACTCATTCAAATGAGTTTGAATGAGTGGTGATGAGAATAGGAGGAAAATAAGGGATAGGGAGTGAGGTTGAAGAGTTGGCCAAATGTGGGGCTTTGTGGGGTGGCAAATTCGGTTATGTAGGGGGAAGTAGGTGCCAGAAGTGTCTTTGAGTGTGTGTCCATCTTTTTGTTTCTCCTTTAGTTCTACTTACTGAAATTGTTAGTCAAAAGAATTCTCCCTTTTTCCTCTCTTTTCTTTGAAGTAAGAAACCGAAAATTGAAGTAACCATTTGGTCATTTTTGTGCATTTTGGGTGATTGTCGAATTCTTCTAGTCTCCTTCTATTCTCTTTTTCTTTCTCTCTTCTTTTCTTAATTCTTACAGGCCAAAATACTTCTTGTTAGTAGCCGAAAGTGGCCGAACCTACAAGGGTAGTGCCGTCGACTACTTTCTTTTAGTCTCTTCAAGCAATCATTGGTGGTAAGTACCTTTCTCTTAGCAATCGATTTTTATCTCTTCTTCATTGGTGGCCGAAACCGAATGGTTGGCCTTCATTATTTGGGATGGCCGAACCTTAGTAGGGACTTGATTTTGTGTTTTTTTCATGTGTAGCCAAAGGAAGGAAGCGCTAAGGATCTCTTAGGTTCGATTGCATAAGGTAAGGGGGTCTAGATGTTCAGCCAAAGGCCATATTGTCTATTAAGGTTGGCCGATTCTGACTATGGTCTTTTAGGGGCAGTTCGACAAGTGGGAAGCAAAGCAAAAGCCTTCGGGTTATCAGGTGTGTGATTAATTCGCGATTCTCGGTTATATAAAACATTTGTGTGTGTTATAAGTGTGATGACTAATGCAGTGGCAGTAATGAGATGGATACCCTTAGTGGGTATGTCGATAATCAGGTCAGTGTTAAATGATGATAAAACTGTGGTTATTACTGTATATATGTGCTGTATGTTTGATTAACTTGTTCATGCATTATTTCATCATATCACTATCGTATGTTGCATAATCATGGGGCGGGATTTGTATATTTGAAAGAAAGACAGGGTGTGCATTTATGTATGTGGTTTAGTGATGGCTACGAGCCTCACATGGATTGATGATAGGCTCAGTGCCTCATCATGGTTGGTATCGGCTCTGTGCCATATCGTGGTTGATGATGGCTATGTTCCTCATCGTGGATTGACGTTGACTACAGTCACGTTGTGGATTATTTTGTGACTTGATCACGTGGATCAGTGGCTCGACCACTTGCTGGATGGCATGACTTGCCGAATTGGTGTGTAGAGGTTGGAGGGTCGATTTAGTAATCCCCTGGTGTGTGGTGGTTGGATACGGGGGTGTGTAGAGGACGGACCCTAGGCTGGGTTAGGTGCATTTTCCATTATTCTCTATTATGTGGATTGTGTGGTTTTGGGCTAAGCCCATGCGTGGAAATATGTGGACTAATTACACACTGAGTCGGTTGACTCACCCAAATTTTTACCAAACAATGCAGGTGATTCGTGAAGTTTGGACCGGGCTTGGATGGGATTCGAGATGGTCATGCAGACGCGGTCTTTATATTTAGAAACATATACTTTTAATTTTGGTTTAATTGGGTTGTTTTATTATAATATGGCCATTTAACTATTTTGGGTTTTCATTATGATTTATGCTACACTAGACATGAATTAGTAATTGCTAACAATTTCAAATAATGACATTTGATGATTTTAAAAACTTAACTAAGGTTTTATAATTGAGATTCTTGTAATTACTCGGATTCTTTTAAAGATTTCAAAAGGACCCGTTTCCAACTAACCTTGAACTTCAAATTGTTTTTCAAATGAAACGTCACTCTAAGAAATTGAATCCTATTTTAAAACCTAATCATTAGGGATTTAGATTAGCACTTGTTTTCATGCCGACCCTAACACTGCTACAAGCAAGTTTTATCATCACTTAGCCGGTTTCAACCTAAGGCTTTTCAGTAGTAGCATTCCGAATTCGGCCGTAGTGTTTTGGGTCGGGTTTGGGGTGTTACAATGCTTACCATGACAGAGTATGTTAATCTATATGATTAAGTGATATAGGTACCTCGTTTACTTCACGAGCATGAGACTAGTAAGTGTCATGAGATATATAAGAATCAGTATGAGTAAGTAAGCTTAAATAGATAAAATTTATGATGATATTGTGTATGCCAAATAGTTTATGTTAGCTAAGTATGTTGCTTTGTACATCATATGAAAACTTACTAAACTAAATGCTTACGTCTTTAATTCTTTCTTTCCATGTAGTTTCGTCAAGCTAATCTCGTAGATCATCGTCATCAGAGCTCGAAGCACACTATCAGTCGCTATTTGGTATAGCCAAGCTGTTTATATTAAGTATGGCATGTATAGGAAGTATTTCATTTTTAGAATATGTCTTAAAAAGGGCAAATGTATGGGCCATCAAGTCTATTATCATTTTGTATATGGCTAAGTGATTGGCCAAAATTGACTAAGTATGTATGTTTATTGATATCAATGAAGCATGTAGTATTATTCATGAAAGATGTAGTATTTGAGTTGTTGAACTGAGTATGAGATTGATCTTTTTTTCAGGGTGGTAATTGGATTGGTAAATAGCCTCTAAGTGCCCACACGGATAGACACACGGGCGTGTGTCTAGGCTGTGTGTTCCTTCATGTTAGTGTCTTAAGTTAGAATAGACTACGGGTAAATCCCACGGCCGTTTGTTTAGGCCGTGTGTTACACAGAGCCAGAACATAGGCGTGTGCCCCAGGCCGTGTGAATAAGTCAGTATATCAAGGTATAGCACACGGTCTAAGTCCACGGGCATGTCAAGGTCGTGTGAAATTAGTCAGTGTCAACCACGGTTGGAAGGCACGGGCATGTCTTAGGGGCACACGGGCGTGTCCCAAGCCACATGGGCGTGTGACCCCTGTTTAGAGGAAAAGTTCCCGTTTGAATTTCAAAAGTTCCCAGATATGGGTTTAAGGCCTCATAGGCCCATGAAATGTACGTTTTGTCTAAGAAAGAAGAGTTTCTATTTCGGAACAAAATTTTACAGCCCGTAGGTACATGTTTAAGTGAGTTCAAGCATGGTAATGTCTCGTATCCAGTCTTAGCCTTGAACTCGGGTATGGGGTGTTACAATGTAACCATTCTCTGGCATGATTTCGCAATGAAAAAGGGAATAACTTCAGTCTCAAGGCATCTTCAGGAACACTCAACTGCCTAAATGAATCATAGGCTTCCAAAAAGAGTCTTAAGTGCAACCGTGGATCTTTAGTAGGCAATCCACTAAACCTCCCTATAGTTTGTAACATTTGAAATATCACTGACTTTAACTCGAAATGTTAAGCTTGAATATGTGTCCTAACAATTCCTAGATTCAGATCATCCAAGATCGACACTATATGTTCTCTGATGGGTTTGTCTCTATCATCTATTATTCGAGGAATATCACCATCCCTTCCATTCTAATGTAATGACTCTTCTCTAACCTGATCATTTCTAATTCTTTCCATTTCTCGCAATTCTTTTCTCCTTCTTCTCAAGGTTCTCTCAATTTCTGGATAAAAAGAATACTCTTCAAGTGTAGAAATATCTCTACTCATGTGTAACAACCCTTTTTAGTGAAATCAAAACAGCGGTTCTGGGACCACAAATATGAAGTCAAAAAATTTATTTTATTATTATTTTATTGCCTACAGTATGGTAGTAATGCCGTATAAAAATTTTGTTTACCGTTTATATGCTCAATTTGTTAAAAAGGACTAAATTGCGTAAAGTGCAAAAGTTGAGTTCCTATAGCTAAAGGTATTAAATAGCTATAGAACTTTAAATTTTGAGTCCTTATATGGTAATTAGACCAAAATGTGTTAGTGGATGAGCATGGTTTGGCATTATTGAAATTTCGATTAATTTTTAAGGTTAATTAAGTAATTAGTAAATAAAGTTAACATTAAATAAAACAAAATGACAAAGCTTTCATCTTTTATTTTCGTCTTCAACCAATTTTTCTAAGGAAGCCATAGCTAGGGTTCGGCCAAACTTCTTTTTTCTATATATAAGTGATTTTTGATATGTTTTTAATGATTTCTATGTTTTCAGGATCGGTATAGCTTAATCTAGCTAGCCCAGGGATTAATTTGTGAAACTATTAAACTATTATGATTTTTCCATTGTTGAATATGCAAGATTTTTGATGAGTTATGGAAGAAAATGGATAGTTGTTGTTAGATAAACAACTTTTGTTAAGTTTTTTTTTTTTTTACGAAAATGTCTAATAGGGATTAAATTGAAAAATAGAAAAAATTATGTGGTGAAATTGTGAAATAAATGAAATATAGGGCTTGCTAGGGACCTATTTGATATTTGGCTGTAATGGGTTATGGTGAAATTTCATAAATTTCCATTTTTATGAGCTAGGGAAAGAAATTAAAAGTGTATGGGCAAAATGGTAATTTTTCCAAAATATGATTTTGGGTTAAATTGAATAAAATATATATTAAATTGAGCTAAATTTATCCATATAGATCAAGACAGACCTCGTATGGTTTTAGATTGGGGCAAAGAGAACGTCTCGGATTAATCGCATCTGTATCTACGTATACTCGTTGAGGTAAGCTCGTATGACTAAATTGTGTTTATATGTTTTACATTGAATTATGTATGAATTATGAATTTCCATATATATATATACAATTGCATATCCAATGACATACGACAATTACTGAGCCCCGTTTGAACCTTAGGAATTCGTAGGATACAAAAGACATGTCATTAGTGTTTACATGATTCGGGTGCTGGTCCTAAACGTCCTACCGATAGCTGAGGTTTAGCATGTGTTGTGGATACTCCATAGCTCGTGGAAGTAGCACCCCGTACCTACGTTTCGACCCACAGCTCGTGTGAGCATTCTGATTCATAGTTTGTGTGAGCATACATGTACAGGATTTGACGGATTACAGTTATATGATTTAGCACACTATAAGTGAGCTATCCCGGGTATCCCATAATATTCTAAATGGTTCAACAGGCACTACTTTGATACAGCATGGTGAGAGTTTGATATGAACTAATACAGGGACATATGTGAATTACATTGAATTAGTACGGTATGGCATATTGAGAATTGAAATGGATGATACATGTAAATGAGATATAATTATATGTTGTGTTCCTTCTTGATTACATAGCCTATGTTATATGATCAAATGTCTAACATGTTTGGTGTATATGTTTAGGCTTTGGCCAAGTGTAGTTGGATTATGCCATGTTATCTTACCTTTTATGTATTGAAATGGTAAGTTATGTTTTATGTTATACAAACTTACTAAGCTTATATGCTTACTCCGTGTTATTTTTTGTGTCTTATAGTGTATCAGAAGCTCATTTGAGTTGGAAGCTTGTCGGAGCTATAACACATTATCCATTGGCTCTTTTGATACTTTCGGTTGTTTTGATTTTGGTTATAATGGCATGTATAGTTATTTTGGATAATGTTGACCTATATTTTTAATTGTTGAAATGGCCATTTGGTTTTGCTTGTGTTATGGTATTTTGGTGTTCAAATGAATTTAGTCTTAGCATGTAAATACGGATATTAATATTGTTGATGTTTGGCTTATTTTGTTTGAATGTTAGAAGATGGAATGACAACCTAAATATGCATATGGTATATGTGCCATCCAATATGTTGAATATGTGGTGAATTGGTACCTTATTATGTATGATTTATATGGCTATTTGTTACTAGTTGTAGATTGGCAATTTTGGTACGAAATGGTTTGTGTTTGTAACACCCATAACTCGTAACCGTTGCCAGACTAGGGTTAAGAGGTATTACTAATCACATCCGAACATTTCATATCATTCCACATCCAAACATAGTAATTCACATTCAAAGAATCCCTTAATAAGGTCTACGAGACCTTAATCATGATTTAGAATAGGGCCGGGACTAAACTGAACTCATACGAAAATTTTTAAAATTCTAACATTTTTCTAAGTTATAGAGGTCACACGCCCGTGTGGGTAGGCTGTGTGCCTCACACGGCCTGGGACACACCCATGTGTCGAAGCCGTGGCAAAACAGGGCATACCTACAAACTTGTCCACATGGCCTGAGACACGCTCGTGTGCCTGACCCATGGTCAACACTAACTTGCACCACACGGCCAGTCACACGCCCGTGTGTCCAACCCGTGGTCAAGCCTGGCTTGTTTCAATTACTCATCGATGAAGGACACGGTCGAGCCACACGCCCGTGTGCTCAACTGTGTGGGCAATTATAGGCCATTTTCAAGGCCAAATTAACATCCACACTTTAGAATCACCTATATGCATTGAATCAATACCAATTCATACCTCAAATGCAACCAAAACATACCATTTCAAGCACAAATTATTCATCAACTAAACCATCTATTCTTATACTCAATTTTTACTCAAATAAGTCCATCCAAGACACTTAATTTCACATCCCAATACATATAGACCAAGCATCATATAACCATTACCACAATTCACATTTAAACCACAATTTACATCAACCACTTAAGCATGCACAAACCATATTTATCATACACTTATCCCACACATATATTTACTACATCATTCAACCTTTAAGCCATGTCACATGGCAAAGTCCAACTTCTCAAAATACACCACATCAACTAGCCTATACATGCCATATACCAAATATGTACATCATTTAAAAGTACCAAAATAGATTGTCGATAGTGTGATTGAGTCGCTCACGATTCCTAAATTCGAGCTGGCTTTACTGGCACTGTAAAAACAAAGAAACACATCACACAGTAAGCTTTCAAAGCTTAGTAAGTTTGTACGTAATACATTCAATTTAATAACTCAATTACAATGCATAAAAATAAATCCATCACATAGATTAACTCTCAAATGTCTACACCATATCATCCATAGCTATTATGATCACTCAACCATTCATAAATTCTTATACAATCTCATCAACCTCAAAGGTTCAATACATATCTTAGCCAACACATAATTACTCACCGTCCATGCTAATTCATGCTCGATATTGCATTTCGATCAACCTTTGTCTTTCATTAGGTTTAATCGAACACTTAGTGCCCACATTATAGCCGAAACTTAAATAAAATTGCACATTTAGTGCCTTAGTGTAAAACTAAACTTAATTCGATATCGCACACACAGTGTCAAATCAATAAGCCGAAGCTTCTATTGTTTCGCACACACAGTGCTAATCATCTCTATCTTGTTTTTAAATTCGCACACTTAGTGCCATATAACTCAATTCCTCACATAGCATTTATAATTCAATAATCTCATAACTATTCGTTTCATAACATTTAGACATAGTTGAGTACACGTATTATATCTGAACTTTCCTCGAATGTTAAAATACTGAGAATTGTCGATCAATAGAGTACTTTGTCTTTACCTCGATCCCGATCTGAATCTCTCCTTTTTTGGTCTATACATATTCAAGTTCAACTCATTCAATCACCAATTTATTCAATTTAGTCCAAACACACATATTTAGGGCATTTTACAAAATAGCCCTCATATTTTCACATTTTGACAATTTAGTCCCTATTTCATAAAATCACAAAAAAACACAAATTTTCTCTTCTCTTATGATTAGCCAAATTTTCCTTGTACTTATACAAGCCCATAAATTTAATTTATTTCACATTTTAGTCCCTCAAAATATTATTTTCACAATTTAGTCCAAATTATTCAATTTCACAAAAAATTCAAAGACAAAACATGTAAATCCTTCACCTATCTTTCATATTTCATCATCAACTATCACAAAGCTCAAGCATTCATCAATGGCATAACTCAAAATCACCATCAAATTCTAAAATTAAAGCATGGGTTAGCTAGAACACTAAGCAACAATCACAAAAACATAGAAATCATCAAAAACCGAAGCAAAAACATACCTTAATCAAGATCAAAAGTGTGTCAAACCCTAGTTTTCTTATTCTTTTATTTATCTTTGTATTTTTTGGTAATGGTGATGAGAAAATAAGCATGAATTTGTCTTCATTTTCTTTAATTAAACTTATTATCCAATTACCAATTTGCCCTTTAATTAATTCATTAATATTTCCACTAACTATGTACATATATGTCCATCTCCACTATTTATGGTCTATTTACAACATAAGGACTTCTCATTTAATAAGCCCAGCCAAATAGACACTTTAACAATCAACACACAGCTTTTGCATTTTATGCGATTAAGTCCTTTTTCATAATTCGACACACAAACGATAAAATTTTCACACGAAATTTTCACACATACTCAATCACATTTTTTAAACACCAAAAATAATATTAAAATATTTTTTTGACTTCGAATTTGTGGTCTCAAAACCACTGTTCTGACTAGGGTCTAAAATGGGTTGTTACAACTCTCCTCCCTTAGGGATTTTCGTCCCCGAAAATCTTACCAGTGAATAGGTTTGGATATTGATCTCTCATAGCATCTTCAAGCTCTCACGTAGCCTCTTCAACTCTGTGTTTATGCCACAACACTTTCACCAACGGTATTCTTTTGTTTCTCAACTCTTTAATCTCACATGCCAGAATTCAGACCGGTTCTTCACTATACGACAAATCTGACTGAATCTCAACCTCAGTAGGAGGAATTACATGCGATGGATTAGATCTATATAGTCGAAGCATCGATACATGAAATAAATTATGAATTTTCTCTAATTGGGGTGGCAACAACAACTTATAAGCAACCGGTCCAACTCGTTCAATAATCTCATGCTGCCCAATGAACCTTTGACTCATCTTGCCTTTTTGACCAAATCGAAGTATCTTTTTCCACGGAGACACTTTTAAAAACACTTTGTCGCCAACTTCAAATTCAATATCTTTTCATTTTAAGTCTGCATAAGACTTTTGATGATCTGATGCTGCTTTCAAACTATCACAAATCACTTTCACTTTTTGTTCAATCTCTTTTATCAAATCAACGCCGTGAATCTTATTCTCACTCAGCTCAGTCCAATATAATGGAGTTCGACATCTTCGACCATAAAGAGCCTCATATGGTGCCATTTTGATACTAGATTGAAAACTGTTATTGTATGCAAACTCAATCAACGGTAAATGCTTTTCCCACGTACTTTTAAACTCAAGAATACAGCATCTCAGCATATCCTCAAGAATCTGAATGATCTGCTCGGATTGACCATCCGTTTGCGGATGAAATGCAGTACTGAAATGTAGCTTTGTGCCTAAAGCTTCTTGTAATTTCTTCCAAAATCGTGAGGTAAATCTCGGATCTCTGTCAGATACAATGATAGTGGCACCCCGTGTAATTTCACAATCTCAGCGATATATAATTCAACTAATTTATCAAGTGAATAATATGTTCTCACTGGAATGAAATGAGCTGATTTCGTCAATTTGTCAACTATCACCCAGATTGCATCTTTCTTTCTCAGAGATAAAGGCAATCCCGACACAAAGTCCATCGTGATCTTCTCCCATTTCCACTCAAGAATCATAATCGGTTGCAACAAACCGAATGGAACCTGATATTCATCTTTTACTTGCTGACAAAATAAGCATCTCGAAACAAATTCTGAGATATCCTGTTTCATACCATGCCACCAATAAAACTGTTTCATGTCATTATATATTTTTGTACTCCCCGATGAATAGCCAAATGACTACTATGAGCTTCGTTCAAAATCAACTGAATGAACTCTAAATTCTTCGAAACATAAATTTGATCTCTGAATCTCAAACAATCATCATTATCAATTCGAAATTCTGAATCAAAATTCAAACCACATTGAGCTCGTTTTGTCATCATCTCAGCATCATTTTTCTGAGCATCACAAATCTGACGTATAAACATTGGCTTTACTTTCAACTCAGCCAAAATCAAACCATCATCACATAGATCTATCTGAGTACTTATTGCTCACAAAGCACATATAAACTTTTGGCTCAAAGCATCAGCAACAACATTAGCTTTACCCGGATGATAATCTATCACAAGTTCGTAGTCTTTCAACAATTCTAACCATCTTCTCTGTCATAAATTCAATTCTTTCTGAGTCATCAAGTACTTCAAGCTCTTGTAATTAGTATAAATGTGACATTTCTCACTAAATAGGTAATGACGCCAAATCTTCAATGCAAATACAATCGCGGCTAATTCAAGATCATGCGTCGGATAGTTCTTTTCATGCGGTTTAACTGTCTCGAAGCATAAGCAATAACTTTGCCTTCTTACATCAACATACAGCCCAAACCATTCAATGATGCATCACTGTAAACTATAAACTCTTTATCTGATTCAGTTTGAACTAACAATGGTGCCTCTATCAACAATGCTTTCAACTACTCAAAACTCTGCTGGCATTTTTCTGACCACTTGAATTTAACATCTTTCTGTAGCAACTTCGTCAACGGAGTCACCATCATCGAGAAGCCTTTTACAAACCGTCTATAATATCCTGCTAGTCTCAGAAAACTACAAACTTCAAATACATTTCTCGAAGGCTTCCATTCTAAAATGGCTGAGATATTACTCGGATCAACTCATATTCCCGCAGCTGATACAATATGCCCTAGAAAACCAACCTCATGCAACCAGGACTCATATTTGCTAAATTTTGCATACAATTGCTTCTCACGCAGAGTCTGTAACACAATTTTCAAATGCTCAGCATGTTGCTTCTCATCACAAGAATAAATTAGAATATCATCAATGAACACCACAACAAAACGATCTAAGTTTCTGAATATCCGATTCATCAAATCCATAAACACTTCAAGAGCATTCGTTAGTCCAAAAGGCATAACTAAGAATTCATAATGTACGTACCTCGTTCTAAAGGCAGTCTTTGGTACATCTGATTCTTTAACTCTCAACTGATAATAACTCGATCTCAAATCTATTTTCAAAAACACTGTAACTCCTTTTAGCTGATCAAACAAATCATCAATACAAGGCAATGGATATTTATTCTTTATCGTCACTTTGTTCAACTGTCGGTAGTCAATACACATTCTCATAGTGCCATCTTTCTTTTTCACAAACAACACAGGAGCACCACAAGGTGAGAAACTCGATCTTGGAAATCCTTTATCTGTCAACTCTTACAACTGTGACTTCAACTCTTTGAATTCTGTTGGTGCCATTCTATATGAAGCTATAGAGATAGGAGTTGTTCCCGGCACTAAATCGATACCAAACTCAACTTCTCGAATCAGAGGTAATCCCAGTAGTTCTTCAAGAAACACATCAGGAAACTCGCAAACTATAGGTACAGATTCAAATTTCTTTCAGTCATTTTTGTATCAATCACATATGCCAAATAAGCTTCACAACCCTTTTTCACATAATTCAAAGCTTTTATCGAAGATATAACAGTTGGTAACCCATTCAAATCATTGGATTCAATGCGAACTATCTCACTATTCTGACTTCTCAAATCAATGGTCTTTCTTTTACAATTCACAATAGCATTATGCAAAGTTAACCAATCCATACCCAGAATAATATCAAATTCATCGAAAGGTAGCCACATCAATTTAGCCGAAAAACAAACATCCCGAAACATCAATGGACAATTCTTACACACATTATCCATCAAGACACACTTACTTAAGGGGTTCGATACTCTAATCACGAATTCAGTAGACTCAACAGATAGAGTTTTACTTGATACTAGATTCACACACACATAGGAATGAGTAGAACCTGGATTTATTAATACAATCACATCTGTATCGAATAGAGAAAAAGTACCAGTAATGACGTCTAAAGATGACACTTCTTTTCGTACGCGTATAGCATAGTCTCGGGCAGGTGCTCTTGCCTTAGATTTCACAACTGTATTCGTATTCCCTCTTTGACTCCCACTCACATTTCTAGTATTTCTGGGTGGTCTACCCTTAGCCATCGTATTACTCAGTCTCGTACTCTAAACATTGTCTTTCTCGGCTAGCTCTGGGCAATCTCGAATAAAATGGTCTCGTGATCCACACTTGTAACAAGTTTGATTTTGTACTTGCCCCAACATTCTCTAACGTGTCATCTTCCACACTGCCTACACTCAGACTTGTTACTTTTAACACTACCAACACTTGATTCAATTGGAGCTTGAGTTCTCGAGCGAACACCTTGTCTTTCACGATCTCTACCCGAATGTCCAAACGAAGCATTTGAAAGATTGTTCGCATCTTTAAATCTCTTCGATGAAGTTTGAGACGACTTGCTCATCAATCTTTTTCTTTCATCTCTAGCCTCAGAATCGGCTTCCTTCTTTTCTTTGCTAAGCTCCATGGCTTTGCAGGCTCTTTCAACTAATACAACAAATTCATTTATGTCAAGTATTCTGACCAACAATTCGATGTCATCATTCAGCCCTTCAATGAAATGTTTACACATAGTAGCTTCGATCGAAACACATTCCCGTGCATATTGACTCAATCTCACAAATTCCCTCTCGTACTCAGTAACAGACATGCGGCCTTATTTCAGCTCAAGGAATTTTTTACATTTTTGATCTATGAATCGTTGACTGATATACTTCTTTTGGAATTCAACTTGAAAGAAATCCTAGGTAACGCTCTCTCTTGAAACCACTAAAATCAACGTTTTCCACCAATTATACGCGGTATCCCTCAACAACAAAATAACATATTTGATACATCCATTAGGTGTCAACGACATCTCATCAAATACTCGAATGGTATTCTCGAGCCAAAACTCAGCTCGCTCAGCGTCATCATCAGCAGTAGCCCTAAACTCTTCGGCCCCATACTTTCGAATTTTATCTATAATAAGCTTATTCAATCGGATCGGATCTGCAACTTGTGAAACAATCGATACTTGTGGGGTGCAGGTTGTTGAGTAGCTGGATTCTTTCGAAAGAACTCCAAAAACCACTAGCTCATCATCCGAAAAAAAGGCTTGCTTAGTGTCTCCCTCTTCGCTACTATCATTCGGCCTAGATGTGGCCGGCGCTGTCCCTTGAGCGGGAGCAGGCGTATTGCTTTCTACATCATCAGTAACTGCTCGATCAAGATCCATTTTCTATATGAAAACACATTTTTAATTGTCAGGATTCATCACACTATCGCTTATATATATGGCATGTATAGCTAGATTCACACGTGCTAGTTAGTCCTAGAATCAACTAAACCGTAGCTTTGATACCAATAAAATGTAACACTCCTAACCCGTAATCGTTGCCAGACTAGGGTTAAGAGGTATTACTAATCACATCCAAACATTTCATATCATTCCACATCCAAACATAGTAATTCACATTCAAAGAGTTCCTTAATAAGGTCTACGAGACCTTAATCATGCTTTAGAATAGGGCCAGGACTAAACCAAACTCATATGAAAAATTCTAAAATTCTAACATTTTTCTAAGTTACAGAGGTCACACGCCTGTGTGGGTAGGCCATGTACCTCACACGGCCTTGGACACGCCCATGTGTCAAAGCCGTGGCAAAATAGGGCATACCTACTGACTTATCCATACGGCCTGAGACAAGCCCGTGTGCCTCACCCGTGGTCAACACTGACTTGCACCACACGGCCAGTCACACGCCCGTGTTTTCAGCCTATGGTTGAGCCTGAATTGCTTCAATTACACAACCATGAAGGATGCGATCGAGCCGCACGCCCGTGTGCTCAATTGTATGGGCAATTATAGGCCATTTTCAAGGCTAAATTACCATCCACACTTTATAATCACCTATATGTATTGAATCAATACCAATTCATACCTCAAATGCAACCAAAACATACCATTTCAAGCACAAATTATTCATCAACTAAACCATCTATTCTTATACTCAATTTCTATTCAAATAAGTCCATCCAAGACACTTAATTTCACATCCCAATACATATAGACCAAGCATCATATAACCATTACCACAATTCACATTTAAACCACAATTTACATCAACCACTTAAGCATGAACAAACCATATTTATCATACACTTATCCCACACATATATTTACTACATCATTCAACCTTTAAGCCATGTCACATGGAAAAGTCCAACATCTCAAAATACACCACATCAACTAGCCTATAAATGCCATACACCAAATATGTACATTATTTAAAAGTACCAAAATAGATTGCCAATAGTGTGATTGAATCACTGACGATTCCCGAATCTGAGCTGGCTTTACTAACACCGTAAAAATAGAGAAACACATCACACAGTAAGCTTTCAAAGCTTAGTAAGTTTGTACATAATACATTCAATTTAACAACTCAATTACAATGCATAAAAGTAAATTCATCACATAGATTAACCCTCAAATGTCTACACCATATCATCTATAGCTAGTATGCTCACTAAACCATACATAAATTCTTATACAATCTCATCAATCTCAAAGGTTCAATACATACCTTAGCCAATACATAGTTACTCACCATCCATGCTAACTCATGCTCGATATTGCATTTCGATCAACTTTTTTCGTTCATTAGGTTTAGTCGCACACTTAGTGCCCACATTATAGCCGAAACTTAAATAACATCGCACACTTAGTGCCTCAGTGTAAAACTGAACTTAATTCGGTATTGCACACACAGTGCCAAATCAATAAGCTGATGCTTCTATTGTTTTACACACACAGTACTAATCATCTCTGTCTCGTTTCTAAATTCGCACACTTAGTGCCATATAACTCAATTCCTCACATAGCATTTATAATTCAATAATTTCATAACTATTCATTTCATAATATTTAAACATAGTTAAGTACATGAATTATATTCGAACTTACCTCGAACGTTAAAATACCGAGAATTACCGATCAATCAAGTACTTTGTCTTTACCTCGATCCCGATCTGAATCTCTCCTTTCTTGGTCTATACATATTCAAATTTAACTCATTCAATCACCAATTTATTCAATTTAGTCCAAATACACATATTTAGGGCATTTTATAAAATAGCCCTTACATTTTCACATTTCGACACTTTAGTTCTTATTTTATAAAATCACAAACTACAAAAATTTTCTCTTCACTTATGATTAGCCAAATTTTCCTTGTACTTATACAAGCCCTAAATTTCATTTATTTTACATTTTAGTCCCTTAAAATATTATTTTCATAATTTAGTCCAAATTATTTAATTTCACCAAAAATTCAAAGACAAAGCATGTAAATCCTTCACCTATCTTTCATATTTCATCATCAACTATCACAAAGCTCAAGCATTCATCAATGGCATAGCTCAAAATCACCATAAAATTCTAAAATTAAAGCATGGGCTAGCTAGAACACTAAGCAACGATCATAAAAATGTAGAAATAATTAAAAACCGAAGCAAAACATACCTTAATCAAGATCAAAACTGTGCTGAACCCTAGTGTTCTTTTTCTTTTATTTATCTTAGTATTTTTGGCAATGGTGATGAGAAAATAAGCATGAATTTGTCTTCATTTTCTTTAATTAAACTTATTATACCAATTACCAATTTGACATTTTATTAATTCATTAATATTTCCACTAATTATGTACATATATGTCCATCTCCACTATTTATGGTCTATTTAAAACATAAAGACTTCTCATTTAATAAGCCATGCCAAATAGACACTTTAACAATCAACACAGCTTTTGCATTTTATGCGATTAAGTCCTTTTTCATAATTCGACACACAAATGATAAAATTTTCACACGAAATTTTCACACATACTCAATCACATATTTTAAACACCAAAAATAATATTAAAATATTTTTCTGACCACAAATTTTTTGTCTTGAAACCACTATTCTGACTAGGGTTGAAAACAGGTTGTTATGGTGTTTTGGCAAGTAAATTTTATGGTATGTATTGATGTAAATCTAGTTGAAAGTTAGTTGAGCATTTTGATCAAATCGAGTACATGGTTATACATATTTACATGTTGTCATTTGAGGTGCCTATGGGCATATTGGTTGTATGTTATTATACCTTGTGTTCATAGCTTGATTTTGCATGGTTTTGGTGCTTTGTTATGGCTTGTATATATGTGCAATTTTGGGTGCAGGTACATGCTAAGATGGGGGAGAAAAATGGCTTGTAAAATGGCCTATTTTCATCCACATGAGTAGAGATAAGGGCGTATGTCTCAACTGTGTGTGACACACAGCCAGGAGGCATGGCCATTGTCCTCTGTAGCTTTTGAAGGGTTGCAAGTCAAGCTGTTACACGGCCTAACACACGGACTGGTACACAGGCGTGTGACTTGGCTGTGTGACCCAAGTTAGTGAGTTACACGGGCATGGACACGAGTTGGGATACGACCGTGTGTCCCTACTTCGAATGCCCAAACAGTTGTTTGACCCCTGCAGTTTTAAAATTTTTTCTTATTTCCTAAAAATTTCTCTGAGCTTTCGATTTAGTCTCACTTGTTTCTAACATGTTTTTAGGGCCTCGAGGGCTCATATTGTAACAGCTCGATTTTAGGGCTAGTTTGAACAGTGGTTTCGGGACCAGTAATTTGAGGTAAAGAAGAAAAAATATTTTAATATTATTTTATGTGTTATTGTATGATTATAAGGATGCATGGAAATTTTGGTGCTTTAATTTTAGCAATTGTATACTCAATTGTGAAAAAGGACTAAATCGCATAAAGTGCAAAAGTTGTATTTTACAAGCTAGAGGTGTCTAATAGCTATGGAATATAAAGCTGGAGGTTCTTAAAGAGCAATTAGACCCTTATAGAATGGGTGGCCAGCCACAGGGGACAAAATAAGGTCAAAATTGGTCAAGTAGGTAGGTTAGGTGGATTAAATTGAAGGAAATAAATAAAATAAAGAAAAAGGCTATCATCTTTTTATTTCTCTTCTTCTTCCACCAAAATTTCACACTCAAGAAGGGCTTTGGGTGCTTGAAATTTCAGCAACCTATTTTTGTTGCTAGTAAGTGATATTAATGGGTTTTCTTGATAATTTTTGTACTTTTAGAACCCCTAAAGCTTAAGCTAGCTAATGAGGGGACTACTTTGCAAAATGGTTGAAAGTTTAGGGACTTACCATGAGAGTGTTTATGTTGTTTGCTAAGTTTTTATGGGAGAAAATGAATGTTTGTGGAGTAAGGAATAATTTTTGTGAAAGGTGTTACCATGAAAACACCTAAATGAGACTTATTTGTAAAGGTTGTAATTGAGTAATAAATGCATGAAATGATGGGTTTTATGAATTAATATAAGAGAAATAAATGTTCAGCTAGGTTTGTTTAATGATAAAATGTGATGAAAAAATGATTTACGAGCCTAAGGGCAAAATCGTAATTTTGCCAAAGTATAAGGGCAAAATCGTCATTTTTGCCTAAGTAGAAATTTTGATGTATCATGAGTTATATAGTGATTGAATGAGTAAATTTTATTATTATAGATCAAGAAGAGCGTGGAAACAACTTTGACCGAGGAAAAGGTAAGGTTACGGGCTAAACCGTCGATTAATACATTTTGCACCAAGGTAAGTTTATGTGTAAACGATACATCTTTAGTACATATGTTGTTATCGATTTATGCATTGTATGGATGAAATTACTTGTTGGTGAGATTGATTGAAAATGATAGATAATGAGTAATTCTCGTGTGAACCTCGGAATAGAAATGTAAGTATGGATAAATATCCATAATTATTATTTGGTGGGCTGTGTGCGGTACCACCGTAATTATCATTGTTGGTGGGCTATGTACGATACCACCTTATTATTTATTCATGATGGGCTGTGTGCGATACCATTCTTTAAATTATTATTTGGTGGGCTATGTGCACTACCACCCTATTATTGATTAATGGTGGGTTGTGTGCGAAACCACCGAGTACCTAGTATTATTCCGTAGGGTTCATCGAGAAACTTGTCTGAGTAAATATTTCATGTGGCTTTATGGTGAAGAGTGCAGGGTATGTACAAATAAATGTGAGCAATATCTATGTCACATGGTTGGAAAATGGGAAGAGATTAGATGAGTAAGCATGATTATGAAAATGTGAATTGTTCTTATAAAATATGTAATGTTGTGATTGCTTAACATATGGTATGATGCTTATTGTTTACATGTAGACTTACTAAGCTTAAAGCTTACTCCCTTTTCTTTTCCCTTGTTTTATAGTATCAAAGAGCTAGCTCGGGAAATGAAGATAATCGAAAGATCACCCACACTATCAGCTCATCTCTATATAGTTAGATTTAGCATTTTGAATATGGCATGTATAGGGGCTAGACTTAGTGAAATGTCTTGTTGTTTTGGCCAAGTGGGTTGGCTCCTTTAAAGATGAACTTTTTGTAAATGGCCATAGTTGATGGCTCATTATTATTAATATATGAAAAGATGAGGTTATTCATGAATGTGTATGATGCATGAATGGATTGTTTGATTAATGGTTGAATGTGATTTATGTTGTAGGAGTTTGGGTGATAAAAAGAGCTTGGAAAATAGTCTTATTCTTGTCCACACGGGTAGGCACATGGGCGTGTGTCACACACGTCCGGCCTCATGAGTGTGTGGTTAGGCCATGTGCCCCCTGCATGTTAGTTTTATAAGTGAGTATGCTCAGTAGTAAAAACACAGGCAGAGACACGGCCGTGTGTCTCAGCCGTGTGGATGGCACGACCATAGACATGGGCGTGTGCCAGGCCGTGCGAAGTCTGCCCTGAATTTGGAATTTAATTTACCACACGGTCGAAGGACACGGGCGTGTGACAGGCCATTTTATGCAAGTCAGTGTCGACCACGGGTGTGGAACATAGGCGTGTGATATGTCACACAAGCGTGTCCCTTCTTCCACACGGGCATATGGCCCTGTTTTAAGTAGAAATTTTCTAAGTGTGCGAAAGTTTCTAGTTTAGTCTCGAACCATTTTGTATGTAAGTTTTGAGTTTATTAGGCCCATAATAGGGATATTATGGGTATGAATGAAAAGTTTCAAGTTGAAATGAAATTTTATGGTTTGATGTAGTATGTCTTAGCAAGTTAAGTCTGGTAGTGCCTCATATCTGGTTCCAGCTTTGAACACGGGTCAGGGGTGTTATACATATAAGGGACAATATGTATTATGTGGTTTGGATTTAATATTTTTATTGATATGATATGTAATGTTTATAAATATGTGTTCGTTTGAATTGAAAACTCTGGTAATGCTCCATAACCCTCGGCCGACAACGGATACGGGTTAGGGTGTTACATCATGCACCAAAAAAAAATCTTGAAAAAAAATCAAAACAACTAATTAAGCTAAACTAACAAAATTAAAGAGGTAATAACAAACCAAATTTTCACCAATATTGTTGATCCCCAGCAACAGTGCCAAAAACTTATCGCGTGTGAATGTGTAATGCGAATGTGCAAGTATACATGTCAAATCAAGTAATAAAGTGATGAGTGAGTATCATCTCTACAAGGATGAAATTGATTAAAAAATTGGTTATGTTGTTACTTTGAATTTGACTAATTAAACTATGCAAAAGAAACAGAAGACAATTTGATAAAAAGAATTAATGAATGGATTCATTAAATCAATTATGAATGAAAAAATGCTAGGGCAATTGAAATGTTGTGGAAATTTCAAAAGAATAATTGGGGAAGATCAGTACTGTTGAATGATAAAGGATGGAATTACTTAGGTTTTATTTTTATATCACAATAATGTCATGGAAAAATCTTAACCATTCTACTATTTAGGGATTCACTACTATAGTCTACTTCTTTCGAGAGCCAGACTTTAGCTATCATTCTGAGTTTTTGTATGTCTACAGAACTCAAGAATGAATTCAAACTGTTCTTCCTTTCCCTGTACAGATTGCAACTTCTACGTCTAGAGTGCTGTGAATATTCTTTCTAATACTCGTCTGTATCAACCAATAATAATCCACTTTATTTAATCTTTTCAAAGTTAAATTAGATCTAACAATGTACCATACGATCATCTATGTCTATAGCTTGCATGAATGCATTTAAAATAATCACAAATCGAATAAAACAGTAATCTACTCAAAATCAGACCATGGGCATTAAAGATAGTAAAAATTCACTCAAATAATTCCAACCCAATGAGATTTAGCACATGGATTGGACATTCAAATCCAAAATAAAGCCATTCAACATCATCATTCAAGTTTACGAATCACAAAGTTCAAATCAGAAAATAAAGGAAGAACTATAGAAAACTCTCGCTACTCTAGCTTTCACATTAATACTAAAATTTGATGCAAACCCAATGCATATTTCTCTTCCCCTTCCTTGCGTCTATGATTTTTTGCTCTGTAAGTTGCTACCCTTTCCTCTCTTTTCTCTAAAATTTTCCATGAGAACTCAATGTAGAGAAAAATTACTCTCTAATTCCTTTCTTCCCAAAATTTTTGTCCCCTCTTTTCTTTTCTCTTTCCTCCTTTATAGGGTAGGTCCCTCCCTCTCAACACACACCTTTTGCTTCCTCTTTTTTAGGGTGGTTATCTAGTATAGGTACAGTTGGATAAGAGTGACGTGGACTGAGTTTTACGACATCTTCTTGGAATTTCCATGGCATTCTTGTTGGCAATCTAACCAATATTTTTCCATGGCAATATTTCAATTCTTTCATTTTCTTTCTCCTTTCTCTCTTCTCTTCTTCATACTGCACCTGCTGCCAATAACCAATACCTTTCTTCCCTAATAACAAATAATGAAATTTATAGCACAATCCAAGCTTTGTTATGCAATGTTCTAAATCCTAAAAATGCAAACATATTTACTTAATTACAAATAATTAATTCAATTTAGAGGCTTGAAAAATAACTTTTTTCAAGAGTTACCATAAAGGGCTTCCATATACTGGTGCACACCTTTCTCCTTACAATATGCCCAAACCTCTGCAAAGCCACATATCATTACTATTCATTTTCTGTGTAGTCCACCCGAACCTCCGCAAATCCTCCTTGTTAAGTCAAACACATAAGTGCTCCCCTGTAAGGTTAGGGTTATTCGTCAATCTCGGTTTGCATTTACATGCCATACCGGAGGCAAATCACATATCATATTCTCCTTCTTCGCCTTCCATCTCAATCACAATTCGACAGAGCTCCATAACTCCACATATTATTCATAAACATGCATTTCGTACACAAGTATTTGACCAGTATTAGGGTTCATGCACAACACACACTACGCCAAACATATCATATACACCATATGGATAATTTACAACTAGTCACAGATTTGCATATTATTACACAGCATGCATCATGATATATCACCATTCGAACATAGAACAACTCATCATAATATTTAATCAAACATACTTAACACACAATACAGAAGGTAATCGAACAACCATTTAAGACTTAAGTTCTGAAACTCACTTGGAAGTTGTCACTGAATTCATCATCTTAGCTTTTTCTTTATTTCTTGAGCCTCCTTAGTGAACTAAACACGATAAACACTTTATAAATCTCACAAAGATAATTTATATTCATAAGAACCATACTTCGTCTGCATGCAAAGGCAGTTCTGTAACAGCATAAACTTGGGCCTAGTCAGAACAGTGGTTTTGGGACCACAAATTCGACGAGGAAAATTTATTTTTATTATATTTTTATGACCTACAATTTCACGGAATGATTTCGTGAATATTTCGTTCGAAAATTTTAACATTTGGGCACTCAATTTAGTCAAAAGGACTAAATTGTACAAAGTGCAAAAGTTGAGTTCTACATGTTAGAGGTGTCCAATTGTTATGAAATTTTAAATTGGAGGTCCTTAAATGGTAATTAGAACATTGGTTAAATTTTTTGACAAAAAAGGACATGAGATAAGTGAAATAGGATATTTTTAAGTTAGGAGCATTTTCGTCATTTAGTAATTAAAAGAATTAAAAAGGCCAAAATTAAAGCAAAATTGTGTCCATCTTCAAGCTATGGCCAAATGTTGCATGAAGAAACCATGGCTAGGGTTTTTCAAGCTTCCAAGATCAATTGTAAGTCCGTTCTAACTTCGTTTTTAATGATTTTTACGTTTTTGAAATCCACTTAACACGATCTCTCTATTTCTACCATTTATTTGAGCTAGGGTTTATGTTTGAAAATTTACCCATATAAGAAATGCTTGTGTTTTGATGTTTAATGGTAGAATATGAATGCTCGGTGTTTAATAAATGACTTTTATTTAAGTGATTTTCGGTGAAATTATCAAAAAGGACTAGTTTGTAAAAAGTTGTAAAATGTGTGTAAGTGTGTGAATAAATGGTTCGTCTAGGCTTAAAATACAAGGAAATTGAATAAAAATCATTTTACGAGCCTAAGGGTAAAAGTGTAAATATGACAAAGTTTAAGGGCAAAAATGTAATTTTTCAAAATGTGAATTTAGGCTAATTTGAGTAGTAGGATAAATAAATGAGTTAAATCTATTGTTATAGATTAAGGAAAACGAGATTCGGACTTAGAACGGGGGAAAAACAAAGAATATGATGAATAAGTCCTTTTCACCGATTGTGCTACCAAGGTAAGTTTGTATGTAAATAATGCATCATTTTTACTTACGTTTTCATATTTTGATAAATGGTATGAATTGTGGCTGAATATTTGATGTAATTGACAAAATATCGACAAGTGAGAAATTTCTCGGTTGAACCTTAAGAATAAAAATGGATACGAGTGACATGTTCACTAGAAACCTATGCGAAATCTAAGTGAAATAAGTGATCCGGTCTTTGGTCCAGACGTTCTATCGATTGCTCGATTTATCCGGCATGTATTCTGATATACTCGACGACTTGTGTAAGCAAAGACTGTAGTTTCGTCATGACCGATAAATTGTGTGAGCGGAATCTTAGATTGTGACTATGTGAAGCGGGTGTTTGGTCTTATAAGTTATACCAATGGTGGGTTAATCCGGCATGTGTTACAAATACTTGACGACTTGTGTGAGCAAAGACCGAGTAGTTACATATGATCGACGACTTGTGTGAAGCGGAATCTTAGATTGTGACTATGTAAAATGGGTGTTGGTCTTATAAGTTCTACCAGTGGCTGGGTAATTCAGCATGTGTTGCGGATACCTGACAGCTTGTGTGAGTAGCACTGAATAGTTACGTATGAGCTTGTGTGAGTAGACCCGTGAATTTGATTAGCTCGAGAGAGAGCCTATGTGAAAAGTGTGATATGAAGTATCTTTAGCTACAAGTGTGGCACTTATGTGCAAATTTCTGTGTATCCGTTATTATTCCAATGTGTTCAACAGGAAATGACTAAGTGCAAACGAATATGACTATGTGATGAATAAGTGCAGGTATGTATGTGTAAACTTATGCTCAATGTGCTCAATATGTGATCGAACTTTGGTAAGATTGATACGGAGTAAGTGTTACAATGAAAGTTACTATAAAGAAAACATGAAAGAGTGAAATTTAGAAATTAAACAGTTTTGGACAACAACAGTTATGTGTCTTTGAAAAATCAAAAAAAAATGGTGAAAATTGAATTAGAAGTTGAATAAGATATTAAATTAAATCTTATTGAGTCTATTGTTTTATAAAAGAAACGGTGTAAGTAAAAGAATTTATTATGAGATATTTGAATTTTAGTGAGACAGTGTCAAAATGATTTCGGGATCCCCTTTTCTGACTTTGGGAAATTATTAAAAATTGTAAAAAAATAATTATGAGTTATAATTTATATGTTTAAAATCATGAATTAGTCTATTTTCAATATAAATAAACGGGAATATCATCTGAATTCTGTACGAGAAGATAATTAATTTTTAGTGAATAAGGGTCAAAACTGTCAGACAGCAGAACATGGGAGACTTTAAAGAATAAATGTACTTATTGGCTGAACGAAAAATTCTGAAAATTTTATGGTAATAATATATGTGAGTCTAGTTTCATGGAAAATTAGCAGATCTTAATTTGGAGTTCCGTAGTTCAAGATATAAATAATTTGGTAACTGTGACTCGAGTAGATAGCTTGAGATGAACATGAATAAATAGTGGAACTATGTGCAATTATGATTGTATTATCTTGAGAACATATTGTGAAGATTTATAAAAGCCTGTTAATAAATCACTTGTTATTTGCATACCTACTTGCTAAGATATAATGCTTACCCCCTTCCTTTTCTTTTTCCTATAGTGTCACAGATACTAGCTTGAGTTGGAGGTCGTCGGAGATTCTATCACACTAACAAGTTATTAATTGATAGTGTATCAACGATCTTCAAGTATTTTTAAGTCTATGGCATGTATAGGGACTTGATTATGTGTGTATATGTTATTATGAGCTGGCCTAGAATGTTGGTCTATGCTATTTGATGGTTATTGTTATATAAGGCCGTTTAATGTGGCTAATAATTGTTATGTTATAAGTCTATGATGATGCATTTCAAGGATGTGTATGCTTGCATGTGTTGGATGAGTAAATGTGTGATAATTATGAGTGGTAAATGTGATTGGTTGTGTAAGTTTCATGCTGTGAATGGTTAAGTGTATGTGTGATTATGCATGATGAATGTGGTTGGTAAATGGTATGTGGATGTCTTAGTGTGGATGTTTGAATGCTTAATAATAACATGTTGTGTGATGATAAATTTGTATAAGTGTTTTGGGGTGGCAAAGGGCTTGGTAAATAGCCTTACTTGTGGCCACACAGCCATGTGTCCAGGGTGTGTGAAGTCTGCACTTGATTTTCAAAAATTTGAAACGTCACACAGCCTAACACACAGGCGTGTATCTCGGCTATGTGAAGGACATGGCCATGGACAAGAGCGTGTGCCCCTGTTTTTCAAGAAATTTTCTAATGTTTTCCAAAGTTCTCAGTTTAGTCCCGAACCACTTCTAAAGTATGTATTGGGCCTCATAGGCCCTATTTAGGGACTCAAAGATAAAAATTTGAAAAGTTTTAATTTGGATGAAATTTTATGACTTGGTTTAATACGTTTACAAGTGTATATGTTCCGGTAATGCCTCGTACCCTATTCCAGCATCGAATACGAGTAAGGGGTGTTACAAGTTCAATGATTAACTGCAATTTTACTCATTACAAAACAAAATTAATGGATTGTAACACCCCTCACCCGTATTCGACTCGAAACAGGGTTACGAAGCATTATCAGACTTACATCACAAACAATCATACGCTTCCGAGTCCTAAAATTTCAATCAAATTAAAAATAATTTGCATTCAATCATATAGTCCTTAATACGAGGCTAAGAAGCCCAAAACATGCGTTGGAAGTGGTCCGGGAATAAACCGAGAACTTAGGAAATTTTTACCATGTACAGGGGTAACACGCCCGTGTGGTTTGGGACACGCCAGTGTGGGCAGGCCGTGTGGTCACACACGCTCGTGTCCCTAACCTGTGTAACTCTCTAACTCGTAAGGCATGAACAAATTATAGTCACACAGCTAAGTCACATGCCTGTGTGCTAGGCTGTGTGGTTAATTTAATTTTCATAAATAGGTGCAACTTCACACAGTCAGGACACACGCCCGTGCTTGAGACCGTGTCCTTCACACGGCTGAGACACACGCCCGTGTTTCTGCCCATGTACTCAATTTTGAACATTCTATTTCTTAAAATTTAGGTGCAGGAGACACACGGCTAATACACGTGCCCATGGGACAGGCCTAGACACACGCCCATGTGTCTACCCATGTGGACAAAATAAAGGGTATTTACCAAGCCATTGGCCTCCCTCATTTACCCATACACATACACAAATTCAATGGCATAAAACACGGTATACTTAGGCAACCAAAACATCCATAATCATGGCCAACACATGTCTATGCAATACAATCATCTATCATGCACATGACATCTCATTATGTCAAATCAAACATACCAATTTCACATTCGAAAACACCACTAAGACTACTTTCAACTTGCAATAACTTATCAAGATACTCTAACATACCAATGAACCAAACTTATCCATTTCACAACAAGTCATTAAGCCACAATCAACATTTAGCAAATCAATATAAACCACATCACCAATTGGCATTGGCACATACATGCATACACGTGTATATATATATAAACTTACAATCAATTTAACCAAAATGAGCCAAATTACATGGCCAAATACCAAATCGAGCCTTTAACTTTTACAAGCCAATACATTTGTCCAAAATCATGATGACACATATAACAAAATGACCAAGTCCCTATACATGCCATATATTAAAATGCTAAATTTCATCAATACCCAAATGATAGTTTTGATAGTGTGAGGTGAACCTCTGACAATCCCCAATCCAAGCTAGCTTGGCGACACTATAAAAACATGAAAAATAAACGGAGTAAGCTAGATAGCTTAGTAAGCTCGTATGAAAGAAATAAGCAAACCCTACCATACATTAACATGCAAATAATGTATCAAAAGATAATGTAATTTATCATAATCTCATGATCATATTTCACTTCCATCACAAACTTACCTTGAAATCATCATTTCACGAGTTAATAATCATAAGCTTTAAGTACATACCTGTACCATCTTGAAAGGAATTTACACATATTCGCGTCTTTGACATATCCGTAAACCACTCAAAATAATAATGCCGGATACTCGGGAATCTTGCACACTAAGTGCCACATATGTAGCTAATGCTACCTAAATCTCATATCACATAGTTGCTCGCTCTCGCACTAATAGCAGGGCCTGCTCACACAAGCTGTCGGTCAAGATGAAACTACGCGGTGCTGCTCATACAAGCTGTCAAGTAACCACAACATATGCCGGTATACTCAGCCACCGGTAGGACGTACAGGACCAGCACTCGAATCACATAATCACATAACACATGGTAACCCTAGTGACATGTCACTTGTATCCTAACCTATTCCTAAGGTTCAAACGGGATTTCCTATTGGTCGAATCATTATCGGACTTTTCCATAGAATTAGACCTGTCCACATAATCAATCATGCAGTTCATGCAATATTAAAGCATTTAATTACAATTATATTAAAGCTTATTTAACATACGAACTTACCTCGGTTATAAAAACGGCCAAACAGGTCTATTCGTCAATTACTTTGGTTTTCCCCCGATCTAGACCCGAACTTCATTTTTCTTTATCTATAATGTCAAATTTAACTTATTTAATCATCACATTATTCAATATAGTCCAAAAACACATTATGGAAAAATTTACATTTTTGCCCCTAAACTTTTGACATTTTACATTTTAGTCCCTAGGCTCGTAAAATGAAATTCATTCAATTTCTTAAAAGCCCAAGCCTAACTAAAACTTATTCATACTCATAACAGCCCACAATTTTCATTTATTCACACTTTTTTACACATTTTACAACTTTTTACAAATAGGTCCCTTTTTTATATTTTCATCAAAAATCACTTTGTAAATGTTGTTTTCCTAACATCAAACATGCATTTTCTACCATCAAACATCAAAATACATACATATTCTACATGGGTAAAAATTTAAACTTTGATTTTCTTTCAAATTAGTCCCTGGAAAGGCTAGATTAGGTTGAGACAACTTCAAAATCATTAAAATCATTAAAAACGGGCAAGAACGGACTTACAATCGAGCTTGAAAGCTTGGCAAAACCCTAACTATGGCTTATGTTCAAAATTTTGGGTATGGGAGGATGAAATTGAGAAGATGACATCTTTTTATTTGTTAATTTTGTCTTTATTTACCAAATGACCAAAATACCCTCAATGAAAAACTTTAAAAACATATTTAACCATGTCCATATTTGTCCACCAATTTAAATAATGGTCTAATTACCATATAAGGACTTCCAATTTAAAATTTCATAGCAATTAGACACCTTTAACTTATAGAATTCAAGTTTTACACCTATTGCAATTTAGTCCTTATGTCAAATTGAGTACTCAATCAATAAAATTTATTGACAAAATTTTCACACAATTATTCTATCATGCTGTAGACCTTAAAATAGTGATAAAATAAATATTTCTACTTCAGATTTGTGGTCCCGAAACCATTGTTCTGATTTGACTCAAAAAACGGGTTATTACAACTCTCCCCTCTTTAGGGATTTTCATCCCCGAAAATCTTACAAGAAAAGAGGTTTGGATGCTATTTTCTCATAGCTTCCTCGGGTTCCCACGTAGCCTCTTCGACCCCATGTCTTTGCCACAAAACTTTCACTAGGGCTATGCTTTTATTTCTCAACTGTTTAACTTCCCGAGCCAAAATCTTGATCGGTTCTTCACCATAAGTCATATCAGGTCGAATCTCAACCTTTGTCGATAAAATTATGTGCGAAGGATCTGATCGATAACGGTGCAACATCGATACATGAAACAAATTATGGATTCTTTCTAATTCTGACGACAAGGCTAGCTGATAAGCCACTGGCCCTATCCTTCCAATAACCTTATACGGACCAATAAATCACAGACTCAGTTTACCCTTGTGATCGAATCAACTTGAAATTCAATTTCCTTTCATTTTAGATCCACGTACAATTTCTATCTATCCGAAGTTACTTCAAACAATCACAAACTAATTTCACTTTTTTCTTCGGTTTCTCTAACAAAATCAACCCCTTGAATCTGTCTCTCACTGAGCTCAGTCCAGTACAACGGAGTTCGACACTATGGCCATACAATGCCTCATACGGTGCCATCTTTATACTCGACTGAAAATTGTTGTTATAAGTAAATTCGGCTATGGGTAGATATTTTTCCCAACTACCTTCGAACTCTAAAACACAACAGGAAAGCGTATCTTCGAGAACCTGAATCGTTCTTTCAGATTGACCATCGATCTGTGGATGAAATGCAGTACTAAGTTCAACTTTGTGCCCAAAGCCTCTTGTAACTTTTTCAAAATCGAGACGTAAACTCGGATCTCTATCCAAAATAATAGAAATAGGCACTCCGTGCAGTCTAACTATAACATCCCACACCCAAGACTAATACTGGGCCTGGATACGAGACATTTCTATGCTTGAACTCACTGAAACATGTACTTACAGGCTATAAAATTTCGTTCCAACTTAAAAACTTCACTTTCTTAGTCAACACATATAACAAGGGCCTACAAGGCCTTTAACTCATGTCAGAAAACTTTCGGAATTAAATTCAAATAACTCATTTTTGAAGTAGGGTTCACACGCCAATGTGACTTGGAATACGCCCGTGTACCCTTAAGCACGCCCATGCCCTCAAACCGTGTAGAACTACTGACTATTTCCACACGGCTTAGACACGCCCATGTCTACCAACCGTGGGAGGTTACTGACAAATTTCACACGGCCATGACACGCTTGTGGGCTTAGGCCGTGTGCTAGCCCTTGATATACTAACTAAATTAACATGGTCTGGGCACACGCCCATGTCCAAACCGTGTGTCTTACACGGCATACACACACGGCCGTGGGCGTTGCCCGTGGCCTATTCTGATTAATAATACTAAGGTGCAGGGTTAACACGGTCTTGACACATGCCCGTGTGTCTAACGTGTGGGCACTTATAGGCTATTTACCAAGCCGTTAGCCACCCTGAAATGAAAATCATATCCGTACACAATTCAACGATGCAATAACAACCCAATTTTATGAATAATACTACATGCTTCATTGATCTCAATAAACATACATGCTTAGTCCAATTTGGCCAATCACTTAGCCATATACAAAAGAAAAATAAACTTGATAGCCTTTACAAAGGCCCTTCTTAAAACATGTCCACAAAATGAATGTTTCCTATACATGCTATACTTAGTAAAGTAACTTGGCTATACCAAAATAAGAGTTGATAGTGTGTTGCGAGCTCCGACTTTAATGATCCACGAGTTCGCTTGGCGGGACTGCATAGAAAGAAAGAATCATAACGTAAGCATATAGCTTAGTAAGTTTGCATGTAACAACTCATAGCATCATCATTGCTTAATATAAACCATTTCACATAAACAATTGTATCATGAATTTCAGCTGAAGAGCTTACTTATATAGATTCTTACATGTCTCATGACACTTACTATTATCATACTTGTAAGGTAACCATGATACCTGTATCACTTGATCACATTGATCAGTATACTATAATAACAATAATCATGATTTCTACTTTCATATTCACAACATGAATAATACTCAACTTCATCTAACTTCATCTTGATACTAACTTTACTTTCTTAGCTTTCTTGCTATCTTCTTTTAGCTTACTCATTTGCCCGATGAATTTCTGTGAATAACTGAGGATACTAAATCTCTTCCCACATAATATGACGCCAAAGTCATATCCTAGACATGGTCTTAGATGGGTTATCTCATCTTGGTTTCACGGCCATGTCTTGACATGGACTTATATGAAGTCTTGCTCTTGATAACATACTCAATGCCAAGCTTGAGTCCTTGGACTTACATGATAACTTGCTTGTTAACTTGATCAATGCCAAGCTTGCCTTGGACTTACATGATATCTTAATCAATGCCAAGCTTGCCTTGGACTTACATGATATCTTGATCAATGCTAAGCTTGCCTTGGTCTTCCATGATAACTTGCTTGCTAACTTATCAATGCCAAGCTTGCCTTGGACTTACATGATATCTTGATCAATGCCAAGCTTGCCTTGGACTTACATGATAACTTGCTTGCTAACTTGATCAATGCCAAGCTTGCCTTGGACTTACATGATAACTTGCTTGCTAACTTGATCAATGCCAAGCTTGCCTTGGACCTACATGATAACTTGCGTAGTAGATCGAGTATCTTGGGAAATTTATCTCCCATCGGGACTTACTCGTACTTATCATTATGATTTCTTGCTTGAACATAACATGATCATTTCATACAATTATTGTACATTATACTAGGAAAATTAATGATAAAAATCATAAAAACTTAGAAATCATACAAACTTACCTCAATATACAAAATGTATGTAGATGTGAAATTTTAGTCCTCGACTTTGTTCTTGCCTCGGTTTCGATCCGGGCTTTATTTTTCTTGATCTATAATCATAAATAGACCATTTAATAACCATAATGACTAAATTGACTCATAACTCATACTTTGGAAAAATTACTATTCTGCCCCTATACTTTCTAATATTTACACTTTTGCCCTAATTCTCATAAAATGATTTTCATGCAACTTCCTTAAACTTCATGCTCAACTGAATCATTTTCTCTTCTATAACAATCATCAATTCTCACTATTTCTAGTAGGTATGACCAATTTTATAATCATACAAAATGGTCCCTACTACCATTTTTCATGAAATTCATTAAGGAAAAGATGTTTATCTAACATCAAACTCTCTTAAACTTCCATAAAACATCATTTAACAAGCATGTCATTCAAGGGTAGATTTTTGAACATGCATCTTAGCTCATTTTATAGCTAAAATTAGCTAATTCATAATACGGAACTTCAAAATACGAAGAATATTAAAAGCGGGCTAAGATGAACTTACTATGAGCTTGAAAAAATGAAGAACCCTAGCTATGGTGTCTCCCAATTTTCTAAAAAGAACAAGGAAGAAGATGAGTGAATTTTTCTCATCTTTATCCTATTTTAATCATTAATGAGGCCAAATGATCAAAATGCCCTTCCTCTTAAAAATTTCCATAATAGTCTCTTAAGGCCAATTTTGTCCAAAAATTAAATTTTGGGCAAATTGCTATTTAAGGGATCATAATTATTATTCTAAAGCTATTTCATGCAAAAAGCTTCTAGAAACTCATATATTGTAACTTTTGCAATTTAGTTCTTTTTGGACCAATTGACCTCAACTTAATAAAATTGCTTTACAAAACTTTCATACTAACGTGCAAACATGGCATAAACCTGGAAAACTCATAATTTCACCTCGGGTTCGTGGCCTCGCACCACTATCCCGACTAAGCCCTAAATCGGTCACAATAATTCTCCCTTAGGGATTTTCGTCCTCGAAAATCTTACCAGCAAAAAGGTTTGGATACTGATTTCTCATACTCTCTTCTAATTCCCATGTAGCTTCTTCGATTCCGTGCCTTTGCCACAATACCTTTACTAAGGCAATACTATTATTTCTTAGTTACTTAACTTCCCGAGCCAAAATCTTGACTGGTTCTTCACCATATGTCATGTCGGGACGAATCTCTATTTTCGAAGGGGTAATTATATCCGAAGGGTCTGATCTGTAACGTCGTAACATTGACACATGAAACACATCATGTATCTTCTCTAATTCAGAGGGCAAAGCCACACGGTAAGCTACCGGTCCAACTCTCTCAGAAATCTCGTAGGGTCCAATAAAACGTGGACTTAATTTGCCTTTACGGCCAAATCTGAGAACTTTTCTCCATGGTGATACTTTCAAAAAGATTTTATCCCCAACTTGGTACTCGATCTCTTTTCTCTTTAAATCTGAATAGGATTTCTATCTGTCTGACGCAGCTTTTAAACATTCTCGAATTACTTTCACTTTCTCTTCAACTTTTTAACCAAATCAACCCCATGAATTTGGTTCTCCTTAAGTTCAATCCAAAATAAGGGAGTTCTGCACTTACGCCCATATAGGGCCTCATAAGGCTCCATCTTTAAGCTCGACTGAAAGCTATTATTATAGGTGAATTCTACCAATGGGAGAAACTTTTCCCAACTGCCTTGGAATTCCAAAACACAATCTCAGCATGTCCAAAAGTACTTGAATTAACCTTTCTGACTGACTGTCAGTCTGAGGGTGAAAAGCTGTACTAAAACTCAATTTTGTACCCAAAGCTTCTTGCAGCTTCTTCCAGAATCTGGACGTAAATCTCGGATCTCTATCCGATATGATCGATAAGGTAACTCCCTGAAGTCTTACTATTTTTGAAACATACAAGTTTGCCAACTTGTCTAGTGAGTAATCCACTCGTACAGGTATAAAGTGGGCTGACTTCGTGAGTCTATCAACCACTACCCAAACAGCATCTTTCTTGCTCGGAGACAACGATAAACTCGTTACAAAATCCATGGTGAAACGGTCCCATTTCCACTCGAGAATCAAGATAGGTTGAAGTAAACCCGAAGGTACTTGGTGTTCAGCCTTTACTTGCTGACAAATCATGCACTTGGTAAAAAAATTTTGAAATGTCTTTCTTTATTTTCAGCCACCAATAGTGTTGCTTTAGATCATTATACATCTTGGTGCTACCCGGATGTACAGATAAACACCCGTTATGTGCTTCATACAAATTCTCTGTATAAGCTCCTCTTTTCTCGAAACACAAACTCTATCTCTGAACATCAAGTATCCATCAGAATTAATCCGAAAGTTAGATTTAGCATCTAACTCGCATTGAGCTCTCTTAACTTGCAATTCACTATCTTCTTTCTGAGCCTCCAAGGTCTCTTGAAGGAACATTGGTCTAGCTCTCAACTCAGCTAAAATAGAACCATCATCGGATAAAGATATTTTTGAATTCAATGCTCTCAAGGCAAATAGGGATTTTCTGCTTAAAGCATCGGCGACCACATTTGCCTTTCCAGGATGGTAATCAATGACCAACTCATAGTCCTTTATCAACTCTAACCATCTTCGTTGTCTTAAGTTCAACTCTTTCTGCATCATCAAGTACTTCAAACTTTTGTGATCAGTGAAAATTTGACATTGTTCACCCTATAAATGGTGTCTCCAAATCTTCAATGCAAAGACTATGGCGGCCAATTCTAGGTCATGCGTCGGATAATTCTTCTCATGAGGTTTTAACTGTCTTGAGGCATAAGCAATCACTTTGCCTTCTTGCATGAGTACATAGCCTAATCCATTTACGGATGCATCGCTGTAGACTACAAATTTTTTCCCTGATTCGGGTTGTACTAAGACTGGAGCTTCTGTCAGCATTGCTTTCAACTTCTCAAAACTTTGTTGGCATCTTTCCAACCACTCAAACTTCACGTTCTTCTGTAACAATTTAGTCATCGAGGTTGCAATCATAGAAAACCCCTTGATAAATCGTCCATAGTAGCCGGCTAGGCCCAGAAAACTTCTAATCTCAGTAATGTTCTTCGGTGGTTTCTAGTCTATTATAGCTGAAATCTTACTTGGATCTACTCGGACTCCATCTCTCGAGACAATATGTCCCAGGAATCCCACTTCCTTGAGCCAAAACTCACTTTTACTGAATTTGGCATACAACTGATTTTCTCGAAGAGTCTGTAAAACTATCCGTAGATGATTAGCATGTTCATTCTCGTCTTGGGAATAAATCAGTATGTCGTCAATAAAAACGACTACAAACTTGTTAAGGTATGGTCTGAAAATACGGTTCATTAAGTCCATGAATACCGCAGGAGCATTGGTCAGCCCAAAGGGCATGACTAAAAATTAATAATGCCCATACCTCATTCGAAAGGCAGTCTTGGATACATCAGAATCTTTCACTCTTAGCTGGTAGTACCCTGATCTCAAGTCTATTTTGGAGAACGCAGTCGCTCCTTTCAATTGATCAAACAAATCGTCGATCCTAGGTAATGGGTACTTGTTCTTTACTGTCACTTTATTAAGCTGGCGGTAATCAATGCACAATCTCATGGTGCCATCTTTCTTTTTCACAAACAAAATCGGAGCGCCCCATGGTGAACGACTTGGTCTTGCAAAGCCTTTGTTTGTCAACTCTTGCAATCAGAATTTTAACTCTTTCAACTCGTTGGAGCCATTCTATAAGGAGTAATGGATATTGGTACAAGATGTCGGAGTTAGCTCAATGTCAACTCAACTTCTAACTGGTGGTAATCCCGGTAATTCCTCGTGAAAACATCCACATACTCACATACTATCTCAGACCGATTCAATCTTTAACTCGTCTCTTTATCATTCAATACAAAGGCCAAAAATGCCTCATAACCTTTTCTTTGATATCTCAGCTCCATCATATGAGAAATAATTACCGACGATCTACCTTGCTCATCGGATTCTACATGAAGAGTATCCCCATTCTCACATATCATCTCAATGTATTTCTTCCCACAATTTACAATTACATTATGAGTAGTCAACCAGTCCATACCAAGAATGAGGTCGAATTCATCAAATGGTAACAACATAAGATTTGCTTTAAAGCAATGACCTTTAATCATTAATGGACAATCTTTACAAACTTTATCAACTAACATACTCTTGCCTAAAGGATTAGACACCTTAATCACAAATTCTGTGGCATCTATAGGCACACCCAAACCGGGTAATAATTTCATGAAAATGTAAGAGTGTGTGGATCCGGGATCTATTAAAGCAATAACTTTGGAATTGTACAGAGAAAAGGTACCCGTAATAACATCAGGGGAAGATGCCTCTTCGCGAGTACGAATGGCATAAGTCCTTGCAGGCACTCTACCCTTGGGTCTCACAACCTACTCTCTGGGGTTACCTCTTCCACTTACCCCAGTTTTTGGGTTCCTCTACGGTCTCCCTCTGACCATACTCCCAAATCTCAGGTTTTGAGTTCTCTCTTTTATAATCATCTCTGGACAATCTTTTATGAAATGGTATTGGGAACCACATCTAAAACATACATTTTCATGTGCTCAGCATTCTCCCAAATGGCGTCTACCACATTGTGGACATTCTGGTCTGTCAGGTCTAAAATTCCCAACACTTGCAACTAAAGTCGTTTGTGCTTTATTTCCCAAATACTGCTTACTCTTGCCTTTTCTTGAAAATCCAGTGGAAGTAGCTATTCGAGTAGAAAAATCTCTTGACTTCTTGGATAACGATTGGAATGACTTGTTCCACTGTATCTTTCTAGAATCACGAGACTCCATTTCAAATTTCTTCTTCTCTTTACTAGTTCTCTGGCTTTGTAAGCCCTTTCCACTAGCACAACGAATTCTTTTAATTCGAGGATAGCAACAACCAGCTTAATGTCCTCGTTTAAACCATCTTCAAACCTTTTACTCATAATGGCCTCAGTAGACACACATTCTCGAGCGTACTTGTTAAGTCATACGAACTCTCGCTCATAATCAGTTACTAACATCTTGTCTTGCTTCAGCTCTAGAAATTCTTTCCTCTTCTGGTCTACAAACCTCTGGCTGATATACTTTTTCTTAAACTCTTATTAGAAGAATTCCCATGAGATCATTTCCCTTAGTACCACCGACACAAGGGTGTTCCACCATTGGTAAGCAGAATCTCTTAAGAGAGAGACTACACACTTCATGCATTCATCAAGAGCGCAGGACGTTAAATACTCTGATGGTATTTTCTAACTAGAACTCAGCTCTTTCTAGATCATCATCTTTTCTAGCTCAGAATTCTTCTGCCCTATGCTTCCTGATCCTATCAATTGGAGGTTTACCTCCTCTTACCACCTCTACTTCTTGAGGGGCTACTGGAGTAGGTTGTGGAACAGGCGGGGGTGGAGGGGGTTGTGCATTCGGGTTCGCTCGAACGAACTCCGTGTACCAGGCATCCATCATATGGAGGAAGGCTTCTCTAGCCTCTTCTCCTCCTCCTTCTTGACTCATCGTAGTGGGTCTATTCTCATTCTCATACTAGACCGTCCCTTCGGGGGCCGGTGCATTACTTTCTACATCATCCGCCTCAGCTCTTTCAGGATCCATTTACTATATGTATAAACATAATTTAAGTCGTTAGGAGTCGTCACACTATCATTGTAAAAACATTCTCACGTATGGCATGTATAGCTAGACTCATGCTCGTGCTACGTTAGTCTTAGAACCGACTAAACTGTAGCTCTGACACAACCAAATGTAACACCCCGTACCCAAGACTGATACTGGGTCTGGATATGAGACATTACTATGCTTGAACTCTCTGAAACATGTACTTACAGGCTATAAAATTTCGTTCCAACTTAAAAACTTCACTTTCTTAGTCAACACATATAACAAGGGCCTACAAGGCCTTTAACTCATGTCAGAAAACTTTCAGAATTAAAATCAAATAACTCATTTTTGAAGTAGGGTTCACACGCCAGTGTGACTTGGAACACGCCCGTGTACCCTTAAGCATGCCCATGCCCTCAAACCGTGTAGAACTACTGACTATTTCCACATGGCTTAGACACGCCCATGTCTACCAACCGTGGGAGGTTACTGACTAATTTCACATGGCCATGACATGCCGGTGGGCTTAGATCGTGTGCTAATCCTTGATATACTGACTAAATTAACATGGTCTGGGCACATGCCCATGTCCAAACCGTGTGTCTTACACGGCATACACACACGACCGTGGGCTTTGCCTGTGGCCTATTCTGATTAATAATACTAAGACACAGGGTTAACACGGTCTTGACACACGCCCGTGTGTCCAACCGTGTGGGCACTTACAAGCTATTTACCAAGACATTAACCACCTTGAAATGAAGATCATATCCATACATAATTCAACGGTGCAATAACAACCCAATTTTATGAATAATACTACATGCTTTATTGATCTCAATAAACATACATGCTTAGTCCAATTTGGCCAATCACTTAGCCATATACAAAAGAATAATAAACTTGATAGCCTTTACAAAGGCCCTTCTTAAAACATGTCCACAAAATGAATGTTTCCTATACATGCCATACTTAGTAAAGTAACTTGGCTATACCAAAATAAGAGTTGATAGTGTGTTGTGAGCTCCGAATTTAATGATCTACGAGTTAGCTTGGCGGGACCGCATAGAAAGAAAGAATCATAACGTAAGCATATAGCTTAGTAAGTTTGCATGTAACAACTCATAGCATCATCATTGCTTAATATAATCCATTTCACAATAAACAATGGTATCATGAATTTCAGCTCAAGAGCTTACTTACTCATATGGATTCTTACATGTCTCATGGCACTTACTATTATCATACTTGTAAGGTAACCATGATACCTATATCACTTGATCACATTGATCAGTATACTCTAATAACAATAATCATGATACCTACTTTCACTTTCACAACATGAATAATACTCAACTTCATCTAACTTCATCTTGATACTAACTTTACTTTCTTAGCTTTTTTGCTATCTTCTTTTAGCTTACTCATTTGCCCGATGAATTTCTGTGAATAACCGAGGATACTAAATCTCTTCCCACATAATTTGACGCCAAAGACATATCCTAGAATGGCCTTACATGGGTTATCTCATCTTGGTTTCACGGCCATGTCTTGACATGGACTTATATGAAGTCTTGCTCTTGATAACATACTCAATGCCAAGCTTGAGTCCTTGGACTTACATGATAACTTACTTGCTAACTCGATCAATGCCAAGCTTGCCTTGGACTTACATGATATCTTGATCAATGCCAAGCTTGCCTTGGACTTACATGATATCTTGATCAATGCCAAGCTTGCCTTGGACTTACATGATAACTTGCTTGCTAATTTATCAATGCCAAGCTTGCCTTGGACTTACATGATATCTTGATCAATGTCACTCTTGCCTTGGACTTACATGATAACTTGCTTGCTAACTTGATCAATGCCAAGCTTGCCTTGGACTTACGTGATAACTTGCTTTCTAACTTGATCAATGCCAAGCTTACCTTAGACTTACATGATAACTTGAGTGGTAGATCGAGTATCCTGGGAAATTCATCTCCCATCGGGACTTGCTCGTACTTATCATCATGATTTCTTGCTTGAACATAACATGATCATTTCATACAATTATTGTGCATTATACTAGGCAAATTAATGATAAAAATCATAAAACTTAGAAATCATACAAACTTACCTCAATATACAAAATGTATGTAGATGTGAAATTTTAGTCCTCGACTTTGTTCTTGCCTCGGTTTCAATCCGGGCTTCTTTTTTCTTAATCTATAATCATAAATAGACCATTTAATAACCATAATGACTAAATTGACTCATAACTCATACTTTAGAAAAATTACCATTTTACCCCTATACTTTTTAATATTTGCACTTTTGCCCCAATTCTCGTAAAATGATTTTCATGCAACTTTCTTAAACTTCATGCTCAACTGAATCATTTTCTCTTCTATAACAATTATCAATTCTCACTATTTCTAGTAGGTATGACCAATTTTATAACTGTTACAAAATGGTCCATACTACCATTTTTCATGAAATTCATTAAAGAAAAGATGTTTATCTAACATCAAACTCTTTTAAACTTCCATAAAACATCATTTAGAAAGCATGTCATTCAAGGGTAGATTTTTGAACATGCATCTTAGCTAATTTTATAGTTAAAATTAGCTAATTCATAATACGGGAACTTCAAAAATACGAAGAATATTAAAAACGGGGCTAAGATGAACTTACTATGAGCTTGAAAAAAAATGAAGAACCCTAGCTATGGTGTCTCCCAATTTTCAGCAGCAACAAGGAAGAAGATGAGTGAATTTTTCTCATCTTTATCCTATTTTAATCACTAATGAGGCCAAATGACCAAAATGTCATTCCTCTTAAAAATTTCCATAATAGTCTCTTAAGGCCAATTTTGTCCAAAAATTAAATTTTGGGTAAATTGCTATTTAAGGGCTCATAATTATTATTCTAAAGCTATTTCATGCAAAAAGCTTCTAGAAACTCATATATTGCAACTTTTGCAATTTAGTCCTTTTTAGACCAATTGACCTCAACTTAATAAAATTGCATTACAAAACTTTCATACTAACATGCAAACATGGAATAAACCTGGAAAACTCATAACTTCACCTCGGGTTCGTGGCCTCGCACCACTATCCCGACTAGGCCCTAAATCGGGCTGTTACACTAACAATCTCAGCAATGTACAATTCAGCTCGCTTATCAAGTGAATAGTTGGTACATACTACGATAAAATGAGCCAATTTCATCAATCTATCAAAAACGACCCAAACAGCATCTTTCTTCCTCGGAGTTAGAGGTAATCCAATTACGAAATCCATCGTAGTCTTGTCCCATTTCCACTCAGGAATCATCACAGGCTGCAGTAAACCCGAAGGAACTTAATGTTCAGCCTTTACTTGTTGACAAATCAAACATCTCAATACAAATTCAGAAATATCTCTTTTCATACCTGACCACCAACACAATTTCTTCAAATCATTGTACATCTTCGTACTTCCTGGGTGAACAGACAAACAACCACTGTGTGCATCGTGAAGAATTTTTTGAATAAGCTTAATATCTCTCGGTACACAAATCCTGCCTTGGTACATCAAACAGTCATTGGTCCCAGTCTGATAGTCTGAATCACTAATTGATTCGCACTGAACTCTTTTAGCTTGAAGTTCTTTGTCACTTTTCTGAGGTACACAAATTTGTTGAAGAAATACCAGTCTAGCTTTTAACTCAGCTAGAATCGAACCATTA
Organism: Gossypium rotundifolium; assembly: GCA_025506655.1. Lineage (NCBI taxonomy): Eukaryota > Viridiplantae > Streptophyta > Magnoliopsida > Malvales > Malvaceae > Gossypium > Gossypium rotundifolium. Next base: position 107,663,013 of record CP106725.1, read on the forward strand.
TCAGATAAAGTCAGTCGCGTATTCATTGCTCTCAAGGTAAACAAAGATTTCCTACTTACAGCATCGGCGACTAAATTCACCTTTCCCGGATGATAATCGATTACCAACTCATAATCTTTCAACAACTCGAGCCATGTCTATTGTCGTAAATTCAAATCCTTTTGAGTCATTAAATACTTCAAACTCTTGTGGTCGGTAAAGATGTGGCACTTCTCACCGAATAAATGGTGTCGCCAAATTTTTAAAGCAAACACAATGGCAACCAATTCTAAGTCATGCGTCAGATAGTTCTTTTCGTGCGGTTTCAACTGTCTCGAGGCATAAGCTATCACTTTTCCCTCTTGCATCAACACACAACCAAGACCAATCAAAGACACATTGTTGAGAATTACGAAATCTTTTTTCGACTCAGATTGCACTAATATCGGTGCCTCAATCAACAACGCTTTCAAATGTTCAAAACTCTTTTGACATTTCTCAGACCATTCAAACTTAACATCTTTCTGTAATGATCTTGTCATATGTGTAGCAATCATCGAGAATCCCTTGACAAAATGTCAATAATAACCAGCCAAATCCAAAAAGCTTCTAACTTCATATACATTTCTTAGTGGTTTCCAATCAACAACTGCTGAAATCTTACTAGGATCAACCCGAATGCCTTCTGCTAAAACAATGTGTCCCAAAAATCTGACTTCTCAGAGCCAAAACTCACTTTTGCTGAATTTAGCAAACAATTTCTTATCCCTTAAGGTCTGCAATACAATTCTTAAATGTTCGGCGTGCTCAGACTCATCTCGAGAATAAGTCAGGATGTCATCAATAAATACGACTACAAACTTGTCCAAATACGGTCTGAAGATCCGATCATCAAGTCCATAAAAATGGAAAGAGTATTAGTTAATCCAAAAGGAAAAACAAGAAATTCATAATGCCCATACCTTGTTCTGAACGCGATTTTTGGCACATCCGAGTCCTTAACTCTCAGTTGGTAATAACCAGACCTCAAATCTATCTTTGAGAACACTGTTGCCCCTTCCAACTAGTCGAACAAATCGTCAATTATTGGTAAATGGTACTTGTTCTTTATCGTAACCTTGTTGAGTTGACGATAATCGATATAAAGTCTCATGGATCTGTCTTTCTTCTTGATGAACAACACTAGTGCACCTCAGGGGGAAAAACTCGATCTCACAAAACTCTTATATGTCAACTCTTGCAACTGAGACTTCAATTCTTTCAATTTGGTTGGAGCCATTCTATACAGAGCTATCAATATCGGTGAAGTTCCTAGTACCAAATCAATAGCAAACTCAACCTCTCTGATCGATGGTAATCTAGGCAACTCTTCTAGGAACACATCCGAATATTTACAAACTACCGACACAAATTCAATCTTTAATTCAGACACTTTCATATTCAGTACATACGCAAGAAATGCTTTACAACCTTTTCTTACATACCTCTGAGTCGTCATCGACGAAATCACTATAGGCAACTCACTCGACTCGTCCGGTTCAATCTGAATAATTTCATTATTTTGACATTTCAATTAAATAATCTTTCATCTACAATTCACTACGACATCATGTAAAGTCAACCATCCATTCCAATAATTACATCAAACTCATCAAACGGTAAAAGCATTAAGTCAACTGAAAAATAGTGACCTCGAATCATTAAAGGACAACTCTTGCAAACTTTATCGACTAAAACATATTTGTCTAAGGGGTTTAACACTTTAATCACAAACTCAGTGGACTCAACAGGCAAATTCTTACTAGATACCAAGTTCATGCAAATAAAAGAATGAGTCGATTCAGGATCAATCAATGCAACTATAGTAGTATCACAGAGAGAAAAAGTACCAGTGATCACATCAGAGGATGGCGCATCTTTGCGAGTGCGAATAGCGTATGCTCTGGCAGGTGCTCTAACCTCCGACCTCGCAATTAATTCTTTCGTCACACCTCTGTTATTATTCCCACTTCCAGTATTTTTCTGTGGCCTCCCTCTAGTGGCAGTGTTACTCGGCCTTGCATTCTGAAAACTATCTTTTTCAGTCATTTTAGGGCAATCTCGAATGAAGTGATCTGGGGAGCCATATTTAAAGCAAGCCCAATTATTCATTCTACATTCACCGGGATGTCGTCTACCACAGTGTTGAGTTCTATTAGACCTAGCATTACCAACACTCACTATTCAAATCCATTGATTTCTTTGACGAAGATTGAAATGGCTTACTCATCAGCCTCTTTCTCGAACCTCTAGTCTCAAACTCAATTTTTCACTTTTCTTTGCTCAACTCTTCAACTTTGCAAGCTCGTTTGACTAGTACAACAAATTCTTTCAGTTCTAAAATCCCAACTAATAGTCTGATATCTTCATTCAACCCATCCTCGAATCTCTTGCACATGATAGCCTTGGTGGAAACACATTCCTGAGCATACTTATTGAGCCTAAAAAACTATCGCTCATATTCAGTCACTGTCATACGGCCTTGTTTCAGCTCTAGGAACTCTTTGCGTTTCTGTTCAATAAACCATTGACTGATGTACTTCTTTCTGAACTCGTCTTGGAAGAAATCCCAGGTAACCTTTTCTCTCGATACCACAGATATAAGAGTATTCCACCACTGATATGCTGAGTCTCTCAGAAGTGATATAGCACATTTCAAACACTCATCCGGTGTGCAAGAAAGTTCATCAAATACCTTGATAGAGTTCTCAAGCCAAAACTCTGCTCTCTCAGGATCATCATCAATATTGGCTTTAAATTCTTCAGTCCCTTATTTTCGAATCTTATCAACTGGAGGCTTATTCAGTATTAACAGTTTCAAACCTTAGGGAGCTATGGGAACTGGTTGGGGTTTAGGTGGGGGTGGAGGATGTTGGACAGCCGGATTTGTTCGAACAAACTCGACAAACCACTCATTCATCCTTTGGAAGAAGGCTTCCCTAGCCTCTCCTCCCTGACTAACCGCCACTGGTTTACTTTCACATGGTGCTGTCCCTTGAGCGAGAGTCGGTGCATTACTTTCACCATCATCAGCTACTTCTCGATCGAGATCCATTTACTATATGAAAACACAATTTAAATTGTCAAGAGTCGTCACACTATCTGAAACACCCCAAACCCGGCCCACGAGCCTTGACCGGATCTAGTATGTTCCTTGAGTATATCAGTTCAATTCTTGTTTGCTACTTTGGAAAAATTTGTGTGTTTTTGAAGAACACTTGATTTGGTGTTGGGTTCAAATTGAAAACAGTGTTGTTTATATGTCAAACATTTAAATATTTGTTTACATTTTTAAGAAAAATTATTTAGTCTCAATTTAATAATAACTTTATCATAATAAACCCATTTTAAACGCTTACTTAAAACAGTTAATAATAATGGTCATACTTACATCAAAAACAAATCCCGAATAAATCTGAAATACTTAAGTATAGAAAGTCCAAAATAAAATAAACGCTGAGCTGAGCATGGCCACCACTAAGCTCCTGCTGACCCGGTCCATTACTGAGTGTCACCTGAAACATATCCTACAACGGGGTGAGTCAAACGGACTCAGTGTATAACCACCATCACTAAGTCCCAACAGTTTAGGCATATCAGTTCATACATGTACATATAGCAGAAATATAAATAATGATGCAATCCCGAACCCAAACCTATATAACCATCCGTTACACATCACCCGTACCAACCATCACACCGTGGGGACTACTAAGTCGACCCTCCATCCGCTACACATCATCGAAGGCAGTCGCTGCAGACGACTTGCACATCGCCCTTATAAATTTGTGGCATAGCCACCAGATAATTTTCTGTGACGTAAGTCACCACATTCAGATTTCGTGACATGAGTCACCACATTCAGATACTGTGGTATAAACCACCAGATCACTTCCCCTTTCCATATCACCCATATGCCCCATGTCATACAAATCATGCCAATAGCTTATCTTATGCCATATTCATATTCACATAGCTTTCACATGTGTGCCATAATGATATTCATAATATTATAACCACAAGAGTAGTAGGTTTACGTGCACGAGTACTTTGTACCATTGCATGGTACCCTTAGCCACATTTTACATATTCTTATTAACACATTTATTAAAACATTACCATAAATCTATTAAGACTTAGGGTTAGGGCTACACACCTGATTTACTTAACGAGTTCACTGAAATCCTGAAAATCCCGATCTAATACTTTAGATCCTTAGTTCCTACATTCGGTAAATCACTTAGTGCTTTAGTAAAAAGCCTTTCGGCTAAATAATCAAATCCCAAAGGATTATTGCAACCAAAATCCTTACCTTGCTGTCGATTTGATTACTAATCAAATCCCGAAACTTTGTGATGTTCCCTCTTGCAATCGGCTAGACACTAAATTACTTAACTAGTTAGTTTTCAGCTGTTTGAATAAATACGAAATAGATCTGAAACACCAAATATGGCCTTGGCCGAATATCATGTGTACTTACCTTGCGATTTTAAATCCCAAAAGTGGTTACTTGCTTTGAAGTTGTCGAAATCCCTACTTGTCAATTGTTAGAATCGGTTTTAATACATGGAAACTATGAAGATGGCCCTTGGCCGAATATTCACTTACCTTGTTTGACTAGATCTCGAATTTAACCCTTGCTCCTGATGATGCCAAAACCCCTTAGATCCCGAAAACCTCCTCCCTTGTAGTCGACAATAGCAGAATCCCGAAACCCTCCTTCATAGTTTCGGCCAAAGTACGTTAATAGGATTAGTTCTTAAGTTTCGGCTAAAAGAAAAAGAAAGGAAACCGAATAGCATTTGATCTTACCTTTACTATAGAAATCGACAGCACTCCTTGCCTGACACCACTGAGATATTCGGCTATAGGCTAGATGTTTGATAAATCAGGTTTTCGGCTTTTGGGGTTTAATGGACAATCGGCTAGGGGTTATTGGTATATTCAGCTCTTGATTGAGTTTGTAAAAGAAGAAGAAGGTTGATGATGGAGATTTAGCTAGAACACAGGGTATTTCGGCTTTGACAAAGTAAAAAAGAAGAGAAGATATTTGCTAGAGAATTCGGCAGAGGTACAAAAGAAAGAATAATGATCTTACTCTCCTTCCTTGGCCGAAAATACCACCAAAAGAGGCCCCCCAATCGGCCAACTCTCCTTCCCCTATCCAATCCCCTATTTTCTCTCCTCTTTACTTATTTACAATTAATTCAAATAAATCATCAATTATCCTTTACTTTAGCTGAAATTTTAAAAGGATTAGACCACATCTTAAACTCATCCCTTAGTGCCCCATTGTCGTACACTACTGCTCAACCTTGCAGCAAAATAAAACTCTTTTATTTGCTTCCCACGTTGCTCGAACCTAGGCCCTTGCACACTCCTTGTGGCGTCACATACTGAGTCCCTAAGTGGCGCCTCCAAGCCACTTAAACAAGCCTATTTTTGTGTCATATTTCCCCTACTAATTTTCTTAAGGCCTCTTAGGCTTAGCTCCCTCTTTGAAACTTAAAATTAAATAATTTCTAAAGCATTTATCTACACTCTGAAGTTCACAAAATTCGTACAACACAATCAGAACACACATAGGCATGCTACTTCATACAATTTAGCATTAATGCATAAGCCATAAATCTGGATATTACAGTTCTACCCCCTTAAAATAATTTCGACCTCGAAATTACCTGGCTAGAATAGGTGGGGTATTCATTGTCGATTGCTTCTTCCTATCCCAAGAAGCTTCTTCTGATCCATGGTTACACCACAACACTTTGACCAGAGGGACCGACTTCCTCCGAAGTACCTTTACATCTCGTTCCAAAATCTGAATCGGCTCTTCCTCATAGGACAGACCTGGTCTCAGCTCCACCTCCTCAACCGGTATTATATGAGTTGGATCTGATCGGTAGCGACGTAGCATAGAAACATGGAACACGTCGTGCATCTGCTTCAACTCTGGTGGCAACTCTAACTGGTATGCCACTGGTGCAACTCGCTTTAATACCCGATAAGGTCCTATAAACCTTGGGTTTAACTTCCCTTTGCAACCAAATCTCATCACCTTCTTCCAAGGTGAAACTTTGAGAAACACTTGATCTCCCACAGCAAATTCTATGTCCTTCTGTTTGAGATCTACATACGACTTCTGCCTGTCAGATGCCTCCTTTAACTGTGCCCGAATTACCTTAACCTTTTCCTCGGATTCTACCACAATCTCTGGACCCAACACTTGACGTTCCCCTAATTCTGTCCAACATGTGGGAGTGCGACACTTTCGTCCATACAGTGCTTCATACGATGCCATCCGAATATTGGTTTGATAGCTATTATTATATGCAAATTTCGCTAAAGGCAAATAGTCTTCCCAACTTCCTCTGAAGTCTATTACACAGCCTCTCAACATATCCTCCAACACTTGAATTACCCGCTCAGATTGGCCGTCTAACTGCGGATGAAAAGCCGTACTGAAATCCAATCTAGTACCCAAAGATTGATGTAGCGCCTTCCAAAACCGAGACGTAAACCTCAGATCCCTATTCGAGATAATCGATACCGGCACTCCGTGCAGCCTCATGATCTCGGCTACATACAACTTTGGCAATTTCTGGAGAGAATAGTCAACCCGCACTAGAATGAAATGCGTGGACTTTGTCAATCGATCCACTATTACCCATACCAAGTCCTTCTTAGTAGGCGTAAGGGGAAGCCCACTAATGAAGTCCATGGTGATTCTCTCCCACTTCCGCTGCGGAATCTATATTGGCTGAAGCAACCCTGATGGAACTTGGTGTTCAGCCTTAACTTGCTAACACGTTAAGCACTTTCCTACAAATTCGGTAACTTTCCGCTTAAGACCAGGCCACCAAAACTGTTCCCTTAGATCTTTGTACAACTTATTACCTCCAAGATGCATAGCATAAGGGCTACTATGCGATTCTCGAAGAATTCTCCGCCTTAACTCCTCGTTCTTTGGCATACAGACCTTACCCTTGAAACACAATACTCCATCGCCATTAATACTATAATCCTTCAACTCCCCGCTCTATATTTGCCGAAGCTTAGCACTTAGATCATCATCCGCCAACTGACCCTCTTTCACCTCATTCAGCCATGTCGGCTTTACGTGCAATTCTGCCAATAAACTTTCGTCATCGTAGAGGCTTAAATGTGCGAACATTGCCCTTAACTCCGTCACTACTTTCTGACTTAGGGCATCTGCCACCATATTCTCCTTACCCGGGTGATACTCTATGGAACAATCGTAGTCCTTCAATAATTCCACCCACCTTCGCTGTCTCAAGTTGAACTCTTTCTGAGTCAACAGATACTTAAGGCTTTTGTGGTCTGTGTAGATCACTGACTTCTCTCCATAAAGATAATGCCTCCATACCTTAAGAGCAAAGACCACTGCCGCCAACTCCAAATCGTGCGTCGGGTAGTTAACCTCATGTGGCCTTAGTTGTCGAGACGCATAAGCAACTACCTTCCCGTCTTGCATAAGGACACCTTCCAATCCTGTATGGGAAGCATCACAGTACACCACAAAATCCTTCCCTGCCTTAGGCTGAATTAAAACTGGAGCTTCAGTCAAAACTCTCTTAAGCTTCTCAAAGCTCTCATGTTGCTTATCAGTCCATACGAAAAGTACTTCCTTCCTCAGCAGCTTCGTCAAAGGTGCTGCGATCGACGAGAAGCCTTCTACGAACCTTCTGTAATAGCATGCCAAACCCAAGAAGCTACGAACCTCAGCCACAGACTTGGGTGATTTCCAATCCAATACTGCCTCAATCTTCTGAGGATCCACCCTTATTCCTTCAGCCGACACCAGATGTCCCAAAAACATAACTTCCTTCAACCAAAATTTGCACTTGTTGAACTTGGCATATAACTTTTTCTCCCTTAACACTTGCAACACGACTCGGAGGTGCTCATCATGTTCTTCTTCAGACTTCGAATACAATAAAATATCGTCTATGAACACAACAATGAACCGGTCCAGATAGGATTAAAATACCCGGTTCATCATGTCCATGAATGCGGCTGGGGTGTTTGCCAATCCGAACGGCATTACCAAGTACTCATAATGCCCGTACCTTGTCCAGAAAGCTGTCTTATGGATATCAGCCTCCTTCATCTTAAGCTTATGATATCCAGACCTTAGATCTATCTTCAAAATACTACGGTCCCCTTAAGCTGATCGAACAAGTCATCTATTCTTGGCAAAGGGTACTTGTTCTTGATGGTCAGCTTATTCAACTGACGATAATCTATGCACATGCGCATAGTTCCGTCCTTCTTCTTCACAAATAAGACCGGTGCTCCCCATGGAGACACACTGGGTCAAATAAACCCACGATCAAGCAACTCTTGGATTTGAGCCTTGAGCTCAACCAACTCCTTCGGTGCCATTCTGTATGGGGCAATTGACATAGGAGTGCATGCTTAGAGTAAATCAATTCAACTCCACTTCCCTATCCGGGTATTCTGTAATTCCTCCGGAAAGACATCCACAAATTCCCTTACGCTCTAACTCCACTAACGCCCTTCTTTTGCATCCAACGACTAACGAAGGCCAAAATGCCTTGCACCCTTTTCAACCATCTTATCGGCCTTTTAGTGCAAAACTATGTTAGACAAGTAGTTTCTTCTTTCACTTATCATAATTATCACCTCGTCCTCCGGTCTTTAATTCCATTCGCTTAGTGCACAATCCAATACACCGATGTTCCACTAGCTACCCATGCCAAGTATAAGATCAAATTCTCAGGGTAGTTCCATCAAGTCGGCAGGAAATACCACTCCCTGAAGCTCTAGAGGTACACTCCGAAATATCTTATTCACCACTACAGTTTGACCTAATGGGCTTACTATAATCAACTCCCTATTAGATAGTTCAGAGGCTATGCCTAGTGTTTCAACTACTCTACATGCAACATAAGAGTGGGAGAGCCAACATCTATCAAAGCAATGTAAGGTTTGCCAAATATAAGAAACGTACCGGTTATGACGTCCGGTGCATCTCCATCCTCCCTCCAGCGGACTGCATACACCAAGCCCGGCTATCTTGCCTCTGTATTACCAATACCTTTGCCCGGTGTTCCCCGTCCTCTACCAGAACCATTACCTCTACCACCCGGACCATAGCCTCGCTGAGGCTGCTGTCCACCTCTTCCAGTCTGATTATAGCCCTGACCTGATGGTCGACTCCCGTCTATCTTTATCGGAAAGTCCTTAATCATGTGATTCTTAGACCCGCACTTAAAGTATCCTCCGGTCTTCTTCCAACATTCTCCTAGATGCATCTTCCCATACTGGTCACAAGTACGGTACTGTCCTCCTGTCACAGCCTGCTGACCTAACGGCCCATCAACTCTAGGCCTCTTTTACACATTCCCAGATGACCCTGATGGTCCAAAACCTCTCTTTTGTCTATTTCGATCCGTATTCTGCCTCATCGAGTCCTTAATCCCTTTGGCTACCTTAGCCTTCTCCACCAATACGGTAAATTCTCACTCTTGCTGTGGAGCTATCAACAACCTCAGGTCATCCCTCAGTCCATCCTCAAATCGGACACACCGCTCATGCTCCATTGACACAATACCTCGAGCATAACGGCCCAGCCTTAGAAATTTTTCCTCGTATTCTACTACGGACTTATTCCCCTGAACCAGCCTCAAAAAGCCTTCCTCTGCACATCCACATAACTAGTTCCAATGTACTTCTTCTGATATGCCGCCTTAAAATATTCCCAAGTAAGATCATCTGCGACAGCACCATCCCGAACTGTGAGCCACCACTGATATGACTCATTGAGGAGGAGCGATACTATCCCTTTCAGTTTCTCCTCGGCGGACAGGTCCAAATCATCCATAATCCTCACCGACGCCTCTAACCAATACTCAGCCGTATTGGGTGCCACACCAGATACTCCACGAAAAAATTCAGCTCTATTAGCTCAAAGTCGCTCATGTATCGACTTTCGAGCTCCCATGCCTCCACCTGCTCCAGCCACCCTTTTCAGGACTCGCAGCATCACCTGGGACACTGCATCATCCCCCGTCTGATCCTGATATTCCACATCAGCAGCAGTTGGTGGTGGTGGCATTTCATTTTCGGACCCTTGTCCTGACCTAACTGGCTCTGACACGGTCATTTGGCCTCTACCACGGCCTCGTACATTACGACCACATCCCCTAGAATTCATGCTTCTGAATCGCGTTTATCTGATTAAAGAATTTTATGGATTAGCTTTTGTTTCACTGATTTATCACGAACAGTCTTATGTTCAATAGTTCTAAGGAGTAGTTCTTTCGATTTCATACACATACAGTCTCAATTTCATTCCTTCAATCACATTCATGAACTTGCATTCATTACAGAAAATGTTGTAGTTGTCATTGTTTGTTGTTTTCCATTACCCAGGAGTATTTCCGTAATTTTATCCTACAGGGGTATTTTGAAAATCTCACAAAGTAGAAATTTTGGCATCTTTACAAAATTAAATTACTTGGTAAGAAAATTTCAAGGGTAAAATGGTAATTTTTCAAATTAGGGTATTTGAAAATTTCGTAAAGTAGAGATTTTTGGTACTTTTACAAAATTGAAATACTTGGTAAGAAGATTCAGGGGTAATTTAGTTATTTTATAAACTAGGGGTATTCTTGTAATTTTCCAAACCAGGGGCATTTAGGTAATTTTGTAAAATATGGTTCCTGGTAACTTTTCAAAACAAGGGTATTTTTGGAATTTTTTTAATTCGAGGGTATTTCGGTTACTTTCCATACGAAGGGTATTTTGGTAATTTACACAGGTTAGAGGTAATTTGGTCAATTTACAAATCAAAGGTATTTTGGTCATTTTTAAATCAAGGGCACTTGGAATTTTAAAATCATGGTTTGAATTTTGAGTCTCTCAAAACAAGGTGATGATCCCTTTGGGTTTTAATTATTGGTTTAGCTTTGTGTTTGAGTCCTCTTGGCTAAGATGAACTGTCACTCACGCACTGTGTAGGATTCGAGCGGAGAGGAGGTGAGTCACTAGGATCGCTTAAATACCAAGCTCCCCTAATCCAATCCTAGACATGCGCACAATGGTTGCCACACCTTTAACTCGATGACTCAGACACAGGTTTGTTTGGTTAGACTTTAAGTTTTATGTATTTCGGTGTTAAAGTAGACTAATCCTAGGGTTTAATTCCTAATTCACTAATCTACGTCCATATAAGTCCCACATACAAATCACAAAAGAGTTAGGAGTACTTACCTGGTGGACTTCGGGCTGGAGACTTAGGTGACATGCCAGAAAACCTGCTCATTTCTCAAAAAAAATCCCATTTCAAAAGAAAGAAAACGTTTTGGGCCCTAAAAGCCCTCAAGGCTGAGTTTTGAACCGGGCTCTGATACAAAACTGAAACACCCCAAACCCGACCCACGAGCCTTGTCTGGATCTGGTATGTTCCTTGAGTATATCAGTTCAATTCTTATTTGTTACTTTGGAAAAATTTGTGTGTTTTTGAAGAACACTTGATTTGGTGTTGGGCTCAAATTGAAAACGGTGTTGTTTATGTGTCAAACATTTAAATATTTGTTTACATTTTTAAGAAAAATTATTTAGTCTCAATTTAATAATAACCTTATCATAATAAACCCATTTTAAACGCTTACTTAAAACAGTTAATAATAATGGCCATACTTACATCAAAAACAAATCCCGAATAAATCCGAAATACTTAAGTATAAAAAGTCCAAAATAAAATAAACGCTGAGCTGAGCATGGCCACCACTAAGCTCCTGCTGACCCGGTCCATTACTGAGTGTCACCTGAAACATATCCCACAACGGGGTGAGTCAAACGGACTCAGTGTATAACCACCATCACTAAGTCCCAACAGTTTAGGCATATCAGTTCATACATGTACATATAGCAGAAATATAGATAATGATGCAATCCCGAACCCAAACCTATATAACCATCCGCTACACATCACCCGTACCAACCATCACATCGTGGGGACTACTAAGTCGACCCTCCATCCTCTACACATCATCGAAGGCAGTCGCTGCAGACGACTTGCACATCGCCCTTATAAATTTGTGGCATAGCCACCAGATAATATTTTGTGACGTAAGTCACCACATTCAGATTTCGTGACATGAGTCACCACATTTAGATATTGTGGTATAAACCACCAGATCACTTCCCCTTTTCATATCACCCATATGCCCTATGTCATACAAATCATGCCAATAGCTTATCTTATGCCTTATTCACATTCGTTACAGTTTCACATGTGTGCCATAACAGATATTCATAATATTATAACCATAGTAGTAGTAGGTTTACGTACCTGAGTACTTTGTACCATTGCATGGTACCCTTAGCCACATTTTACATATTCTTATTAACACATTTATTAAAACATTACCATAAATCTATTAAGACTTAGGGTTAGGGCTACACACCTGATTTACTTAACGAGTTCACTGAAATCCCGAAAATCCCAATCTAACGCTTTAGATCCTTAGTTCCTACATTCGGCCAATCACTTAGTGTTTTAGCAAAAAGCCTTTCGGCTAAATAATCAAATCTCTAAGGATTATTGCAACCAAAATCCTTACCTTGCTGCCGATTTGATTACTAATCAAATCCCGAAACTTTGTGATGTTCCCTCTTGCAATCGGCTAGACACTAAATTACTTAACTAGTTAGTTTTCGCTTTTTGAATAAATACTGAAATAGATCTCAAACACCAAATATGGCCTTGGCGAATATCATGTGTACTTACCTTGCGATTTTAAATCCCGAAAGTGGTTACTTGCTTTGAAGTTGTCGAAATCCTTACTTGTCAATTGTTAGAATCGGTTTTAATACATGGAAACTATGAAGATGGCCCTTGGCCGAATATTCACTTACCTTGTTTGACTAGATCCCGAATTTAACCCTTGCTCTTGATGATGCCAAATCCTTAGATCCGAAAACCTCCTCCCTTGTAGTCGACAATAGCGAATCCCAAACCCTCCTTCGAGTTTCGCCAAAGTACATTAATAGGATTAGTTCTTAAGTTTGGCTAAAAGAAAAGAAAGGAAACCGAATAGCATTTGATCTTACCCTTACTACAATCGACGACAAAGACTCATTGCCTGACACCACTGAGATATTCGGCTATAGGCTAGATGTTTGATCAATCAGGTTTTCGGCTTTTGGGGTTTAATGGACAATCGGCTAGGGTTATTGGTATATTCGGCTCTTGATTGAGTTTGCAAAAGAAGAAGAAGGTTGATGATGGAGATTCGGCTAGAACACAGGGTATTTCGGCTTTGACAAAGTAAAAAGAAGAGAGGATATTTGCTAGAGAATTGGCAGAGGTACAAAAGAAAGAATAATGATCTTACTCTCCTTCCTTGGCGAAAATACCACCAAAAGAGCCCCCAATCGGCCAACTCTCCTTCCCTATCCAATCCCTATTTTCTCTCTCTTTACTCATTTACGATTAATTCAAATAAATCATCAATTATACTTTACTTTAGCCGAAATTTTAAAAGGATTTGACCACATCTTAAACTCATCCCTTAATGCCCCATTACCGTCCACTACTGCTTAACCTTGCAGCAAAATAAAACTCTTTTATTTGCTTCCCACGTTGCTCGAACTTAGGCCCTTGCACCCTGCTTGTGGTGTCACATACTGAGCCCCTAAGTGGCGCCTCCATGCCACTTAAACAAGCCCATTTTTGTGTCATATTTCCCCTACTAATTTTCTTAAGGCCTCTTAGGCTTAGCTCCCTCTTTGAAACTTAAAATTAAATAATTTCTAAAGCATTTATCTACACTCTGAAGTTCACAAAATTCATACAACACAATCAGAACACACATAGGCATGCTACTTCATACAATTTAGCATTAATGCATAAGCCATAAATCCAGATATTACACTATCACAATTTATATTTGGCATGTATAGCTAGACTCTTACACACGCTATGTTAGTCTAAGAATTGACTAAACTGCAGCTCTGAAACCACTAAATGTAACACCCCTCACCCGTATTCGACGTCAAAATAGGGTTACGAGGCATTATCGGGCTTACATCAGAAATAATCATACGCTTTTGAGTTCTAAAATTTCAACCAGATTAAAAACCATTTGCATTCAATCATATAATTCGTAATACAAGCTTACGAAACCCAAAACATGCGTTGGAAGTGGTTCGGGATTAAATAGAGAACATAGAAAAAATTTTCCATGTACAGGGGTCACACGCCCGTGTGGTTTGGGACACACCCGTATGGACAGGACGTGTGGTCACACACACCCGTGTGGACAATACGTGTGGTCACACATGTTCGTGTCCCTAACCCATGTAACTCTCTAACTTGTAAGGCATGAACAAATTGAAGTCAAATGGCCAAGTCACACTCCCGTGTGCTAGGCTGTGTGGTTAATTTAATTTTCATAAATAGGTGCAGACTTCACACGGTCAGGACGCATGCTCGTGCTTGAAGCTGTGTCCCTCACACGACCGAGACACACGCCCGTGTCTCTGCCCGTGTACTCAATTCTGAACATTCTGTTTCTTAAAATTTAGGTGCAGGGGACACACGGCTAATACACATGCCCATGGGACAGGTCATGTGTCACACACGTCTTAGACACATACCCGTATGTCTACCCATGTGGACAAAATAAAGGCTATTTACCAAGCCATTTGCCTCCCTTATTTACCCATACACATACAAAAATTAAATGGCATAAAACATGGTATACTTAGGCAACCAAAACATCCACAATTATGTCCAACACATGTCTATGCAATACCATCAACTATCATGCACAAGACATTTCATTATGCCAAATCAAACATACCAATTTAACATTCGAAAACACCACTAAGACTACTTTCAACTTGCAATAACTTATCAAGATACTCTAGCATACCAATGAACCAAACTTATCCATTTCCCAACAAGTCATTAAGCCACAATCAACATTTAGCAAATCAATATAAACCACATCACCAAAGGGCATTGGCACATACATGCATACACGTGTATATATATATAAACTTACGATCAATTAAACCAAAATGAGCCAATTTACATGGCCAAATACCAAATCGAGCCTTTAACTTTTACAAGCCAATACATTTGGCCAAAATCATGATGACACATAATAAAATGACCAAGTCCCTATATATGCCATATACTTAAAATGCTAAATTTCATCAATACCCAAATGATAGCTTTGATAGTGTGAGGTGAATCTCTGACAATCCCCAATCCGAGCTAGCTTGGCGACACTATAAAAACATGGAAAGTAAACGGAGTAAGCTAGATAGCTTAGTAAGCTTGTATGAAAGAAATAAGCAAACCCTACCATACATTAACATGTAAGCAATGTAGCAAAAGATAATGTAATTTATCATAATCTCATTATCATATTTCACTTCCATCACAAACTTACCTTGAAATCGTCATTTCACAAGTTAATAATCATAAGCTTTGAGTACATACATGTACCATCTCGAAAGGAATTTACACATATTCCCGTCTTTGACATACCCGTGAACCACTCAGAATAATGATGTTAGATACTTGAGAATCTTGCACAGTAAGTGCCACATATGTAGCTAATGCTACCTAAATCTCATATCACATAGTTGCTCGCTCTCGAGCTAATAACGGGGCCTGCTCACACAAGCTGTCGGTCAAGACGTAACTACGCGGTGCTGCTCACACAAGCTGTCAAGTGACCGTAACATATGACGTATACTCAGCCATCGGTAGGATGTAAAGGACCAGCACTCAAATCACATAATCACATAACACATGGTAACCCTTGTGACATGTCACTTGTATCCTAACCTATTCCTAAGGTTCAAACGAGATTTATTATTTATCAAATCATCGTCGGACTCTTCCATAGAATTAGATTTGTCCACATAATCAATCATACAGTTCATGCAATATTAAAGCATTTAATTACAACTATATTAAAGCTTATTTAACATACGAACTTACCTCGGTTACAAAAATTGCCAAACGGGTCTATTCGTCAATTACTTTGGTTTTTCCCCGATCTAGACCCGAACTTTATTTTTCTTGATCTATAATGTCAAATTTAACTTATTTAATCATCACATTATTCAATATAGTCCAAAAACACACTATGGAAAATTTACATTTTTGCCCATAAACTTTTAAAATTTTACATTTTAGTCCCTAGGCTCGTAAAATGAATTTCATTCAATTTCTTAAAAACCCAAGCCTACTCAAAAATTATTCATACTCAGAAAAGCCCACAATTTTCATTTATTCACACTTTCTACACATTTTACAACTTTTTACAAATAGGTCCCTTTTGACATTTTCATCAAAAATCACTTTGTAAATGTTGTTTTCCTAACGTCAAACATGCAATTTCTACCATAAAACATCAAAATATATACATATTCTACATGGGTAAAATTTTATACTTTGATTTTCTTTTAAATTAGTCCTTGAAATGACTAGATTAGGTTGAGAAAACTTCAAAATCATAAAAATCTTTAAAAATGGGGCAGGAACGGACTTACAATCGAGCTTGAAAGCTTGGCAAAACCCTAGCTATGGCTTCCCTTCAAAATTTCGGCTATGGAAGGATGAAATTTAGAAGATGACATCTTTTTATTTGTTAATTTTGTCTTTAATTACCAAATGACCAAATGACCAAAACACCCTTAATGAAAAATATTAAAAACATACTTAACCATGTCCATAGTTGTCCACCAATTTCAACAATGCTCTAATTACCACATAAGGACTTCCAATTTAAAATTTTATAGCAATTAGACACCTTTAACTTATAGAATTCAAGTTTTACACCTATTGCAATTTAATCCTTCTAGTCAAATTGAGTACTCAGTCGATAAAATTTCTTAATGAAATTTTCAAACAATTATTCTATCATGCTGTAGACCTTAAAATAGTAATAAAATAAATATTTCTACTTCAGATTTGTGGTCCTGAAACCACTATACTGATTTGACCCAAAAATAGTTGTTACATAGATTAACAAAATCCTTAACTTTCTTCCCTTTTTTATTAAAATCATGAATACATAAATGTTAGGAAGCTTTCTAGCTTGGTAAATTGTTGGTTACTTTTGCACAAATTTTAATTTTTTTTCCTCCATGCAGACCGCTCTTTAATCTTTCTCCCTTACAACCAGACCAGTGAAGAAGATGGAGAAAGAACAAAAAAAAAAAAAAAAAGAACCACACTGGAGAATAACGTCTCTCCCTTAAATAATACTCCTGCACTTCCTTCATCGATCTCAATTCAACAACCAAGTGTAGATGTCCCTAATCATCATGTCTCCAACTAAGATATTTCTAGTTCAAACGTAATAGAATTAGGGGTGAGTATTTGATCGAGCCGAGTCAAATTGAGTCAAAAAATTTTGAGTTAGTCGAGTTGACAAATCTTACTTTAGCAATCGAACTTAATTTGAATTTTTTTATTCGAATTAGTCAAAAAGTTTCAAGTCGAGTTAACAAATTCTATTATTTATACTTAATGTTGCTTTTACATGGACCGATTATTTAACTAGTAGATGAAGTACAAGATTATTTAACTACATAAACAATATAATGGTTTTGCTTTTTTTAACTTAATGGGTAATCATTTATCAAAACGATGTAGTTTTGCCATTTAACTTAATGGTTTTGACTTTTAACTTTAAAAAAGGTAAACATTTCTCAAAACGACATAGTTTTGCCTTTTCTTATTCGGATTTTCGGATAACTCGAATTGTGTAATTCATATTCAAGTTAAACCAAAAATTTTGATTTTTATTCAAGTTGATCCGAATAACTCGATTAACTCAAATAACTTGAACTATTTAATTTAAAATTTGAATTTTTTTATCGAGTTTTTTTAATCAAATCAGATTTTGCTCACCCCTAAATAGAACAAAGGTGGAAATCCAATCTTTTCACAAGCAGTCCACAAATCCCTCATTTTTGTGTTGGAGTTCATTCAATTTGTACCCAAAGTCACTATTCCAACTTAAACTTAACCTTTCGAGGTGTGACAATTTTAATCATAAATAAAACAATTAATAGATGTGGAATGACTCTTTTTTAAAAGCTGAAAGCTTTGGTTTGGAAGTTTGAGGATCAAATTAATAGAATTTGTAAATGTGAATGGTTAAATTTATTGAATTATTTAAAATTATAATCAAATTGATAGAATAAGTATTGAGGACTAAATGTGTTATTATACCAATTAGAAAAAAAGGCTTTATGTTATCAATTTAACAGCAAGTGACCAAAATAGGAACAAATTTAAATGTTAGTGCCTAAATTGAAAGTTTTTAAAGTTGGGTGACCATTTTATGGTTTACCCTTATTTTATCATACTAATAATTTTTATAGTAATTAATATTTTAAAATATAAATTATTTAATTGTGTAATTACAATTTGTACTGCCAAATATGACATAGGAGATTACGATGTAATTACACTCTATCAACCAAACTTGTATAAGAAATTACAATTCTTTGTACTTACAAGAGAGTGTAACTACTAACCTAGTAATTATACTTTTATTCAATTACTCTATGTTGTCCAAACAAACCCTAAATGAATACAATTGTTTAGATGGTGTTGTCATCAATCCTGAATTGGTGTCTAATTTGTGACATTAATTGAATCAACATTATTAATAGTAGATTTTATCGTGGGTGAACGAAAATATTTTATATTAAACAACTATATTTATTAAAATATGTTAACAAATTACTATTAGCGCAATAGTAAGGGTGTTTAATATGAATTTGTTGGTCTTGTATTTGATTCTCAAATAATATTTTTCAATTGTCTTATTTGAAGATTATATAAAAGTGTGAAAAGATGAAAATACATTATAATGATATTAACTAACATTTAAAGTAAGGGTATTTTAGTAATTTTACAGTTGAGTTGGTATCTAGTTGACCCGTGACACTATCTCAGTCAACCACTTTATATAGTATAGATATACAAATATATAAAAAAAAATATGCTTATTAAAGTTTCATATAAAAATGTCGATTAAGGGTTAGCTTGATTGGTATGGACATTATTGTCAATGTAGGAGGACATGGGTTCGAGTGCGCTGAAGCGCATTATCCTTATATTTATAGGTGGGAAAGGGGTTATGAGTAATTCTAGACATTGTGTCAAAAAAGTAGATATGATCAAAATCTATAATAAGATATTTTCGTAATTTTTCTAATTGAATTAGTGTCACGAGTCAATCGGGCTATTTTGGTAATTTTTTTATTTGAATTAGTGTCACGAGTTAATCGGACATAAACTCGGTTTAAAAATTACAAAAATGTTATTCAATTAGAAAATGTCCTTCTCTAATTAAAATAATTATATTGTTCAAGTATATTTTAATTTTTTATTTTAAAACTAATAAAAATTTATATATCAAATTGATATTTGTTTAACTCGTAACACTAAATAAGACTTAAATAAAAATATACATGCTTTAGTACGTAAAAAAAAAAAAAAAGGTAATAGCAGCTATATATGTAGGCAGAGGAGATGATTAGAATTATTTTATCCATACGTGTAAATCTGGCTAACCTTTTATTATTGTATGCAGAGGACCCTTTGTCTTTATTAACTCTCGCAGCTATAAAGGAATCAATTAACACCAACTAATAGCATGGATGGTCAACCCTGCAGCTTTGGTCCTAGAGAGATATTGTGCTTTGCAAAAGCCCATGCCTCAGTGCCCTTTCCCCTTCCTCCCCCTCTTTCTCCCTCTATTTACCATCACAAAGCCAAGTAAATGAACCACAAAAACAGAAAAAGAAAAAAATTAAATCAAGAAAAGAGGGAAAGAATGTGGTGTTTACATATTTATCATTACTTATTTTATTTTTACGAATTTAACATTATTTTTAAAGAGTTTGCATAAAAAAAAACAATACTTTTAAAGAGGGTCCTCTTTGAGATGATTACATAATATTTACTTTTCAAAAAATTATTATTGGATTTTTTATATAAATTAAAAAGAATTTAAAATATTTAAATGAAAGTATTGGCTAATATTCAACCCGTGTTAAAATTTTAATCTTTAATTGTTGAGGGGAATCGGTTCTGTTATTGAGAAAAGTCTTTGAAATGACATCCTTTAAGCAGTCGATTCGGACCTCAAATAGTTAGGTATTGTTCTTAACGTGTCTATGCTCGGTTTTTAGCCTCGAGTTTATCTCCTAACTCCAAGAGTCCAAAGGGTTTTATGGAATTTAACGAGAGTGCTTAGGTCCACTATGAAAATGTTTTATTATTTTGGCCTCAGTGAGGTTCAAACCCAAGACCTTAAAGGTCTTAAAAGGTAAAAACACTACCAGTTGACTCTCACCAGGTACGCTAAGGTAAGCATATAAGGCCTTGGTTGATGGTTTGATCCCCCACAAGCGCACTTTTCATAATTAATTTCTAACAATACTGACATCTCTCTCGTAAGATTGTAGGCCATATCTACATCAATCGAGGTAGTCCTTAAGGGACACAAAACCTCCGAATGAAACAACACCTTCTGTTGAGGGTTCAAGACCCAATTCCCCTCAACACCGATAAATAATATAGTTTATCTTATTTATATTGTTATTTAAATCATTAATGGAGTATTACGAGTCAACTCGACATCAATTCTGTAGAACAATTATTAAAAATTATATTTTAAAATAATTAGTAAATATTATTATAAGGATATTATTATTGATGTTTTTGTCTTGCTATACTTTTATAAATGGGTAAACTAGAAAATTGGTCACTAAACTTTGGTGAAATTTATTTTTTTTGTCCCTTAACTATGAATGTTATATTTTGATCACTAAAGTTATTGGCTTATAACATTTTGGTCACTTGTCCGTTAATGGTTGTTACAATCTTAACGGAAAAGGTAGCACATAATTAAAGAATTAATATCCAATTGATTCCTAAACTCTATAGCTAAAACATTCAAAATTTGGTACTTTACAACATTTTTAACAATACTTCCTAAAAATTATTAAAATTTTCTAAAAATATAAAAAATTCTGAAAGTTCGGTATTTATTTTTGAAATTATAAAATTATTTTTTAAATTATAATTATGTAAAAAATTGAAATATTGATATAATAAACTAACAGCTTCGAAGTATGATTTATTTTCAAACCTGTATATATATATTTTAAAATCTTCTGGTTTCTACTTCTCAATTGTTGAAAGAGAAGAAAGTTGTTGGCCATGGAGACATCAGTTATAAATTCATTCCACTGTTGTTAAGTTTTGTTTGCTTCAAAACATTCTTGCAAAATGGAAATTTTCTTAGACATTTCCTAGAGTTTCCCAGTTCTTAGTGTGTTATCCACCACAGTCCATCTCTTTATTTGTTTATTTGTGAATTGTTCGGAATTTCGATCTCTTTAGTGTTTTTTCTTTTCTTTTCCTTTTTTTTTTTTTTTTCCTTTTTTTGATAACAACTGGTTAGTATATAGTTTTACATAAATTATTGATAAGTTCTTTTTTATTTCTGTAACAGGGCACAGGTGATAGGATGACCACCAATCAGATCATTCAGGAAGAACAGCATGACCTCTAATTTGGCAAAGAACAGTGATGAAGCTGCTGGTATATATAATTTTAATTTTTTTTAAATATTTTTATAGTTTCAAAAATAAATAATGAATTTTCAAAAAATAAGTGTTTTTATATATTTTGATTTTTAATAATTTTTATAGAATTATTGTTAAAAATGTTGTAAAGTATTAAATTGAATGTTTTAACTACAGTTTAAAGATCAAATTTGATATTAACCCTTGAATTAATGTATCATCTCATTTTTTCGTTAAAGTTATAACAACTATTAACAAACGAGTGACTAAAACATTATAAATTAATAAATTTAATAATCAAAATGTAACTTTTCATAGTTCATGGATAAATTTTTTTTGTCAAAATTTAATGATCATTTTCATAGTTTACTCTTCATAGATCTAAAATACACTAGTAATAATATTTGAACCTAAAATATTAAATTTTTCAAATTCTTAACTTTATCATTTTAAGCAATATTTTATTTTTAATTTATATAAAAAATATTTTTCAACCACATCATAAATATGCTATAAACTAATATATGTAAACACAAATGATAAAAATGTAAAAAATATAGTCGAATTATACTATTGTGGTGATTGGTAATCATAATTAATATGGTGGTCTATACGTTTGTATAGTACTTTTGTATTAACTTTGAATTTTTATTTTTTATTTTTAAATTTAATTTTTTCATAAAAATTACTCAAAGCTTGTAATTTATTTTAAATAATAATAATTATGATCTCAATTCTATAAAGTACGTAATTGAATTTGAAAGTTTGTCTAAATCAATTTCATATTTATCTCAATTTCGTTTGAATAAATTAAAATATTAAAATATTAAATAAGTAAAGGTTAAATGTAATTGAAAATGGATATCATTCATTCAAATTACAAATAATCTCATAATTTCTTAAATTTGGAATGAATCAAATAAAAAATAGTCAACCGCTTATATTTAAATTAATCAAATTCAAAAGCATCTAAATTTAAAATAATTAAATTCAATATGAATTCAAATCTCAAATGAAAAAAGTTGATTAAAGAAAATTATAACAATTATGAATTCATCTACATGGAAATTTACAGCAATGCTCAAGTTCGAAATCAAAAGTGATTGAAACACAAACATAAACAACTTGTAAAGTTAAAGCCCAAAGCATTTTTACAATTTTAATTTAATTCTTGAGTCTTGACAAAATTGAAAAACCAATTTCATATATTTAAAAAAAATTACATTTTCATAATTTTGGAAATTTTTGTAATGATATTTTTTTCTTTTTATGATATTTTTAAAATTTTAGTGAAAAATAAATTTTAGAAAAATAGAAAAACATTCAAAGTGATTAAAAGGGGCGATTTACCTAAAAAGGCTCATTTCCAAATATATTAACGAAAATGGGTTGATTTCTAAATTATTTACCGGAAAGGGCGGTTTTGGCAAAATGCGTCCACGTAGGAGTGTTTTAGGGGAAAAAATGCCAGCAAGCGCGTTTTGCTCCATGGTTTTTACCCCAAAAACGCGCTAACGTGGACGCGCTTTGCTGACGTGGCAAAATGCTCCCCAGGAGCGTGTTTTGCTCCGTGTTTTTTACCCCAACAGCTACTTTTTTTACTGTTGGGGGGTCCAACGGTCAAAAAAGAGTATAAAACCCCCTCATATTATTTCACACAATATTTTTTTTTCAAATTTTAGCAAAAAAAAACTCTAAAAATTCTCCCTAAAGCTCTCAAATTTCTCATTAAATTTCTCAAAGCTCTCTTTAATTAGTTATTTATTTTAATTTTTTTCTAAATTGGTATTATTTTTTTATAATTTCAAAAATATTTGATCGTGTTAGCAATGGCTAGCTAATTAATTGTCTCGATCATAAACATATCTCCGTCAAACAAATAAAAATGGTAAGGGTTAATTTTAATTTTGAATATTATTTAATATTTTTTTCATTTATGTAACTTTAAGTAATTGTACTTTTTGAATATTATTTAATATTTTTTATTTATGTAATTTTAATTAATTTGTATTTTATATTTTTATAACTGTTTATAGATCGGGTGTTAAATGTTATATTCGTAATATGTCTGGTCCTCCATCACTGTTGATAGAAAATTACTTGAGCGAAGCGGGTTTTTGGCATGCGGCCACTATAAGCCGGGGGTGCAAGTTGGACCCGAAACTCATCAGCGCGTTAATAGAGAGGTGGAGACTCAAGACGCACACTTTCCATCTTTCATGCTGAGAGTGTACTATCACTTTGGAGGACATCCAGTTACAATTAGGATTGACGATGGATGGGTCCTCACTCACCAGGTCTGTTCAATCTACTGATTAGGGAGCCATATGTTACGATCTTTTGAGTGCAATTCTGGATAATATTTACAGAGGTCAGATCAAGATGGGTTGGTTATGAGACACATTCCTAGAGCCGGGGAATGATTCGACTGAAGTAGAAAGAATACCGATATGCTCGGGCATACATCCTTGAGATGATTGGAGGTTATTTGATGTCGGACTTGTCACGAAACCTTGTACATCTGAGGTGGCTGTTGAAACTCGTTGATTTTAGAGCAGCTGGCGAATTAAGTTGGGGGTCTCCCGTGTTGGCAAAATTGTATCGGGAGATGTGTGGGGCAACGCAACCAAATAAAGTCAAAATCGGAGGTTGCCTATCACTACTACAACCATGGGCTCGGTTTCACTTTCCATTTTTACGTCCTCGAGTGAACCACTCATATACATTCCCACTCATAACGACGTAAAATTTTTATTTGATTTTATAATTATTCCATAATTTAAAAAAAAATTGTATGCTGAAAATTTATTTAATTAGGTGGAACCATCTGGCGAGTTATGTTGGAATACCTACCGCTCTTGAAGATATATGACTTCTATTAGACCAACAGTCGGAAGCGCAAGTAAGTATTAAATAAAATAATATATACATAAAATAGTTATTTCATTAGTATTTAGTATTTAATATTATGTATATAACTAATATTTGTATCACATTCATATAATTTCAATGGACACCATATGAGGATCCGGCAATACGGGCAGTACTTCTGGAAGAATTCTTTCAAAATCTGAACATTTGGCATGTTAAGGTCTCATTGGTCAACTATGCTACTATAGAGATGCACTAGACGGATAGAGTGTTGCAGTAATTTGGATTCCGACAACCGACTCCTGAGGAACCTAAGGTGCTCGATAACCAACACAAAATTGACTTATGGCAAACAAATACGAATTGGTCGGTATTCTTCTCGGAATATATTGAAATTTGGGAAAACTGGTATGATCATAAACCTGATTACGAACTGATAATCGTCTTAGAGTTAGCGTGCGTGCCGGAGTACATGCCAAGGTTTAGAATCCATGGCAAGCCATATTTGTTGTCGGAAGAGCAGAGGAGTCGACAAATCAGTGTCGAAAGGGAACGACGGGGCCCTTTAAATCCAAGAAGAAGGGATGAAGGCACAAGCCCATCAACAGCATCCACACAACCACTGGGCCCAACGCCTCAACCGATGACACCCACAGCATAGCCCCTTCAGATTATATCAGGTGCGTATCTTAACCCTTATATGTATCCTAACCCTTATATGTTCCCTTTTTCCAGTCCTATGCCAGGTTGGAATACATGGCCTAGTGCATCTCCTTCCCCGATGACTCTGACTCAACCTATGATATGTTGGCCATCGTCGCTGAAGGGATCGCAAGAGGCACAGTCAGCGAGCTCATCTCATTACCAATCCCTATAGCCTTATGGGATTCAAACACTTTCGCCATGGGTGATGCAAACACCTCCACATTCTTTATTCTACCAAGGTGGGTTATCCTCCCAACACCCACAACAGGAGCAACCACAACTCCAATCGGAAGGGCAACCAATGAGAAATCCAGCACATAATCGTCAACCACCCCTATGTGGCACTGATTCTGACCAGCATATACATTGATTTTTTTAATATATTTGTACAAACTTTTTCTATATTGTTTCATTTAATAAAATAAAAGTTTTTTAAATATTTTAATAGTAAATTAATTTTATATTTTTAATAAAATAGAAGTTCTTTTTAATAAGACAGAATAGAAATAATGCAACATAGTTTCATTATAGGAATTATCAACTATTTTGGTTTGGACATGATCGAATTGTATGACCTGGATTCCTACACCATCCATACAACTTCTGTTGGTTCTTTCTTTCTCGGATATCTATATTATTACGTATTCTACTCGAGCAAGGTCGACCTTTTGGTTTGTAATGCAATTCTCTATCTAGTAACAACTTAAGTGGAGCAAGCGATACAGACGGCCACTTACGTTCATCTGGGACTGGTAGGAATACGTGTCTCCATGTATTGTACATGTATTCTATTTTGTACACTTCATCGACATATCTCATGGGATCCAAATGGAGATTCTAACAAGCTGCAATTGCATGAGCGCATGGATAACGAAGTGTGTCAAATGTCCCACCGTCGTAAGTCCTATTTATCAGGTGTACACGATATTGCCCACCTGTAATACATTGGCTCGGTCTGTTAAAATCTGTCACACAAAACCATAGGTTGTTGCAATAGTGACACACTATATGCATGGTATTGGCCCGCGCCTTTGCCTTGTTAATTTCTTGTAATACCTTCTAGAACCATGCATGGCCTCCCTGCATTTGGCCTTTACAACTCGTTGCTCACTTTGGAAATAGTGCCGCCAAACGAAAATATGTCTCTTGCACAACTGAGGTTATCGACAAGGCTTCTCTGTCGCTCAATTGCGACTAGTATTCTAGTGCCCCGATCTGGTATAATGCAGATATCAGGTTAGGGGCATACATGCCTCATTAACCTAGAAAGAAAGAAATTCCAGTCATCAGTTGACTCCCCCGGTGTTATTACAAACGCAATTGAAAGAATTCTCCTAGCACCATCTTGTGCCATAGCTAGCAATAGCTGATGGGTATATCAACCATACATAAAGGTACCGTCAATTTGTACCAATGGATTGCAGACACAAATGCGTCCCAGCATTGCTTAAAGCTCCAGAACATATGCTTGAACACTTGGCATCCACGAAGCAATCCGTCGCTGTAGTATGTAGAGACCGTTTCAAGGTTTGTTATGCAATCTGGGATGTACCTCTCCAGCACTTGACACCACTGCCAAACCTCATTATATGAAGCGCCACTATGCATCTTTTCCAATGCCTTCTATTTAGCTATCCAAGCCTTGCGGTAAAAGGGCGTGTACCTCAATTGGCTACGAATACTCACAATTATGCATGGCATAGAAGTCCTGGGATCCACTTTCAACATCAGTAGTATTAAGCTAGATATCATACCTGAATCCAGCTTGGGATGATCTTGTGATACACCTGTCAACGAAGTACGTTAAATAATGCAACATTAAGTAATAACATTATTATTCAAAAACCCTAAACACCTAGTGATACTGTATCGATAACACAAGTATGTGGACCTTTGAACTTTTTTATCTCCCACAAGCCTATCTTTTTCCTAAAAAAAATCATGATTTTTCATTAACATGTACCATCTTGCACTGCACACTTGGCCTTGAACGTCTCAGATTTGGATTTAACCACGTTGTAGTTAACCTCGTGATTGATGCTATATTGTTTCAAAGCACCAAGAAAACTATCCTTACTGGAAAACTCCTTACCAACTTCCAATTCACCCTAATCCAATGACCAACCTGTACGGTCGCGCGTTCTTTTTGGTAGATCTGGAAAGTTTAATGCATCATCTGTCGATATATCGACATTATGTATGTAGGCTAGAGGCGAGTACTCTCTGAATCGTGGATCTTCTTCTGCTTCATCTGACCCCCTTCAACATTTTTAGGTTCGAATGGAACAAGCTCAGGTTCAAAAAATTATGCAACTTCTACACTATCAGGGCCAGGCTCTTGAGGTGGATCCACATCGGATTCATTATCCAACCCACCATCATCTACAATGTACGAGGTCCCCTCGCCAATGGATGTCGCAGGGAGTACATCATCCCTTCTTGTGGACGTTTCATAACATCCCCACTCAGATGTGGATTGCCAACCACTAGAAGTTGATGTCATTCCCCAATACATATTTCCAACATCGAGCATCGACCCATCACTAACCGAGTGTCGTGTCGGAGTTGTGTTTTCCATACTGCCACCAAACATGGGCGCTTCTGTGTTCTGTCTCCCACTAATGGAGTGTCGGATAGGGGTCGTGTATTCCTCTTGAATAGCAGTTGATGTTGAAGTTGCACATGTTTCATTTGGCGATGAAAATTGTACATATAACTCAAAATAGGGTGATCCACTAGCGAGATGAGTCTACACCATTGCCTCAAAGCTACAACCACCTTTGATATCAAATGAGTCATATGTCACGGGATTAACCGAAGCACAAAATTAATACTTAATAGAAGAAACCCTACTTGGTGTCTTCCAAATATTTTGCGCCTAATTTTTTACGAAATTCTATAAAACCTATACTCTGGTTAAAAACCATTGGTATTGTGTTCTCTGATAAAAAAATAATGTCGTTCTCAATGTCACGAACCTCACCATCATAGTAAATAACAGCACAAATATGTTCGCTGATGTGATCCGGATCGATTTTGTTGAGTTGTTTCACTTAAGTGGCCGATCATCGACGAGGAGATTATTCGAATGTTGAAATTGATTAATTTTGGTTATGGTAAGTAGAAGTTTAACAAGGTGGTTTGGAATGAAAAATAGGTTGATAAGAATAAAGTAGGCTTAGTTTAACAAAGAAATAAGGATGGATATATTTGGATAAGTGGTGAAAATGGAAATACGAGCTTAACTCAAGAATGATTCAACACTATATAACAATGACACCCTGATTCTTATATCGTTAATGTGGTTGGATAAAATTGTAGTTGGATAGGTGAACGCCACACCGGTTAAGGTGATAAGTTCAAGAACAAGTTCGTAGATGCCACTAGCAAGCTAGATAAGTCAGACGAGACTCGTATAAAATATGAGATTAGGAAACCTCACAAAGAATAATGTTCATATAAAATTTTTCAAAAGTCTATACAAAATGAAATAAACAAACTATTTATAGCTTACTAACTAGGATAGTCGAATGGACAAATTCACAAGCTTAATGGCTAAACAAATTCGGCTAGAGT
Organism: Gossypium rotundifolium; assembly: GCA_025506655.1. Classification (NCBI taxonomy): domain Eukaryota; kingdom Viridiplantae; phylum Streptophyta; class Magnoliopsida; order Malvales; family Malvaceae; genus Gossypium; species Gossypium rotundifolium. The sequence goes on from CP106725.1 coordinate 107,691,813, forward strand.
AGTCTAGAACAAACTAGAATAAAGCATTAATTTACTAAGTCCATGTTCAACCGAATGGAGCTTCAATGGTCAGCTTCATGCTTAAGCAAATGAAGTTGAAAGAAGATGAATGCATGGGAGACCAATTGTCTTTGTCTAGTTTAGTCATGTGCTTAAATTAGCTCATTTAATTTGCAACTCTTGGCTGAATAGATATAAGCATTAAAAATGGTCTTGAATAGCCAAATGAAGTGTGAATGGTCGGCCTTGAAGAGTCTCCTTTATGTGAAAACCTTAGCCAAATTGTCACTAGGTGTGAACACTTGGTGTGAACGTATTGATGCTGCCTTGGGGAGGTGATTGGCCAAGCTTGGGGAATTAAAGAAGCAGGTGTCTCTTAGCCGAATAGACATCTTGGGAATCTAATGGATCAGCCACCTTTCATTGTAACTAGCCGTACATGCACCTTCCCATACTTTGAACCCAAACATTCATGAACCGTAGCATTTACTCCCCTTCACATTTGGCTACACCTATTAACACAATGAACCAAATTAAATCAAGTAAAATTCGGCTGAACCATGCATTAATATATTTTAGACATACTAATTAAACACATAATTAAACTAGAATAAATTTAATATAGTCTAGACAAGACAGATTAAATTCGGCTAACACAATAAAAACTTGTAATAATTTAAAACATATTTATGAGCTGTAATAATATTAACTAATTTAATTAAATACTTAATTTATTCTAACAATAAAATAAATGAGCTGGAAAGAAATAAAAACGAGTTCAAATGAGCTAAATTAAGCTCAAGTAAGCTGATTTGAGTTGGATGGAGCTCGAGAAGCTGAAATTGAGCTAAGGTCAGCTTGCGTAAAGGTTTGAGGAGTCCTTGAGTCGCTGTCTCGAGCTAGTTTCAGAGGATTATGGAACGGCCTCGTGTAGTTCATGCTTGAGTTGGCAAGTTTCCGGCCATGCTCACATCATTCCCCCTTCTTCAAAATGACTTGTCCTCAAGTCGAGCCGTTTGTTCACTTCAAAACTCATATCCTTACTCGGCTTGCTATGGACAAATGGGGTGAATGGCCTTTTAAAAACCTTTTCAAAATTCAAGTCGTGAGCAAAATCATCAATTCGAGTTGAATGGAACTATTTAGAGATTAGAGAAATCTGACCTTGCTTACCGTTAGAGATAGAAGATGAGGATCGGTTTTACCTTTTTCAATTAGCACAAACCTTCTCTCCTTGGAAAGGTAGTGTAATCAAGCTCCTTGGTCGAATTAACCTGAAAAGATGAAGAAGCACAAAGACAACTTGCGCTTTTCAAAGTGTTGCCTGCACAATAATGAAAAAGGTTATTATAACCATGGACGATGGACAGAAAGGGACATGCTGACACGTGATTCACAAATGGAACATATGAATCGATGCCAGGATCAAAAGCATGGGTTGGCCTTACCTTTTCGAGATAAAACATGAATTTCATGTACAGCCACATAAAATGATTAAGGAACAATTTTAAATGGTAATCAAAATTGTCAAATTTCGTTCCCTTAGTCAAAGACCAAGCATCAAACAAATATAAATTAATATCACAAAATTTAGGATGCTTGATTTTCCCACATATCAAACCAAAACAAATTCCAAGTTTAAACACACGAGTTTTATGACTTGTTCCAAAGTGTAACAAAGGTTTTATTTTTGTCTTTAAAGCAAACATGCCAAACCCAAAGGATTTGTGCATACATAGAAACAAATAATCAAAACTCTTTACGTTCATCAGAACAGATTTGCACAAATTTAGGGGTTTCTCACAAGGTAGTAATTGTTTTACAAAATCATCACACTCGAAAAATTTAATCGCTTTTCGTGAAAAACTGTTATCGCACAAGATCATATTTTTGGTTTGTCGATCTGATCGAAAAACATCAACAAAATGACAAGACAAATCAAAAGAACAACTCCTCATGCTTCCTCTTAGAACGAAAACAAACAAAGAATAACATTTAACCAGATTAAAATAAGGAGTTCTTTTAAAAACTAAGTCACCTAAAATTTTATCAACAACTTTCAAATCTGATTATCATGACTCGGTTGTTAAAAATTCCTTACCTTACTCACCTTCGAGCTCTTCTGGTTTGATTTCATCTTTAATTTTACCTTTGCTGATCAACTTGAACCGCCTCTCATAAGGTAAATATTGAAGTTGAAAATTATCATTCGGCATTTCGGAAACCTGAAAAGATACCACACGAGGAAAACTCACAGGTTGGTTAGTGGAAACATTCCTCACTTGTTCTAGCTCGTCTTTTTCTTTTGTTTCTTTGTCTAACTTATTTTGTTTTTCGATTTCTTTCTCTTTTTCAATTTCTTTTTCTTTTTCAATGTCTTTTTATTTTTCACATGCTTTTTCGATTTCATTACAATAGGAAGTATACAAGAAGAAATCAAAATGAGAAACTTTTTGTTGAGAATAAGAGGAAGGGTCTTCATACAGACGACGATCATCTCTTCAAGATTGATTCTTCATGGATAAATAACTTGGTGTAAACGAAGAATGACTTGTGCTTTCTTTTTTGCCACCATAATAGGCTTTAAACTCGAAACTTATTTGATTTCGTCTCGAATTCTTTAATGAATAAGAACCATGATATAGGTTTCTTCCCAAATAGTCAATGGACGACTGTTTTCTTAATAGTCTCGACTTTATCCCTCGACTTGGTAAAATTTGCTTCCGTCGGGCTCTTTCCTCCACTCGGTCCAATCATTTTTGTAATGGTTCTAGTTTTCTATCAAACAATCGGTCCATCTCTTGCATCACATATTGAAATTCCGATTCTGAAAACTCTTCTCATAACATGATTTTATTGTTGAAAAGAAAAGTGATTAAAACAAAACAGAAAATAAATACCTCACCACAAACCTCACAATTCACTCGGAAGAAAAATAAAATGTCACTCACACTCGTGTTTCACTCTTTTTTTGGCTTTTTCTACACTCTAATGCACTCTCTCGCTCTTGCCTTTTACCACTCGACCTCACTTTCATAATTTCATATTTTGTCTCAATTTGATATATTTGCTGCTTTGGAATCGATTTCAAAGTGGTTACAAAGGGATATAACGTATTGGGTGTAGGGTCGGCTGAAATAAAGAAAAATTCTCAGTTTGGGTGTGGCGTTGGGGAGGAAGAAATGATGGTAGAACAAACGATTCGATGATCGGGAATAGAAGGGATTAAAAACAAAACAAGAACTTTCAAAACTTCACTTTTTTTTTATATTTGTATATTTTCCTTTCTTTTTCTTTTTTTTTTTTAATTTCGTATACTCTTCTTTTTTTAAAAATTCAAATACAATTGAATGAAATACAAAGAACTTGATTACAATTTTTTTAATTTGATTTTTTTTCACGAACCTACTCTGGGATGGTACGAACGTCGGGGTTCCTCTTTTACAAGCCCTGATACCAAATGATGTGATCCGATTCGATTTTGTTGAGCCATTTCACTGAAGTGCCCGATCGTCGACGAGGAGATTGTTCAAATGTTGAAAATGATTAATTTCGGTTATGGTAAGTGGAAGTTTAACAAGGTGGTTTGGAACGAAAAATAGGTTGATAAGAACAAAGTAGGCTCAGTTTAACAAAGAAATAAGGGTGGATTTATTTGGATAAGTGGTGGAAATGGAAATACGAACTTAACTCAAGAATGATTCAACACTATATAACAGTGCCACCCCGATTCTTATATCGTTAAGGTGGTTGGATGGAAATGTTGCTGGATAGGTGAACGCCATACTAGTTAAGGTGATAAGTTCAAGGACAAGTTCGTAGACGCCACTAGCAAGCTAGATAAGTCAGATGAGACTCGTACGAAATATCAGATGAGGAAACCTCACAAAGAATAATGTTCATATAAAATTTGTCAGAATTCTATACAAAATGAAATAAACAAACTATTTATAGCTTACTAACTAGGATAGCCGAATAGGCAAATTTACAAGCTTAATGGCTAAAGAAATTTGGCTAGAGTAGTCTAGAACAAACTAGAATAAAGCATTAATTTACTAAGTCCATATTTAGCCGAATGGAGCTTTAATGGTCAGCTTCATGCTTAAGCAAATGAACTTGAAAGAAGATGAATGCATGGGAGACCAATTGGCTTTGTCTAGGTTCGGCCATGTGCTTAAATTAGCTCATTTAATTTGCAACTCTTGGCTGAATAGATATGAGCATTAAAGATGGTCTTGAATAGCCAAATGAAGTGTGAATGGCCGGCCTTGAAGAGTCTCCTTCATGTGAACACCTTAGCCAAATGGTCACTAGGTGTGAACACTTGGTGTGAACAGATTGATGCTGCATTGGGGAGGTGATCAACCAAGCTTGGGGAATTAAAGAAGTAGGTGTCTCTTGGCCGAATAGACATCTTAGGAATCTAATGGATCAGCCACCTTTCATTGTAACTAGTCGTACATGCACCTTCCCATACTTTGAACCCAAACATTCATGAACCGTAGCATTTACTCCCCTTCACATTCGGCTGCACCTATTAACACAATGAACCAAATTAAATCAAGTAAAATTCGGCTGGACCATGCATTAATATATTTTAGACATACTAATTAAACACATAATTAAGCTAGAACAAATTTAATATAGTCTAGACAAGACATATTAAATTCGGTTATAACAAAAACAAAATAAAAACATGTAATAATTTAAAACATATTTATGAGCTGTAACAATATTAACTAATTTAATTAAATAATTCATTTTAACAATAAAATAAATGAGCTGGAAAGAAATAAAAACGAGCTCAAATGAGCTTAATTAAGCTCAAGTGAGCTGATTTGAGCTGGACGGAGCTCGGGAAGCTAAAATTGAGCTAAGGTTAGCTTGCATAAAGGTTCGACGAGTCCTTGAGTCACTGTCTCGAGCTAGTTTCGGAGGATTATGGAACGGCCTTATGTAGTTCGTGCTCAAGTTGGGCAAGTTCCCGGCCATGCTCACATCATTCACTCATCCTCAATTTCTTTTCTGCTTAGCCTCTCTATTTTTTCTTGCTGTAACTTATGAAACCTGAGAATGAAATTTGTTTCATTTATACCCTAAGGCCAAACATGAACTAATGTAGAAAAAGAGCGTTCACGTGGGAGCTTTTTTCATAAATTTTGTTGACATTGCATCCTGCTTGAAGCGTTTTTGACACTATTTATTCAGAAACGTCTCATCAAAATTATTTTTTCAAGAACTACTGTAGAAAAAGAGCCTCATGTGGGAGCTTTTTTCAGTAATTTTGCTGACATTGCATCCTGCTTGAAGTGTTTTTGACACTATTTGTTCAGAAACGTCTTCTCAAAATTATTTTTGTAGGATAAAAAGTCAATTTTATTTAAAAAACAATATATTATTTTTTAAAAAACTAAACCCTAATTTAATTAATTTTAACCTTAAACCCTAAACATTAATTTTTATAAAATAACACTAAATTTTGATTTATTTTTAAAATACACTAAAACCCTAACCCTAAATTAATTTTAACAACCACCTAAACCTTAACCCTAAATTATTTTAGTAAAACCCTAACCCTAAAAACCTTAAAAACCCTAGGGACTAAATATGCAAAAATCCCTAACCTAGAAAAAAACACTGAGCAAAACGCGCTCCTTGTAACACCCCTTACCTGTGTTCAAAGTCGGAACCGGATACAAGGCATTACCTAACTTAACTTGCTTAAACATGACGTTTCGGGCTATAAAATTTTGTTTCGCCTTAAAAACTTTCCATACAAACCCAAACCATACTCATCCTAGGCCTACGAGGCCTTAAACATACTTCCAAAAACTTTCGAACATTAATCGGAAACTTTTACGCACTTAGAAAAATTTTGCCTAAACAGGGGCCACACGCCCGTGTTGTTCAAGGGACACGCCCTTGTGCCCTTGAGACATGCCCGTGTTTTTCACCTGTGGTCGACACTGACTTATTTCACATGGCCAGACACACGTCCGTGCCCTTAGCCCGTGTCCCTCACATGGCCTTCACATGCCCGTGTCTTAGCCCGTGTTGCCAAAACCATGGCATTCTGTTTATGACGTCATCACTCCACTGAGGTCGCACAGCCAAGGCATATGCCCGTGTCCTTAGACTGTGTGTCAAATTAAATTCCACATTTAAAGTGCAAACTTCACACGGCCTGGGCACACGCCCATGTCCAAGGCCGTGCCTCTCACACGGCTGAGACACACGACCATGTCTCTGCCCGTCTGTTTACTACTGAGCATCCTGACTTTGTAAACCTAGCATGCAGGGGACGCACAGTCTATTGACACGCTCATGGGGCTGACTGTATGTTCCACACGGCCTAGACACATGCCCGTATGTCTACCTGTGTGGACATAAAAAGGCTATCTTCCAAGCCAAATGCCACCCTGCATAGTAGACATACTAACTCCAACTCATATAAACATCATTCATGACCCAAAGGCACATCCAAGAACTCAATTCAAAGCATTTACACAAGCATAAACTTCAGAATTTCATTATCATTGAATATATATAAACTTAACAAGTGATGGTCCATTTCCAATGACCATTTACACAGTGACTTTGATAACATACATAGCCAACACTTTGGCTAACAATTACGACCTAACAAAATACCAAGTCCTATACATACCATACTCAAAATAAGTCTAAATTATTATACCAAAGTGATATTGATAGTGTGATTTTCGAACTCCTGCGTCCCACGATCCTCGAATTATCTTAGCAATACTACAAGGAAGGGATAAATGAGGGTGGGAAGTATAAAGCTTAGTAAGTTTTCATGGAATAAATAGCAACAAATAACTTATAAAGATACTCATCCATGGCATTAGATAACCATACACAGTGTCATAGGCTCTTTACCATAGCTTACTTGTATTTGCCCTTATCTAACATTTACCATGCCACATATTGTAAACGTCCCTCATAAATTACTCATGCATACCTGTTTTTACTCAATCACATAACTTTAATACCAATCTCAATTCTATATTTACTGCTAGATTATTTATCCCAATAATTCACTAGGGATACTTAATGAATGCTTATTAATTATTATTATCATGAACTCGAAGCCAATGCCACATCCCAGATGCGGTCTTACATGGGATTACCTTTGAGTACCGATGCCATATCCCAGATATGGTCTTATACGAAACCTCACCTCAAGTATCGATACCATATCTCAGACATGGTCTTATACGATTCTCAATTTCAATACCGAAGCCATATCACAGATATGGTCTTATACAGAATCTCAACTCAGTGCCGAGGCCACGTCCCCGACATGTTCTTACACAGGACCTTACCTATCTCATGTCTTGTTAATATTATTCATACATTCATTATAGTCCAACCGGGACTTCAACATCTCAACTTTCTCATTCAACACCAAGTACACAATTTCATAGAATATCATATAACAAGATAATATCAAACGTTCTCAAACTTACGAGTATAAATGTTAAATTTATCACATACAAACTTACCTCGATTTCAAAATAAGATAGATCGTCGATCTAGTCCGAGACTTTATTCTTTCCCCAGTCGAGGTTGATTCTTGGTTCTTCTTGCTCTATAATAGAAAATTAGCCCATTTTAATCATCACATTAATAAAAGCATTTTAATATTCATGTTTTAGCAAAATTACTATTTTGCCCTCATACTTTGGCAAAATGACCATTTTACCCCTAGGCTCGAAAATAAATTCTAATCAAATTTATACCTTTAATGAGCCTAGGTGAAAATTTATTTCTCTTATGGCTATCATCAAAACCCAACATTTCTCACATTTACTACTAATTTTACAACCTTTTACAAAAAGGTTCATTTAGGTGTTTTCATGGCAACACCTTTCACAAAAGTTGCTCATCTAACAACCAAGACTCATTTTCTTCCATAAAAATGCAGCAAATCACATACAAGATCTCATGGAAAAACCCTAAACTTTTCACCATATTGCAAATTAGTCCGCTCTTTAGAAAGCTTAAGCTCTAGGGGTTCTAAAAGTAAACTATCATCAAGAAAAACCATTAAAATCACTTACTTGAATGGAGAAGAGTTTGCTAAAATTTTGAGCTTTCAAAACCCCTATTTTGTTTTCTATTTTTGGTGGAGAAAAAGAGAGGAAAGATGATATCTTTTTCCTTTCTTTATTTTATTATAAATCCTCAATTTAATACATCTAATCTAACAACTTTGACCAATTTTGACAATGTTTGTCCCCTATGGCCGGCCACTCAAATTCCAATGGTATAATTGCACATTAAAGACCTCCAATTTATGTTATTAAGCTATTAAACCCATTTAGCTTATAAAATGGAATTTTTGCACTTTATGCGATTTAGTCCTTTTTCGCGATTAAGCTTGAAATTGCCAAAATTAAAGAACCAAAATTTTCATGCACTTATATAATCGTGCTCTAATTCATAAGATCACATTAAAATAAATTCTCTCTGACCTCAAATTAGTGATCTCGAGATCACTGTTCCGACTAGCCCCTAAATCGGGCTGTTACACTCCTAGGGGAGCGTTTTTGCCACGTCAGCAAAGCGCGTTTATGTCAGCACATTTTATGCTAACATGGCAAAAATGCTCCTCCAAGGGTGCGATTTGCTGGCATTTTCCCCTTAAAATGCTTCTACGTGGACACATTTTGCCAAAACCGGCCCTTTCCGACAAATAATTTAGAAATCAACCCATTTCCATAAATATACTTGGAAATGGGCCTTTTTAGGTAAATCACCCGATTAAAAGTACCATAGATATTTATATATCCATATTATTCCATGTTTCTTTCTTCTATATTTTAATGATTTTTATTTTTATTTGAATTTTCACCATTTTTTATTTTATGTTTTAAAAAGAAAAATATGTTTTTAAATTCAAAAAAATTATAATTTTATATTTCTGAGTTTTAATTTTTTGTGATTTTTCTTTTCATTTTTGAAAATTTTGCATTTTTATGGGTTTTTTTTACTTTTATTTCAAAAAAAAAAAATGAGTGATGTGATGCACTCATGCAAAAACAACTAAGGTAATGTACTTGACATTAGGAAACTTCAAATACTAAACTGATAAAAGAATTCTTTAAATATAAAAATAATAATTGGTGTAACTTTGGGAGATAAATAGCATAATATATTTTTGTTGTCATCCTCTTAGGAGTTAGGACATGCTCTTGATCCACCAAATCTATTAATTTCTTCCAATGGTTTTCATATATTTTGTCAATAAAATGTAACTTCCCCAACCTGGCCTTGACATTAGACCCGAATTTAGGAGATTACATCAGCCACCGAAATAGCCTAGTATGACCAGAGTTCTTAAAACGATCAAATTAAAACATTCATTTATTTTAAAAGAAAACCTAGTCTATTTTCAGAAAAAAACCCAATAATTAACAAAAACCAATTAATTTTAACATTTTTCTTGTAACGGTGACTATTTATGAACACTTAGTTAATTTATTTATTCTTCAAAATTTATTTATAAGCTAGTAGCGAAAAAGTGATAATAGTTTATATTTTTAATAAAAACTGAAGTTCTTGCATGATTAATTAATATTTATATTAATATCCTAAAATCAATTTAAAAGACATGCATGCTAATTAAAAACCAAAACCTAAGTCCTATGCCACATTTAAAAATAAAATAATACAGTCTCTGAATAAAAGAAATATCAAATAGCAAATTTAAAATATTTTTATGGTAAAATGGTCAATCTGAGCCAAGACCCTCCGAATGTCATGTCCACGTCCTAACTTTGCGGGTTATCTGTAAAGATGGAAATAAAAGAGGAGTGAGCTATGAAGCTCAGTGTAAGTTCAGTCACAAGAAAACCGTAACAAAAGAACAAACAAACAAACAAAGCACACAGGTTAGCAATTATAAGATTAAACACAACCATAAAGCACCTCAGATTAATGGTTTTTCACATAAAACACTTCATTTTACTATCTCGATATTCACAGTTTTATACGCACGTGAATATGAATGCAATACGGTTTTAGATTAATAGAAAAGTCCTACCTAACTCTGCTGCACACCTCACTTATGAGTTCCCCAGAACTTATCTACCATATCACTTCGGATTGTGAATGAGCCACCACTAATTTGCAATTAAACTGCCACTTTGTAAAGAAAAACATGGGTAAACCACTGGTATTTTAAATAAAAACATTTGCAGTTACTACCACTTGTTGTGAGTGCACAACATGGTTGCAGATTAAGCAAACTGCACTGGGTTTGTGGATGAGCCACATATTTGCAGTTACTGTCACTTGTTGTGAGTGCACAACATATTCGCGGATTAAACAAACTACCACTAGGTTTTGTAACACCTCTTACCCACAATTCCCGCCGAAATCAGGCAAGAAGCGTTACTGTACAAAACTACTTGATCGCCACTTAGGCTCACGCGACTACTCTACTTGAGTCACTACAACAACTTTATTTTCGACTTACGAGACCTCACTCTTACATACGAGGGTTCTAGGGACTATATCAGAAACTCTTACGATCCATAAAATTTCTTTCTCAACTAAACAGGGAGTACACGCCCGTGTGTAGTCTCACATGCCCATGTGCTCACACCGTGCCCAAAAACCCCAGCATTCTGCCAAAACTCCCACGGCTAGGGCATACGCCCATGTGAAATGGAACACGCCCGTGTACCCTCATAACATGCCCGTGGCTTTAAACCGTGGGGAGTTACTGACTAATTTAACACGGCCTGGACACGCCAGTGTGGACAGTTCGTGGTCTATTCTAACTTAAAATGTTAACATACAAGAGACACACGGCCAAGTCACAATAACCAATTAACAATAATTAACAAAAACCAATTAATTTTAACATTTTTCTTGTAACGATGACTATTTATGAACACTTAGTTAATTTTTTATTCTTCAAAAATTTATTTATAAGCTAGCAGCAGAAAAGTGATAATAGTTTATATTTTTAATAAAAACTGAAGTTCTTGCATGATTAATTAATATTTATATTAATATCCTAAAATGAATTTAAAAGACATGCATGCTAATTAAAAACCAAAACCTAAGTCCTATGCCACATTTAAAAATAAAATAATACAGTCTCTGAATAAAAGAAATATCAAATAGCAAATTTAAAATATTTTTATGGTAAAACGGTCAATCCGAGCCAAGACCCTCTGAATGTCATGTCTGCGTCCTAACTTTACGGGTTATCTATAAAGATGGAAATAAAAGAGGAGTGAGCTATGAAGCTCAGTGTGAGTTCAGTCACAAGAAAACCGTAACGAAAGAACAAACAAACAAACAAAGCACACGGGTTATCAATTATAAGATTAAACACAACCATAAAGCACCTCAGATTAACAGTTTTTCACATAAAACACTTTACTTTACTATCTCGGCATTCACAGTTTTATATGCACATACATATGAATGCAATACAGTTTTAGATTAATAGAAAAGTCCTACCTAACTCCGTTACACACCTCACTTATGAGTTCCCCAGAACTTATCTACCATATCACTTCGGATTGTGAATAAGCCACCACTAATTTGCAATTAAACTGCCACTTTGTAAAGAAAAACATGGGTAAACCACTAGTATTTTAAATAAAAACATTTGCAGTTACTACCACTTGTTGTGAGTGCACAACATGGTTGCAGATTAAGCAAACTGCACTGGGTTTGTGGATGAGCCACATATTTGCCGTTACTGTCACTTGTTGTGAGTGCACAACATATTCGCGGATTAAACAAACTACCACTAGGTTTTGTAACACCCCTTATCCACAATCCCCGCCGAAATCGGGCAAGAAGCGTTACTGTACAAAACTACTTGATCGCCATTTAGGCTCACGCGACTACTCTACTTAAGTCACTACAACAACTTTATTTTTGACTTACGAGACCTCACTCTTACAAACAAGGGCTCTAGGGACTATATCGAAAACTCTTACGATCCATAAAATTTCTTTCTCAACTAAACAGGGAGTACACGCCCGTGTGTAGACTCACATACCCATGTGCTCACACTGTGCCCAAAAACCCCAGCATTCTACCAAAACTCCCACGGCTAGGGCACACGCCCATGTGAAATGGAACACACCCGTGTACCCTCATAACATGCTTGTGGCTTTAAACCGTAAGGAGTTACTGACCAATTTAACACATCCTAGACACGCCCGTGTGGACAGTCCATGGTCTATTCTAACTTAAAATGTTAACATACAGGGGACACACGGCCAAGTCACACGCCTGTGGGCTGACCGTGTGTCACACATGGTCTAGACACACGCCCGTGTGCCTACCCATGTAGACAGAACAAGGTTGTTTGCCCAGCTTCTAACACCCCTATATCCTACACTACATGAGTTCATTCAACCAACTAGTAAACATCTCATAATTCAACATGCACTCACATTGATAACTTTGAAATTTCATAAATGATAAAATGTGCCATCATTCTTGGCAATTTACAAAATTAATGTCTTAGCAAGAGCCAATACACCTTTGGACAAAATAACAAAATAATCTATCTAGTCTAGCCCCTATACATGCCATACACAAAATCACTAAATTTGAATATACCAAGGTGAGCAGATAGTGTGGGCGGCCTTCTTGTTATCGGCATATCCCGACTCGGCTCTTAAACTCTATAAAACAAGGGCAAAAGAGAAGGGGGAGTAAGCTTTAAGCTTAGTAAGTTTACATGTAAACAATATAACATTATAACATGTATTAAACAATTACATAGAATTACATACTAAGCAAGAAACAATCTACATTCATGATCATGCTTACTCATTTTCTCCATTCCCACATTGCAACCATATCACAAGCTTAATGCATGCATTCATTAACAAGTTCCCCTGCACTTAGCATCACAATATCACATAGTACAACACATCACTATCTCTAATTTCATTTCTCATAGTCAAATTACTCGGTGGTTTTGCACTTAGCCCACCATCAGCCTTTATTAGGGTGGTATCGCACATAGCCCACCAAAAAGATTGATTACTGTGGTATCGCATATAGCCCACCAAAAGATTAGTTACGGTGGTATCACACATAGCCCACCAAAAAGATATATAGACGATGGTATCGCACATAGCCTATCGTAATTAAGCAACAAGGTGGTATCGCACATAGCCCACCATCAAATATTGTCAATACACATTCATACGATTATTTCGTCATTCATACAATAATTATTCAAAGACTATCACATTCAGTCCACTAGAACCACATATGTTCTCAATCATGCCATCCACTAATTAGCAACATAATGTTTACGAAAATATATATATTGCTTACACATAAACTTACCTCGATGCAAAACGTGTTAGCTAGCGATTTACTCAATCACCTTGCCTTTCCCACGGTCAAGGTTGATTCCACGCTCTTCTTGATCTATAACAATGAAATTCATTCATTTAGATCATTCCATGATCATAATACATCAAATTCTACACTTGGGAAAAAATTACCATTTTGCCCTTGTACATTGGCAAAATTATGATTTTGCCCCTAGGCTCGTAATTTATTTTTCATCACATTTTCTCAATAAACAAGCATAGATGAACATTTATTTCTCTTACAACTACTCACCATTTCAACTATTTCATGCATTTTTGACACAAACTAAATCTTTGTATTCAAGTCCTATTTAGGTGTTTTCATGCTAACACCTTTCACAAAAAGTTGTTTCTCACCTCCCTAACATTCATTTTCTTCCATGAAAACTCAGCTAACAACATAACTACTCTCATGGCAAGTCCCTAAACTTTCAACCATATCTCAAATTAGTCTCCTCATTAGCTAGCTTAAGCTTTGGGGACTCCAAAAACACAAAAATTATCAATTAACACCACCAAAAATCACTTACTTGGGTGAGGACAAGTTGCTGAAATCTCAAGGCTTTCAAAACCCTTCTTTTGAGTGTAAAAATCGGTGGAAGAGGAAGAGAAGAGAAAAAAGATGATGGCCTTCCCTTATTTTATCATATTTTAGTCAACTAGTTTTGACTGAAAATTAATGCTCTTGTCCCCCTAGCTTCCTATGGCCGGCCATCACTAGATGAATGGCCCAATTGCACTTTAAAATCCTCCAAATTTACATTTTATAGCTATTAGGTACCTCTACCTTATAAAATACAACTTTCGCGCTTTATGCGATTTAGTCTTTTTTCACAATTAAGCATGCTATTGCTAAAATTAAAGCACCAAAATTTCTATATAGCCATATATTAATACCATAAGACATAAAATAATACTAAAATAATTTTCTTCAACCTCAGATTAGTGGTCCCGAGACTATTGATCTGACTAGCCCCAAAATCGGGCTGTTACAACTCTCCCCCTTTAGGGATTTTCGCCCTCGAAAATCTTACCGGTAAAGAGGTTTGGATATTGTTCTCTCATGGCTTCCTCCGGTTCCCACATAGCCTCTTCTACACCGTGTTTTTTCCATAACACTTTTACTAAGGCTATGTCCTTATTCCTCAATTGTTTCACTTCTCGAGTTAAGATTTTAATCGGCTCTTCCTCATATGTCATATCTGGTTGTATCTCAATTTCCGTTGGAGGAATCACATGCGAAGGATCAGAATGATAATGCCTTAACATTGATACATGGAACACGTTATGGATTTTCTCTAACTCTGCCGGTAAAGCCAACGATATGCTACTGGTCCAATCTTTTCGGTAATTTCATATGGCCCTATGAATCTCGGACTCAATTTACCTTTTCGACCGAATCTCAATATTTTCTTCCACGGGGATACTTTCAGAAATACCCTGTCACCCACTTGAAACTCAATTTCTTTTCTTTTCAAGTCCGCGTACGACTTTTGTTGGTCTGAAGTAGCTTTCAGACTATCCTGAACAACCTTCACTTTCCCTTTAGTTTCTTTGACTAAGTCAACCCCATGAAATTGTTGTAAGCGAATTCGACCAAGGATAGGTATCTTTCCCAACTACTTCGAACTCTAACACACAGCATCGGAGCATATCTTCAAGAACTTGAATTACTCTCTCAGACTGACCATCAGTTTGAGGATGAAAAGCAGTACTAAGATTCAACCTGGTACCTAAGGCCTCTTGTAACTTCATTTAAAACCTCAAAGTAAATCTCGGGTCTCTATCCGAGATAATGGATATAGGCACTCTATGCAATCTTACTACCTCTGCAATATATAACTAGGCTAACTTCTTTAACGAATAATCACTACGCACAGGTATAAAGTGAGCGGACTTCGTTAATCTATCAACAACAACCCACATAGCATCTTTCTTTTTAGAAGTCAAGGGCAACCCCATCACGAAGTCCATGGTAATCCGATCCCACTTCCACTCGAGAACCATCACTGGTTGAAGTAATCCCGATGGCACTTGATGCTCAATTTTCAGTTGTTGACAAATCAGACATCTTGTTACATATTTCAAAATGTCTCTTTTCATCCCCGGCCACCAATAGAACTTTTTCAGATCATTGTACATTTTCGTACTGCCTGAGTGTACTGACAAATAGCTACTATGTGCTTCTTGTAAGATTTCTCGGATCAACTCGTCATCTTTAGGTACACAAATTCTATCACGGAACATTAAGCAACTGTTCGAATTTACGCGAAATTCAGAATCAGCTCCTTATTCACACTTAGCTCTTTTAGTCAGTATCTTATTATCATTCCTTTGAGCTTCACATATTTGTCAAACAAATAGTGGCCTAGCTCTTAACTCCGCCAGTGTAGCACCACAGTCAGACAATGACAAACTCGTGCTCATAGCTCTCAAAGCATACAAATATTTTCTACTTAAAGCGTCCGCAACTACATTCGCTTTCCCTAGGTGATAATCGATCACTAGCTCGTAGTCCTTTAATAATTCAAGCCATCGTCGTTGCCATAAATTAACTCCTTTTGATTCATCAAGTACCTCAAACTCTTATGATCCATGAAGATTCAGCACTTCTCACCATATAAGTAATGTCGCCAAATCTTTAACGCGAAAACAATTGCGGCCAATCTAGGTCATGAGTCGGATAATTCTTCTCATGGGGTTTTAGCTGTCTCGAGGCGTAAGCGACTACCTTTCCCTCTTGCATCAACACACAATCGAGACCATTAACGATGCGTCACTGTAGACCACAAACCCCTTTCTTGACTTAGGCTGTACCAAAACCGGTGCTTCTGTCATCAACGTCTTCAATCTCTCGAAACTCTGTTGGCATTTTTCAGTCCATTCAAACTTAACATCCTTGTGCAATAATTTCATCATCGGAGTAGCAATCATAGAAAATCCCTTCACAAACCGCCTATAGTACCCCCTAAACCCAAAAAGCTTCTGACTTTTGACACGTTCCTCGGTGATTTCCACTCAACAATAGTCGAGATCTTTCCCGGATCAACTCTAATACCCTCACCCGACACAATGTGTCCTAGAAATCTGACCTCTCGAAGCCAAAACTTGCTCTTGCTAAATTTGGCATATAATTGCTTGTCTCTCAAAGTCTGCAAGACAATTCTCAAATGCTTTGAATGATCACTCTCATCTCGGGAGTAAACCAATATGTCATCAATAAAAACAACCACGAACTTGTCCAAATACGATCAGAAGATACGGTTCATTAATTCCATAAAAATCGCAGGAGCATTCGTTAAACCAAATGGCATGACCAGAAAATCATAATGGCCATACCTCGTCCTGAATGCTAATTTCAGTACGTCTTGTTCCTTAACCCTCAACTGGTAATAACCGAATCTTAGATCAATCTTCGAGAACACCATAGCTCCCTTCAGTTGATCAAATAGATCACCTGTCCTCGGTATAGGATACTTTTTTTTCACTGTCACCTTGTTGAGCTGTCTGTAGTCTATACACAATCTCATCGATCCATCTTTCTTTTTCACAAACAATACCGGAGCACCCCATGGTGAATAGCTTGGTCTTCCAAAACCATTATCCATCAACTCTTGCAACTGGACCTTTAGTTCTTTCAACTGCAATGGTGCCATCCTATACGGAGCGATGGAAATAGCTGCTATTCCCGGAACTAACTCAATTCCAAACTCAACCTCTCTGATTGGAGGTAGTCCAGTTAACTCTTCTGGGAATACATCCGGATACTCACATACAACCAACACGATTTCAATCTTTGCTTCAGACCCTTGAGTGTTCAGTACAAAGATGAGATACGACTCACACCCTTTTCTCAAATATTTTTCAGCTACCATGGATGAAATCATCACCGGTAGACTATCTGACTCACCTGATTCAAACCGAATAACATCTTCATTTTCACACTTCAATTCAATAAATTTACTACCATAATTCACTAAAACACTATAGGAAGTCAACCAATCCATACTAAGAATCAAATCAAACTCATCAAACGGTAACAACATAAGGTTTGCCGAAAAATAATGACCTCTAATTGTCAAGGGACAGTTCCTACACACATTGTCAACAAACACCTGTTTACCTAGTGGGTTTGATACTTTTATCAGAAATTTAGTAGACTCAATAGTCATATTCAAACTAAATGCCAATCTCATACAAATATAAGAATAGGTCGACCCCGGGTCAATCAAAGCAATAACAGAGGTGTCATAGAGAGAGAATGTACACGTTATTACATCTGGCAATGATGCCTCTTCTCGAGCGAGAATAGCATAGGTCCTTGATGGCGCCCGACCCTCTGACCTCACAGTAGTATCTCATGATACACCTCTACCACTAGTCCCACCTCCCGGGTTCTTTTGTGGCCTACCTCTAAAGGATGCACTGCTTGATCTTATCTCTTGCTTCTTCTCCTTGTCATCCTTTTCAGGACAGTTTCAAATGAAATCGTCGGGGGATCCACACTTATAAAAATTTTGATTGTTTCCCCAACACTCCCCAGTGTGATGTCTGCCACAACTTGGGCACTCCGGTTTCGACTTTGGATTGCCCACACTTGCCATTGAGGTGGCCTGAACTCTTAAACCCGAACATGTGTTACCTCGCTCTCTCTGCGAATGCCCATCTGGCGTAGTCATCTGAGGGTTCGCTTCCTTGGACCTCTTCGATTGAGCTTGATATGATTTGCTCGTTGGCCTCTTCCTCTCATCCCGAGCCTCACTTAGGGCTTTCCTCTTTTCCTTATTCAATTATTCGGCCTTACTAGCCTGATCCACCAATACCCCAAATTCCTTTAGATCTAAAATCCCAACTAGAAGCCTGATGTCTTCATTCAACCCGTCTTCAAATCTCTTGCATAAGGTAGCTTCCGTGGATACACATTCTTGTGCGTACTTACTGAGCCGAACAAATTTAAGCTCATATTCTGCCATAGTCATTTTTCCTTGCTTTAACTCAAGAAATTCTTTTCGCTTCTGGTCTACAAATCGTTGACTTATATACTTCTTTCAGAACTCTTCCAAGAAGAAGTCCCAGGTTACCCTCTCTTTAGGAACCAGTGATGTCAACGTTTTCCACCAATGGTATGCCGAGTCCTTCAACAAAGATACAGCACATTTTAAGCTCTCCTCAGGGGTACAGGAGAGTTCATCAAAAACCCTCATTGAGTTCTCCAGCCAGAACTCTGCCCGCTCAGGGTCATCATCTTTATTAGCTCGAAAATCTTCAGCTCATTGCTTCTAAATTTTGTCCACCGGGGGCTTAGTTGCCCTCACCATTTCTATACCTTGGGAAGCCACAGGAACTAACTGAGGTATAGGAGGAGGTGGAGGAGGTTGAGCATTGGGGTTAGCTCGTACATACTCAGTGTACCAATTGCTCATCATTTGGAGAAAGGCTTCCCGAGTTTCTTCTCCTTGACCCCTAGTATCTGGTTCACTCTGCACAGGTGCGGTCCCTTGCGCAGGAGCCGGTACATTACTAGTTGCGTCATTAGCAACCGATTGATCGAAATCCATATGCTATATAAAACAAGTTTAAAATCATCAGAAGCCACCACACTATCATTATACGCTTATGACATGTATAGCTAGACTCCTACACATGCTACGATAGTCCTAGAACCGACAAAATCATAGCTCTGATACCACTAAATGTAACACCCCTTACCCACAATCCCCGTCCAAATCGGGCAAGAAGTGTTACTGTACAAAACTAATTAATCGCCACTTAGGCTCACACGACTACTCTACTTGAATCACTATAACAACTTTATTTTTAACTTACGAGACCTCACTCTTACATACGAGGGCTCTCGGGACTATATCAGAAACTTTTACGATCCATAAAATTTTTTTCTCAACTAAACAGGGAGTACACGCTCGTGTGTAGTCTCACATGCCCATGTGCTCACACCGTGCCCAAAAACCCCAGCATTCTGCCAAAACTCCCATGGCTAGGGCACACACCCATGTGGAATGGAACACGACCGTATACCCTCATAACATGCCCGTCCCTTTAAATCGTGGGGAGTTACTGACTAATTTAACACGGCCTAGACATGCCCGTGTGGACAGATCGTGGTCTATTCTAACTTAAAATGTTAACATGCAGGGAACACACAGCCAAGTCACACGCCCGTGGGCTGACCGTGTGTCACACATGGTCTAGACACACGCCCGTGTGCCTACCCATGTGGACAGAACAAGGCTGTTTGCCCAGCTTCTAGCACCCCTATATCTTACACTATATGAGTTTATTCAACCAACTAATAAACATCTCATAATTCAACATACACTCACATTGGTAACTTTGAAATTTCATAAATGGTAAAATGTACCATCATTCTTGGCAATTTACAAAATTAATGTCTTAGCAAGAGCCAATACACCTTTGGGCAAAATAACAAAATATTCTATCTAGTCTAGCCCCTATACATACCATACATAAAATCACTAAATCTGAATATACCGAGTTGAGCAAATAGTGTGGGCGGCCTCCTTGTTATCGACGTATCCCAGCTTGACTCTTAAACTCTATAAAATAAGGGAAAAAAAGAAAGGGAGTAAGCTTTAAGTTTAGTAAGTTTACATGTAAACAATATAACATTATAACATGTATTAAAAAATTACATAGCATTACATACTAAGCGATAAACAATCTACATTCATGATCATGCTTACTCATTTTCTCCATTCCCACATTGCAACCATATCACAAGCTTAATGCATACATTCATTAACAAGTTCCCCTGCACTTAGCATCACAATATCACATAGTACAACACATCACTATCTCTAATTTCATTTCTCATAGTCAAATTACTCGGTGGTTTTGTACTTAGCCCACCATCAGCCTTTATTAGGGTGGTATCACACAAAGCCCACCAAAAAGATTGATTACGAGGGTATCACACATAGCCCACCAAAAGATTAGTTACGGTGGTATCACACATAGCCCACCAAAAAGATATATAGATGATGGTATCACACATAGCCATCACAATTAAGCAACAAGGTGGTATCGCACATAGCCCACCATCAAATATTGTCAATACACATTCATACGATTATTTCATCATTCATACAATAATTATTCAAAGACTATCACATTTAGTCCACTAGAACCACATATGTTCTCAATCATGCCATACATTAATTAGCAACATAATGTTTACGAAAATATATATATTGCTTACACATAAACTTACCTCGATGCAAAACGTGTTAACTAGCGATTTACTCAATCACCTTGCCTTTCCCACGGTCAAGGTTGATTCCGCGCTCTTCTTGATCTATAACAATGAAATTCATTCGTTTAGATCATTCCATGATCATAATACATCAAATTCTACACTTGGGAAAAAATTACCATTTTGCCCTTGTACATTGGCAAAATTACAATTTTGCCCCTAGGCTCGTAATTTATTTTTCATCACATTTTCTCAACAAACAAGCATAGATGAACATTTATTTCTCTTACAACTACTCACCATTTCAACTATTTCATGCATTTATGACACAAACTAAATCTTTGCATTCAAGTCCTATTTAGGTGTTTTCATGCTAACACCTTTCACAAAAGTTGTTTCTCACCTCCCTAACATTCATTTTCTTCCATGAAAACTCAGTTAACAACATAACTACTCTCATGGCAAGTCCCTAGACTTTCAACCATATCTCAAATTAGTCCCCTCATTAGCTAGCTTAAGCTTTGGGGACTCCAAAAACACAAAAATTATCAATTAACACCACCAAAAATCACTTACTTGGGTGAGGACAAGTTGCTGAAATCTCAAGGCTTTCAAAACTCTTCTTTTGAGTGTAAAAATCGGTGGAAGAGGAAGAGAAGAGAAAAAAGATGATGGCCTTCCCTTATTTTATCATATTTTAGTCAATTAGTTTTGACTGAAAATTAATGCTCTTGTCCCCCCTAGCTTCCTATGGCCAGCCATCACTAGATGAATGGCCCAATTGCACTTTAAAATCCTCCAAATTTACATGTTATAGTTATTAGGTACCTCTACCTTATAAAATAAAACTTTTGTGCTTTATGCAATTTAATGCTTTTTCACAATTAAGCATGCTACTGCTAAAACTAAAGCACCAAAATTTTCATATAGCCATATATTAATACCATAACACATAAAATAATGCTAAAATAATTTTCTTCAGCCTTAGATTGTGGTCCGAGACCACTGTTCTGACTAGCCCTAAAATCTGGCTGTTACAGGTTTCATGGATGAGCCACCACTTTTTTTGTAGATTTAATAAACTGTCACTCTTCCTCTGTACAATGTCCCACCCCATGCAATGCACTATGTCAGGTTTTGTATTATGACAAACCAACACTAGTAGTAGATATGCAACATGTAGTCAATTCATCACTAACACTTAACATGCTTATCATGTTCTTCGTAGGGCGATAATAATATTATCACTTTCAATTTAATAGTTTCACTTTATTAGAAAACACATAACGTTCACGTATCATGCAATGTAATAAGAGCACTTGAGGAATTAAACATAAATTTCAAGATTCACACAATATCAGGGACCTAATTGAGCAAGGAAAAACTCTAAAAATAATTCAAGGAATGTACAGGGATTAAATTGAACATATCATACTTTTACATAATATGAATAATTTAGTTAATTGCATTATGGATTCTAACATTATTCATTTTGTCAAGGACTTAATTAAATAAAATAAAACACTAAAAATAATTCGAGAATCAATTAGGGACTAAACTGGTCAAAACATAAAATTCTAGGTCAAAAATGAAAAATTTATAAAGCAAGAAAAAAAATTGTAAAATCTAAAAAATAAGGGCAAAACTGTAAAATATGAAAAATAGGGAAAAACTGTAAAATTTGAGAAATAGAGACAAAACTATAAATTTAAAAAAAATAGGGTACACACGATTGTGTGGAAAGCCCTAGATCGTCATGACCTTGTGGCTGGGCCGTGTAACAAGCTAAGGTCATGTGAAAATAAAAATACCTAGGGTTGTAGGGGAATATGGTCGTGTGAGGGGTCATGTGGCCTTATTCTGAGGCACTATTTTCCTCGATTCGTTTGTAAAAGAACACACATTTATTACTGGGAGACCGAGTGGCGTCCCTATCATTCAAATCTAATCCAGGGTACCTAAATCGGGTCCTTCAAATAGGATTTACACATGATTCAATAATGGATTTCAAGATTAACCAAGATTTTTCAAGAATTTCGGCACAATTCGTAAAAGACTCGTAATCGAATTGAGAGATTAGCGAGATTCGACGCTCTTTTAGAATTTATGAGTTCTTATAAATCAAAACGAGAGTACTTACCTAATATTTGATGAAAACACAGGATGCAATTGTCCGAAATTATGAAACTAGTGAAGAAAATGAATTAACGAAAATCGATTATGATTCGGGATAGCAAAATAATTCTTAGCAAAAAGATGTAAATTTTGAGAAAAGGAAAGAGAAAAAGAATAATATAAAGAGAAAAGAGGAAAATTCCTATTTAGGGTTGGAAAGAAATTCAAATTCATGTCCAATTAGGAGAGATTGGAGTAAATACTTAAAGTTTGGAAATCCTAAGGGGTTGCATGGTAATTTCCCATTTTCTGCCAAATTAAAAGAATATGGAGGGAGGGTGGCATGACTCTTGAGATTCAAGGGAGAAACGAATGATGCTTAACCATTGGGTTGTTTTCCACACTTGGTTATTTTCTACTCTATTTAATATATATTCAAGTATGGTTTTGATCATAGGTTGCTGAAAAATAAAGAAAAGAATTAGAAGAAGTGTGGCTTGAACCTAAGACCTCTAGAGAATATACTAAACACTACAAATCAAGACTAACCATTTACTTGGTCATTTTTTCCATTTACCCATTATATTTTAGGGTGTTACAGTTCTCCCCTCCTAAAAAAAATTTCATCCCTGAAATTTCTCTTACTAGTACGTTGTTCGCCATGACGCTTTCGTTGCACTACTCTAATTTCTATACAGTTCTATACTAATTTTTTCCTTAAACTTCCTATGGCCATACTACGATAATATCGTGTAACACCTATAACCAATTTCCATTGTCGAATTAGGGTTATTGAGTATTATTATGCAAAGCAGACACATAAACTTCATTTATACATACATTTCATAAATTTCAAATCAAAATCCAAAAAAACCATTATTCATATCATACATACATTTACGAGCCTTATATTAAATATACGAGACCAAAATAACTTCAAAAGCAACCAGGGATCAATCTGAATCAAAACAAAAATTAGAAAATTTTGAAAACAGGGGTCACACCGTCGCGTGACAGGACCCGGATCGTATGCAAACTGAAGTATGGACCACACAACTGTGTCTCAACCCATGTCTAGCCGTGTGTGACACTGGCTTGGAACACACGGCCATGTAAAGAGACCGTGTGTAGGACATAACTATGTGACAGCCCGTGTTCTAGGTCGTATGCCTTTAAATGAACCTTCAAATTCAAGGTTATTAAAATGAACTTACTTAGACTACAAGAAACTCACTTACCAGCAATTATACCTACTTAAAACACACTTAAACGACCTCAAATCATGTTAAAAACATCCAACCTAAGTGCCTAACCAATGTGCCCTCATTGACTCCACAAATTTTATATGCAAACAAAAAGCAACTCACCTAAGACAACTCTTTCAAAAAAATATGTTATTCAAACAACAACAATGTCTCTAAGTACCAAATACCAAACCCCATATAAAGCAATTAATACATATCGATCATCATTAACTATCTACCAAGTTGGCCATACCATATTTAAATCTTCTCAAGAGTTACCAAACCAAACAATGCATAATAATAAGAGCAAAAAACATTACCAAACAAAATGACATCAACAAGATACATATTTTTTCACTACATAAACACATATGCTTAATTACAAATTCAACTAACATGGTAACTTTAACAACTTCAAATCCTATATACATGCCACAAACCAAAATAGCTAAAAACAAAAGCTACCGAAAAAGGGTTGGATAGTGTGAGCTCTGAAGTTGATCCGTTCGACCAGTTCCGCAAAACGATAGCTACAGAAACCAAGAAAAAAGATAGAGTAAGCTTATAAAGCTTAGTAAGTTTATAGGTATTTATAGGTATTTAAACAGAACTCTTACCTTGGTTTACAATTAAGTAAATGAATATAATTAAATTTAATACGGTTTCCTAACAAAACATTTAAAACAATTAGGTGAGCGTTTCAAATATCAATCGTATAATCTCTTAATCATTTAATATGACATAATTATGTATCATTTAATAAGAAAGATTCAACATGTAAACGTATCATCCATTAGACCATGTCAATTCACATACATATTTCATTTCTTTAAAACACATAACTCTGACGCTAATATCACATTTACAAAGCGTGTGTTTCATACTTATAACTATAAACTTTCATGTCGTTTCAATATTATAACTAACAACTTTTAAAAACATAATCATCAAATATTCAATGTTATCACTTAACATCTCCATATGATTCATGAATTCAATATCATCTTACCTTATCTTATAAATTAATATTAAAAGAGCTTTCATAACTATACCCTGACAATCATTACAAATGTCACTTAACGTTAATATCGAAGCATTCAATAGAATAATTCTTATACCACAATAGTTCCAAACCAACCATTCATACTTATATATATACATAAATGACACCTTCCAAAAAGGCTTAACCAATTCCATCAACCACAGTTTCTCAATATAACCAACAACATTTATAAACAAGAATTTCATTGTAACATTTATCACTTTATAGAACCATAAACATACAATAGAATTTAGCAAGTAATTAAGCTGTAGATCAATTAACACATAGCCCGATAAACTATAGTAACTTGACTCGGATACTCAGGCAACTACACCACACCAAAGGCATCATAGATGCGTAACAGAGGAACCGGAGTATAGACAGAGGCACAAATGTGCAATCAGAGGCACCAAAGTGCAAAAAGAGGCACCGAAGTGCAATCCGTACAAGCTCGCATACTAACCATATTAGTATGTCAATCATATCCTAATTGTTTACTACGTCCAAACGGGCATTTTTAACAAAACTCATGCCACTTATAAATAACAGCATTCCCATTTTATCCGTACACATATTGTAATCAACTCATGTCCATTCAGAAATACGTATGCATCATATTTCACTACTATTTAACATTTCTTAATTTGGTCCTTTTCTCACCTTAGCAATCATTTATAGTATATCAATGTCAATCCATAAAATCACCAACATATGTATATATAAACATTGTAACATCCTGAAAAGGGCCTATGCATTTTGGCCTAATTGTACAAAAAGACATCTTTTATGTGTTTTGGAATAAATTTGGAATGATTTTTGGAAACCTGAGAATGCATGGAAATGTTATGTTGGAAATAGGAAAATGAACATTTTTGGAAACTTGAACATTTTTGGAAATGAATCAAAAATGGAAACCTGAACATTTTGGAAACTTGAACATTTTGGAAACCAAACCAAAATAGGAAACTAAACATTTTGGAAACTTGGAAAATACAGAGCCGCGCGAAAATTTTTGGAAACTTAAAAATGACCCCGGAATGTCGAATTTTGGAGCCCAAAGGGGAACTTAGGGCCAAATGACCCTAAAATATAAAGTACATGAAATTTGACCCAATAACGGACTTGGAAATGTGGCCTGAAGATGCCACCTAAGGCCTTAGGAAATGGCCCAAATGCCAGAGGTTTTTGGGCCTGAGTTTGAGTCATCTAGGAAGCAAATAAAAGAAGTTTTATTTTGCTTCCATGAGTGGGGAGTTGGACAGCACAAGGGAATCTAAGAGGAGGAGTTTTATTTGGTTAAAACTTGATTAATAAGTGATAAATAAGGATTTTAAATTTGGATTATCGAGGAGATAATTGATGGATTAAATGCTTTTATTTTTAGATAAAGGAGATAATATTATCTTAAGGAGAGTGGTGGCCAAGTCAAGGACTCTTGGCCTAGCAAATTTATTATAAAAGGAGAACCCAAGGTTTTTTCTCTCATCTTTCCAAGTAGCCGAAAATCCCTTGCTCTCTCCCCTCTTTCCGAATTTCTTTAAGAAAAATCCATCTCTTCTTCTTCTATTTTCTTCTCCTCTCCTTTGTCATTGTTAAGCCAAAACCCTTTTCTTTTGATCCCTGTTAAATCTCCATAGCCGAATCTCTGTGACTCTAGGCAAGGAAGCAATCGATTAAAGGCATCAAGGTTTCTACAATTACCGAATATAAGGATCAAGGATCTAAGGTAAGGAATATAAATATTCAGTCAAGGTTTTGATTATGTCTCAATATTAAAATAAATCTGACATGAAGTTATAGGGATTTCAACAGATATTCAAGACAAGGGAAACTTTCGGGATTTGGAAACTATAAGGTAAGTACATAGATCCAATCGGCCTAGGGTTACATTGGTATTATTTTCCATTTACTCAAAAGTTAGAAACTGACATAATTACCCGATTTAGTGGCTAGCCGATTTAAGGAAAGAGTACTGTCAATTTTCGGTATTTGATTTACAATCTTTCTATTCGGCAACAAGGTAAGTAATACAAATCCTACTAGGATTTGGTTTTGTTTTAAGCCAAATAGGTTTATTAATGTGACTTATATGATGGATGAATATAGGAGTTAATAGATCTAAAGTTAGATCGGGGTTTTCGAGATCTCAAGGAACCTTTTTAAGCAAATCAGGTGTGTACCCTTACTAACCTTCGATATTTTATGGCTATTATTTTAATATATGAATATGAATAAGAATGTGAATGTGGCTATGTACCACAAATGTGGCAAAAAGTACCCAGGTACGTTTCCTACTTCTGATAGGATTGTGAAATATGTTATTTTATAACATGCGAATATATGTATATGAACATGAAATTAAGTTATGCACAATATATATATTTTTGGGGCATTCGGATTTATGTGAAAGGGAGAGTAGGTGTTGACTTGGTCTCACCAACTAAATATGTTGACTACTGTCACATTGCGGAATTTTGGTAACTTTACACAATATTTGAATATAGTGTCTAATGACACAACGTATAAATTTGACTATAGTGTCTAATGACACAACGTATATGGGCGAATGCCTTCGATGGTGTGTAGCGGATGGAGGGTTGACTTAGTAGTCCCCACTTGTAAATGGCGTGCGGGGTGGTGTGTAGCGGATGGACCATTAGGATTGGGTTTGGGTTGCATCATAATTTCATTTTTATATGGATCTGATGATTTGAACATGAATGCCTGATTTGTTGAATGTTAGTATTGTGTGCACATTGAGTCTGTTGACTCACCCCGTTGTGGGAATTATTTTCAGGTGATGAGCAGTGACGGACCGGGCCGGTGGACCTTGAGGTGGCCATGCGACATTTGGAGATTTTATTTGGTACCTTAAACTTTATTTTGGGTTTACTTGATGTAATAAGGCCATATGGCCTAGTGGATTATCCTTTATTTTTACTTTACTTTTAAATATTGTGCTAGGAACTATTTTGGACATATTAAATCAAATTGGATTTACAAGATTAAATAAATGGGTTTCCAATCTAAGCCCAACTCAAAATAATAGTTTTCCAAAAATTTTTACAAATTTCTCTAAGTAACGGACATTATTGAAACCAGTTTACTTTAGGAACATACCAGATCCGGTTCAGGCTCGTGGGCCGGGTGTGGGGTGTTTCGATTTGGTATCGAGCCCGCTTTTAAACTCTCGGCACTGGGCTAAGGCCCAAAATGTTTTCAAAGCGAGCCAAATGATTTTCTTTGAAAAATAAGCAGGTTTTCTGGCATGGCCCCTAAGTCTCCGACCCGCAGTCCACCAGGTAAGTACCCCTAACTCTATGTGTGATTCTGTGATTTATATAAGGGTAGAAAAGGCATGGAAGGTAGAATAGAATGATAGGAACTTGAACCCTAGGATTAGACTACTCAAACACAGAACCACATAAGACTTAAAGCACTAAACAAACCTATGGCTAAGTCACTGAGCTAAGGTGTGGTAACCTCTGTGCGCATGTCTAGGAATAGTTTCGGTGGGAGCTTGGTATTTAAGCAGTCCGCGTGACTCACCTCCTCTCCACACGAATCCTGCCTGGTGCGTAGCTTTGGTTCACCCTGACCAAGAGGGCTCGGTCATAGGCTAAACATAATGACTAAAACCCGAAAGGGAACTAGCCATGTTTTTTAAAAAAAAAAGAAGAGAGAACAAAACAACAAACCCTAGTTTTTTTTAAACTTCTAAAACTTCCTTTTAAATCTGAGAAAATTATTTTTACAACATTTTCTGAAAAACTCCTGATTTGCGAAAATTACAAAAATGCCCTTAGGGGTGAAATTATCAAAATGCCCTTGGTTTATAAAATGTTCAACTACTCAACAGCTTTACCAAAATTTCATTATTTTATAAACCCTCAAAAACCCTAATTTGCAAAATATCAAAATATCTTGATTTTGGAAAAATTACAAAATTGCCCCTAACTTACAAAATTACCAAAATGACCCTGAATATCAAAATTTTTGCAACATCCCCATTTTTGAAGGAACAATCCTCGAAAAGAACCCTCAGAGTTTTACAACTTTTGAAAATACCCCTGATTTATTAAAATTACAAGTTTACCCTGATTTATGAAAAATTACCAAAATACCCTCGAGGTCAAAAATTACCAAAATACCCCCGTATCTCTGAATCTTTCCAAATTTCCCCGAGACTTCGAAATTTTCAAATAATTTTTGACAAAAACACCAAGGAATGTTTTTCTTCTGAAAAATTATGAAAATACCCCTGTAGGACAAAATTACGAAAATACCCCTGGGTAGTGGAAAACAACAACAAAAACTACAACGTTTCTCTGAATGAACGAAAGTTCATACTTGTTTGATGAATGACTGGATGAATGGAAAAGACTGTGTGTTTGTATGAATACGAAAGAACCACTCCTAAATTCCTTTTCATAAAATTTCTTCGCGGGTAATCAAGTGAAACAAAATTTTTTTTAACACATAAAACTTCTTAATCGATTAAATCGCGACGTTAGAAATGAGTTCTAAGGACTTAAACTTAGAGATTGTGCCTAGAAAGTATGATAGTTCTTTAAGATCGAGTCTTGCAACAATAGCGTAGTGTGGTGAGTTAGATCAGATGCGGATGAATGATAGTAAGTAATTTCAAGGACGAAATTATTTTTAAGGGGTAGAATCGTAACATCCCTGAAAAGGGCCTATGCATTTTGGCCTAATTGTACAAAAGACATCTTTTATGTGTTTTGGAATAAATTTGGAATGATTTTGGAAACACGAGAATGCATGGAAATGTTATGTTGGAAATAGGAAAATGAACATTTTGGAAACTTGAACATTTTGGAAATGAATCAAAATGGAAACCGAACATTTTGGAAACTTGAACATTTTGGAAACCAAACCAAAATAGGAAACTAAACATTTTGGAAACTTGAAAATACTGAGCAGCGAAAATTTTTAGAAACTTAAAATGACCCCGGAATGTCGAATTTTGGAGCCCAAGGGGAACTTAGGGCCAAATGACCCTAAAATATAAAGTACATGAAATTTGACCCAATAACGGACTTGGAAATGTGGCTCAAGATGCCACCTAAGGCCTTAGGAAATGGCCCAAATGCAAGAGGTTTTGGGCCTGAGTTTGAGTCATCTAGGAAGCAAATAAAAGAAGTTTTATTTTGCTTCCATGAGTGGGGAGTTGACGGCACAAGGGAATCTAAGAGGAGGAGTTTTATTTCGGTAAAAACTTGATTAATAAGTGATAAATAAGGATTTTAAATTTGGATTATCCGAGGAGATAATTGATGGATTAAATGCTTTTATTTTTAGATAAAGGAGATAATATTATCTTAAGGAGAGTGGTGGCCAAGTCAAGGACTTTTGGCCTAGCAAATTTGGCTATAAAAGGAGAACCCAAGGTTTTTTCTCTCATCTTTCCAAGTAGCCAAAAAATCCCTTGCTCTCTCCCCTCTTTGCCAATTTCTCTTTAAGCAAAATCCATCTCTTCTTCTTCTATTTTCTTCTCCTCTCCTTTGTCATTGTTAAGCCAAAACCCTTTTCTTTTGATCCCTGTTAAATCTCCATAGCCGAATCTCTGTGACTCTAGGCAAGGAAGCAATCGATTAAAGGCATCAAGGTTTCTACAATTACCAAATATAAGGATCAAAGATCTAAGGTAAGGAATATAAATATTCGGTCAAGGTTTTGATTATGTCTCAATATTAAAATAAATCTGACATGAAGTTATAGGGATTTCAACAGATATTCAAGACAAGGGAAACTTTCGGGATTTGGAAACTATAAGGTAAGTACATAGATCCAATCGGCCTAGGGTTATATTGGTATTATTTTCCATTTACTCAAAAGTTAGAAACTGACATAATTACCCGATTTAGTGGCTAGCCGATTTAAGGAAAGAGTACTGTCAATTTTCGGCATTTGATTTACAATCTTTCTATTCGGCAACAAGGTAAGTAATACAAATCCTACTAGGATTTGGTTTTGTTTTAAGCCAAATAGGTTTGTTAATGTGACTTAGATGATGGCCGAATATAGGAGTTAACAGATCTAAAGTTAGATCGGGGTTTTCGGGATCTCAAGGAACCTTTTAAAGCAAATCAGGTGTGTACCCTTACTAACCTTCGATATTTTATGGCTATTATTTTAATATATGAATATGAATAAGAATGTGAATGTGGCTATGTACCACAAATGTGGCAAAAAGTACCTGTGCACGTTTCCTACTTCGATAGGATTGTGAAATATGTTATTTTATAACATGCGAATATATGTATATGAACATGAAATTAAGTTATGCACAATATATATATTTTGGGGCATTCGGGATTTATGTGAAAGGGGAGAGTAGGTGTTGACTTGGTCTCACCAACGAAGGTGTTGACTTCGGTCTCACCAACGAAATATGTTGACTACGGTCACATTGCGAATTTTGGTAACCGGTTACAATATTTGAATATAGTGTCTAATGACACAACGTATAATTTGACTATAGTGTCTAATGACACAACGATATGGGCGAATGCCTTCGATGGTGTGTAGCGGATGGAGGGTTGACTTAGTAGTCCCACGGTGTAATGGCGGTACGGTGGTGTGTAGCGGATGGACCATTAGGATTGGGTTTGGGTTGCATCATAATTTCATTTTTATATGGATCTGATGATTTGAACATGAATGCCTGATTTGTTGAATGTTAGTATTGTGTGCACATTGAGTCTGTTGACTCACCCCGTTGTGGGAATTATTTTCAGGTGATGAGCAGTGACGGACCGGGCCGGTGGACCTTGAGGTGGCCATGCGACATTCGGAGATTTTATTTGGTACCTTAAACTTTATTTTGGGTTTACTTGATGTAATAAGGCCATAAGGCCCAGTGGATTATTCTTTATTTTTACTTTACTTTTAAATATTGTGCTAGGAACTATTTTGGACATATTAAATCAAATTGGATTTACAAGATTAAATAAATGGGTTTCCAATCTAAGCCCAACTCAAAATAATAGTTTTCCAAAATTTTTTTACAAATTTCTCTAAGTAACGGACATTATTGAAACCAGTTTACTTTAGGAACATACCAGATCCGGTTCAGGCTCGTGGGCCAGGTGTGGGGTGTTTCAAACATAATCTAACATCAACTAATATATAAATCCATTGCAATACACTATGAACTTACCTAGAATATGCTAATGGCTAACTCGTAGGGACTAATCCGTAATTTTTTTCCTTTTTCCTCGGTTATCCTTCGTACGAATCAAATCTTGATCTATAATGATTAAATTTAATTTATCAAATTCAAATACATATATCAAATTCAAATACATATTCCAACCCATTTTTATATGTATGACCCTTAATTTTTCATTTTTACACATTTTCTCTAAACTTTTATATTTCTCTCAATTTAGTCCCTAAACTTAAAACTCCAAATTTAACCAAATATATCAAATACACATGCTAGCCGAATTTATTCCCATATTAGTACAATCCAAAATTATTCAAAATTCACAAGAATTTCATATCAATTTTAATATTTTATCAAATTAATCATTTAACCAAAACTAACTAAAATCACTTTACAAAATAGTCCTAAACATCAAATAGTAATTTTAAAATATTTTTATGGTAAAATGGTCAATCTGGGTCGAGACCCTCCAAATGTCATGTCTACGTCCTAACCTTGCAGGATATCCGTAAAAATGGAAATAAAATGGGAGTTAGCTATGAAGCTCAATGTGCGTTCAATCACAAGAAAATTGGAACAAAACAACAAATAAACAAAGCACATGGATTAGTAATTCTAATATTAAACACAACCATAAACCACATCAGATTAATGGTTTTTCACATAAAGCACTTTAATTTACTATCTCGGTATTCACAGTTTTATATGCATGTGCTTATGAATGTAATGTAGTTTTAGATTAACAGAACAGTTCTACCCAACTCCGCTACACACCTTACTTATGAGTTCCCTAGAACTCATCTATGATATCACTTTGGATTGTGGACAAGCCACCACTAATTTGTAGTTAAACTGCCACTTGTTGTGAGTGCACAACATGGTTGCAAATTAAACAAACTACATTGGGTTTCTGGACAAGCCACATATTTGCAGTTACTGCCACTTGTTGTGAGTGCATAATATATTCACAGATTAAACAAACTGCCATTGGGTTTGGTGGACGAGCCACCACTTGTTTGCAGATTTATTAAACTGTCACTCCTCCTCCATACAATGTCTCGCCCCATGGAATGCACTATGTCATGCTTTGTAACATGTAACATATACTCAATTCATCACTAACACTTAACATGCTTATCATGTTCTTCGTAGAGCGATAACAATATTATTACTTTCAATTTAACAGTTTCACTTTATTAGAAAACACATAATGTTCACGTATCATGCGACGTAATAAGAGCACTTAAGGCATTAAACACAAATTTCAGGATTCACACAATATCAAAGACTTAATTGACCAAGGAAAAACTCTAAAAACAATTCAAGGGATGTATAGGGATTAAAATGAACATATCATACTTTTACATGATATAAATAATTTAGTCAATCAGATTATGGTTTCTAACATTTTTCATTTTGTCAATGATGTAATTGAATAAAATAAAACACTAAAAACTATTTAGGAATCAATTAGGGACTAAAATGGTCAAAACATAAAATATGGGTCAAAACTATAAATTTTAAAAATAGAGGTAAAACTGTAAAATTTGAGAAATAAAGGCAGAACTATAAAATTTGAGAAACAGGAGCAAAACTATAAAATCTAAAAAACATGTGTAAAA
The DNA here is from genome assembly GCA_025506655.1 of Gossypium rotundifolium. Classification (NCBI taxonomy): domain Eukaryota; kingdom Viridiplantae; phylum Streptophyta; class Magnoliopsida; order Malvales; family Malvaceae; genus Gossypium; species Gossypium rotundifolium. Next base: position 107,725,650 of record CP106725.1, read on the forward strand.
CTGTAAAATCTAAAAAAAATAGGGGACACACGGCCGTGTGTCCTGTGACACCCCTAGTTTGGCATATCCAAGGTTAAGGCGTGTATTAGTGAAATAATTTGTTTGGTGAAGTGTAATCTACCCAATTGCTTCCTTGGGCTAATATATGTGGTTGTATAATAATCATTGTGTAAGTAAGTGAAGATTACATTTCGAATTATTTTGTTGTTTAAATAGAAAGATTTGTTAAGTGCAATGGTAATTGTGGTATGAATTATAGCTGAATGCATATTGTGCTCTGTTTGTCTTAGTATTGTGCTGGTTGGATTATAAAGTGACCTAGTTAGGAACCAACTAGATTGACTGGTCTAATACCTATTATGCAGGATTTTCATTTATGTTTCTCTCGAAATATGTAGGTCATTAAGAAAGACAAATTCTGAATTAAGTGACACTTGTTGAGTTCCACTAGGCGGGGATGGGTTATATATATATGAGTGAGAAGGGTTTTGAGGAATGGTTCTCCTTTTTCTCCAAAATGTTACCCTCTATTTTTTTTTCTTAAATATAATTGTATCTCTTCCTCATTAAGCTAGAAGTAAAGGTTCCTAATTTATTCAGTGGTCATTCCATCTCTAGGTAAGTATTATAGCTTTGCATGCTAAGTTTTGCAATAGTAAGTCTGTAAGAGGTATATAAACAATAAGTTGTAAGTACAAGGCTTTGTATGTGGGTTGTCAGTGATTGGGATGATAATAATTTGCATGTGAATAAGTTTTAATGGTAATCTTATGTTCTTGAAGTAGTTGTTGCTGTTGGTTTGAGAATGATGTCTGAGTCTAGAGCTTCGATCTATTGTGGGTGAGTATCAAGTGAGTCTCCATCCTAACTCTTGCATTAGAATTGTTCAAGAAAAGTAAATATATATAAATGATAATGACATCTCTAATCATTGATAAATATAGGAAGAATAGTAAATATGATATGTGTGTTGTGATTATATGTATAAAGTTCTGTTGAAAAGAATGTTGATTGGAAAGTATGCAAGTAAAGTATGATATAAGTAAAAATTATGAATTGATCAAATGTGTGAACAATCTGGTAAGTGAATTCTAAGTAATGTCCCTTTTGCGAAGCCTCTAGTAGGGCAGTTATAAGGCTAACCAGACTGGCCGATCACAATATGGAAATAAGTGTAAGACCATTTGATTTAGACCCATGGCAATATATGATATTAAAATACTTATGGTGTAGTCTCTAATAAAATGAAGATTGGACTGACAAATCACGATACATGAAAGTGTGTAAATTCATGTGGTTGAGACCCATGGAAAGATATGGTTGTATGAATGTTCATGGTGTAGCTTTTGATAATGTGTAGGTCAAACTAGTAGATCATGATACATGAAATTTTATGTATAATTCCATGAGGGAGAAACCCATGGCACCTTCTAAAAAAGTTTGTCAGGACAGTAAACACGTGATTCTGTACGTTGCCCCTGTGGTGTATTCTGTTTGGCCGTTGTAGCGTACTCTGCTAGGTCTGTATGAAGTAGGCTTTGAAGGTATATTATTTTGAAAAGTACTTTGGTGGTCTCAAGAGAAAGAAGATATTAATGAAAGGTCTGAAGGGATCTTAAGTTAATCAGGTAGTTAAGAGAGAACTGGTACACTAAGAGTATGATAGATAACGTGTAAGTGTAAGCCTGTAATTGTGAAAGCATTCATCGAAACAGAAGTAAGATGTTGAGAATAGTAGCTGGCGCACAAATATTAATTAGATACTATAAATGTATCCACCAAGGTATTTTGTATTAACTCTCACTAAGTTCTCCTAAACTTACAAATGTTATGTTTATGTTTCAAGTGGTTTAGTAAAAGAACGCACCAAGAGGGACAACGCTAGGATTACGCCAAGGAAGCATTGAACAAGGTTATTATGCATATGGTGGAAAGTGGCGTATTGTAAGATTTCACCCTAAGATTCTGTCTTTAATAACCTTTTGTGTTGTAATGAGTTGTGTCAAGTCTGATGTAATATTTTTTATTTCTAAATACTTTCTTTTGTTTATTTGAAATTGTGTCTTTAATTAAATAATAAGAAAAATGTTTTAAGTAAGAAGGATCTGTCAATTGTTTTGAAATTTTGTTATGTATTGTGGGTAGTAACACCCGAGATCCGAACCCGATAATTCTGGTTGGGCTGAGGGCGTTACATGACTGGACTGTGTGGAAAGCCCTGACCCGTGTGGAGGGGGTGCATGGTTGTGTGCTTCAGTCATGTAATAGACTGAGGTCATGTGAAAAACCTAGGGTTTCAGGGGAACATGGTCGTGCGAAGGGTTGTGTGGTCCACACGTGTGCCCTATTCCGAGGCATGGTTTGCTCCGATTTGCTTGTAAACTAACACACAGTTGTTACCGAAAGACCGAGCGGCATCCCTCTCATTCAAATCTAATCCGAGGAACCTAAACTGGGTCCGTCAAACGAGATTTACATATGAGTCAATAACCGATTTCAAGATTAACCAAGATTTTTCAAGAATTTTGGCACAATTCGTAAAAGATTCATAACCAAATTAAGAGATTAGCGAGACCCTACACTCTTTCAAAATTTCGAGTTCTTATAAATCAAAACGAGAGTACTTACCTAACTTTTGATAAAAATATGATATGCGATTGTCGAAAATTACGAAATCAGTGAGGAAACATAGTTAACGGAAATTGATTTTGAGTCAGATAGCAAATTAATTCTCAGCAAAATGATGTAAAATTTGATAAAAGGAAAGAGAAAAAGAAGAATATAAAGAGAGGAGAGGAAAATTACTATTTAGGGTTGGAAAGAAATTAAAATCCATGTCTAATTAGGACTTTTCTACTGAAATTAGAAAAATATGGAATAAAGGTGGTAAGACTTGAACTTAGGATTCAAAAGAGAAAAAGAATGATGTTTAACCATTAACCTACTACCCACACTTAATTACTTTCTACTCCATTTAATATATATTTAAGTATGATTTTGATCTTAAGTTGCTGAAAAAAAAAAAAAAAAGAATTTAGAGAAGTGCAACTTGAACTAAAAACCTCTTAAGGAGTTCACTAAACACTTAACCATCAAACCTAATCATTTACTTCATCATTCTTTACAATTAACTCATATATTTTGGGGTGTTATATAAAATCATACAAATTAATTATGTTTATAGTAGAAAAAATATGTAAATCATAATGTTAAATATGTAACTTAATGTGAGTAGTTATGAAGAGAGAGAAGGAGGGCTGACAAGCACCAATCTAACAAGAAAAGAAACATCTCAAAACCTAAACAATCCACAAAAGAAAGAGCAACATTCCACACAGCATACATATATCCCTCTCCAATAATTAAGCTGTCCCTTTAGAATTGATAACTAAGCTCTCATGTTAACATCAGTATAGGTAATGAAGGGAAAATGTGTTCATATGAGATCCATGGATATTAAAGATTGAAAAATACCCACTTTTATTATATGAAAGCAATCTTTGAGAGCAATCTGATTAATATTTTTTGGACATCACTATGTTGTGTTTTAAATATGATAAATATATAGTCCCGATTAGTGATACTAATGAATTTCTTTTTTCTTTTTTTGTGAGATTGGGGGATATCAAGATTTAACCGCGTAAAATCTTTTTTAGTTGAGTAAACTAAATAAGGATCAAGGGTTAAAACTCAACATATCAATTAAATTATATTTAATCTTTTATAATTTAGTATAATATAGTTTTAATTAAATGTCAGATTTACAAATTTTAAAAACAAATTATTTGAAGTATAAAACTGCATAAATTTAATACAAAATATCTTTACTTTAATAATTTTTAAAATTATTTTATGTTGTTTTAATTTAAATTAGTATTGGAAATTTTATTTTATTGAAATTATAAATATAAATAGTTTTAAAACTTTTGAAAATGTTGTACTTCAATTTTAATTGTTAATAATTTCAAATTTCTAAACATTTTAACTAACACGTTGTAATATGATTTTAATATATTTTAAATATTTATTTAAAGTATTAAACAATTTTAAAAAAACGAAAGATTATTTAAACAATTTGTCTTAAAACATGTTTTTTAAAAGTTTTAATTTTTTTAATTTAATTATAATTTAAGATATAATTATTTGTAAACAATTTTACAAATTTTAATGTAAAACCTTTTTCAATTTAATTTAATTTAAAATTTTTAAACAAATTCAATTAAAAATATTGAAAAATTAAAACAACTTTAAAACAATTTTAATTTTTAACATTATTTTTAAAACTTATACAACTTTTTTACATGAAAATATAATGGGTAAATTTTAATTCCAATCCCTCTATTTTTTTTTAAATAATAAGAATAGTTAAATTTCAATTTGATCTTTATATTTCTCTTAAATTTTATTGAATATACTTTAATTTTGACCTAATCTGTACCTTAACTTTTATAATGCTATAATTAGTCTGAATACTTTATTTTAATTAAAATGATGATGTGAACTTTGAAGATTTGTTAGCACCGTTAAAACTCTTTATTAAATTCAAGTTTGTTATAATGCTATTTTTTGTTACATGGTTACTGAAATGATTTTTTTTTCAAAATGCCACACTAGATAATTTAACCAAAAAAATAACAGTGTTAACAAATGAATCTAAATTTTAATTTTGAAAAGTAGAGAACTAAATTCTTAAAATGAAAATATAAAGATTAAACTTCAAATATCTGAAGAGTATAAGAACTTTGAGAAAATTATAATATTTAAATTTAAATATATATATATATCAAATTAAAGTTGATGTATAACATTACAAATTGTATCAAAGATCATGAATGCTTTTGATATTTATCCCTATAATTATATAGATATTTAATATGAATTATATAAGTTTCTTACCCGTGGGATGTAAGATTTATAGTATTTTAATTGGTAAAAATTAATATAATTTATTATTATTTAATATAAACATGTTACTATAAGAAACTAAAAATTTTGCTTGATATTTAAATTAAGTAATTTTCAAAATATAAATTTATGATGATATATATAGTTTGTATTAGTATTATAGAAGTTCTTCGATAACATCCAACTAAAACAAATTAAAAATGAATTTTAAATGATTGAACATTTTCTCCATACCATTCATATAATCATATATATATATATATATATATAAGTATAAGTTTGAAAAAATTTTCAATTGATAAGAATATCTTTTATTTTTAACATATTACAAAATTCACATTTAAAAATAAAAATTGAAATAAAATAAAATTTGTGATAATTACACTTTTAAAACAATTATAATTTATTAGAAGTTGAAGTTGTGAGTTTTACACATTTAAAAATGTAATTTATAATTATTAGTTAAAATTGTTGTACTAATTTTATTGATATAAAACAGAATTATTATTGAATAAAATTTTAAGCATCTTAATTATTACTTAGTTGATAAGAGATAATTATATTAATTAGTTATTATTTTGAATAAGTTAAAATACTTTAATTATGATTTAAAATTTTCTATCATAATATTTGAGTTTATAAATTAATATATTTTAATTATATTCAATAATTTAAATAAAAATTTATTTTATATTAATTACTATAATTAAAAATAAAATATTTAAAAATTATTAAATATTAAAATGTAAAATCACAAAACTATTGTTAAAGACCTAACGTGAAAACATACAAATCGAAAATAATATTAATTGCTACATTCATTAAAATTTATTAAACAATTATATAACCAAATATTATGTTGTAATTTAATTTGAAATACCTTAAACGGACGAATTTTATTTAAATAATTAAAAAAATGAAGTACTATTTAAAATGATCTACTTCAATAAAATAGCACAGAAAAATGACTTTGTATGCCAAACTGATTAAGAGTAAAAATCTATAAAAAAAATAACTAGGAATTAAAAGTCACAAATTAATTAATAATTGGACTGCCCTTAAACAATCTTAAGTTTATAGCTATTAAACCATCTCCACAGATAAAATCAGCAGGGAAGAAACAAATACTGAAATGAATATAAGAAGCAATATTTCCTATTTAACCTTTTGACAATAAAAAGCTCCATTAAGTTTAGGTTTCTTAATTCTTCCTACCGATTTCAATATAACATTCTATGAAACCAAAAATTCTCAAAACACAATACTAAGATGAAAAATTGAAGGAATTGATAAATAAACATAAACTTGGTAGGAATGATAGAAAACTAAAAAGAAAAAAATCTTTTATCTCTTACTTGATTTAGTTGAAAAATGAAATGAAAGAATATAAAATATTTAAAAAATACATAATTTTAAATTAGCATATGTTTATCTCCCAATTTTTCTCTTTTCGTCATCTCAATTTAATTTTTATGTATTAAGATTGAAAATTATTGTCCTCCTATTTTTTTTCTTCCACTATTTCATAGACTCAAAAATTTTTCTTTTTTACTTTTTCACTCACTTTTTTTGTCTTTCCACTTTTTCATCCAACTAAATACACCCTTAATCTCAATCACCTAAGGGTGTTATATAAACTGGAAACCTTCCAGAAACATCTTTATATTTCATGATATATCTCTTTTAGGCACAAATAAAATAATGATATATTGACAAAAACTTTAATATTATTTGGGTTAGATCTATATTACTCTCGGTATTGTAACTAAACTTATTTAAAAGAAATAATAAGGAATTTATAATTTTAATAATTTTATAATTTTCTATAAATTATAAATAGGAACATTAAAACAAATCTTGAGATGGATTAGCGGATGTTTTACTTTAGGTTGAATCATTGATTTTATATAAACAAATTTCCTTCATAAATAAAAAAAGAAGAAGATAAATTCATAAGTGTGGTAAATAATGAAGATGTTAGGAGGGCGTGGCAGATGTTTCCAAAACACGGTAAACATTTAAGTGAAAGGAGGCCAAGGTAGTCCTTTTGACAAACCCACTCTCATCCATCGGACCACAACTTCTCAGATCATGTGCCATGGCTTGCCTCCACCCCTTTTGTCCATGCTTCCCTCTTCCATAACCATAACCATTCCCTTTCTATAGCCCCATTAGCCAACCCCCCCTTTTCTTTCCTCCTCCTTTTCCCAAACACTTCAACCCACCCTCTCTTCTCTTGTTTAATCATGGAGAAGAACGAAAGGGAGACTCACGACTTCATGAACGTAGAATCCTTCTCTCAGCTTCCCTTTATCCGCCCTGCCCCCAGCAAAGAAAAGGGCATCCGTTTGTTCGGCAAGGAATTCGGTGGTGTTGACCCAGCTACGCCCAGCAACCAGTCCGACTCAGCCGAGAACAACGAAGATACCACCAAGGAGAACGAGAACAATGGTGATAACAGCAGAAGGTTTGAGTGCCATTATTGTTGCAGAAACTTCCCCACCTCCCAAGCTTTAGGTGGTCACCAAAACGCTCACAAAAGGGAACGCCAACATGCGAAACGAGCTCATCTTCAGTCAGCAATGGTGCACACCTCTTTATCTGATGCTCATATTTATGGACTTGTTAACTACAGGCTAGGCTCAGCTCCAACACCACCAGTCACTTACCCTTCATGGAACTCTAGCTTTACCGGTAGTACCAGTAGGTTTTATGGGAACCATACCTCCTTTTCTCATCACCCACCCATCAATGGCAGCCCACTGGGGTTATGGAGAATTCCTTCTACCCTTCAAAATAACTCTTCTAATTTCAATCCTGACCGTTCCTCATCATCCTCATCCTCACATCCCTTGCCTTTGTTTTCCGGCGATGAGTTGAAGCCGCCCTCTCAGGTTGTTTCCGGCGGTGGTGGTTCAAGCTCCCAGAGTCGGTACGTTTATGAATCCAAGCCAAGATTGCAAGACCATGTAAGTTTGGATCTACATCTGTAATAACTTTTGATTTAATTTTAAACGAGAAAAACAAAATCAAAATCTTTGCTCTGCAAGATGAGGCGATTATATTATATATATAATAATTCCTAGCACACAAATCTTTTAACATCTTGGATTTTCTTCCTTATTATATAGTATGATGTAAATAAAATGTTTTACGAATTCCTCAGTATTCATCTCTCTCTTCAAAACCATCAGCTCAGATGTGAACTTACGTACGTTACCAGTTCCAAAATGCTAACTCAAACATAATACAAGGTCTCCCTCTCTCGTTTTTTGAAGATTTATGATTTTTGCTGTCATGTGTTAGGCTGAAAGGTCATGTTAATATGCGTTCCCTATTTCAGAAACTTTCACATGTGTGAAGAATATTGTTTTCCGGAGTGGCTATATCTGTGAGAAAGCACATGAACATCCGTGTAGCCACACACACACGTGTGCCTAAATCTATACGTTGTCTGTCTGAAACAGGTGTAGAGGGTGAAAGAAAGAGATTTATTTAGGTGTAAGTTTTGTATTTAATACTGCAAAATAGGGGTAAAAAAAGACAGTTTAAACATAATAATACATTATATAAGGGGTTTTCCTAGTATCTGCATGAATTTCCTTTTTCATATAGGATAACAATTGTTCATTTCTTTTGGGTCTTGTTCATAGTATTAGATCAGAATGCAGTCATATATATGAAGAGAGTGTGAGAAAGACAACATTTCTTTTATGTTTAGGATGTTTGGCAATCAAACTATAAATGATGTCTAATGATATGCATAAAGATTAGCGGTGGAACTTCCTGTCATGAGACCAGAAGCTGAGGGTACAAAGGTGGCAACATTAAGGCCACACCCGGATTTTTTTTTTTTAATTTAAAACAAAAAATAAAATAAACCATCCAATACTTTTTTTATATAACATAAATATATATACTTTTACTAAGAAAAACATACGTATATACACTCAAATATTAAACTGATTGAAAGCAATAAGTAATAAATGAATATAGAAACCATATCTTTTAAAGCAATCTTTAATTTTTTTCAAGAAACTATATATAGTGATAAAAGAAATCAATTTACTATTAAATAAAATTTGAAAGAAACATGATTAAAACACATAAGATTATAGATAGTTATGTGTGGTTTTGTTTGTAAGTTGGCTTTTTATGCCTGCAAAAGAGAGGGAGGGAGGTTAGGTAGATTAGTTTTGATTGGTGTATGGAGACGGCTAGCTGTAGAATTTGAAGATGCTTTAACAAAGGGTAAAGGGCATTTCCTTTTTAACAAAACACAGAGGGTTTCTACTGTTGCTTTTTGATGATGTCTTTTCTTTTCTTGCTAATGTATAACATTCAATGAATTTCCAACAATAATCCCATTTATATGAAATTTACTATTAGGTAAACTTTGGCCGATCTTATGTTGGGATTTGTGTTTTGTCTCTCATCTGTTTTGCTAGACCCTTCTGACTAGCTTTACTTTGCATGTTCAATAACCCATCAGCTTTGCATTGTAATTCGTATTCCGACGTATCTCATTTCAAACTGATTTTAAAGATTGCATGTCAATTTTGCAACTGCGAATAGCTTCCAATGTTGTTGAAGCAATTCCTCAACCCAAGTGTTTTTAACTTATCCATTCCATCTACTTCTCTACAACTATTGTTAACAGTGATCAAGCAATTACACTGTGTTAATATATTATAAACTCTAAACAACTGTAACCTTTAAATTTCAGCAAATCAACAGAATTGATTTCATGTTTTTATTTTCACCTAAATCTCATATATATTATTTTATTTTATTTTTAAAATTCAACCCACCACACATATACTATATGTTTTTCAAGGCAATATTTATCTTTCCCTATATCCACTATTTAAGTTTTTACAAATTTACTTTGTCAAAAAAAAAAAAAAAGCTTTTACAAAATTAAATATTTCAATTCTCTTTATTTACTCACTTAGACACTAAATTACTCCATCTAATATTTTCTATTTAGTCTTTTATTTTTGATTACAAAATAATGCAAATTTAATTACATATTGAAATCATAAAAATTAAATATATTTGGTTTCTTTTATAAAAAAATTATATTTCACATCAACTAAAATTAAATATTTTAAAAGTATATTTCACATACATATTAACCTTGAGATGAATATATTAAATTAAAAGGTTGTAATGAAAATTTTGATTAAAATGTAAAATTAAAAATATCTTAAACTTAATATTATAATTAAATAATTGTATATTTAACATAAATTTGCATAAAAGTTATTAACAAGAACGAAAAGGTAAGAGATGGCAAAAACAAAATATAATTATTATTGCTAGCCCAAGTTGTAGTGTAGTTATCCAGAAATGTCATATATGCTATAACACATGGGTCAAATCCCACCAAGAGTAAATGTTGAGATTTCCTTCGTGACCATGGGTGACGTTCTCACTTTATAAAATTGTCACCTCTTCAAGTGCTTGAGCTATCATTAGAGTTAAAAGCCAAAGCCCCTTAAGTCTTTAGTTTAATGAAAAGGTTAAAGCCTTAAGAACTTGAAAATCTCATAATCAAGTCTTACTCTATATAAATTATGTGTGGGTTCTCAATCTATATTTATTTGGTTTATATCCCATTAAATGTAGACCCTTTATAGATTTATCTTGGTATAAATTTGAATGTATTCTAATTATCAATCTATTCATGCTTTATAATATGATTAATTTTGGCTATAGTTGATCGGATATATTCTTTGTAATTACAACTATGATTGTACGTGTAACTTGAAAAATACACTAACTTATATTAATTGAACAATATATTATGTTTAAAATATGGTTATATTAGAATATTTCTATCATCATATCAAACACATAACTTGTCTTATTTATTTGCATGTTTTGTCAATATGATTTGATGATTCGTTTGCATATTTTTAGAATATTGTGTACCCATATCGTGTTAATCATTGGAGAAGAGATTGAATCAAATAAAATTTATTTTCAAGAATCCTTATATGATCTACCTACCTTATATATATATATATATATATATATATATATATATATATCGATATATGCAATCCATGAAGGTTTGAGCTAACTTTATTATCTTTTATATCATTAAGGATATATTTTTTTTTGGTGAAAACATTTAAAGACAATTGATTTGATGAGATTTGAGCATATTAAAATGGATTAAAGGTTACCTTATGAAGATGGATTCATGCCCTAAATATGGAAGACTTGTTCAATCTTGATAGAAGTTTTATTGCTAAGGCAAATGTATTTTGATTAGTTTAGGAGGGTTTGATTACTTTTCACTTTTATTATTAATTTTATTATTTAAATATAATTTTAATTATTATTTAATAAAACATAATTTTGATATATATTACTTTTTACAAATAAATTAACATATATTATTTAATTTAATATAATTTTAATTAACACGAGTATAATTTTAATTCAATGTCTCTGATGATCATTTTAACAATAACTAAACTCATTGTTATGGAGTGTTTTTTTTTTTTATATATAAAATAGAAAATCAAATTTACACATCCACTCATTTTACATATCAATCTCACAATCTGAACATATAATGAACACCTTTAACCAATAAATTAAATGTTGGAGATGAGTTTAGTTTTAATCTAAAAAAGAAAATCCCTTAGATTTTACCTAAACAATTATATATATTAGTTGCCCTAACGGTACGGCAATGGTAGCTCCTAAACAGAACTTAATCAGGAAGTGCATACCTTTCAAAGATATGTAGGAAAGCTTTCAAAATAAGGGAATTTGATTTCCTAAACCATCTCTTTGTTCTCTTTTTCACTTTTTCTTTTTCCTTCTTATTTTTGGAAGGGTATAATGTTAAATCTTCCCTACCACCTTCGAATTAACTGGAATTAAGTGCATAAATTTATGAGATGGAATGCTTTAGATAGCTTAAATAATTAAGAAATTTGGTCGACTGAGTCTTAGCTTGGTTGGTATCAGTATTATTATGAATATAAGAAAATATGAATTCGAGCGTGTAAAGGCTGAGGAAAAATTTATTAGTAGTTCCAAATTTTGTAAAAAAAAAAAAAAATTATAAGAGAAGCTGTGTTGGATGTGGTTATTCAGAGGTAACAAAAATGATAAAGTTTGAATCATTTCTTCTAAAATCAATTAGCAATAGGCTATATTTGAATACAAGATTAGAAAGAAATCGAAATTTAAGTTATGTAAGATAGACATCATCAGCTATATTGATAGCACTGATAGCAAGAAAAAAAGAAAAAAGGAAATTAATACAATGCATCACATTAAGGTCCATCTGGTATGAATGTTTGCATATAACCCAGTTTTTAATTTTAAAAAGACTCAACTATGCAGGAAAAAGACTACAAGAAGTGAAAAGATGTGTCTTTTATGGGGAAGTGAAAAATATTTAGTGATAATAAAGTGATTTAACAGATCATTAAAAGTTTCACCGATAGAGTAATGTTACAAATGGGGCACGATTTTAGTTTACAAATTGAGTATCAGTTAGGTAGAAGATCAGTTTCCCTCAGAAACTAATAAGGGATTTCTCCAGGAGAAATGACTCTTTATCTACAAATGTCATATACACATATATATAATAAGACAATTATGAGATGGTGACCACAGTTTTTCCACCTATGGTTATGCTTTTCTTTTTCATTCCAATCTAACAAACCTCTGTGTATATATATATATGTACCAATATTAGATTACCAAGGAAATTAATGTCTCCAAAATGTCCCATTTTGGGAAGTGGGAAAATATAACAATACCATCTTACTACTTTCAGAATATCATTTTGAAAAGCTACCCCTAATTAGTGCTTGATCAACCCCCCCTTTTTTGGGTATAAATAACAGTTTGGGGATCGAAATGTTGATAATTGATTGGATTTGAATGCGTTAACCTTAGATAATTAACTCCACCACCAAGTAACAGTATGTAGTTAAAAAGTTTGCAATCAAGATTGAATGCAGTTGTTATGTTTAGAGCAAAAACAGCAACATTGATGAAGTAGTCCAAGTTGACAGTGTGGTAGCAAGCTTGAAAAGGGCAATAATAAGATTACAGGCATTTATGGTGTCAAACATTGATGAAAAGATGCTTGTAAAGACAATGCCAGTAAAAGACATTACAACTCACTCATGTCAAGTAACTGAATAACAGTAAATACTACCAAGTACAATATTACAAAAATTTTCACTTGTATCTATCTCAGTAACTTGGAAAGGGAAAATACCCTTCTACCCTAGTATTAAGTTTGAATAAGCCACTCAACTAACATGCAACAAATGGGCAAACTGGACCACTCAATTGGATCTCTTTCTTTTCTTTTAAATGAGAAAATCAAAGGGCAAACCTTTAAAAAAAATCATAATAATAAAAAAGGGGTCAACACTCAACAATGTTAACATCAATCCCAACTATCTAGGGGTCCCAGAAGTAAATGCAGAAGAGAGGGCATGTGATGTTAAAAAGAGAGTGAAAAACAATAAAGACGAATGAGAAAAGAGTAGAGACATTATCATATGGACCACTCTTGTATTGATTTTTTCTTCCCCTCTTGTTGCTCTCCATTTTTTATACCAGAGAGTGAGCAGTGGAATTTAAGAACCATCGGCCCACACCATGTAAAATTTGGAAACGAGGTTGACAGTTTATACAGTAGCCAACCTTATGCTAAACTGTGTCTCGTTGGTCCAAACTGCAAACCTCTCACTCCATAACAGAAAAGAGCCAGTCTCCAACCCCTCAGCCCCACTTTCATAGTCGCTATCTATTGGCTGGACCAGAGTTTGGGATATATGTATATGTATGTATATATGTAGGGTTAGCAGTTTGCAGTACATATGGCAGCCAACCTTATATAGTGCATGTTGAAGGATCCAAAGGCTTTCTTTGCCTTACCCTACTTTCTCTACCTTATATATATACAAAATCAAAAAATTTACTTAGCTTGTTGCTTTATTTATCTTCAACATTGTTTTCACAAGCTTTGGAAACATCCAAATCCGCGTATGGAATAATAAAAATAACTTGTTTAGTTAGAATCCATGTTTACTGTAAACTGCAGGTAGGGTGTGACCCCCCACTCCAATAATTAAATCATATAATTCATCATAAACTGCACAAGTTTTTAGCCAATCAGACTTAATCCTGGAATGCAGCATAAAGGCCAATTCATCAACATAATAATCACTTAACAGAGGGAAAGTTAATGCAGACCTTATCTCACATTTCAAGAGAAGGACCTCCTACTCTCATTAATGAACTTGTTCCAATCCATATACTTAGTTTTGATAAATCTTTTCAGAACACTTATAAGTATTCATTTGTTAGTTGCAATTACATTTTATCTGTTTAAATTTTCAAGGCGAGAACTTGAAAACAGTATTTCAATTATACAATATATTTGGTTTTTAGATTATGTAATGTAACACACAAATACTAAACAACAATATGTTTATTTATATATCTAAAACTCAATAAAAACTTATTAGGTTTAGTTTGATTGGTATGAACATTGTTGCCAATTTAAGGGATGTGAGTTTAAGGGCACTGAAATGTATTATTTTTTTATTTATGAGTTGAGAAATTATTCCAAAAAAAAAAAAACCAATAAACATTATGTTTTATTTTTAAAAAAAATTGGGAGCTAATATAGCTGTAAAACCAATTGTGGTTGAAAAAGTAGCATAATTATTAAAAATATAATTTTTTTCAAAAATAAAATTGAAGAAATTTATCTAGTTTTCAAACTAAAAATTTCAACATTTATGTAAAGTATTCCAATAAAAATTGAATTATTTCTAAAGAAAAAATAGTCTTTACTTTATGTGTTGATATTTTTATATTATATTTCGAAACATTTATTTAATAAAAATAGAAAAATAGTAAAACAAAATAATAGGTGGATAGTTTTAATTTACCCAACCTCTTCAATTAATTTTGTTTTTGACATTTTCCTAGTTGAATAGTGGCTTATTAATTGGTAATATGAACTCAATTTTACAAATAGAAATTTAAGGCATGACCCTTGCAATAATTCAGTTCTGCCAAAAACCATACACATTCTTAGATCTTTTCGATTTCTTTAATCCAGCCTAATTAAATTTACAAAGTTAAGAAAAATTAGTTTTATTTTTATGGAAACAAAATCAAGTTTTTATTATATGATGTAATAATTATAATTTTGAGAATTTAGATATAAAATAATTACACAAAAATATCTTAAGGAACCATTTGTTTAGGAAAAGGAAGAAAATTCCTAAATTGGCATCACTTGACTAAAATAATTTAAATCCATCGGCTCCATAAGAACAAGGGAAGTCCAGACAAGTCATTAAATCTGGTCAGAACTACACCTCAAATACTGTTGCCACACAAGTAAATTCTCCTTCCACTTCCACTTCCACTTCCACTTCCACATTAACATCAACTGTAACTTGTAAGTAATCACTAGAGATATCTATAAACACCTAACACGTATTTGGATATGAAATTATGATGAAACTTAGATATTGGTGTTGACACTTAATGTAACCTCCAACAAATCAGGTAACACATTCAATTACCATTCAGTGGTGAGTAAGTTGTGATCTTACCTTTAAATATGATTAGCAAAAACTTCTAGTAAATTCCTCAGAAATACACCAATGTATGAATATTACTATATTATATATTAATTTTGGAAGAACACAAATGTAAAAATCAGAAAGAAATTAATTAAAAAGGAAAAGGCAGATTCATCCAAAAGTTCTATACACATAGGCATCATATTGCTATTTCAGAACTGATGAAAGTAGAATCTTGAGTAAATGCATGATTAAGGATTCATCTTAGCCTTTCTTGTTGAGGAGTAGCATATGCATCTTCAATGTGTCGCGTGAGGAGTGAAATTCCATAATGCGAAGCACTAGAGGCAGCATAATAGGAAGTGACGGTGAGCTGAGCAAACTTCGGAAGTGCATAACCTACAAACTCGTATCAATTGCAAATTATAGTCTATACACATCACACAAACACAAAGAAAGTGGAAAATCATTAAAAATACATTCCAGCTCTCAAGATTGCTGCTACTCGAGAATAGTCATTCAACTAAAATTCACTTGTAAATGCAGTCAAATTAAATCCCCCCCCCCCTCCCTTTTTTTTTTTAGAGTAAGAAAGGCAGTACAATCAAATCGCTACAGAAGAAAAGCACCATGACCACAAGACATGAAGATGAAGCCAAGGTGCCTAACACTCTCAAACTTCACAAGAAAAACAAATCCATGCAACTTCTAAAGATCTTAAAGGTCAATATAGGATAAGGCAAGAAAGGTTTGAGGAGACGAGCTTAAGACACGAGTAACAACTGCAAGAAACCACCTGCTAAATGCTTTGATAGACAATAGCAGCCCACAACTTATTTAGCTTTTTCT
Organism: Gossypium rotundifolium; assembly: GCA_025506655.1. Classification (NCBI taxonomy): domain Eukaryota; kingdom Viridiplantae; phylum Streptophyta; class Magnoliopsida; order Malvales; family Malvaceae; genus Gossypium; species Gossypium rotundifolium. The sequence continues at coordinate 107,741,999 of CP106725.1, forward strand.
ACTAAATAATTAATCCAATGACATACGGAATTCATAGACAAAACTAAATTACTTGCCAAACATTGCACACTCTACACAAGGCCATAACATGCAAGGTAAGTGTGTAGGTTAAAAGGGGATGCAAATAGCAGAGCAATTCGAAAGGGAGAACACCAGTATACTTAAATGGTTACCACTTATTTTTTGACAAAGGAATATAATTATCTTTTTATTAATAATAGTTATGATAAAGACTCATTTTAATATTTTCTAAACCATATTAATGGGTTTATCTGTTATAATATTTGCTGTTGTTCTTTCCTACTTGGAGCGGATGGCAAAAACATGAGTATGCAGATAGGAACAATTTGACAGTGCTGCACCATTAAACTATCACATTACCTGCTGCTGATATTGCAGCAATGCAAACTGAACATACTATATAATTTTAGTAGTACTCAACATTCAACAATAGGACCATCATTTATTTAGAGGACTTCATAAAGAATATGATGTACATTGTAAATATCTCACATATCACTTTTCACTAAAAGCTGCAGCAAATAGATTCAGCTCAATGAAGGATAAAATTTGCACAAATGTGATCATGCTTTATTTCCAAACTGAGAACTACATAAGCTACTTTACGACTAGAGTGAAAGAGCAAACTTATACCTCCAAAAGCTGCACTGGCGCCAGAAAACATTAACAGCAGAGGAATCTGTCAAGAAAGAAGATGATAGAATTAAATTAAGATAGCTTTAAGAAGATAAAAATAAAAGTTCTCTACCAGTCATGAAAAGGGGAAAATATGTTTGAGATTTGTCGCAGATTGAAAGGATTGGAAATGCAATTTCGAACAAAGAAATGGCATACCCCAGTTACAAAAGGGAGCCACTTAGGTCCCTTGATGTGATTCTGAAGGAAAGGGATCCCTGAAAATAAAAAACCATAAGAGGTGTGCATGCAAAAGTAAAAGTCAGTGAAGACAAAAGGAGTCCAATAATACCAGTATTAAAGCCATGTACTGCACTAAGCATTCCCCCGATACCAGAGCCAGCCTATTTGCAACAAAAAATACAACACATGTTGTAACAATCAACGATCTTTCGGCACATTAACTTAAAATTATGGTAACTTTAGGATTGTGATCCATACTATCTCATTCAAAACATGAAATTTTTGGACAAGATTTCAATTTGGTGATCTTGCCATACTCTGAGCTGTTCTTGAAAGGCATAAGAATCTAAATGCCAAATGATTCCACACTGAATTAAAGCAAGAAGCAGCTTAATAGACTAGACTAAAAGTAACCGTAGTTTTTTAGTATCTCTGAGAAACATACAACTTGAAAAGAGCTAGTGCTACAATTCTCAATCGCTGCGCATACTTTAACAGTACAAATAACATCATTAAAGTGTTCGAACATATCAAAATCACATACATTGATTTGATAATGATATCTAGAAGATAGCATCTAATGATTCAGTTACGCAAACAATTTTTTTTTAAAACTTCAAAAGGCATGTCCCTACTTGCATTGACAATAGAAACCCTATGTTACAAGGATTGGGATGGGTGTCAAATATATGTATATATCCAACAAACATATATTCATATTCTAAAGTTGTCTTTTTTTCTTTCTCTGTTACCTAGAAAAATAAACCATTGGAGCTCCACCTTGAGGAGGTAGCAGTCTCACATCCCACAAATCCCAAAATCTGTCTCCTCAAGATTTAAACACGAAATCTCCAGATTATATATATATATATATATATATATTTGTGGCCAGTATAACTGTATATTCCTAATAGACATAAAAGGTTAATCATGGTAAAATTGTTAACTAGTCTAAGCTAGGATATAATAGTTTTGAAAACTCATCTAAAAGTTTACAGCTTTCCAGGATGAAGATAAAAAAACCATGAAACTTCTAGTAAGCAAAAGGGCCAATTATACCATGCAAGTAGCCCTAAACTACAAATTAGAGCATTGGGGGGGGGTTATTTATGTTTCTTGCAACAAGTAAAACTAAAAGAGGGCGAAATGAAACGGACCACTGCAGTGGCATCCTCCAAAACTGAAGTAATTGTCCATTCAGCTTTGTCCTGCAAAAGAATTACAAATTAATACAAGAAAAACATAATTCAATAGTCAAAACCTTGAGAAAAGAAGAAAAAAGAAGAATAGAGATGAAGGGATTACGGAATCAGGGTTTAAGAGAGAGAGGCAACGAGGACAACGAGCGGAACCTAAGCCAGGGTTGATGGTTGGATCGTGGTGCAGATTTCCATTCCTTAGCTTTTCCTCATATACTTCTCTTGTCCCCATTCTTCCAATCTCCCAAAACCTCTTTTCTTTCTTTTTTCCTCACAATCTGATTTCTCCGAACGAACACAAAACTCAGGAACCCCACAACAGAACAGAACTCCTTCGATCATTTTGTTGCATCTAAAGACAAGATATGGGCCGAACCTGTTTCCATAGAGAAGTGTTTATTTAGATTCCTTAGGCCAGTTACTTTGTCACCAGATCGGGCTAAAAGTTTGAAAAAAAAAATTTATTCAATTACTATTATATTTTTGGAGGAGAAACTAGAGAAAGCACGAGAGAAAAGAATCCACACCAATTAGAGCTATTTATGGGCTGAGTTACGACCGATTAAAATGTTAAGCCCGACTGATAGGTTCAGTCTAACTCAAAAATGACATAAATTTATGTTTAAATTTAGTTTAAATTATATATGTTAAACTCAAATTAAATTTAATTCAGTTTATTTTAATTTTTTTTGAAAAATATTTTATTACACAAAATAAATTTAAAAATATGATACATCAAATACATTATAAACTTTAAAAAAATATTTACCTCTTTTATCTTGTTTAAGTAAATGAATAATTTTTTTTTACTTACCTCTTCTATTTAAAAATTAAAAATTAAATTACTTAGTAAATGAATTATTTCTCTTTAAAATATGATATAAAAACCCACCCACCCGACAGTTCAACACTAATATATATACATCAAAACCAATTTTAAACAGGCAAAATGATGTAACATGAAGCAGCTTAAAAGCAGATAAAGAAGAGTTAAAATATTGAATTTTTACTCAGCGAAAACAAATAAAGATTTTCATATGAATGAAGTAACTATTATAATAAACGGAAAATGAAAAATCCTCCAAGCTGGACTACGTTTATGATCATGCACATGCTTCATATCACTGCAGCAAAAAATGATAACCAAACATTAGCTAAAAAACTTATACCTGCATATCAATAAAATCCTAATTGCCTTTAAGCCTAGTGCTTGCCCATTGCAACTCCTGAGCCTAATCCATAATCAGAAGGCAAGGGATCAATGCCACCAGTTTCACCCCAATCTTCAACACCATAAAAACCACCAGCTTTCCCTTTATTACCTCTATCAAAGCTCTCAAACTCATTATTTGAAGAACTCAACTTCCACAAAAATTCAAGTCACCAAAAGAGAACACATCATTCCCCATGTTAAACTGCAATGGAAAGTTTGAGAATCCTCAAGGAAACCAATACATTGTATTTTCACCAATTTGTATATGTTGTTATATGATTTTCTTATTTTACAAGGAATATAATATTATATTGTTCTTTGAAAAATATTGCAACCTTAATATAACAGTGCTGGAAAGTTAAACTATATTTACATGAATGCCACTTGGAAAATAATTGTTTTGAAAAAACAAATTTCTACATAGATTTTAATCAACTTCTATGTGACTTCAATTCGACTAATTTCTTTTAAGATATTTTACGAATATTAAGAAAGCTCGTTTTAAAATACATCAATTTTAGATATAAATATTGGAAAGGAGCTAACCAGGATTATTCAAATGCCTAATATCATATATTGTTGAGAAAGTAATCAATCAAACAATTGCATGGTTACTGTGAAAAAATAGAATGTCGATAATGACAATGTATCTCAAAAAAGAGAGAAAGAAAAATAAAGAACACAGAGATTTTTACGTAGAAACCTTTTCGGGAAAAAACCATAGACAGAGGAGAAGATAATTCACTATGTCAAATTCGAATGATTGTAGACTATGTCTATTTATAGGCTTGTAAAATCATATTCTAATAGAAGGAGTTTAGTAAGGTTGAAACACCTTATTCTAATTAATATCAAATAGATGAAGTGTAATAAAGTTGAAAAACCTTATTCTAAAATAAAATAAAAGAAGTTTAGTTCTATATGGATTTTACTTTTATTTTATTTTACCACTGTTTTTATTTTAATAAGGATTCGGGTCACTCAATTCTAATAATCTCCATCTTGACACAAATTCTCAATGAACGAGTTCTTCATCGCGAACTCTCAATGAACAAGTTCTCCACCTTTTTCATGAGGGACCCGGAGGTGGCCACGTGAATACTGATTTTCTGCTTGAGACTTAAATATTTTTAATTTATATTTGGGTTTGATTATGTAATAGGGCCATTTGAGGTTTAACTTTTATTTGGTTTTAATTCCTTATTTGTACCTGCTAGATTAGGAAAAACTGGTTTTTCAAAATAATAACTGTTTTCCAAAGAAAATCACGCATTTCAAATTCTAAGGTTTACATTTAGAAAAGCTCCCATGGTTTTTACTTCAGATTAATAAACTTGTAACAAATGAGATGACCAATAAGTGATCAACAAGTTTTGATTTTACAACACCAACATTTTCTATAGCAATTAGTTTAAAAAGGATTTAAAACTTTAGTCTCGAACTTTCATCGACAAGACCAGTTTTCAAATCCACACTTCGATGTGACGCGTCAGATCCAGTCGTAACATCTAGGCCGGGTTTAGGGTGTTACAATAAGCACAACTTACTCAATCACAATCTTACAATAGACGCCGAGTAGGGGGCAGAAAATACTTCAAGACAGCCGTCGGGAATAGCTTAGGAGAAGGATCTCCATCAAGACTGAAGATCTCCCATCAAGTTCTTTAGAAGTTTTTAGGTTTTCATTATGTTTTGTAGTTTTCCCTCGTTTATGATGTTTTCCTCTTTTAGTATGAACTAAATCCCTTAGATACCTAAGGGGATGAAACCTATGACAGATCTTATTATTATTTGATTTATGAGATAAATACTTGTGCTTATTCTTAATTGTGAGTTTTATTCTTGTTTTGATAATTCAGGTTATTAATCCAAGTCGAATGTGCTTATTCAATGGAGCAAAAGTCCCTGTTTAAGAGTAGATCAACACAATTAAGCGAAGTTTATTGCAACCCTAGAAATAGGGTGACAAAAATCTGCCGGATTAGGGTCAAACCTAATATGGGAATCCATTGATCGAATTAATGCAACAATAGGGGTTTTAATTAGAAAGAAATTTCAATTAATCAACCTAGAGTCAGTTGTTAGTAGCCTCGAAAGAGGTACTAATATAATTCAGGGATTTCTATGGATTAAGTCAAGTGAATAAATCACATGAATCAAAAGTAATAGTTGAAGTCTAGGTGAATTCTTCCTTAGGTATTGCCTATCTCATATAAGTTGTCCAAAAGTATTTTCCCAATTTACTCTCTGTCGTGCTCATAGTTAGTTAAATTAGTTCGTTAATTTTAGATTAAAAGCAAATCCCCTTAATTACTAGGCTAGATAATAAAAAGATAGTTATTACTTAGTACTCTTGGTCATTGAGGATACGATATTCTGGACTCACCACAGCTATACTACTGTTCGATAGGTGCGCTTGCCTTTGTCGAAATAATAGTTAGTTTCGATCTCCATCATCAAGTCATGGGTTGTGTGAAAGTGTATTTTTTGTTATTTGTCATATGGTTGGAGGTTGAATTCAATTTGCACTTTAGTAGGTTGGATGGGTTAGAATTTGGTTGAGATAAGGTGTTTGGATATCTTTTATTTTTTTTTAAAAATAATTCCCATAATCCTTATTTTCCCTTACCCTTTTCAACCATCCAAATTTTCTCTCCCTATCATATTTCTTTTCCTCTCTTTGGCTATTTTGCTTTTCTTTTTATCTTTAGCTCTTTTTTTTCCTTTTTGCACTTTTTTTTCTTCTACCTTGTTCTTGTTTGTTGTCACCTCATGCTTTTGTGGAAATATAGTGTAGTGTAACACCCCAAACTCGGCCCAGAAGTTAGGCCCAAATTTGGTATGTCACGTTGAAGTGTCTTTCGAAAACCATATTTTCATTGAAAACCCTCCTTAATATTTAAAAAATAAATTCTCAGATTGTGTTCATTCAATTTCAAGATGTGGTTCATTGAAAAGTTAATCACTTTTAAAAACATTATTAACTTCGTTAAAAATCTCTTTTAGTCGCGAAAGCTAATTTAAGGTAAAGAAGTTTAAAATGTATGTTTTTAAAAAAAGTGATTGGGTTGAAAACTCGTCTACGTCTAACAGATATAAAATGTAACAAAAATTCAGAATTAAATCCAGAGAGGCCTTATTACAAAAATTAAAACCCAAAACGGAATTTAAAACATATATAAAGTCTAAATAATAACAGTCGCAGTCGTGTAGTCACTTCCGAGTCCCTCTCAGCATCGATCCTCCTAACGTTGGGGATTACATGCATAGTTATAAAATGGGGTGAGTTTATGAAAACTCAGTGTGTAATCCCCTTACTAGAGTAACAGACAGTATACAGAAACATAAACTGAAATAGTCTAGGCCAAAGCACTTTAACAGTAACGGTACAGTCTAGTTTAGAGCATACTGAGCCAAAGCCCACTACAATATCATTTGGGTCACAGCCCATAACAGAATCAATTGGGCCCAGCCCAAACCAATAACAGAGCAAGTGGCCTAAGCCCGGTACAGTGACAGATCTCATAAACAGATATGTAACAGTATGAGGATGCATCCCACCCCGATCCAGCCAACACACCACCCGTACCAAGCCTACAAAATCGGTTCCAAACTAACAGAGTAACACACAAGTGTTGGGTAATGCGTTGAGTCAGAGAGAAACGATCAGAGAAGATTATTCGGCTTAACAAAATGTAAGTGTATCAAAAGAAAATAGAAAAGGGATGCGCACGAGATGAAGAGGGGGTTCAGCTAGGAAATAGACAAAAGAAACTCCACAAAGAATCGGTCAAGACAGAATCAGAGTACAAGAGAGAGGTTAAATTCGACCAACAATGGGAAGGTTATTAAGGGTAGAAGAAAAGTAGTTGAAGAGGGAGAGAAGGGCTAATGTAGTCGACTATGGTTGTAAGAGACGAAGAATACAGGCTTGGCCAAATACCATAAGAGTAATGCCAAAAATAAGAAGAGAAGAGAAAGGCACTCGAAAGAAATAGAGAAGTAAAAAGACTGCCAAAATAGTCACACTCAAAATCGGCTATACTTGCAAAAAGAAAGAGAAGAACAAAAATACCAATTCGGCACCACTTGCTCTAAGCCGAAACTACACCAATAAAGGAACTCCCCCACTCTTAAAATGATAAAATGCACACCCCCAAAATCCTAAGAGAAAAATTCAGCACCTATTCAAAAACCAAATGTCGAAAATGCACATCCCCAAACCCCTTAGTTAAATTTTGCACCAACTAGTTCCCCAATTCGGCTACAACTTCCCCCAATCTCAAACTCCTTGAAAATATCCATGATCCTCTCCCCTTATCCCTCATTGATATCCTCTACAACCAAGTCACAAGACCAATTTAACAAATTCATCCAAGACCAAGGAGAGTTTTAATCCAACTCTACCTCTCTCACCTCATGGAAATAAAATAAAATCCCCTTTGCATCCCATGCGATTCGAACTCAAGATCCCTTGCCACACCATGACGCCTCAACCACTAGACTACATGCTTCCTTGTGTCACATTTCCACCCCAACTATTCTTAAAGCCTACTAAAAGTACCAAGGGTTTAATTCGCATTTACCACAAATTTTGCTAGAGTCTAGGTTTGAACCCAGGACTTCTCCAATACCTCTCAGGACCTTTAACACCAAAGCAGACATATGTTATTCACATGCACAACTAAATTCCAATTCTTCTGGCACACGAAGCCCATTTCTTCTAGGCCCAAAATTTGGGCGTTACATGTAGAGTCGTGTGTAGGGACTTAATTTGAGCAAGTGCGAAGGAATCAAAGATCAACATCCTCCAGTAAAGTAGGTCTCGTGTTGGCGTTGTTCTTTAAGTGGATTCATGAGTTCCTGATAGTGTGGTTAATCAATTACACAATTAGGTGTGTGAAATCGGCCCAAAAACTCGTATGAAACTCAATTTAATCATAAAACTAGGTTTTTTTTAAATTACCCAGCATGACATGACCATGTGTGTAAGCTGTGTGCCGGACTATGTGTCACCACACGGCTATGTGGGGTACACGACTGTGTGTGTTTTTGCAAGTCGTGTGTCTGTACATCACCTGTATGAATTCTGAGACCATGTTGGTAGGCCATATGAGGCATCTGACCATGTGAGATTTTGTAGATATGTGGACCACATGGGTTAGGTTTTTGGGTAATGTAGGCCTTTTGGTAAATTTTGGGGCCTGATTTGGGGTTGTATGAAGGACTAGAAATTTAGGTCCGTAGGCATTGTTTAGTGTCAAAAATGTGTGTGTTCTAATATGTAAAAATACATGGGTAAGTTTAGGAGGTATGCTAAGTAGGTTATGTTACACTCTAACCATATTTTATGCTATGATCTATATGAAAATATGCGAGTATGTATACCTTATGAATCATGAACATGTATGTATAATATATGAGTATGAGATGTTTGTGATTTGGGGTGGGTTATTATATGTTGGACGAAGTGTTATATGGAAGTTTATAATACATTTATGGTGGCTAGATCATAAATTTCCATTCGGTAGTGCATTTATAAGAGTGTCACACTACCACATATTGGTGTGATTGGTTGGATGGACTCTTGTAGTCCTATACGGTGTGATTGGCTGGTCGGAGATGGTGTGTAGAGGATTGGGGTAAGAAATTATTTGACATGATATGATTTGCTATAATTTGATATGATATGATATGTCATGATATGACAAGATATGATCTGTATGAAATCTGATATGATATGAAATAATAAGAGATATGCTTTGAGACATTCTGTTTAGTTCTTTGGGTCAATCTGCTCGAGTTAGTAAATTAAATAGGAGATGTCCTCTTGATGTTCAAGGGTTTGTGTTCCCTACGGATTTGAAGGAGGTTCTGTTTGGGGAGTTCAACTTGATTTTAGGTATGGATTGGTTTGTGGAGCATTGGGTTAGATTGGATTGTGGGTATAAGAGAGTGACCTTTAGGGTTGGAGATGACGAGGAGGTAATGATGGTTGGCGAGTGTCGAGATTATCTCTCTAACGTAATCTCCGTTTTGGTATCTGAAAAGTTAATCCATAAGGGTTGTGATGCACATTTGGCATATGTGTTTGACACAAGTAGTGTGGGTTCGGCTGTGCAATAGATTCTTATTGTTAGATATTTTTCAGACATTTTTCCTAAGGAGTTGCCAGGATCAACTCTAGATAGGGAGGTTGAGTTCAGAATTGGTTACTGCTAGGGATAGCTCTGGTGTCTATCGCCCCATATTAAATGGTACCGGAGAAGCTTCAGGAACTTAAGCTACAGCTTCAGGAATTTTTGGACAGAGGGTTTATTCGGCCTAGTGTGTCCTTGTGAGGAGCATTAGTTCTTTTTACTAAGAAAAAGGAAAGTTCTATGAGAGAGTGTATGGACTATTGTCAACTGAACAAATTGACGATAAAGAATAAGTACCCACTGTCGAGGATTGATGACCTATTCAATTAGTTCTTAGGGGCCTCAGTGTTTTCGAAAATTGGTCTTCATTTTGGGTATCATCAGCTGAAATTTAAAGAGGTCGATGTGCATAAGGCTGGCTTTACGACTCATTATGGACATTACGAGTTCCTTGTCATGCCCTTTGGTTTGACTAATGCTCCAGCGGTGTTCATGAAGCGAGTTTTTTAGCCATATCTGGACCAGTTCGTCGTGATGTTTATCGAAGACATTTTGGTAAATTCTAAGACTGAGGATGAGCATGATAAGCATCTTCGAATAGTTATTTAGATTATTCGTGAAAAGGAACTGTATGCTAAGTTAAGTAAATGTGAGTTTTGGTTAGATGAGTTTATGTTTTTAGGGCATGTGGTTTCTACTAAGGGTATCTGAGTGGACCTTACGAAGATAGAGGATATTTTGGATTGGAAGTAGCCTAGAAATGTCACCGAGCTTTGGAGTTTTTTGGGTTTAGCAGGATACTATTAGAGGTTTGTTGAGGGGTTTTCTTTTATAACATCTCCTTTAACGAAGTTGCTACATAAGAATGCTCCATTTATGTGGGCTGTTGAGTAGCAATCGAGCTTTGAGAAGTCAAGTCAGTTTTGACTCAAGCACCTGATTTGATTTAGCCAAAATATAGAAAGGAATTCATTATTTATAGTGATGTGTTGCATATTGGTTTGGGTTGTGTACTGATGCAAGGAGGTAAAGTGGTTACATATGTGTCTAGACAACTTAAGTATCACGAGGGTAATTATTCGACTCATGACCTCGAGCTTGTTGCGGTTGTTTTTGTATTTAAGATTTGGAGACACTATTTATATGGTGAGAGATGCATTATCTACACCGATCATCAGAGTCTTAAGTATCTCCTCACTCAGAAGGAGTTGAATATTAGACAACTTCATTGGATCACGTTGCTTAAGGATTATGGTTATTTGATTAAGTATCATCCTGGTAAGGCCAATGTTGTGGCCGATGCTCTTAGTCGAAGATCTATGATTGATTTGAGGGAGATGTTTGCTCGCCTAAGTTTGTTTGATGACGATGGGATTCTAGCCAAGTGGCAAGTTAAGTCGTCATGGTTGGATGAGATTAAGAGTAAGCAGCTTTCAGACCCAATAAGAATAGATCTTGAATCTATTTATGAATTTATTCACTTCTGACGTTCAAAGTGTGGCATACCTTAATCTTGAATAGATGACGAACTATTTATGCGTGACTCGTATACTTTGATGTAAGTAAAAACTTGAGTTCAAATAGATAAGGAACCAAAAGCTAGTGCATTGGGTATATGCTTTTGCAGTATGTAGCGTTATTCATAGCCGTGGAATTCATAGCCCATGAAATGGGTAAATAATATCCTCTTATTGGCATTACATGATAGATGAAAAGTAAATATGGCCATGGGTCGTTCATCTTTTTGGTGAATGACTTGATTACTATTTAACAGTAATTGACTTTTTATGAAGGAATATGTAATGGTTACCATGAGATAAAATAGGATCATATTTGAAAAGCAGATTTACCCCAAAGAGATTAAGGATATCCTATGAGGGTAGCAAACTTATGACAAGGTCATTGAAAGAGCACTATCCGAGCTGCTTTTATAATGGTATGTTGTTAGAAAGAGCTCAATCACAATACTATAGTAGAATGACTTTGCAATTAAATGAGTTTATAATTATTAGGCGAAAAGTTGGAACATAATTATAAATCATCTAAGCCTTAATCACATATGTCTAGTTGACACTTCTTCTAGCTTGTTGAAACCAAAAATGAATTGCATGTTGAATCAAATGAACATAAATAGATATAAGTGGTAAAGTTATATAAATATTTCAAATTTGGAAATGAATTTGATTTTCTCTAAATGGAAATGACCTAAAATTAATTTATGGTTTTCAAATTATTATTTAATTATTAATTAATTAATTGAAGTTCAAAATGGAAATAAAGTAATTGGTCATAGTGAATATGTTCAATGTAGAAATATTAAATATATTTTCTCATAGATTCTTTTATGTAAAATTGACATAATTTTAACGAAATTAGAATTGGGTTGAGAAAATATTTAAATTGAAAAATTAATTTATTTAAATTAATTTAAGGTGTTTATTTTGGGAAATAGAAAACAAGTATTAATTTGGATTGAATTATAAAGTATTAGGTTAAAAGTTCAAGAAGTACTTATAATTGGACTGATACAAGAGAAGCCCAACAATCCTCATTATTAATACTAGGGATGACAAACCTAGTATAATTAACTAAGGTTGTTGCCTCCCTAATCCCAAGATCCTAGTTAGACTAGGATTTAGTTTTCTATTGAAATAGACTTCTACAATTCAACAAGGGTTTCACTTTTTCTCCCTATAAATAGATGGCACCAGTAAGGCTAAAAACACAATAAGTTTTATACAACTTTGAGATATTGTTATTCTGCCCGAAAGTAAGGAGAATTTATTTTTTATGTATAAATTCTATTTTCCAAAATAACAATTATATCGATTTCTATTAAAAAGAGATTTGTTTTCCAATTGAAAGTAAAGTAAATAGTTTCTAGTTCCGTGTTATGAGAATAGTAGTTCATGGTATGAGAATAGCGGAGAAGGCTATTCAGTTGAAAGTCGAGAATGACAAGGATCTTTCTAGCCAAAAACATATATGTGATTTAAGTAAAGGGTTTATTGTTATAAATATCACAAAGCGGCTCGATTTTCGAAATTTTAATTTTCCACTATGCAATAAAATCATTTCGAACAGGATTTTTTGCTACATTGTATGCTATTGTATTCATATATCGCATATTTACATTTTTATCACCATTTCTTATTATCAATAAAATTAAATATCATTTAACTTATTCACATTTTATATTCCATATTAATCTAATGCCTCATTGGAACGTTTGAAGTATATAAATTACACGCAATGCTCGTCGATATAACAGAAGTAAAAGGTTTGCCTAGCACATCAGAACATCCAAAGAAACATGAGCCCAAGACTCATCAACATATAGTCAAAGTAACTCGAACACAATCTATCCCATGTCATGCCAACTATATATGATTCTACTCGAATAGTTAATAGGGTACCAATGATCCAATTTTCATTATACCATTCAATTCATATGTCATTTCACATTCAATTTCATAATCTAATTTCAATTCATTATCAATTCACAATTATCTTATAGATTTTCATGAGTACTAATTTTGCTCACAACCATATCACCACGAGCAATAATATCACGAACAAAATGATACCGAACATCAATGTGCTTTGTTCTCTCATGAAACATTTTATCTTTTGTAAGGAAGATGGCACTTTGACTGTCACAAAATATGATATTGATCTGAAGGTCTTCAATGAGTTCACTGAAGAGTCCCTTCAACCAAATGGCTTCTTTACAAGCTTCAGTAATCGCAATGTACTCAGCTTCAGTGATAAATAAAGCGACTGTAGTTTGCAAAGTGGCTTTCTAACTGATTGCAAAACCTCTGATTGTAAAGACATAACCTGTGCGAGATCGTCTTCTATCAAGATCTCCAGCAAAATCAACATCAACATACCGAATGACTCCATATTTTGTTCTTCCAAACTGTAAGCAAGCATCAGTAGTACCTCGTAAATATCTTAAATCCACTAAACTGCTTTCCAATGTTCTTTACCGGGATCTGTCATGTATCTGCTAACTTCACTGACTGCATATGATAAATTTGTACGTGAACAAACCATAGCATACATGAGAGGCCCCACTGCACTAGAGTATGGAACATGTGACATGTACTCAATCTCATCATCTGATTATGGAGACAAAGCCAATGAGAGTCTGAAATGGGCTGCTAAAGGAGTACTAACAAGCTTAGCACTCTGCATATTGAACTTGCAAAGAACTTTCTCAATGTACCCATTCTGACTTATAGGTATTATTAACTTGTTTTTCTATCTCTGAGAATCTCCATACCAAGTATTTTCTTTATTGGTCCCAAATCTTTCATCTCAAATTCTTCACTAAGTTGAGCTTTGACCTTTCTTATCTCTTCTTTATCTTTCGTTGCTATCAACAAGTAATCAACATAGAGGAGTAGATACACAAAAGAACCACCACTGTTTTTCTTAAAGTAAACACAACTGTCAAAGCTGCTTCTTTTGAAGTCATGAAAAGTCATAAAGGAATCAAACCTTTTGTACCACTATCTTAGTGACTGTTTTAAACCGTAAAGGGACTTTTTCAATAGACAAATATAGTCATCCTTTTCTGAGACTGTAAAACCCTCTGGTTGTTGAATGTATATATCCTCCTCAAGTTCTCCATGCAAAAATGCAGTTTTTACATCTAACTGCTCAAGCTCCAAATCATGCACAACCACAATACCAAGCACAACTCGAATCGAACTATGCTTCACAATTGGGGAGAACACATCTGTGAAGTCCACTCTTGGAATTTGACTGTAACCATTTGCAACAAGCCTTGCTTTATAAATGGGTTTTTCAACTCCTAAAATCCCTTCTTTCTTTTTAAACACCCATTTATAACGAACAATCTTTTTTCCTTTAGGAAATTTCATAAGATCCCATGTTCTATTTTTATGGAGTGATTCCATCTCCTCTTGTATAGTAAACATCTACTTTTCTAAGTCTTCACAGCTAACTGCCTCAGAATAATTAGATGGCTCTTGGTTTGCATATTTATCTTCAACCACATTTAAAGCATAAGAAACTAGATTAGCCTTGATATAATTCTTTAGAGGTTTAATTTCTCTTCTAGTTCTATTTTTGGCAATAGAGTATTATGGTGAAGAAGCAACTCTATTCTGAATTTCTGTATTGGCTTGAGGAGTCGACTCTATTGTAGATTCTGGATTAATCTGATGCTTCACCTGCTTTTGATGTTCTTTATTGGAAGAGTATTTAAAAGATAAGTTAGGTAGCATAGCAGTTTCATCAATATCTCTACTAATCACAACTTTTCTATTTTCAGGACACCATAACTTATATCCTTTTACACTAGCTTTATAACCAAGAAAAACACATTTAATGAATCTCAGTTCCAATTTTCCAATATCAACATGAGCATACGCAGGACACCCAAAGATCTTTAAATCAGAATAATTAACAGGATTACTAGACCATACGTCTTATGGAGTCTTTTTTTCAAAAGCAATGGATGGAGATCAGTTGATCAAAAAACATATAGTAGAGGCTGCTTCAGACCAAAATGACTTTGGTAGGTTGACATTCAACAACATACATCGAGCCTTCTCCATGATCGTTCTATTCATTCGTCCTGCAACGTCATTTTGTTATGGAGTATGACTAATTGTTAAGTGCCTCACTATCCCTTCTGACTTGCACAGTTCATTAAACTCATCAGAACATAACTTTAAGCCATCGTCTGTGCAGAAGTGTTTTATTTGTTTTCCCGTCTATTTTTCAGTCATAGTTTCGAAGACTTAAATGCAAAAAGTTTTTTGGAAAAATAATCAATAAGTGTTAGCACATAATTAGCTTCACCTCTCGAAGGCATTCTGGATGGCCCCTACAGATCAAAATGAATATACTCTAACTTTCCTTCGTATTATGGATTCCTCTAGTAAATCGAACTCTCTTTTGCTTCCCAAAAGCATAGTGCCCACAAAATTTCAATTTGCAAATTCTTTGCCCATCAAGAAGTCCTTTTTTCTCAATTCCACCATGCCATTCTTGCTCATATGCTCTAGGCGCATATGTCAAAGTCTAGAATCATCATCATCTGACAAGGAAGAGGAAGCAACAACTGCATCACCAGTAACAGTAGAACCCTGCAAAACATTTAACTTGGCAGTCTTTCTCTACCATTTCATCACAACGAGGAGACCTTTGGAAATCTTCAAAACCTCACTTTCAGCTTGTATTTGTACCCTTTTGAATTAAGAGTACTCAACGAAATCAAATTTCTCTTCAATTCTGGAACATGTTGCACGTCACTAAGTGTTCTGACAACTCCATCAAACATCTTAACTTTAATTGTTCCAACACTTGCGATTTTATACAAAGTATTATTTCCCATCAAAACAACACCTTCAGACACTGTTTCGTAAGTTGTAAACCAATCCCAATTGGGACTTATATGGAAGGTGTAGCCCGACTCAAGGATCAACTCCTTACTCACTTTAAAATTGTTGACAAAACCGACTAGGAGTTCACCATCGCTGTAGTCTTCTACAACATCAGCTTTATCGAATTTTTCTAGTTGTTTTCCCTTTTTATTCACAGTCTCCCTTTCTATATTGTTCTGCAACATATAGCACTCAAATTTAATGTGCCCTTTCTTCTTGCAGAAGTTACAAGTTTTACCTTTGTTTGAAGACTTTGATCTACCCTTAGATTTACAGTGAAGATTTCATTCCTGTGTCCTTCCATGATCATCATCAGCGTGAGGATTTCGTTCTTGTGTCCTTCTATGATCATCATCAGCATTGCGATCTTGTCTCTCACGAATAATGAGACCCTCTCCTTGAAAGTCGGGTTTAACCACAAGATGCTTCATCTTATCCTATGAGGTCAAAAAATCGTAAACCTCATCAACTGTGAGAGACTCGTGGCTATATAAAATCGTATCTCTAAAAGTTGAATAAGACGGGGGCAACGAACAAAGTAGAATCAACCCTAGATCTTTCTTATCATACTGAACCTCCATGGCCTCCAAGTTTGAAAGAATTTCTTTAAGCATTGTTAAGTGTTCGTGCATAGATGCACCTTTCTCAAAACGATGAGCATAAAGACATTGTTTCATATGCAACTTGCTGGTTAGAGTTTTTGACATACATATTTGTTCTAGCCTCTTCCATAATGCATTGGCGGTCTTCTCCTTCATCATATCCTGCAAAATTTTGTTAGACAAATGCAGATGTAACTGTGTTAATGCCTTTCAATTTTTACACCTCTTCTCTTCCTCCGTCAATGTCGAAGACATTTTATCTATCCCTAGCAGGGCATCCTCTAAGTCCATCTGCGCAAGAACTGCCTGCATCTTTATCTACCACAACGCAAATCTGGTGTTGTGATCCAAAAATGAAATTTCATACTTCAAAGACATCATTACCGTGATTGAGATGAACAATGTAACACCCTTACCCGTGTCCGACGCCAGGACATGATAAGAGGCATTACCGTACTTAACCTTACTTGAACATGCATTTTCGGGCTATAAAATTTCGTTCCAACTTAAAATTTTTCCTTCTTAATCATAACGTGTACATTATGGCCCTATGAGGCCCTAAACTTACTTCCAGGAAGTTTTGGAGTTCATTCGGAAACTTTGGTACTCTTTGAAAATTTTTACTCAAACAGGGGTCACATGCCCGTGTAACATGGGACACGCCTGTGTGGGCAGTTGAAAACACGAAAATTTACATTTTTTACATGCCCTTTTTAACTTAAAATCATGCTATTTCGGTTAAATTATTGTTAAAAAATAATTAAATATTAAATAATAATTTAATTGTGTTAAAAATATGAATATGAGGAGTTTTGATTAATTTTGACTATTTTCGACAGATTCGCACAAATGGCGAAAATTGGCTCGGCAAACACTACTCGAAGAATAAAATAGAGAAGCAATTTGAAGTATCGAGGAAAATTTATTTCCAGCCTAAGACGGTCCAAATATGTGTATTAAATCATAAATTAATTAATTTTAATTTATTCCCAATTTAATTTGGGCTAAATAAATTAATCTGAATTAATTATGGAAAAAGGGCCTAGTTGAACCGCACCAGTTGAAGCAAACCGATTGAACCAAACCGATCAAAGAATTGGACAGCCCAAACCGTCCATATGCTGGCCCAAATCAGCTTATTAGCTAATGAATTAAGCTTGCAAAGAAGCCCTTGAAGACTTGTCAAAGTTGCATTTAACCCCCTCCACAATTAGTGGCTTTGTAGATTTGTCGCATGCCATATTTAGCAAAGTTGAAGCCATCAACTTTGCCACATAGGTGGCCGGCCAAGGGGTGGCTCTTTGGCTGTTATTTTTAGCAAATTTCAGCTGCCACATTCAGCTATAAAACCCCCCTTGTATGATCATTCAAAGCATCCCTCATCCCTCATTCCTCATCTCTCATTCACATCTCATTCTCTCTTCTCCTCTCTCACTTTCTCTCAACTTTTCATTTTCCTATTTCCCTAGTGCTGATTTCTCCCCTTGGGAAAAGGGGGTCTTCTTCAGCCATCATTGAGCAGCAATTAGAGTGTTCATAAGCCACCTTGATAGCCGAGGACAACGGAGGACGAAGAATGGAGCAATCAGTCAAGCCACAGAGAAACACCGGATTTGCTTCTTATTCCCTACCTCTTTAAATTTCATTGTTGTTTTGACAAACATGTTTATGAATATTTATGCTATTGGAATGGTTAATTTAATCAGCTTAGCTTGAATTTAATTTGTGTTGGGTTGATTGCATTTCATCCCTTTAAATTATTAAATTGTGTTTATGCTGTTATAGGCCTCGGTAAAATGCTTGATTAAGTAAAATCATGCTGAAGTTATTCTGGCATTATAATTGTTTAGATAACTAAAGAATTAATTATTTAAATGCCTTGAAATTGTAATTAATGGACACAGTACTTAGTCAGCGCATGTTTAATTCTTCTAAGGTAGCTGAAGATTAAATTAGCATTGTATTTGGCGATACATATGCCTTGCATAACTTGCAAGATTATTGTGATTAAACTATTTCAAGGTAAGGATACTTTGTTACCTCGCATAGTCTTTTATATGCTTATTAGGTTGAATTAATCGTTTGAATCGGCATAGGAATATGCGAGAGATTGTTTAATTTAATAAGTATGTATGAGCAATAACATGTTTACCTTTATAAATCTGTTTTATCGGTCGAATTGACATAGGAATATGTACAAGAGATGAATGGATTTTTTATTTGTAAATATGTTCATAAGTTAGAAAATTATCGAGTTGCCGTGAATTTATTTGTAACAAGTATAAGAATGAGTTTAATAATTCTAAGTTAAGAAATGTAATTAATCCAACACAATTATATCATCTTGATTAAAATCAGCTTTTGAATTCGTGCATTAGAACTTTATTTTATTTTATTTTGTTTTCTAATTTTTAATCATTTCCTAAATCCAAATATTTTTTTCTCTTCACCAAAGTGTTTAAAATCATTTTCATAAATAATTCTTTTACAGTCCCTGTGGGCACGATACTCGATATTTACTTGTCACTTTATTACTTGTTGCGATTGTGTACACTTGCACATTTCCACCATTCCAATTTTTTGGCGCCGCTGCCGGGGACTGTTTTTCAAAAGCCATTATTTGTGAATCTGTTTTTACTTTTTGGTTTATTTATTTTCCTATTTAAATTTTTACTTAATTAATTTTTCTGTGATTATTTCATGTGTTTATGAGTATTGACTAGATTATTGACTTACTCCATGTAGACCCTGAAATAGAACGAACATTTCGACAATGAAGAAGACAAGCGAACCAGATAAGGACCAAAGAGATGAACTTTGAGAATATTGGAGCAAACCTTTCTCAAAATCCTATCCTTATTGCTGATGATAGGGATAGAGCTTTACGACAGTATGCTATGCCAATATTTAACGATCTTAATCCGGGTTTTAGGACTCCCGAAATTGAGGCACAACAATTTGACCTGAAGCCAGTCATGTTCTAGATGTTTTAGACAATGGGCCAATTCAGTGGAATGCCTAATGAAGATCCTCATCTTCACTTAAGAGTATTTATGGAAGTGAGCAATTCTTTCAAGTTAGCCTGAGTTCTCGAAGATGCCTTACGATTGAAGTTGTTCCCATATTCGTTAAGGGACAGAGCTCGTGCTAGGTTGAACTCATTGCCACCGAACTCCATTTCTACATGGCAAGAATTAGCTGAGAGATTCCTCATGAAGTATTTCCTTCCAAGTAAGAATGCTAAGCTGAGGAAAAAGATCACTGTCTTCCACCAAATGGATGATGAGTCCTTGTATGAGGCATGGGAAAGATTTAAAGAGTTATTATGAAAGTGCTCTCATCATAGAATCCCATATTGCATTCAACTTGAGACATTCTACAATGGTCTCAACGCTCACACGAGGATGGTAGTAGACGCTTCTGCTAATGGTGCTCTCCTTTCTAAGTCTTATAATGAGGCTTATGAAATTATCGAGAGGATTTCCAGCAACAACTATCAATGGCCAACTAGTCGAGAAGCGTCAGGAAGACGAGTCACTGGAATACACGAAGTAGACGCACTTACTTCACTCGCATCTCAGGTATCATCCATATCCTCGATGCTTAAAAATCTTACTACTAATGGGTCTAATAGTTTTGCAGCACAACCGCCTAATCAATTTGAGAATATAGCCCGCGTCTATTTTGAGGAGGGACATTTGTTTGAAGAATGTCCGTTGAACCCAGATTCTGTATACTACATGGGTAATCAGAACCAAAACTGAGGAAGGCAAGGGCTACAGTCCAATTTTTATAACCCATCATGGAGAAACCACCCGAATTTCTCCTGGAGCAACCTAGGAGCTGGAACCAGTACCACTTACACCCAACCAAGACCAACTCAGCCTCCTAATTTCCCGCAACAAGTTCAAAAACCAGTTTAAACTAAAGCATTCAATAGCTTAGAGAATTTACTGAAGGCATACATGGCAAAGAATGATGCCTTAATCTAGAGCCAAGAAGCTATATTGAAGAATATGGAGAATCAAGTGGGCCAGCTTGCAACTAAACTTAGGAACCGACCACAGGGTACCTTACCCAGTGATACAAAAAATTTGAAAAATCTAGGAAAGGAGCACAGCAAAGCGCTAACACTAAGGAGTGGAAAGACGATAGAGCCCAAATACCATTGAAGCTGGAAAGGAGCAAGCGGACGCCCAAGATTCAGAAGAAGTTTAATCAAGTGTTGAAATCATAGTTTCACCAGAACCAGAATCTGCAAAACCAGACAAAGTAGCCTCAGGACCAGCTAATTCTGATCAACTCCGTTAGATGCAAAATTACCGCCAAAGGTGAATCAACCAGAAGTAGTTCCAGTAATGAAACCACCACCACCCTACCCTCAAAGACTTCAGAAGTAGAAGTAGGAGATTCAATTCAAGAAGTTCCTTGACGTACTCAAGCAACTTCATATAACATCCCATTGGTTGAAGCACCTGAGCAAATGCCGAACTATGTCAAATTCATGAAAGATATCTTGTCTAAGAAACGAAGACTTGGAGAATTTAAGATGGTAGCTCTGACGAAGGAATGCAATGCATATTTTCAAGACAAACTACCCCCAAAATTGAAGGATCCTGGATGTTTTACCATACCGTGCAACATTGGAGCAACATATTGTGGTAAGGCATTATATGACTTAGGTGCAAGTATCAACTTGATGCCTATATCAATATTTAGGAAGTTGGGGATAGGTAAAGTTAGACCAACTACAGTTACGCTTCAACTAGCAAATCGATCCTTAGCACATCCAGAAGGAAAAATCGAGGACGTATTGGTACGTGTAGATAAGTTTATCTTTCATGCTAACTTTGTAATTCTAGATTTTGAAGCAGACAAAGAAGTACCAATCATCCTAGGAAGGCCGTTCCTAGCAACTAGAAGGACCCTTATTGATGTGTAGAAGGGCGAGCTCACTATGCGTGTTCAGGATGATCAGGTAACATTTAATGTCTTTAAGTCTATGCGATTTCTTGACATAATTGATGATTGCTCTGCAGTGTCCGATTTATAGGATTTAATAGTGGAGAAGGAACTCAACTGTGTTGAGGACCCACTGGAAAGAATTTTGACATCAGATCCCCCAAATGATGAAGAAGGGGCTGATTACTTAGCTCTGCTAGATGCTAATCAAAAGGGATTTAATTTGCAATCCCGTTTTGAATATTTGGAATTAGAGAAAAGGGGTTACACCCAGCCAAAAGCATCAATCAAGGAGCCACCCAAGTTAGAACTCAAGGTATTACCTTCTCATTTAAAATACGTTTATTTAGGTAACGCTTCTACTCTTCCTATGTTTGTTTCAGCAGAATTGACCACTAAGCAAGAAGATAAACTTATCTTAGTTTTAAAACAATTCAAGAAGGCCATCGGATGGACCATAGCCAATATTTACGGTATTAGTCCGTCTGTATGCATGCACAAGATTATCTTGAAAGATGGCGAAAAAGGGACAATCAATGGACAACGGATACTGAACCCCATCATGAAGGACGTAGAAAAAAAGGAGATTATCAAGTGGTTAGATATAGGTATTATCTATCCCATCTCAGACAGTTCATGGGTAAGTCCGGTCCAGTGCGTGCCAAAAAAAAGAGGTATCACGGTCGTAGAGAACGAGAATAACAAGTTGATACCGAATAGAACGGTTACGGGATGGAGAATCTGCATTGATTATCGGAAGCTGAACGAGACGACTATGAAAGATCACTTTCCTTTTCCGTTCTTAGACCAAATACTGGATAGACTAGTACGACGAGATTACTATTGTTTTCTCGATTGATACTCAGGGTATAATCAGATTACAGTAGCATCAGGAGATCAACACAAAATGACATTGCTATTGATAGAAAAAGAGTTCGACTCGATGGATGCCCGTACGGTACGTTTGCATTTAGACTCATGTCATTTGGTTTATGTAATGCACCTGCTACATTTCAAAGATGTATGATGTCTATTTTTATTGACATGGTTGAAAAGTATTTGGAAGTTTTTATGGATGATTTTTCAATATTCGGAGATACTTATGATGATTGCTTAGCCAATCTAGCTAAGGTACTAAGGCGATACGAAGAAACGAATCTCGTACTCAACTGGGAAAAGTGCCATTTATGGTACGAGAAGGAACTGTTCTAGGCCATCGGATAACGAGACATGGAATCGAGGTAGACAAAGTAAAGGTAGACGTTATTGGGAAACTCCCACCTCCAACATATGTAAAAGGTGTTAGGAGCTTTTTGGGCCACGCCGTTTTTATT
Organism: Gossypium rotundifolium; assembly: GCA_025506655.1. Taxonomy (NCBI): domain Eukaryota; kingdom Viridiplantae; phylum Streptophyta; class Magnoliopsida; order Malvales; family Malvaceae; genus Gossypium; species Gossypium rotundifolium. The sequence continues at coordinate 107,764,750 of CP106725.1, forward strand.
GAAGATTTATCAAGGATTTCTCCAAAGTGGCTAAATCCTTATGCAAACTATTGGAGAAGGACTCAATATTCAAGTTTGATGAGGAATGCTTAAAAGCCTTCAACGATTTCAAGAGTCAATTAGTCATGGCACCCATAATTGTCACACCAGACTGGGATTTGCCATTCGTATTGATGTGTGACGCAACTGACTTCACAATTGGAGTTGTCTTGGGCCAGCGAAGGAACAAAGTTTTTCATCCCATCTACTGCGCAAGTCAAACTCTAACCGAAGCTCAACTAAATTATACGGTAACAGAAAAAGAGTTACTTGCTACTGTGTTTACTTTCGACAAGTTTCGATCTTATCTTGTAGGTACCAAAGTGATTGTCTATACAGGCCACTCGGCAATCAAATATTTATTGGCCAAGAAAGACGCTAAGCCGAGATTGATTCGGTGGGTACTTCTACTTCAAGAGTTCGATCTATAAATTCAAGATCAAAAGGGAGTAGAGAACCAAGTAGCAGATCACTTGTCTAGATTGGAGCCGCAAGAGGGAAATTCTCCACTTGTACCGATTCAGGAGACATTTCCAGATGAGCACATACTGAAGGTAAATCATGTCCATAACATTCCTTGGTTTGCTAATATTACTAACTATTTAGCTTGTGGTTTGATGCCGATTGATAAAACGTATCAACAAAGGAAAAAGTTTCTTCACGATGCGAAGTACTATTTCTAGGAAGAGCCATACTTGTTAAAAAGTGTGTAGATCAGATGATTAAGAGATGTATGGCAGAAGATGAAATACTGAAGATTTTATACCACTGTCATGTATGGCAGAAGATGAAATACTGAAGATTTTATACCACTGTCACTCAGCTCTGAGTGGGGGACACTTCGGGGTACACGTGCAGCGGCCAAAGTATTGTAAGCCTAATTCTTTTGGCTAACACTATTCAAGGATGCATACGCTTACGTAAAAAGTTGTGATCGATGTCAGAGGGTTGGAAATGTCACCAACAGAAATGAGACGCCTCGAACAAATATCATTGAGGTAGAATTGTTTGATGTTTGGAGTATTGACTTTCTTGGTCCATTCCCTCCATCTTTTGGTCACAATTACATATAGGTAGTAGTAGATTATGTGTCCAAATGGGTCGAGGCTGAAGCTTATCCGACGAACGAAGCTAAGGTCGTGATTAAGTTCTTGTAGAAACACATGCTCACAAGGTTTGGAACCCCAAGAGCTATTATCAGCGATGAAGGGACCCATTTTGTGAACAAGTGGTTAAAATGGTTGTTAGATAAACATGGAGTGAAACACAAGGTTGCTACAGCTTACCATCCACAGACAAATGGCCAAGCTGAGCTAGCGAATAAGGAGATCAAAGGCATACTTGAGAGGGTAGTTTGCCCAAACCGACGAGATTGGTCCAAGAGACTAGATGATGCTTTATGGGCTTACAGAATAGCATATAAAACACCTCTAGGAATGTCACCCTACAGGTTGGCCTTTAGGAAAGCATGTCATCTACTCTGGAGTTAGAGCACAAAGCTTACTGGGCTCTTCGACGACTCAACTTGGATCTTAAGCTTGCTAGAGAGAAACGGATGCTCCAACTCAACGAGCTAGAAGAATTTCGAATGTTCTCATATGAAAATGCCAAATTACTCAAGGAAAGACTCAAGAAATGGCATGACAAACACATTCGAGTTAGAGAATTTGAAGCTAGTCAGCAAGTCTTGTTATTTAATTCCAGATTGAAGTTCTTCCCAGGTAAGCTAAAATCACGTTGGTCTGGTCCATTCACGATTCATCGCGTCTATCTGTATGGAGTTGTTGAACTCCAAGGTAAGGGAGGTAATGTTCAAGTCAATGCTCAACAATTGAAACATTACTATGGAGAAAGACCTAAATGGGATCAAATCTTGTTCGGCTTATTAGATATTTAAATTTTCTTGTTTTTAATAAATTATTTAGGGTATATTTTCAGGTTTATTACGTTTAAATAAATCCTGTCTATGGGATTGGAACTTAAGCGGGACCGCTTGTAACCCCTCCAATCTTTCCTGGGAATTGATTTTTACACAATTTTTCGAGAAATTAGTACCTAAATGACACAATAAATTTTTGGTTTTTCAAATAAAAAGGTCAATTTTGACCCAAGTTTTAAATTGCAACTCAATTTCAAATTTCAATTAAGTCTAGGGATTTAATTGAATTATTTTTAAAATTTGGTTGCTAAATCTGTAAAATTATAAACTAGGTGCCTCTTTTTGTAAATATTTAAAGGCATCTAGAATAAATATTTTACTTAATATTATATATTTATAAATTGTTGATAAACTTTAATATGTAATTATATCCATTATAATTTATATATTAATTTTATCAACTTAGCTTAGATTAGGATTAATTTTATTTAATTATAGTCTATGCTTATATTAATAATTTAGTAGCAAATGATAATTTAATATGCATATATTTGATTATTAAATTGTTGTTAACATTGAGTAGAATTAGAATTTCTTAATTATTAAATTACTCTAAGAGTTTTACTCTAATTCCTATTACCATCACTATAAATTCCACCGATGCCTCTTCCCATTCATTCATCACTAAAAAAAAAAAACCCCCCCGAAACCTCCTAGCTGAAGCACCTAGCATGCCTAAGCATCCAAGAAGCTCAGCGCACAAAGGCCTTGTTGGCCTCCCCTGCTTGCTTACACTTGTCGCTCAAGCCAATTTGCCCGTGTCACTCTCTCTCTGTCATGCCAGACTACAAGACACCTGTGGCTTTTGTCATGAAGGCCTTGCATTGCTTGCTACTTATGAGCAGCCCTACCACGCGTTGCAGCTCGCTTCCTCACCCATCCACCCGTGCACCTAGCAACCTTCCAACACCCGACCAGCACATCTCTTTCACCCACACATCAAGCCCTTAAGCCTTCAACCTTCCTTTTAAATTTCCATCTTTTTTTTCATAAGTAAATTTTAGTTTAGGAGTTCTTAATCTTTACAAGGAATGTGGTAAGAACAAAATTTTTTTTCTTAAGTTTTAATTTTATTCAATTTTTTAATTTTTTTAATTTATTGAAATATTAGTAATTTTTATTAATTAAATTTTTGAAAATAATTTTTCCCATCTTATGTTTGGGTCAATCATGCCTCGCAAGAGAACTCGTGCTTCCGCTCAAATCGATGAAACACAAAATAAGTTCCACTGTGAAGAAGCCAAAGTAAGATACGAAAGTATCTTCAAAAATCAACAGATACATCCCGAGAAAGGCTTCACATTGAAGGAAAGCAACTACAGAGACTTTATGGCACGTATTCGTCAAGTTGCTGAAGCCCTCAATTGGGAATTATTTTGTGAAAAGAGACCAAGTGTGGATAAGGAACTAGTTCATGAATTTTATGCGAACTTAACCTCAAGTGAATTGACCGAAGTTCCAGTTTGCGGGATCAAGGTACCAATAAATTCAAATGCTATTAATGAGTTCTTTGAATTACCTGGTTTCGAAAATGATGAATATTCTTCTTTGTTGAGCAACATTAAGCTTGAAAATTTGTAAGAAATTTTCGAGGAACTTACAGTTCCAGGTTCTAAGTGGACTGTGTCAAAGCAAGGAATCCATACGTGTCGAAGAGAGTATTTGACACCACTCGCTAAGGTATGGTTCTATTTCATCTGTTTCAGCCTTATGCCTAGTTCGCATGAGACTACAATCTCATTAGAGCGAATGGTCCTATTATACTCAATTCTAACTGGAAAGACCATTGATGTGGCAAAATCATCCTAAGAGAAATTTGAAATTGTGCCGTTAGACATTCTGGCCCAGCCTGTTTCCCCTTTACGATAACAATTATGTGCTTAAAAGCAAAGATTCTTGCGAAAGTAAAGAAGACAGGGTATAGTCAAGGCACAATCACCGATTGGGGCCTCTACTGAGTAGCTGGAGATTCTATTCTACAGCAATGAGTTGAAGAGAGTGAGGATCTCGAAGAAGCAGAAGATAACCCCACAGAGATCCCGCCAGAGCAATCAATTGAAGTCCCTAATGAGGCAGAACTAATGGAACCAGAAGCTGAACCTGATATTGAAACTTTAATGTTTGGAGCTCCCCCGCCTAGCCCAGATCTTCGTGATGAACTGCTAAAGCTGACAGATTTTGAAACACCCCACACCCGGCCCACGAGCCTGGGCCAGATCTGGTATGTTCCTCGATGTAAACCGATTCAAATTCTTTTCTTACTTAGGAAAAACTTGTGTGATTTGGAAGAAAGATCGTTTTGGGTTGGGCTTGAGATGAAAACAAGTTTATTTCATTATTAAAAATCCTTTACTTTAGGTGACAAAACGTTTGGGCTTTGTTTTTTTAAAAAAATAGATTTACTTAATCTTTTAATAAATAAAAGTTTGTAAAATAAAAACAGAATAAAATAATTCTATTAAGGCCTTATTACATCAAATAATTCCCAAAATTTAAATTCAAAATACTTAAAGTAAAATAGTCCAAAAAAAAGAAAACTGAACATCACATGGCCTCCACTAACATCTGCCGGCCCGGTCCATCACTGGTCGTCACCTGAAAAGTAATTCCACAACGGGGTGAGTCAACAGACTCAATGTGTAGCCAACACTAAAATTTAATATTTCAAGCATACAAGTATCATACATGTTCATAAAGCATTTAAACAATATGATGCAACCCGAACCCAAACCTATATGCCATCCGCTACACACCACCCGTACCATCCTGCACACCGTGGGGACTACTAAGTCAACCCTCCATCCGCTACACACCATCGAAGGCAGTCGCTGCAGTCGACGTGCTCATCACCCTTATAAAATTCGTGGTCTTAGGTCACCACGTTTAGAATTTGTGGTCTTAGGTCACCACATTCAGTTTTCGTGGTCTTAAGTCACCACATTCAGATTTCGTGGTCTTAGGTCACCACATTAACTTCCCCTTTTCATATAACCCATATGCCCCCATATTTCATACACAATATGCAAAATCATGCCTTAATTCACATTCTTATCACTTTTCACATGTTAAAATAACATATATTCATATTCCTAGTAGGAGTAGGAAACGTACCTTAGTACTTTGTACCATAGTATGGTACCTTAGCCTTATTCACATTCTTATAAACATGCACATTTAATTTAAAACATAGCCATGAACATATTAAAACTTAGAGTAGGGTACACACTGATTCGCTTAACGATTTCACTTGAAATCCGAATTTCGATCTTAGATCTTTAACTCCCTACATTAGCCCATATTAAATATTTAATGAAAAACTCATTCTACCATAAAACCAAATCCTAGTAGGATTTGTGTACTAAAACTTACCTTAATATCGATTTGCTTATTACTCAAATCCCGAAAACTTTGTTATTCTTCTCCTTGTATTCAGCCAAACACTGGATCTCTACATATGTTAGTTTCGGTTTTTTAACAATTATGAAATAGATCTAGATATCCAAAATAGGCCTTGGTCGAACATACCTATGTGCTTACCTTGTGGATTTTAAATCCCGAAATTCACCGAATAACTAGGGAACACGCGGCTTATGGTGTACCTTCGGGAAAAGAACTTCTCCTTCTTGTAGTTGACTTAAACAAATCCCAAAAAGATCTCTTCAAAGTTTCGGCAATAAGATATTAATGGGGTTAGTCCTAGATTTCGGCAAATCTTAAAAGAAAAAGGATGAAAATCAAATGATAACTAGTTCTTACCCTAAATCTGAGTCGACAACCCCTTGTTTGAAGTCTCAAAACTATTCGCTATGGCCTTAATTTTAGCAAACTTTCGCTTTTGGAAGATTATGAAAGAAGAAGAGAAAGAGTTTGAGCAATTTGGTAATGAAGTTTTGGCTACACAAGGTGTATTTTCGACAGCAAGACAATAAAGAAAGGAGATATTTGCTAGAGAGAATTCAGAGAGAGAGTTAGAAGAAGGAATGAATGGCCCTCTTTTCCTTTTATAGCGAAATTACTAGCTTAGAATCCTTACTTGGCCATCACTCTTCTATTTTGATAGCTTTATCTCTTTAATTAAAATTAAAGAATAATCCTCAATTATCTCTTTGAAAATAATCTAAAATAAATCATCATTTATCCACCTATTTAGCCGAGTTTTAAGGAGAATTAAACTCTTCCCTTAAGAGTCCCTATTGTCGTCCATTGCTTCCTCTTTAAGTAATTAAATAAAATCACTTAAAGTCTTAGGCGATGCTTAGTCCACCCCTTCCTTGATGAGCCAAATTTAAACTTATTCTATTGGACTCCTTGTGGCCATCGAGGCCTAAATTATCCACCTAAGTGGTGCCTCCCTATGATTAGTTTAGCTTTAATAACGAATTGGGCATGAAGCCCAATTCGACGCAAAACACTCTCGAAATGCTCTCCTTGTCTTTGCTCGAACCTAAGCTTGCACACATCTTTGGTGGCGTCATTCTTGGGCTTTAAATGGTGCCTCCTTGTCATTTTTCCAAGCCCGTTTTGTGTCAAATTTCTTCTATTAATTTTCTTAAGGCCACCTTGCCTTAAAACTTATCATTTCTAAGACATTTCCTTACATTTCCAAGTTTCCAAAAATGTTTGTTTCCCTCCTTTAAACTTATCATTCCTAAAGCATTTCCTTATATTTCCAGGACATTTCCCTACATTTCCTTACATTTCCCTACATTTCCTTACATTTCCATACATTTCCTTACATTTCCATACATTTCCATACATTTCCTTACATTTCCATACATTTCCATACATTTCCATACATTTCCTTACATTTCCATACATTTCCTTACATTTCCATACATTTCCTTACATTTCCAAGGTTCTAAAAATGCACACCACATATCACAGTAAACATGCTATTTCATAAAATTAAGCAAAATGCACACAATGGGATTCGAACCTCTTCCCTCAAAGTACTTCACTTGATGCCATAACCTTTGCACCTTAGGTGGCGTCCCTTGCCACTTTTCCACATCACTTCTTGTTTCCAATAATTGTCCAAAGCTTTCTCTTCCATCCTAGGATTTTAAAAACCCTTAATTCACTTCCAAACACTGCCAAAACCTACTACTCATGAATTATGCACAAACGCATAACCCCTAATCTAGGATGTTACAGTTCTACCCTCCTTAAAAATAATTTCGTCCTCGAAATTACTTACTAACAATCGTACAATCCTTCTCACCAAGACTATGCTTACTGCACAAGACTCGATCTTAATAGAACCATCATACTTTCCGGCACAATCTCCAAGTTCACGTCCCTTAAAACTCATTTCTAACGTCGCGATTTAATCTGATAAGAAATTTTATGTATTAAAAAATTTTGTTTCACTGATTAACCGCGAAGAAGTTTTATGGAAAGAATTTTTAGAAGTGGTTTTTTCGTATCATACACATACAGTCTCTACATTCATACATCCATCAATCAATTATGAACTCTCGTTCATTCAAAGAAATGTTGTAGTTTTCATTGTTGTTGTTTTTCCACTACCCAGGGGTATTTTCGTAATTTGCCCTACAGGGATGTTTTGTAATTTGTCAAAATAAGGTTCCTTAGTGATTTTGTCAATAAGGGTATTTTGGTAATTTTTGAAATCTTAGAGGTATTTCAGAAATTTTGAAATTATAGGGGTATTCGGTAATAAACCAGGGTAAATTTATAAATCTGACTAAATCAAGGGTATTTCAAAATTTGTAAAACTTGAGGGTTCTTTTTGAGAATTTGTTTTCCAAATCGGTGCTGTTGCAAAAATTTTGAAAATCAGGGGTCATTCTGGTAATTTTGTAACTTGGGGGTATTTCGGTAATTTGTAGGGTAGGGGTAATTTCGTAATTTTCCAAAATCAAGGTGTTTTGATATTTTGCAAATTAGGGTTTTTGAACATTTTATTAAGTAATGAGATTTTGATAAAAATTGTGGGTACTTGGAAATTTCTTAAACCAAGGGCATTTTTTATAATTTTACCACTAGGTGTATTTTTGTAATTTTTATAAATCGAAAATATTTTGAAAATTTTTCAAAATAAGTTTTTTCTACTATTCAAGGGGTAATTTGGTGATTATAAAACTAGGGTTTTTATAAAAAAATACGGCTAGTCCCTTTCCGATTTTAGTTAGGGGTTTAGCCCGTGTATAAGTTCTCTTGGTTAGGGTGAACCGATGCTACGCACCAGGTAGGATTCAAGTAAAGAGGAGGTGAGTCGCTAGGACTGCTTAAATACCAAGCTCTTACCGAATCCACTCCTAGACATGCGCACAACAGTTACCACACCCTAGCTCAGTGACTTAATCACAGGTTTGTCTAATGGTCCTTAAGTCTTATGTACTTGTGTTTTTGAGTAGACTAGTCCTAGGGTTCAACAGATCCTAGTTCACTAATCTACGTTGCCATAAAAGCCCATACATTTCACATATTCAAATCACTTCAGAAGTCAAAGTACTTACCTGGTGGACTTTGGGTCGGAGACTTAGTGGGCCATGCCAGAAAATCCTGCTTATTTCAAAAATTCTTTTTGGGCTTAACTTTGAAAACGTTTTGGGACTTAAACCCAAGGTCGAGAGTTTAAAATTGGGCTCTGATACCAAATTGAAACACCCCACACTCGGCCCACGAGCCTGGGCCAGATCTGGTATGTTCCTCGATGTAAACCGATTCAAATTCTTTTCTTACTTTGGAAAAACTTGGCTATGAAGATGTCGAAATCCTACATGGTACATGTTAAGGTCAGCCTATTGCACAAGATCTATGAAAATGGCCCTTGGCCGAATTCCACACATGACTTACCTTGGATCTTGAAATCCCGAAGATCTCCTCTTTATTGTCGACAACAACCAAATCCTGAAACCTCCTTCATAGTTTCGGCCAAAAAGCAATAATGGGATTAAAGCCTTGATTTTCGACAGTTAGATAAAGAAAAGAATAGTAAATTGACATAGAAGAGATTCCTTACCGAAAAAAAAAGACCAAAATGAAAATAGTCAAACCTTTCAAGAAATCGACAAGAAGAACTTGCAGGAGAAATCGTTTTAGATGAGCAAGATAATCGGCTCTTGGTGCTTAGAAGAATCGGTTCCAATGGTGACAATGAAAAAGAACTTTCGGCTTAGAAGAGAATAGTAAGGAGTTATGGATTCGGCTTGATGGATAATAGGGAGATTCGACTTCAACAAGAATGAAAAGCAAGAGTATGTGGCTTTTAGGGAGAATCGGCGATGGCTAGGAGAATCCTACTTTCGGCTTTTGAAGAATTGAAAAGAAAAGAGCACAAGTTGAATTAGAGATTTTCGGCTCAAAGAGAAAGATGAGAAAAGAATGAATTTCGGCACACCCTTCTTACTATTCCCAAAATCGAAAATACCATCCTTCTATGCCCCATATTCGGCCAACTCCTCTTCCCATATCAACTCTTTCTTTTTCTCCTACTTTCCCCCTTCCTTACCCTTTAAAATAATTTAAATAAATCAATAATTATCTCCCTACCTTAGTCGATTTTTAAAAGGAATCTGACCACATCTGAAGCTCATCCCCTTGGTGTCCCATTGCCGTCCACCACTGCTCATCCTTGCTGCAAAATAAAACTCCTATTTGCGTCCATTGCTGCTCGAACCTAAGCCACACTTTGCCGCCTGTGGCGTCACTTACTAAGGCTTTAAGTGGCGCCTTCCTGCCACTTTACCAAGCTGATTTTTATGTCCAATTTCCCCTACAATTCCTCTTAAGGCCTATCAAGCTTAGCTCCCCTTTAATACTTAAAATCTGATATTTTCTAAGGTATTTACCTACACTCTGAAGTTCTCAAAAATTCATACAACACATTCAAACACACATAGGCATGCTACTTCATACAATTAAGCAACAATGCACAAGCCCAAAATCCCGGATATTATAATTCTACCACCTTAAAATAATTTCGACCTTGAAATTACCTGGCTAAAATAAGTGAGGGTATTGCTGTCGCATTGCTTCTTCTGGCTCCCACGAAGCTTCTTCCGACCCATGGTTACGCCACAACACTTTGAGTAAAGGAACTGATTTCCTTCGCAATACTTTCACATCTCGCTCTAAGATCTGAATTGGCTCCTCCTCGTAGGAAAAATCTGGCCTTAGCTCCACCTCTTCAACCGGAACTACATGAGATGGATCCGATCGATAACGACGTAACATCAAAACATGGAATACATCGTACATCTGCTGCAATTCTGAAGGCTAATCTAACTGGTATGCCACTGGTCTAACTCGCTTTAATACCCGATAAGGTCCTATAAACCTGGGACTTAACTTTCCTTTACGACCAAATCTCATCATCTTCTTCTAAGGCGAAACTTTAAGAAACACCTGATCTCCCACAGCAAACTCTATTTCCTTCCGCTTAAGATCTGCGTACAACTTCTGCCTATCAGATGCCTCCTTTAACCGTGCTCGAATTACCTTAACCTTCTCTTCGGATTCTGCCACAATCTCTGGACCCAAAACTTGATGTTCCCCTAATTCCGTCCAACACGTAAGAGTGCGACACTTCTGTCCATACAGCACTTCATACAGTGCCATCCGAATACTGGCTTGATAGCTATTATTGTGTGCAAATTCCACTAAAGGCAAATATTCTTCCCAACTTCCTCTGAAGTCTATCACACATCCCCTCAGCATATCCTCTAACACTTGGATCACTTGCTCAGACTGGCCGTCCGACTGCGGATGAAATGCCGTACTGAAGTCCAATCTGGTGCCTAAAGCCTGATATAGTGCTTTCCAATATCGAGACGTAAACCTTGGATCCCTATCTGAAATAATCGACACCGGTACTCCATGCAACCTCACAACTTCTGCCACATACAACTTTGCTAACCTCTGCAAAGAATAGTCAACCCGCACTAGAATGAAATGTGTGGACTTTGTCAATCGATCCACTATCACCCATACCAAGTCCTTCTTAGTAGGCGTAAGGGGAAGCCCACTAACGAAGTCCATGGTGATTCTCTCCCACTTCCATCATGGAATCTTTATCTATGAAGCAATCTCGACGAACTTGGTGTTCAGCCTAAACTTGCTGACATGTTAAGCACTTCCCTACAAATTTGGTAACTTCCCGCTTAAGACCAGGCTACCAAAACTATTCCCTTAGATCTCTATACAACTTACTACCTTCAGGATGCATAGCATAAGGGCTACTATGCGATTCTGAAGAATTTTCTATATAACTCCTTATTCTTAGGTATCTGGACCTTACCCTTGAAACACAATACTCCATCACTTATTAACACCATAATCCTCTAACTCCCCATTACGCACTTGTCGTAGCTTAGCATTAGATCATCATCCGCCAACCGACTCTCTTTCACCTCATTCAACCACGTCGACAACTTGCAACTCGCTAACAAACTTCCATCGTCATACAAGCTAAGATGTGCAAACATTGCCCTCAGATCCGACACTACTTTTCGACTTAGGGCATCTGCCACTACATTTGCCTTGCCCGGGTGATACTCTATAGAACAATCGTAGTCCTTTAATAACTCCACCCACCTTCGCTGTCTCAGGTTCAGCTCTTCCTGAGTTAGCAAATACTTAAGGCTCTTGTGGTCTGTGTAAATCACTGACTTTTCTCCATATAGATAGTGCCTCTATACCTTAAGAGCAAAGACCACTGTCGCCAATTCCAAATCATGCATCGGGTAGTTAACCTCATGTGGCCTTAATTGTCGAGACGCATAAGCAACTACCTTCCCGTCCTGCATCAAAACACATCCCAAACCTGTGTGAGAAGCATCACAGTATACCATAAAATCCTTCCCTACCTCAGGCTGAATCAAAACTGGAGCTTCAGTCAAGACCCTCTTAAGCTTCTCAAAGCTCTCCTGTTGCTTATCTGACCATACGAAAGGTACCTCCCTTCTCAACAACTTCGTCAAAGGTGCGGCTATTGATGAGAACCCTTCCACAAACCTTCTGTAGTAGCCTGCCAATCCCAAGAAACTACAAACCTCAGCCACAGACTTAGGTGGTTTCCAATCTAGCACTGCCTCAATCTTCCTAGGATCCACCCTTATCCCTTCTGCAGATACCACATGCCCTAAGAAAGCAACTTCCTTAAGCCAAAATTCACACTTGCTGAATTTGGCATATAGCTTCTTTTCCCTTAACACTTGCAGCACTATCCGGAGATGCTCATCATGCTCTTCCTCAGACTTAGAATACATTAGGATGTCGTCTATGAACACAACGATGAATCTATCCAAGTAAGGTTGAAAAACCCAATTCATCATATCCATGAACACGGTTGGGGTGTTCTTTAATCTGAACGGCATTACTAAGAGCTCATAATGCTTGTATCTTGTTTGGAAAGTTGTCTTATGGATATCTGCCTCCTTCATCTTAAGCCGATGATATCCAGACCTTAGATCTATCTTTGAGAATACCACAACCCCCTTAAGCTGATCGAACAAGTCGTCTATCCTTGGCAATAGGTACTTGTTCTTGATGGTCAGCTTATTCAACTGACGATAATCTATGCACATACACATAGTTCTGTCCTTCTTCTTCACAAACAATACCGGTGCTCCCCATAGAGACACACTGGGTCGGATAAACCCACGATCAAGCAACTCTTGGATCTGAGCCTTGAGCTCAACCAACTCCTTTGGTGCCATTCTGTACGGGGCAATTGACACAGGAGCTGTACCCGGTAACAAGTCAATTTCAAACTCCACTTCCCTATCCGGAGGTATTCCAGGTAACTCCCCCGGAAAAACATCCACAAATTCTCTTACTGTTCTAACTCCACTAACTCCCCCTTCCTTTGCATCCAACGCACTAATAAAGGTAAAAAATGCCTTGCACCCTTTCTGAACCATCTTATTAGCCTTTAAAGCAGAGACTACGTTAGACAAGTAGTTTCTTCTTTCTCCTATCATAATTATCGCCTTATCCTCCGGCGTCCTTAACTCTATTTGCTTAGCTGCACAATCCAATACAGCCCGATGTTCCACTAGCCAGTCCATGCCAAGGATGAGATCAAATTCTCTGAAGGGTAGTTCCATCAAGTCGGTAGGCAATACCACTCCCTGAAGCTCTAGAGGTACACTCTGAAATATCTTATTCACCACTACAATTTGACCTAATGGGCTCACTACAGTTATCTCCCTATTAGACAGTTCAGAGGCTATGCCTAGTGTTTCAACTACTCTACATGCAACATAAGAGTGGGTAGAGCCAACATCAATTAAAGCAAAGTAAGGCTTGTTAGCTATGAGAAACGTACCGGTTATGACGTCCGGTGCGTCTCCATCCTCCTCCGCGAATGCATGCACCAGACACATTGCCTTGCCTTGCCTCAGATACCAACACCTCTGCCCGGTATTCCCCGTCCTCTTCCAGCACCGTTACCTCTGCCAATCAGACCACGGCCCCGTGGTGGCTGCTGTCCACCTCTTCCAGCCTGATTAAAACACTGACCTGTTGGTCGGCTCCCATCTGTTTTCATAGGACAGTCCTTAATCATGTGGTCATTGGACCCACACTTGAAACATCCCCCTGTCTTCTTCCAACACTCTCCTAGATGCATCTTTCCACACTGAGCACAAGTACGATACTACCCTCCAGTCACAACCTGCTGACCTCGCGGCCCATCAACTCTAGGCCTCTTTTGCACATTCCCGGATGACCCTGATGATCCAAAACCTCTCTTTTGCCTATTCTGGTCCGTATTCTGTCTCAAAGATTCCTTAATCCCTTCGGCTACCTTAGCCTTCTCTACCAACACGGTAAATTCTCGCTCCTACTGTGGAGCTATCAACAACCTCAGGTCATCCCTCAGTCCGTCCTCAAATCGGACACATCACTCATGCTCCGTAGCCACGATTTCTCGAGCATACTAGCTCAACCTTAAGAATTCTGCCTCGTACTCCGCTACGAATTTATTCCCCTGAACTAGTCTTAGAAATGCCTTCCTCTGTGAATCAACATAACTGGTACCAACATACTTCTTCTGATACGCCGCCTTAAAATACTCCCAAGTGAGATCCTCAGCTGTAGCACCATTCTGAACTGTGAGCCACCATTGGTATGACTCATCGCGGAGAAGCGACACTATTCCTTTTAGTTTCTCCTCAGCAGTCAGATCCAGCTCATCCATGATTCACTCTGTCGCCTCCAACCAATACTCAGATGTACTGGGTGCCACTCCGGATACACCACAGAATACCTCAGCCCCATTGGCTCGAAGTCGTTTGGGTACAGATTTTTGAGCTCCCATACCTCCTCCTGCTCCAGCCACCATCTCAAGAACCTGCAGCATTGCCTGCGATACTGCATCATCTCCCGTCTGATACTGATGCTCAACACCAGTAGCTGGTGGCGATGGCGGTGGTACCTCATTCTCGGACCCTTGACCAGACCTAACGGGTTCTGATACGGTCATTCTGTCTCTACCACGACCATGCACATTACGACCACGTCCTCTAGAACTCATGCTTCTGAATCGCGTTTATCTGATTAAAGAATTTTATGAATTAGTTTTTGTTCCACTGATTTATCGCGAACAGTCTTATGTTCAATAGTTCTAAAGAGTAGTTCTTTCGAATTCATACACACACACAGTCTCAAATTCATTCATTCAATCATCACATTCATGAACTTGCGTTCATTACAGAAAAGTTTTGTAGTTGTCATTGTTGTTGTTTTCCACTATCCAAGGGGTATTTTCGTAATTTTATCCTATAGGGATATTTTGGTAATTTTTCAAATTAGGGTATTTGAAAATTTTGCAAAATAGAGATTTTTGGTCTTTTTGCAAAATAGGAATACTTGGTAGGAAGATTCAAGGGTAATATGGTAATTTTATAAAATGAGGGTATTTTTGTAATTTTTCAAACCAGGGGCATTTCGGTGATTTTTTTGCAAAATATGGTTCGGTGATTTAACGAAATAAGGGTATTTTGGATTTTTTAATTGAGGTATTTCAAAAACTTTCCATACTAAGGGTATTTTGGTAATTTGTACAGGTTAAGGGTAATTTGGTCAATTTGCAAATCAGGGGTATTTTGGTCATTTTTTTAAATCAAGGGTACATTGGAATTTTATAATCACGATTTGACTTTAGAATTTTACAAAAAAGGTGACTAGTCCCTTTCGGGTTTTAATTATTGAATTTAGCTTTGTGATTGAGTCCTCTTGGTTAGGGTGAGCCGTCACTCGCACTGTAGGATTCGAGCGAAGAGGAGGTGAGTCACTAGGATCGCTTAAATACCGTGCTCTCCTGAATTCAATCCTAGACATGCGTACAATGGTTGTCACACCTAACTTCGGCGACTCGATCAAAGTTGGTTTAATTAGGCTTTAAAGTTTTATGTAATTTTGTGTTGGAGTAAGCTAATCCTGGGGTTCAATAACTTAATATACTAATCTACGTTCCCATTATACCCACATACAAATCATACAATAAATCATACAACAGTTAGGGGTACTTACTTGGTGGACTTCGGGTCGGAGACTTAGGTGCCATGCCAGAAAAACCTGCTTATTTCACAAAAATTTTCACAAAACTTATTTGGTCTCAATTTTGAAAACATTGTGGGCTTTAAACCCAAGGCCGAGAGTTTAAAATTGGGCTCTGATACCAAACTGAAACACCCCAAACCCAGCCCACGAGCCTCGATCGGATTTGGCATGTTCCTTGAGTAAATCATTTCAAACACTTGTTTGTTAATTTGGAAAATTTGAGTGGTTTTGAAGAAAATATGATTTGTGTTGTGATCAAATTGAAAACGGTGTTGCTCTTGAAGTCTAGATTTTTATTAAAACGTTATTATTATCTTTCAAACCATCGGTTAAAAAAATAAAATAAAATGCCACGTTACTTTAGGGTTTACCATTAATTTGAAAATCGTTGATGTTTAAGTGTCAAAACATTTAAAGTTTATTTTAAGGAAAAGCTATTTAATCTTGATTTAACAATAATCGTATCATAATAAACCAAATAAAATGCATGCTTAAAACAACCAATAGTAATGGCCTTATTACATCAAAGTAAAACCTAAAGTAAATCCAAATCTTAAATTATAAAAAAACCAACGAAAATAAAATAACTCTGAGCTGAGCATGGCCACCACTAAGTTCCTGCCGACCCAGTCCATTACTGAGTGTCACCTGAAAAGATATCCCACAATGGGGTGAGTCAACAGAGTCAATGTGTAACAACCAACACAAACTCCCAATGATTTAGGCATAACAAATCATAGATATATATAACAAGTATAGAAATGATGCAATCCCGAACCCAAACCTAAATAACCATCCTCTACACATCACCCGTACCAGCCAATCACACCGTGGGGATTACTAAATCGACCCTCCATCTGCTACACACCATCGAAGGCAGTCATTGTAGCGACTTGCACATCGCCCTTATAAATCGTGGCATAGCCACGGATAATGTGACAGAGTCACGAGATAATAATATGTGACATAAGTCACCATATTCAGATTATGTGACATGAGTCACCAGATATTGTGGTAAAAACCACCAAATCACTTCCCCTTTTCAATATCACCCATATGCCCCATGCGTCATACAAATCATGCGGATATCGTGTCATATGCCTTATTTCATATTCATAACCAATTCTCATATATGTCATATTCAGTGTTCATATTACTATTAACAGAGCGTTAGAGGATAACATACCTGAATATGCCGTACCATTGAATGGTACCTTTAGCCATATCTTTCATATTCTTATAAACACATGTATTAAATTAATACCGTAAATCTATTAGGAATTGGTGTGGGGCTACACACCCGGTTACTAACGTGTTTACTGAATCCCGAAAGTCTACCGAAATTGAGTGTACTCCTCCCTAAAAATTAAAGTCAGAATCGGCCAACATTAATCACTAAATATAGCCTTGGCCGAATATTCATACTCCCTTACCTTGTGGATCTAAATCCCAAAATCGTTACTTGGCTATGAAGATGTCGAAATCCTACATGGTACATGTTAAGGTCAGCCTATTGCACAAGATCTATGAAAATGGCCCTTGGCCGAATACCACACATGACTTACTTGGATCTTGAAATCCTGAAGATCTCCTCCTTATTGTCGACAATAATCAAATCCCGAAACCTCCTTCATAGTTTCAGCCAAAAAGCAATAATGGGATTAAAGCCTTGATTTTCGTCAGTTAGAGAAAAAAAAGAATAGTAAATCGACATAGAAGAGATTCCTTACCAAAAAAGAAAGACCAAAATGCAAATGGTCAAACCTTCCAAGAAATCGACAAGAAGAACTTGCAGGAGAAATCGTTTTAGATGAGCAAGATAATCGGCTCTTGGTGCTTAGAAGAAATCGGTTCCAATGGTGACAATGAAAAAGAACTTTCGGCTTAGAAGAGAATAGTAAGGAGTTATGGATTCGGCTTGATGGACAATAGGGAGATTCGGCTTCAACAAGAATGAAAAGGAAGGTATGAGGCTTTTAGGGAGAATCGGCAATGGCTAGGAGAATCCTACTTTCAGCTTTTAAAGAATTGAAAAGAAAAGAGCACAAGTTGAATTAGAGATTTTCGGCTCAAAGAGAAAGATGAGAAAAGAATAAATTTCGGCACACCCTTCCTACGATTCCCAAAACCGAAAATACCATCGTCCTATGCCCCATATTTGGCCAACTCCTCTTCCCTTATCAACTCCTTCTTTTTCTCCTACTTTCCCTCTTCCTTACCCCTTCAAAATGATTTAAATAAATCAATAATTATCTCCCTACCTTAGCCGAATTTTAAAAGGAATCTGACCACATCTGAAGCTCATCCCCTTGGTGTCCCATTGCCGTCCACCACTGCTCATCCTTGCTGTAAAATAAAACTCCTATTTGTGTCCCTTGCTGCTCGAACCTAAGCCCTGCCTACACTGCCTGTGGCGTCATTTACTAAGGCTTTAAGTGGCGCCTTCCTGCCACTTTACCAAGCTGATTTTTATGTCCAATTTCCCCTACAATTCCTCTTAAGGCCTATCAAGCTTAGCTCCCCTTTAATACTTAAAATCTGATATTTTCTAAGGCATTTACCTACACTCTGAAGTTCTCAAAAATTCATACAACACATTCAAACACACATAGGCATGCTACTTCATACAATTAAGCAACAATGCACAAGCCCAAAATCCCAGATATTACATTAAAGACCTATTGATTCAAAGTTCCAATGTTACCTACATTAGTAGAGAGAAATTGCTCTGTTCAACAAATGAAGACATCAGTTAAGCTTAATAATTGTAGTTTGATTTTGAATAAGGAATTAAAATCAAATTGGTAGGGATTAACATGCCTTTATTAAGAAACATTTAGTCTAATTTTGCTATTGTAGTAATTGTTGAGATTAATTTGAACGATCTATATACTTGAGTAGCATAATTATCAAATTTCTTGTTTTTGAGCATAAGTTTATTGCTTTCATGATTTGGGGAAGAATGTTGTTCTGAAGGAGTTTTTCAAAAGTGTTTCTGAGAAAATTCTTTTCAAATTTGTGCATTACTCGGGACGAGCAATGAACTAAGTTTGGGGGTGTGGAAACATGAAAATTTACGTGTTTTTACATGCCCTTTTTAACTTAAAATCATGCTATTTCGGTTAAATTCTTGTCGAAAAATAATTAAATATTATAAAATAATTAAATTGTGTTAAAAATATGAACATGATGAATTTTAATTAATTTTATAGTAATTTTGATTAATTTTGACTATTTTTGACAGATTCGCACAAATGGCGAAAATTAGCTCGACAGACACAACTCGAAGAATAAAATCGAGAAGCAATTTAAAGTATCGAGGAAAATTTATTTCCAACCTAGGACGGTCCAAATATGTGTAATAAATCATAAATTAATTAATTTTAATTTATTCCCAATTTAATTTGGGCTAAATAAATTAATCTTAATTAATTATGGAAAAAGGGCCTAGTTGAACCGCACCAATTGAACCAAACCGATTGAACCGAACCGATCAAAGAATTGGGCAGCCCAAACCATCCATATGCTGGCCCAAATCAGCTTATTAGCTGATGAATTAAGCTTGCAAATAAGCCCTTGAAGACTTGTCAAAGTTGCATTCAACCCCCTCCACAATTAGTGGCTTTGTAGATTTGTCGCATGCCATATTTAGCAAAGTTGAAGCCATCAACTTTGCCACATAGGTGGCCGGCCAAGGGGTGGTTCTTTGGCTGCTTTTTTTAGAAAATTTCAGCTGCCACATTCAGCTATAAGAACCCCCCTTGGCTGATCATTCAAAGCATCCCTCATCCCTCATCTCTCATCTCTCATTCATATCTCATTCTCTCTTCTCCTCTATCACTTTCTCTCAACTTTTCATTTTCCTATTTCCCTAGTGCCAATTTCTCCCCTTGGGAAAGGGGTCTTCTTCAGCCATCATTCAGAAGCAATTAGAGTGTTCATAAGCCACCTTGATAGCCGAGGACAACAGAGAACGAAGAACGGAGCAATCAGTCAAGCCACGGAGAAATACCGATTTGCTTCTTCTTCCCTATCTCTTTAAATTTTGTTGTTGTTTTGACAAACATTTTTATGAACATTTATGCTATTGGAATGGTTAATTTAATCAGCTTAGCTTGAATTTAATTCATGTTGGGTTGATTGCATTTCGTCCCTTTAAATTATTAAAATTGTGTTTATGCTGTTATAGGCCTCGGTAAAATGCTTGATTTAGTAAAATCATGCTGAAGTTATTCTGGAATTATAATTGTTTAGATAACTAAAGAATTAATTATTTAAACGCATTGAAATTGTAATTAATGGACACAGTACTTAGTAAGTGCATGTTTAATTCTTCTAAGGTAGCTGAAGATTAAATTAGCATTGTATTTGGCGATACATATGCCTTGCATCACTTGCAAGATTATTGTGATTAAACTGTTTCAAGGTAAGGATACTTTGTTACTTCACATAGTCTTTTATATGCTTATTAGGTTGAATTAATCATTTGAATCGACATAGGAATATGCGAGAGATTTTTTAACTTAATAAGTATGTATGTGCAATAACATGCTTTGTAACACCCCAAACCCGGCCCTACGTTACGACCAGATCTGGTATGTTACGTGTTTAATGTTATAACTTTATTTGAAGCTGATTTGAAAAATTTTGTCATTTTTATAGTTTTTGCCAAAAGATAACACTTATAGAAAAATCCTTATAATTTAATGTTTCTCTTTTTAAAATAAAATTCGTTCAAATTATATCATAATTGAAAATCCCATTTTTTTATTATCTATAAAGCATGAGTTTTTGATCGAAAATTTGGAAAGAAATAAATGTTCTCAAATATCAACTTAACCCTAAACTATGGGGCCTTATTACATCAAATAATTCCAACAATTAAAACTTAAAGAAAAGGAAACTGTAAATATCCTATGTAAAAATAATAAACTTGATGGCCCCTTAAGTCCGTCTCGTCTCCCATGTCCACGATCTACTGCTCATCTGAAAGAGTAGAGAAAAAGGAAAGGGGTGAGTCACAAAGACTTAGTGTATAAATCCTGAACACACTGACCTAAGGCCCACAAACACATTATGGGCCTTGGCCCATACATAAAGGCAATAATCATAACACATGATATACAATACATAATGAATGGCCCAACCCGTCCTAGAATTTCCATCCTCTACACACCAACCCGTACCAACCATCACACCTTGGGGATTTCTACAATTGACCCACCAACCGCTACACACCAAATCGATAGTCAAACTGCCTATTCCATTATTAATCAGAAAATTTAACGTGGGTTTTCTACCACCGATCACCATGTGACCAAACATTGCATTACGTGGGTTTTCTACCACCGGTCACCATGTGACCTAATCATGCTCTTCCCCTTCATTATCATATTCCCAACCCATGCATACATGTATTAAGAAATCATCATACTGACTGCCACATAATTCGATGCACATAGAGATTTCTATGATTGCGTACCTGGCATCCTTGACTAACCCTTTCTAGGTTTTATTCGACTGTCTATATAGCCACTTTTCGGCTTTTTAGCCCATATCACATAAAGAATAGTTAGAGAGTGTGTTAGAGATTTACACACCTGATTACTAACAAGATAATATTGTCGAAGTCGGCAGTATCAGAATCCGCTACAGTTGCTAATAGCCTAAGATTCTGTTCTGACGCTGGTCCACAACCAAGTGGCCAATCTCGAATGGCAGACACCACGCGTTTCTTAAACTTAGGGATTGGGTTTTTAGATCTAGTCCCCTCCTTTGCCTGATCCACATTTGATAAGTCCTTGTCAAATGCCGGAATTTGAAGAGATACCCTCTTATTTATAGAATTTTCGGCACCTACCTCTTAAAACCCGAAAGTTCCCTTCCTAACATTTAAAGTCAAAGCAAATAATAGGAAAAATTCGGCACCCCTTTGCCCATGTAGTAGCCAAATTCTTTAGTCCTCTTAGTGATGGAATTTCAGCCATCACTTAGTTCCTTAGATAGCTCTTATCCTCTCTCCTTATCCTAATCTATAACTCCTCCAAAAGAGTCCCACATCACTCCACTTCTCCCCCCTTTTATCTGCCTATTATCCACCTAATTAAAAACATAAAATTGTCTCCTAATTCATAGCCACATTGCCGTCCAACCTTACCCATATATGCTGAAATTTAACCTACTTAAATTAGGAGAATTGGGCTCCATAGAACTAAATTTTGGGCCCCCCTTCACCCCTGTTGTGGCATCACCCCTTGCTCCCCTTTTAAGTGCCGAAAACATGGGCTCCTCTCTAACTGTTAATAACGCCACCTTCTATCCCCCGTGCTGCGCCATCTATTACTGGGCCATATGCCCACGTTGACATTTTAAACACAATCACTACCTTTTATACCTTATAATGCCCAATCTAAGAATTTTCACCAAGGCCTTTGCCTAGTCCTGAGCCCAATTTGGATCCCTATTATTAAAATTAACATATTAAACATTTCACACACTAAACGCATAGGCCCCAAAAATTTAGGATGTTACATGTTTACCTTTATAAATCTGTTTTATCGGTCGAATTGACATAGGAATATGTAAAAGAGATGAATGGATTTTTTATTTGTAAATATGTTTATAAGTTAGCAAATTACTGAGTTACTGTGAATTTATTCGTAACAAGTATAAGCATGAGTATAATAATTCTAATTTAAGAAATGTAATTAATCCAACACAATTATATCATCTTAATTAAAATTAGCTTTTGAAATCATGCATTAGAACTTTATTTTATTTTATTTTATTTTCTAGTTTTTAACCATTTCTTAAATCCAAATAATTTTTTTCTCTTTCCTAAAGTGTTTAAAATCATTTTCATAAATAATTCTTTTACAGTCCCTGCGGGTACGATACTCGACATTTACTTGTCACTTTATTACTTGTTGCGATTGTGTACACTTGCACATTTCCACCATTCCAGCAGGCCATGTGATCTCACATGCCCATGTCCCTAGCCCATATGGAATTTATTTTCTTTTCGAACCTACAGACAATTTCACACGACCGGACACACGCCCGTGTCAATAGCCCGTGTCCCTCACACGGCCTAGACATGCCCGTGTCCTTCCCCCGTGGAGCTCTCTGTTTATGACGTCATCAAACCCATAATAGCACACGGCCAAGGCACACACCCGTGTGGTAGCCCGTGTGACGAATCGAATTCTTGCAATTAAAATGCAGGGGACACACGACCTATCAAATCACCCATATGGGTTGACCATGTGTCACACACGGCCTAGAAACACGCCCATGTGTCTACCCTTGTGGACAATTAGGGGCTATTTTCCAAGCCTCTTTGCCACCCTGAAACATAGACTCATTCATTTCATCACAAGTAGAACATAACATGACAATTATTAAACTACTAAGAATCCTTAAATTATCATTCATTCCACCCATACTTTACTCAATTACTTGCATGAACATTCAATTCATCAAACTCATCAACTTTATAACATAAACTTGACAATATTGGCCAATTCATCATGGCCATTTACAAAATGAATGTGGAACATTGATAGCCAACTCTTTGGCCTTCAAATATGACATGACACAAAACGATCAAGTTCCTATACATGCCATACTCAAAACGAATTAACTTTACTATACCAAAAGAACGACGATAGTGTGATCCGAGCTCCGATGTTCTATGATTCCTGAGCCACTTGGTGAAACTACAAGGAAAAGGGAAAAGAGAGGGTAAGCATATAGCTTAGTAAGTTTGCATGAAATTCTAAAGCAACATAATTGCTCAAACCAAATTCATCCTTTTCATGAAACAATAGCAACATATGTCTCAAATGCTTAAACATACTTACTCACATTCATTCTTACCCATCTCATATCACATTATGATTTAGTAACTTGTACTTACTCATAGTACCTGTATCACTTCATCATATGACTTAGCACATATGCTAACCTAAACATAAACTCAAATCTTCATCATTCTTATTATGAATGAAACTTAATGTCATCCATAAACGGATTTGGCTCTATACCATTTCACATACTTAACTTTTTTGCCTATGAACGAATCAGATTATCGTAGGATATTCGAAATCATCATGCATAAATCTTGATGCCAATGCCATATCCCGATTATGGTCTTACATGGGATCACCCCTTGATGCTGATGCCATATCCCAGATATGGTCTTACTCGGGATCTTATAGCTTGATGTCAATGCCATATCCCAGTTATGGTCTTATATGAGATCGTACATGAATGTCGATGCCATGTCCCAGACATGGTCTTATACGAGATCATCTTTTGGTGCTGAGGCCATATCCCAGACATGGTCTTACACAAGACCTTCTTTATTCAATGCTAAACATGGGTAACCTCATTATTCTGAATCTTTATTCGGGATTTCACATAATTTATCTTCACCATTTCCTCATCGAGGCTTCATCGCTCGATTATTCATAGCGATAACATATATTGTCGTAATATTAAGTAGTTTCAAACATCAAAACATTATGAAACTTCAACTTCATACAAACTTACCTCGATTCTCAAATGTGTATCGATGCTCGATTTAGTCCTCGATTTTGTTCTTGCCTCGATTTCGATCCGAGCTTTGCTTTTCTTGATCTATAATAACAATTTCATTTGTTAAATACACACATTGACTAAATTGACTCATAATTCATATTTTGACAAAATTACAATTTTACCCCTAAATTTTTACATAATTACACTTTTGTCTCTAAGCCTGTAAAATGATTTTCATTCAACTTTAGTATTTCAAGCCTAGCCGAATCATATTCTAAACTATAGCAACCTTTAATTTCTACTGTTTCACTCATGTATGACCATTTTCATAACTTCTACAATGTAACACCCCTAGTTATAAAACCGTTTCTCAATTTGTGCTTTAAGAAAATTTAAAAACTCAATCAAACTTCATTTCAAAACAAACCACATATTAACTGCTCAATATATATATGCCTTAGGTTACCCGAGTACTGTATAATACCTATATGTGTCTATAATTATAAGTCTACTAATCATACTATATGCGCCATTAAACGGAGTATTATGAATGCTCTTATATACCGTAGTTATTAAAGGTAATCATTCATATTTCATTTGCATGATCATATCTATGTAACCATGATATAAAATTTAACATCACACGAGGTTATGGCAAATCAACTCCAAACACCCAAGTTATTAACATGCTAACTTGTATAATTTCATTTCGACCTCATTTTTTCTAAAAAAATTTTCACATTTAAACTATAGCACAACCTCAACATCATGTAACATCAAGATATGCCATTCGTACATCTATCTTAATAGAATTATCATGTCTAACATTCAAGTATTTTATAAATTATGACAAGGCCGAATACCAACTACATTAATACCATAATCATCTTTACCAAAACATACTCAAGCATAACAAAAACATAGCTATTTTCGCATGGCATATATATATACACAAAATTACAAGTCTTTCAAACACATCCCAAGGTTTTAAAACTATACATGCCATAATATTAAAAAGAGAAACATCGACTAAAATACCAAGGTAAGTGATAGTATGATGATCTTCTAAAATGATCCCCAAGTGCAGCCAAGCTCCAAAAGAGTAAACTACAAATACAACACAACCAAAGACAAAGTAAGCTTCTACAGCTTAGTATGATTAAGTAGTATATATACATTTGTATAAAAATAACCCTATTCGGTATTTCATATTTGACTTGTTAATAATATCCATACCAATACTCACCAACGAATACAGTAATTCAAAGAAACATATCCACCATGCATATTTATAATAACTTCCATAATCCATCATTTCATAATTTGCAATTTAGCACACCTATCATAAGATTTTGAATTCCTCTACTTACATTCCAAACCATTAAAGTCTCATGATAAAAGGTATAACACATACCTTTAATAAGTATTTCCTTTCTTGACTTAACTGTTCGAACATAACAGTAACAATATACTTATATAAATATCCATATACTCAATATCATAGTTAATAGAGAATATCTATCAAATTTCATACCTGTACACTTGGTAATATGATTTAGTAACGTATCGCTCACATAGAGCCGTTACTTACACTTCTCGTAACGTATCGCTCACTTAGAGCCGTTACATGAACCTCTTGTAACGTATCACTCACATAGAGTCGTTACTTGAATCTCTCGTAACATATCGCTCACATAGAGCCGTTACTTGAATCTCTCGTAATGCATCGCTCACATAGAGCCGTTACTCAATCATACGCACACATAGTCCTTAAAATAATTTATCATCCATTCGCATATAAAATTCATATACAAATCCAATCTACCACAATTTCACCCATAGACATATTCGTATATAAATCATATTTATGCTTTAGCAATCCAATTTTATTTTGCATTCGGCTTAAGCAATATCAAACCACTCACAAACCCTTTAATCTATTCTCATTCATCTATTTCACTATTTCACCTAACTAACGGTATCATCAACATGTAAATTCACATTTATGCCATTGCCTTAACATCCAAATATACATACATTCAGTTAAACACACCAAAACCATATATATACATTCGGTTATATACATTTTAAACACTTACTACCATTCAAAACAAAGCATATGATATGGTATAACATTCAGTTTACATCAATTGCTTATATCATACCTCGGATATCAACAAGTTCAACTTCCCGGTTAATCGTTCAGTTTGGTTTTTCCCCGATCTAATGCCACCTCCTTTTGTTCTTGATCTAAGAAACATCAAATAAAGCTTGTTCACATTTAATTCTTTTCAATTTAATCCCAAAATTCATAATATTAAAGTTTACTATTTTACCCCTCAATTATTTAAGCTTTACACTTTAGTCCCTATAATTCAAAACACAAAAAGTCATGAATTTGGCCTTCTTCATCAAGGGCCAAATGTTCACCACCCTCCTTCCATCTCATTTCTTCCATTATTTATCTAATCAATCCTTCTCAAAATTTTCTTTTTATTAAAACCCCCATATTACCCAAAATTCATCTAGAATTCTAAAGAGATCTTAATAATCTAGTTCATTTCTAATATGTTCCATTTCAAATCACTAAATCACCACAATTTCCATCCACGGTTATAATCAAAATATACCATCAAAACAAAAATTTACAATTGGGCTACTCAATATACATGACAACAAATTCAAGAACATTGAATTTAACAAAAACAAAGCTTAAATACCAACCTAATTTGAGCATGCACCAACCGAAAATGAAGAGAGCTTGAAGTCTCTTTTTCACCTTCAAAAATTCAGCCACTTCAAGAAAAAAAAAAGAAGAACACTTTTCTTCTTCTCTTTCTTTTGTTTTTATTATTCCTTTATTTTACTCAAATTATAATATAAATAAAAACACCACTAACTAAAGAAAATTAAATTTAATTTACAAGTTAATGATTATGCCGTCCACTACCATGAAATGTGGAAAATTGACATGTAAATCCTCACTTGAATAAAACAATTCAATTGACCTTCTTAATTCATGCACACTACTTTTACCATTTAAGCTATTTGATCCTTTTTATTAAATTAAACATCCAAACAATTAAATTATACTACAATATTTTTACTCATACACAAACACTTAACGTAGACACCAAATCAATCAAGAAAATATTTTTCTAATTCAGATTCGTGGTCCCGAAACCACCATTTCGATTAGGGTCAAATTCGAACTGTTACAACTCTCTCCTCCATAAGAATTTTCGTCCTCAAAAATTTTATCGGTAAAAAGGTTCGGATAGCGCTCTTTCATCGAATCCTCTGATTCCCAAGTTGCTTCTTCAACTCCGTGCTTTTGCCACAGCACTTTAACTAAGGAAATTTTCTTATTTCTCAATTCTTTTACCTCCCGAGTCAGAATACGAATCGGCTCCTCTTCGTAGGTCATATCAGATTGAATCTCAACTTCTGTTGGGCAAATTACATGCGATGGATATGATCGATATTTACGAAGCATCGAAACATGGAAGACATTATGTATCTTTTCCAATTCAGGTGGTAACTGTAATCTATAAGCAACCGGCCTGATACGTTCAGTGATTTCATACGGTCCAATGAATCTTGGACTTAATTTGCCTTTACGACCGAATCTGAGAATCTTCTTCCAAGGTGACACTTTCAAAAATACCCGATCTCCAATTTGAAACTCAATGCCTTTACGTTTCAAATCGGCATATGACTTTCGACTGTTTGATGCAGCTTTTAAACTATCCCAGATCACTGCTACCTTCTGTTCAGCCTTTTTAATCAAATCAACCCCGTGTATCTTGTTTTCACTAAGCTCGATCCAATACAATGGTGTACGACACTTAGGACTGTACAAAGCTTTGTAGGGTGCCATTTTGATACTAGATTGAAAGCTATTATTGTAAACAAATTCAACC
Source organism: Gossypium rotundifolium (assembly GCA_025506655.1). Taxonomy (NCBI): domain Eukaryota; kingdom Viridiplantae; phylum Streptophyta; class Magnoliopsida; order Malvales; family Malvaceae; genus Gossypium; species Gossypium rotundifolium. The sequence continues at coordinate 107,792,725 of CP106725.1, forward strand.
AAAGGTAAGTATCGTTCCCACGCACCTTCAAACTCTAGGATGCAACATCTCAACATGTCCTCAAGTATTTGAATGATTCGTTCAGATTGACCATCGGTTTGTGGATGAAAAGTTGTGCTAAAATGTAGCTTAGTACCTAAAGCATCCTGTAGTTTCTTCCAAAACCGTGACGTGAACCTTGGATCCCTATCTGAAATAATAGAAACAGGTACTCGGTGCAACCTCACAATCTATGATATGTACAGCTCAGCTAGTTTATCAAGTGAAAAGTCGGTGCGTGCCAGAATAAAATGAGCCAATTTTGTCAATCTATCAACAATAACCCAGATTGAATCTTTCTTACTCGGTGTCAGTGGCAAACCCGATATAAAATCCATCGTGATTCGATCCCACTTCCACTCAGGTATCAAAATCGATTGAAGTAGCCCCGACAGTACCTGATTCTCAGCTTTCACCTGTTGACATACTAAACACCTTGTCACATAATCTGAGATATCTCGCTTCATACCATGCCACCAGTAATGTTGTTTCAAGTCGTTATACATTTTTGTACTGCTCGGATGTATCGAAAATTTACTATTATGAGCTTCTTCACAAATCATGAGAACCAATTCAGAGTTCTTAAGCACACATATCCGATTCTTAAGCCATAGACACCCTTCATCATCTATTTGAAATTTGAAATCCGCATTTAAATCACACATACTCCTTTTTGCTCTTAAATCATCATCGATCCCCTGAGCTTCACGAATTTGTTGCACAAACAAAGGTTTCGCCTTTAATTCGGCAATGAGTATATCATAGCTAGATTTGCATTCATTACACGCAGAGCAAACAACGATTTCCAACTAAGTGCATCAGCAACTACATTAGCCTTTCCCAAGTGATAATCAATCACAAGATCATAGTCCTTCAATTGCTCTAACCATCGTCGTTGTCTCAAATTCAGATCCTTCTGAGTCATTAAATTCTTTAGACTCTTATGATCCGAATAGACGTGACATTTTTCACTGAAAAGATAGTGTCGCCATATCTTCAAAGCATAAACTATAGCGGCCAATTCAAGGTCATGCGTGGGATAATTCTTTTCGTGCGGTTTCAACTGTCTCGAAGCGAAAGCTATAACTTACCCTCCTGCACAGTACACAACCCAAGCCATTCAAAGATGCATCGCTATAAATAACAAACTCTTTACCTGATTTTGGCTGAACAAGTACCGAGCTTCTGTTAATAAAGTTTTTAGCTGATCAAAACTCTCCTGACACTATTCCAACCACTCGAATTTAACGTCTTTCTACAACAATTTTGTCATCGGAGCTGCTATCATAGAAAATCCTTTTACGAAGCATCTATAATACCCGGCAAGTCCCAGAAAGCTACGAATCTCAGAAATATTTTGTGGGGGCTTCCAATCAAGTATGGTCAAAACTTTACTCGGATCAACCCGAATACCTGATGCCGAAATAATATGCCCCAAAAAGCTGACTTCACTTAGCCAAAACTCACATTTGTTGAATTTCATGTATAATTGTTTTTCACGCAAAATCTGTAGCACTAACTTCAAATGCTCAGCATGATCAGTTTTGTCTCGAGAATAAATCAGTATATCATCAATGAACACAACTACAAACTGCTCTAAATATGGTCTGAATACCCGATTCATCAAGTCCATGAAAACAGTAGGAGCATTAGTGAGCCCAAACAACATCACTAAAAACTCAAAATGACCGTATCTCGTTCGAAAAGCAGTCTTTGATATGTCAGATTCTCTAACTCGCAGATGATAATATCCCGACTGCAGATCAATTTTTAAGAACACAGATGCTCCCTTAAGCTGGTCAAATAAGTCGTCAATACGCGACAATGGGTATTTGTTCTTTACAGTCACCTTATTGAGCTACCGATAGTCAATGCACAATCTCAAAGTTCTATATTTCTTTTTCACAAAAAGAACGGGAGCACCCCAGGGGGAGAAACTCGGTCGGGCAAAACCCCTATCCGTTAACTCCTGTAATTGAGTATTTAATTCTTTTAATTCAGTCGGTGCTGTTCTGCACGGAGCTATCGAAATTGGGGTAGTTCCTGGCACTAACTCAATCCCAAATTCTACCTCGCGAACTGGTGGAAGTCCTGGTAATTCCTCTGGGAATACATCTGGATACTCATTAACAACCGGTACCGATTCGATCTTTTTCTCAGTTACCTTCTCACCAATCACATACGCAAGATAGGCTTCACAACCCTTCCTCAAATACTGCTGAGCCAACATCGTCGATACCATATTAGGTAGTCCGTTTAAATCCGTAGACTCAATTCGGATTATCTTATTATTTTGGCATCTCAAGTCAATAGTCTTTCGTCTGCAATTTACTACTGCATCATACATTGTCAGCCAATCCATACCAAGAATAATGTCAAATCGTCGAATGGTAATAGCATCAGATCAGCCGGGAAACACATATCCCGAATCATCGAGGGACAGTTTTTACACACTTTATCAACCAACACATACTGACCCAAAGGGTTTGAAACTCGTATCACAACATCAGTAGACTCAACAGGTAAAGTCTTACTGGATACTAATGCTTCACATATATATGAATGAGTTGAACCGGGATCAATCAAAGCAGTAACATTAGTATCAAAGAGAATGAAAGTATCGGTGATGACATCTGGGGATGAGGCCTCCTCTCTGGCTCGGATGGCGTAAGCTCTAGCTGGTGCTCAGGCATCAGATCGAACAATCGCATCAGAGACTCCCCTCTGTACACCGCTCCTACCTCCCCCAAATCTAGATGATCTGCCTCGAGCTGTAGTGTCACTCGGTCTCGCACTCTGAACAGTACCCTTACCAGCATTCTCCGGGCAATCTCGAACAAAGTGATCATGTGTGCCACACTTATAACAAGTGCAGGAAATAAATTTACCCCAACACTCTCCGAGATGTCGTCTGCCACACTACGGACACTCTGGCTTACTTAATTTCTCGTTGCCAACACTTCCAACTGATGTAGCCCGAGAACTTATTTGTGGCCTTTCTCGTATAGAAATCCCAGTGTTGAGTTTGGATCGACTACCATCATTCTTGAACTTCTTCTTAGCCATCTGTGAAAATTGACTTGTAGATCTCTTCCGAATGTCTTTAGATTCAAGTTCAACTTTCTGTTTTTCTTTTCCCAATTCTTCAGCCTTACAGGCTCGTTCGACCAGTACTACGAACTCGTTAATTCCAAGAATACCAACCAGAAGCTTTATATATTCATTTAAACCATCTTCAAATCTCCGGCACATTACAGCTTCTGACGAAACACACTCACGAGCATAGCGACTAAGTCGCACAAATTTGCGCTCGTATTCAGACACAAATACGGCCCTGCTTGAGTTCAAGGAATTCTTTCTGATTAGAGTCAATAAAACGCTGGCTTATATACTTCTTACAAAATTCTATTTGGAAAAACTCCCAAGTAACTCTTTCTTTCGGGACAACAGATGTAAGTGTATTCCACCAATAATAGGCAGAATCCCGTAATAGTGATATAGCACACTTCAAACACTCATCAGGTGTGCAAGCCAGCTCGTTAAAAACATGAACAGTGTTGTCGAGCCAAAATTCAGCTCGCTCCGCATCGTCATCATCCTCAGCTCTAAATTCTTGAGCTCCGTGTTTTCTAATGCGATCAATCGGAGGCCTGCTTACTTTTTCAGAATTTACGATCGAGGGTATCGCCGGTACTATAGGGGGAGTATTCTGATTTAGGGGTGGTTGCACAACAGCTGGATTAGCTCGAATATACTGACCAAACCAATCATTCATCATATTATAGAAGGCTTGTTTAGCGCTATCATCAGGATCACTCGCAGCGGGTCGAGATTCTTTCGGCACGGCCCCTTGCGCAGGAGCAGGTGCCACACTCTCAACATCGTCCGCTAAGGCTTGCTCGAGATCAAGATCCATCACTATTCAGAAGAAACAGATACTTTTAGCTGCCAGAAGTCATCATGCTATCACAATATAAATTATAGCATGTATAGCTAAAACCCAAACACACCGCATTAGTCCGAGAAATGACTAAACCTGGCTCTGATGCCAATAAAATGTAACACCCCTAGTTATAAAATCGTTTCTCAATTTGTGCTTTATAAAAATTTAAAAACTCAATCAAACTTTATTTCAAAACAAACCACATATTAACTGCTCAATATATATATGCCTTAGGTTACCCTAGTACTATATAATACCTATATGTGTCTATAATTATGAGTGTACTAATCATACTATATGCGTCATTAAACGGAGTATTATGAATGCTCTTATGTACCGTAGTTATTAAAGGTAATCATTCATATTTCGTTTGCATGATCATATCTATGTAACCATGATATAAAATTTAACATCACACGAGGTTGTGGCAAATCAACTTCAAACACCCAAGTTATTAACATGCTAACTTGTATAATTTCATTTAGACCTCATTTATTCTCAACAAATTTTCACATTTAAACTATAGCACAACCTTAACATCATGTAACATCAAGATATGCCATTCGTACATCTATCTTAATAGAATTATCATGTCTAACATTCAAGTATTTTATAAAGAGTATTTCCAATTAACTTATGACAAGGCCGAATACCAACTACATTAATACGATAATCATATTTACCAAAACAAACTCAAGCATAACAAAAACATAGCCATTTTTGCATGGCACATATATATATATACAAAATTACAAGTCATTCAAACACATCCCAAGGTTTTAAAACTATACATGCCATAATATTAAAAAGAGAAACATCGACTAAAATACCAAAGTAAGTGATAGTATGATGATCTCCTAAAATGATCCCCAAGTGCAGCCAAGCTCCAAAAGAGTAAACTACAAATACAACACAACCAAAGACAAAGTAAGCTTCCATAGCTTAGTATGATTAAGTAGTATATACACATTTGTATAAAAAAAACCTTATTCAGTATTTCATATTTGACTTGTTAATAATATCCATACCAATGCTCACCAACGAATACAGTAATTCAAAGAAACATATCCACCATGCATATTTATAATAACTTCCATAATCCATCGTTTCATAATTTGCAATTCAGCACACCTATCATAAGATTTCAAATTCCTCAAATTACATTCCAAACCATTAAAGTCTCATGATAATAGGTATAGCACGTACCTTTAATAAGTATTTCCTTTCTTGACTTAACTGTTTGAACATAACAGTAACAATATACTTATATATATATAACCATATACTCAATATCATAGTTAATAGAGAATATCTATCAAATTTCATACCTGTACACTTGGTAATATGATTTAGTAACGTATCGCTCACATAGAGCCGTTACTTACACTTCTCGTAATGTATCACTCACTTAGAGCCGTTACATGAACCTCTTGTAAGGTATCGCTCACATAGAGCCGTTACTTGAATCTCTCGTAACTTATCGCTCACATAGAGCCATTACTTGAATCTCTCGTAACGTATCGCTCACATAGAACCGTTACTCAATCATACACACACATAGTGCTTAAAATAATTTATCATCCATTCGCATATAAAATTCATATACAAATCCAATCTACCACAATTTCACCCATAGGAATATTCCTATATGAATAATATTTATGCTTTAGCAATCCAATTTTATTTTGCATTCGGCTTAAGCAATATCAAACCACTCACAAACCCTTTAATCTATTTTCATTCATTTATTTCACTATTTCACCTAACTAACGGTATCATCAACATGTAAATTCACATTTATGCCATTGCCTTAACATCCAAATATCCATACATTCGGTTAAACACACCAAAACCATATATATACATTCGGTTATATACATTTTAAACACTTACTACCATTCGAAACAAAGCATATGATAAGGTATAACATTCAATTTACATCAATTGCTTATATCATACCTCGAATATCAACGATTTCAACTTCCCGGTTAATCGTTCAGTTTGGTTTTTCCCCGATCTAATGCCACCTCCTTTTGTTCTTGATCTAAGAAACATCAAATAAAGCTTGTTCACATTTAATTCTTTTCAATTTAATCCCAAAATTCATAATATTAAAGTTTACTATTTTACCCCTTAATTATTTAAGCTTTACACTTTAGTCCCTATAATTCAAAACATAAAAAGTCATGAATTTGGCCATCTTCATCCAGGGCCAAATGTTCACCACCCTCCTTCCATCTCATTTCTTCCATTATTTATCTAATCAATCCTTCCCAAAATTTTCTTTTTATTAAAACCCCCTATTACCCGAAATTCATCTAGAATTCTAAAGAGATCTTAATAATCTAGTTCATTTCTAATATGTGCCATTTCAAATCACTAAATCACCACAATTTCCATCCACGGTTATAATCAAAATATACCATCAAAACAAAAATTTACAATTGGGCTACTCAATATACATGACAACAAATTCAAGAACATTGAATTTAACAAAAACAAAGCTTAAATACCAACCTAATTTGAGCATGCACCAGCCGAATATGAAGAGAGCTTGAAGTCTCTTTTTCACCTTCAAAAATTCGGCCACTTTAAGAAAAAAAAAGATGAACACTTTTCTTCTTCTCTTTCTTTTGTTTTTATTATTCCCTTATTTTACTCAAATTATAATATAAATAAAAACACCACTAACTAAAGAAAATTAAATTTAATATACAAGTTAATGATTATGCCGTCCACTACCATGAAATGTGGAAAATTTGCATGCAAATCCTCACTTGAATAAAACAATTCAATTGACCTTCTTAATTCATGCATACTACTTTTACTATTTAAGCTATTTGATCCTTTTTATTAAATTAAACATCCAAACAATTAAATTATACTACGATATTTTTACTCATGCACAAACACTTAACGTAGACACCAAATCAATCAAGAAAATATTTTTCTAATTCGGATTCGTGGTCTCGAAACCACTATTTTTATTAGGGTCAAATTCGGAGTGTTACATACAATTTGGTCCTTACATGCATTTTTCATGAAAATCACTGAGAAAAAGATGTTTATCATATATCAAACTTTCATATTCCTCCATAAAACATCAAAATACATGCATTCCACACATGGGTAAATTTTTGAACATGAACCCTAGCTCAAAATATAGCTAGAAATAGCTAAACTGAGCTACGAGGGTTTCAAAAATACGAAGAACATTAAAAATGAGGCTAGGATGCACTTACTATCAAGCTTGGAAGTTGAAGAAACCCTAGCTGTGGAGAGCTTGAGAATTTTGGCTATGGTGAATAAGATGGACATCAATTTTGGCTTTATTTTCCCTTTTAATTCTTTTATTAACCAAATGACCAAAATGCTTTATTTTCCCTTTTAATTCTTTTATTAACCAAATGACCAAAATGCCCTTAATGGTCCTTTCTTGAGATTTTTCCTTCCTATGTACATTTTTGTCCATCATCAAATATAATGGTATAATTGCTAAATAAGGGCCTCTAGTAATTTTCATAATTATATTTCATACTTAAATCTTCTAGAATCTCATATTTTCCATTCTTTGCAATTTAGTCCTAATGGATAATTTAATCACTAATTAATAAAATTTCTTTATGAGATTTTCACACAATCATTAAATCACCTCATAAACCTTATAGAAATCATAAAACTCATATTTCTACTTTGAATTTGTGGTCTCGCACCACTATTTTGACTAGGCCCTAAGTTGGGCTATTACAATTTCCACCTTAGGGATTTTCGTCCCCGAAAATCTTACCAGTGAAAAGGTTTGGGTGCTGGTTCCTCATAGCCTCCTCGGGCTCCAATGTAGCCTCTTCTACCCCATGTCTTTGCCACAATACTTTCACGAGAGCTATACTCTTATTCCTCAACTGTTTGACTTCCCGTGATAGGATCTTGACTAGTTCTTCACCATATGTCATGTCGAGTTGGATCTCAACCTCTGTCGATGTGATCACCTGCGAAGGGTCTAATCGGTAGTGTCGTAACATAGACACATGAAATACATCGTGAATCTTTTCTAACTCAGGTGGCAAAGCCAATCTATAAGCTATCGGCACTATCCTCTCGGTGATCTCATATGGTTCGATAAAACACAGACTCAATTTGCCTTTCCGGCCAAATTGAAGAACTTTTCTCTATGGTGATACTTTCAAGAATACTCTATCACTGACTTGATACTCAATTTCCATCATTTTCAAATCTGAATAGGATTTTTTTCAATCGGAAGTAGCTTTTAAGCATTCTCGAATCACTTTTAGTTTTTCTTCAGTTTCTCTAACCAAATCAACCCCGTGAATTTGGTTTTCCTTAAGCTCAGTCCAATATAAAGGCGTTCGACACTTACGCCCATATAAAGCCTCGTAAGGCACCATTTTCAAGCTTGACTAAAAATTGTTATTATAGGCTAATTCCAGCAATGGTAGATATCTTTCCCAACTGCCTTGAAATTAAAGAACACAACATCGAAGCATATCTTCAAGTACTTGTATCAACCTCTCCGACTGACCGTCGGTTTGGGGGTAGAAAGTCGTACTAAAATTCAACTTTGTGCCCAAGGCCTCTTGCAACTTTTTCCAAAATCTGGACGTGAATCTCGAATAGTGAGTAATCAACTCGTTCATGTATGAAATGGGCTGACTTCGTAAGTCTATCAATTACAACCTATACAACATTTTTCTTACTCGGTGTCAACGGCAAACCCGTTACAAAATCCATGGTAACTTGTCCCATTTCCACTCGGGTACCATTATAGGTTGAAGCAAACCCGAGGGTACTTGGTGTTCGGCCTTTACGTGCTGACAAATCAATCATCTTAATACAAACTCAGATATATCTTTCTTCATGCTCGGCCACCAATACCATTTCTTCAAATCATTATACATCTTGGTGCTACCATGGTGTATAGATAGACATCCCTTATTTGCCTCATATAAAATCTTCCAAACAAGTTCATCATTCCTCGGCACACAGATCTTGTCTCTAAATATCAAACACCTGTCTGAACTGATCCAAAAATTTGACTCAACACCCGACTCGCATTGAACTCTTTTGGCTTGTAAATCACTGTCATCTTTCTGTGCCTCATGAATCTCTTGGAGGAACATCAGTCTAGCTCTCAACTCAGCTAGAACTGAACCATCATCAGATAAACTCACCCGTGTATTCATATCCCTTAAAGCAAATAGGGATTTCCTACTCAAAGCATTGGTGACTACATTACTAACTCATAACCTTTTATCAATTCCAACCATTTTCGTTGCCTTAAATTCAATTCCTTTTGTGTCATCAAATACTTTAAACTTTTATGATCGGTGAAAATTTGACATTTTTCGCCATACAAATGGTGTCTCCAAATCTTCAATGCAAAAACAATAGCAGCCAACTCTAAATCATGCGTCAGGTAATTGTTCTTATGTGGCTTTAACTGTCAGGAGGCATATTGCCTTCTTGCATAAGTAGGCAGCCCAATCCACTTAAGGATGCATCACTGTAGATTACAAACTCCTTCCTCGACTCAGGTTTTACTAGAACTGGAGCCTTTGTCAACATTGCCTTTAATTTCTCAAAGCTCTTTGGCACTTTTTCGTCCATTCAAACTTTACATTTTCTGTAACAGTTTCGTCATTGGAGTCGCTATCATGGAAAACCCCTTGACAAACTGCCTATAATAACCAACTAAACCCCCAAAACTTCTAACCTCCGATACATTTTTCGGTGGATTCCAATCAATAATAGCCAAAATCTTACCTGGGTCAACTCGAACCCCATCTTATGAGACAATGTGTCCCAGAATTCCAACTTCTTTGAGCCAGAATTCACTTTTACTGAACTTGGCGTACAACTGATTATCTAGGAGAATTTGTAAAACTTTCCTCAAATGCTCAACGTGCTCATGCTCATCCCGAGAATATATCAGTATATCATCAATAAAAACTACAACAAACTTGTCCAATAATGGCCAAAAGATGCGGTTCATTAAATCCATAAAACCGCAGGGGCATTAGTTAATCCAAAAGGCATGACTAAAAATTCATAATGCCCATACCTCGTCTGAAATGCTATTTTTGGCACATCTGAATCTTTGACTCTTAACTGATAATAGCCAGACCTCAAGTCTATCTTGGAGAACACCGTAGCTCCTTGCAATTGATCAAACAAATCGTCGATCCTTGGAAATGGGTACTTGTTCTTCACTTTTACCTTATTAAGTTGCTGATAATCTATGCACAATCTCATGGAGCCATCTTTCTTTTTCACAAATAGCACTGGGGCACCCCATGGAAAATAACTCGATCTAGTAAAACCTTTGTCCGTTAACTCTTGCAATTGTGCCTTCAATTCTTTAACTCCGTTGGAGCCATTCTATAAGGAGCAATTAATATCGGTACTGTATCGAGAGCTAACTTAATACCGAACTCAACCTCTCTAATAGGAGGTAGTCCTGGCAGGCCATGTGATCTCAACCTCTCTAACTGTGTGACATGGGACACGCCCGTATGGGTAGGCCATGTGATCTCATACACCCATTTCCCTAGCCCATGTGGAATTTATTTTCTTTTTGAACCTACAGGCAATTTCACACGGCTGGACACACGCCCGTGTCAATAGCCCATGTCCCTCACACTGCCGAGACACGCCTGTGTCCTTCACCCATGGAGCTCTCTGTTTATGACATCATAAAACCCTTAATAGCACACGACCAAGGCACACGCCCGTGTGGTGGCTCGTGTGATAATTCGAATTCTCGCAATTAAAATGCAGGGGACACACGACCTATCAACACACCCATATGGGTTGACCATGTGTCACACACGACCTAGACACATGCCCGTGTGTCTACTCGTGTGGACAATTAGGGGCTATTTTCCAAGCCTCTTTGCCACCCTGAAACATAAACTCATTCATTTCATCACAAATAGCACATAACATTACAATTATTAAACTATTAAGAATACTTAAATTATCATTCATCCCACCCATACTTTACTCAATTACTTGCATGAACATTCAATTCATCAAACTCATCAACTTTATATCATAAACTTGGCAATATTGGCCAATTTATCATGGCCATTTACAAAATGAATGTGGAACATTAATAGCCAACTCTTTGGCCTTCAAATATGACATGATACAAAATGATCAAGTTCCTATACATGCCATACTAAAAAAGAATTAACTTTACTATACCAAAAGAACGGCTGATAGTGTGATCCAAGCTCTGACGTTCTATGATTCTCGAGCCACTGGGCGAAACAATAAGGAAAAGGGAAAAGAGATGGGTAAGCATATAGCTTAGTAAGTTTGCATGAAATTCTAAAGAAACATAATTGCTCAAACCAAATTCATCCTTTTCATGAAACAATAGCAACATATGTCTCAAATGCTTAAACATACTTACTCACATTCATTCTTACCCATCTCATATCACATTATGATTTAGTAACTTGTACTTACTCATAGTACCTGTATCACTTGACTTAGCACATATGCTAACATAAGCATAAACTCAAATCTTCATCATTCTTATTATGAATGAAACTTAAGGTCATCCATAAACGGATTTGGCTCTATACCATTTCACATACTTAACTCTTTTGCCTATGAACGAATCAGATTATCGTAGGATATTTGAACTCATCATGCATAAATCTTGATGCCAACACTATATCCCGGATATGGTCTTACATGGGATCACCCCTTGATGCAGATGCCATATCCTAGATATTGTCTTACACGGGATCTTATAGCTCGATGTCGATGCCATATCCCAGATATGGTCTTATACGAGATCGTACATGAATGTCGATGCCATGTCCCAAACATGGTCTTATACGAGATCTTCTTTTGGTGCTGAGGCCATGTAACATCCTAAAATTTGAGTATCAGTTGGCTGTTTGTGTTAGCTTGGGTAGTATTGTTTGTGTTCTTAGCATAGCCTTGTGAAGGCTTGATTTTATTTATGAAGCTAGAATAATTCTTAGTATTTAAAATTTAATGAAGTGGACTAGGTGATCTTGACACTTAAGATAATTTAAGTGTTAAATTCTAGCACATGAGGAGTTAGTGGCAAGGTGGTTATGATGCATGAAGGGTTGCTTGAGGGAAGAGGTTCGAGTAGCATGGGTTGCATTTGGAAGACTTTATTTTTTATGCACCTTTGCATTAAGTGTCGGCCAAGCTATTCTTATGGTAGGTTGGACTTTCAACTTTTAAGGCAAGTTGAATATTTGTTTAGGAAAGCTTGTAATTTGGGATAGGAATCTTAAGATTTATGGAACGATGGGGGGACAAAGGGCTTGGATGATGGAGAGTGTTTTGGAAACTCTTTTATGGCCATTAGTTCATGTATGTGGACGGCATTTTGGCCTAGGGGAGGGGTTGACCGATTTTTGTTGGAGGCTTAGGGAGGTTGGTAGTTAGTTGGCCATTTTGCCTAAGCATTTGAGCATAGTTTTCTTTTCTCTCCAATAACACTCTCTATAGCCGAATGTGTCTTGGCAATAAAGTGAATTTTGTTTAAGTTTTGGCATTGTTTTCTTGTTTTGTGTCAAAGCTGAAAAGACCATAGTGGTTTGCCAAATTTTCTCTTAGGCATTTGGCCGAATATACAATTGAGTCTCTCACATATTTTAATCTCTTTGTAGCCTAAAACCAACCCTCTTCTCTTTCATTTTTTTCTTCATCTTTAGTGGTTGGCCGAACCTTTCTTCTTCCCATTTCATCTTTTTCTTTCTTCCACTTTTGCTCAAAATTGAAAGTACCATCTCCTCCCTTTCATCTTTTTCTTTTCTTCTCATATTTGTTAAAAACTTACAATTCTTCTTTTACTTTTTTTTGGCCGAACCTTTCTTCCCCAATTCTCTTCTTGATTTTTCTTCCATTATTTGCTCAAGCCGAATCCTCCTTCTCCTATTTTCATTTCCTCTTTTCCTTTCTCTTTCTCCACCATAGCCGAATCTTCTTCTCTCTTTTGGTGTTATCTTGGCCGAATATCATCAAAGGTAGATTTTCTAAGTGTTCATCTATAATTGGTTTTGGAGGATAGGTAAGTGTTCATGGCCGAATTTCCTTATTTCTTTTCTATTTTCTCTATTGATTTTCATGAGGACAAAAGCCAAATTTTGGGCTTGTTAACAAGGTTCTAATAATTCTTAGAAATCAATTTCTTTTAGGCTCTTTGGGACTGTGGAAGCAATCGATCTAAGACTTATTTCTCTAGCAATCAAAGTTGGTAAGTCAAGTGGTAAGGATTCATGTGGATTCATTATTCTTTTAATGGTTGAAAAGCTAAAGGCTATTGGAATTAAAGTGTGATGTTGGCCGAATGGTCTTGATTATAGTTTTGTTGTTTGGCCGAATGTAGGACAAGGTGATCTAGTGCGGTAGATCGGGTCTTCGAAATTTAGTATTTGCATTTGTGACAGGTGTGTACCTTACACACATTATAACTCGGTTTATATATATTAATAAACTAATCATGTTACTAAAGTGGAAAACTATGAGATCTTGATATGATACCATGATGGGTATGAACAAGGACTCGAGTAAGTCCATTTTGATATGATGTTGTTATATGTTGATCTATATCATGATTTAAGATATATATATATATTTGTTATATGATCATATCAAAGCATGATGGCATGATTTACTCTTGTGAAACATTGGTTTGGGTGATTTGAGAGGAGGGGGAAGGATTTGATATCCGTGTCTTTGGGACACCAGAGGTTTGGCACCTCCAATGGTTTGGTACCACAGTTATTTCGTGTCTTTGGGACACCAGAGGTTTGGCACCTCATAGCAACTCGTCCCAGTGGCTTAGCACCACCGTGGGTTGGCCCCACATTTGATGTATTGGGATTATCGCCAGTGATTTGGAATCACATGTGGGTTGGCCCCACAACTTGAATATTTGTGACTTTGGGTCACCACTGATTTGGCATCACATTATTGGATATCGTGACTTTGGGTCACCAGTGGTTTGGCACCACCAGTGGTTTGGTACCACATGGGGTAGAAAAAGAGTTATGGATGGCTAGGTTGGGTGCATTATATATATATATATATTGCTTAGTTATGAATTGTGTAAGAATGTTGCATTAACCGGGGGAAGGATTATGCACTGAGTCTTGGTGACTCACCTTCTCCTTTATCTTTTCAGATGATTCTTGATCGCGGAGGAGGAGCAGGATGAACTCGAGTAGGCCATGCAAATAAAATTGGGATTTACATGAACTTCATTTTGGGTACTTTATTTTATTTTAATTTGGTTAATATCTTTATTTGGATTTGTAATAAGGCCTCTTTAATTATTTTTTTGGATTATTTATATGCTTTGGGTTTGTTTTAAATATGGCTAAATAATCATCATGGTTGATCTAATAATTTGAGCACAAAGTTTTCTAAACTACAAACGCAATGGTTTTAAAAACGTTACCATCGGGTAATATAGATCGTTTGATAATATTTAACAACTTAAGTGATTTTGATAACTCATACGTTTTTCCAAAACTTAAGTTTGCGAATTTCAATTAACAACGGTTTTCAACTATTCGCTTGAGTCTTTTATAAAAATTATAAAAGGTTTTCTAATCTATGGATCTATAACTAAGTTTTAAAGATTTATTCACGGAATTTCAAAGTAAATTATCAGTTTCTAACTTATTATAACTTGTTTTCTTCAAATATAGAATAACAAAGAGTTTTTCACTAAAAATTTATTGTTATCTCGATTTTCTTCAAAATGTTTTCCTCTGTGGCATGCCAGATTCGGTCTTGGCGTATTGACCGGGTTTGGGGTGTTACAAATTGGTATCAGAGCTAAGTTCAAAAGCTCGGCTGTGGGTCCAAGGCCCAAAATGATTTAAAGTATGGTCTTAAAATGTTTTTGTTAAAAATTTTATGATTTGAAAGGCATGGCACCGAGTCTCCGGCACCGATCCGCCCGGGTAAGTACTTCAAACTGTTGATTTTGATAATATGATGATGATGGTATGACTGTATAGTAGTAGGAACTACTCTAGAGACTCAAAATTATAGGTTGGATGTACTCGCGAAACAACCTCTTATTAAAACTATTCATAAAACTGTGTTTTAAAAATAGTGGAATTATGACTAATGCATAAAACTTTTAAATCAGCTAAGTCAAGACTTTAGACATGAGCACTCAAGGTTGGGGTCGTGTTATGCGTGGACGCGGTAGGGGTAGGATGGCTGTGTCTGAGCCAGTGAGGTCGGGTTAAGGATCCGAGAATGAGGTACCACTACCCCCACCACCAGCGGTTGAAGTTGAGTTTCAGGAGCAAACGGGGGATGACGTAGTGTCTCAAGAGATGCTGCGAGTCCTTAAGAGAGTAGCTGGAATAGGAAGAGGCATAGGAGCTCAGAAATCTGTACCTGAGCGACTCTGAGCCAATGGAGCCGAGGTGTTTTGAGGTGTTTCGGGTGTTGCTCCCAGAACGACCGAATATTTGTTAGAGGCGACGGAGCGAATCATGGATGACTTGGATCTGAATGCTGAGGAAAACCTAAAGGGGATAGTGTCGCTTCTTCGGGATGAGTCATATCAGTGGTAGCTCACGGTGAAGAACAGTGCTGCGGTGAAGGATCTTACCTGGGATTATTTTAAGGCAGTGTATCAGAAGAAATATATTGGGTCTAGTTACATTGATGCACAGTGTAAGGCATTTCTGAGTTTGGTCCAGGGGAGTAAGTCCGTATCAGAATATGAAGCAGAATTTTTAAGATTGAGCCGGTATGCTAGAGGTATCGTGGCTTCGGAGCACGAGCGATGTGTTCGGTTCGAGGATGGATTGAGGGACGAGCTGAGACTGCTGATTGCTCCACATCAAGAGCGAGAGTTTGCTGTGCTAGTCGAAAAGACTAAGATAGCTGAAGGGATAAAGGAATCTGTAAGGTAGAATCACGACAGGAACAAACATAAGAGAAGTTTTGGATCATCCGGGTCAGCCAGTAATTCTCAAAAGAGGCTAGGTAGAATGCGCCGAATCAAACTGGGAGGCCTGTTACTGTTAATCAGGTACCAGCACAGTGTAACCGATGTGGAAAATATCATTAGAGCGAATGTTGGACCGGAGGGAAAGGATGTTTTGAGTGTGGTTCGCTGGATCATCGTGTGAGGGATTGTCCACGTAAGCTAGCCAGGAATCAGTCTGAGGGTCAAGGTCGTGCTCAGTTCAGAAAAGAGGGACCGTCACCACAGAGAGGTCGTGGTAATGGTAGAGGAGGTAATAGTTCTGGTCGAGGCCGCGGAGCATCGGACAGAGGTATAGGCAACACTGAGGCAAGACAGCCTGGTTTGGTGTATACGGCGAGATGTCGTGAAGAGGGCGACGCACCGGACGTTATCACTGGTACGTTCTTAATATTTGGTTTACCATATACTACTTTGATAGATGTGGGTTCGACGCATTTGTATGTTGCTAGTAACATAGTAGAGACCATGAACTTAGATTTTGAAACTGCTTCTAGGAGGATGACAGTACTTAGCCCTCTAGGTCACTCTGTAGAAGTAAATAAGCTGTATAGAGATGTACCCCTAGAACTCCAAGGGGTAATGTTTGTAGCTGATCTGATGGAACTGTCGTTTGGGGAGTTCGATCTGATTCTTGGGATGGACTGGTTAGTTAAGTACCAGGCAAGTTTGGATTACGCTGCTAAGCGCATGGTGTTGAAGACAGCTGAGGGTAAAGAGGTGGTTATGATAGGTAATAGAATAGATTATCTATCCAACGTGGTATCTGTGTTAAAAGCTGAGAAGATGGTCAAGAAGGGCTATGAGGCATTTGTGGTTCATGTGTGTGCGTTGGAGGTTAAGGAGTCAACTGTAGGGAATGTCCGAACAGTTAAGGAATATGTTAACGTATTTCCAGAAGAACTTTCGGGACTGCCTCCGGATCGTGAAGTTGAATTTGGTATAGATTTGTTACCCAGAACTGCGCTAGTGTCAATTGCTCTGTATAGGATGGCGCCGAAGGAATTGGTGGAGTTAAAGGCTCAGATTCAGTAGGTGTTGGATCGAGGTTTTATTCGACCAAGTGTTTCGCCTTGGGGAGCGCCGGTACTTTTTGTGAAGAAGAAGGATGGTACGATGCGGATGTGTATAGACTACCGCCAGTTGAATAAGCTGACGATCAAAAACAAGTATCCTTTTCTGAGGATAGATGACTTGTTTGATCAGCTTAAAGGGGCAGCGGTTTTCTCCAAGATTGATTTAAGGTCTGGATATCATCAGCTAAAGGTGAAAGAGGCTGATATCCATAAGACGGCATTTCACACTCGGTATGGGCACTACGACTTTCTGGTAATGCCTTTTAGATTGACTAACGCGCCGGCAGCATTCATGGACATGATGAATCGGGTATTCCAGTAGTTTTTAGATCAGTTTGTTGTAGTATTTATAGAAGATATTTTGATATACTCAAAGTCAGAGGAGGAGCATGATGCACATTTGCGAGTAGTGTTGCAGATCCTGAGGGAAAAGCAGCTTTATGCTAAATTTAGTAAGTGCGAGTTCTGGCTTAGGGAGGTGACTTTCTTGGGTCACGTAGTATCAGCTAGGGGATTAGAGTGGATCCTCGAAAGATCGAAGCAGTGTTGGATTGGAAGCCGCCTAAGACGGTGGTTGAGATTCGAAGTTTTCTAGGTTTGGCGGAGTATTACCGAAGATTTGTGGAAGGATTTTCTTTGATAGTAGCACCTATGACCAAGTTATTGAGGAAAAGAGTTTCATTTGTGTGGACTGAAAAGCAACAAGAAAGTTTCGACAAGTTGAAGAAGATTACATTCAAGCTCGGTTTAATTCAACTTTGAGGCGTGCAAGGAATCCACGGTTTACTGTGATGCATCACATACTGGTTTGGGATGTGTGCTGATGCAGGAAGAGAAGGTAGTGGCTTATGCATCTCGACAGTTGAGACCACATGAAGTTAATTATCCGACGCATGACTTGGAATTAGCCGTAGTGGTTTTCGCTTTGAAGATATGGAAACACTATTTGTACGGAGAGAAGTCAATAGTCTACACTGATCACAAGAGTCTAAAGTATCTTTTGACTCAGAAGGATTTAAACTTGAGGCAGCGCAGATGGATTGAGTTATTAAAGGACTACGACTGTTCGATTGAGTATCATCCGGGCAAAACTAACGTGGTGGCAGACGCGTTGAGCCGTAAGGTTGTATCAGACTTAAGATCGATGTTTGCTCGTCTTAGTTTATACGACGATGGGAGTTTTTTGGCAGAATTGCAAGTCAAGCTGACTTGGTTAGAGCAGATCAAGAAGAAAAAGTTAGAGGATGATAGTTTGAATGATCGGAGATTGCAGGTTCAGAATGGTGGTTTACAGGATTATAGTTTGTCCAGTGATGGAGTGTTATGTTTTCAAGGGAGAGCTTGTATGCCGAAGGATGTTGAGTTGAGGCAAAGGATTCTTCGGGACGCACATAGCAGCCCATACGCTATGCATCCTGGAGGTAGCAAGGTGTATCGGGATTTAAGAAAGCAATTTTGGTGGCAGTGTCAAGCGGAGGTAATGGCGAGTTTGTGGGTAAATGTCGGCGTGTCGTTAGTCAAAGTCGAGCATCGATTCGTCTGGATTTCTTCAGCCGGTGAAGATTCCACAGTGGAAGTGGGAAAGGATCACTATGGACTTTGTCAGTGGATTACCTCTTACACCTAGTAAGAAAGATTCAGTTTGGGTGATTGTGGATCGTCTGACTAAGTCAGCTCATTTCATTTCGGTAAGGGTGGATTACTCGCTTCAGAAGTTAGCTAAGTTGTATGTGGCAGAGATAGTGAGGTTGCACGGTGTGCTAGTGTCGATCATCTCAGACAGAGATCCTAGATTTACGTCGAGGTTTTGGAGAGCGTTACATCAGGCTTTGGGTACGCGGTTGAATTTTAGTACCGCATTTCATCCACAGTCTAACGGGCAATCGGAAAGAGTTATACAGATTTTAGAGGATATGCTGAGAGGTTGTGTTTTGGACTTCAAAGGCAGCTGGGAAGAGTTTTTACTATTAGCTGAGTTCACATACAACAATAGTTATCAGGCAAGCATTAAGATGGCACCATATGAGGCGTTGTATGGTAGGAGGTGTCGTACACCTACATGCTGGACAGAGTTGGGTGAGCGTCAGATGTTAGGACCAGAGTTGGTTGCGGAGACTGAGGATAAGGTTATGATGATTCAGGCTCGTCTGAAGGAAGCTTCGGATAGGCAGAAGTCATATGCCGATCTCAAGCGGAGGGATATAGAGTTTGCCGTGGGTGACTAGGTCTTTTTGAAGGTCTCGCCATGGAAGAAAGTGTTAAGATTTGGGAGAAAAGGCAAGTTAAGTCCAAGGTTTATTGGGCCGTATAAGGTGTTGAGACGAGTGGGACCAAGAGCCTATCACTTCGAGTTGCCGGCAGAGTGAGTCGACATACGATGTGTTCCATGTCTCCATGCTTAGATGCTATCGTTCGATCCATCACATGTCGTGGCAGTGGAGGAAACAGAAGTGAGTCCAGAATTGACGATAGAAGAAGAACCAGTGCAGATTCTAAATCGAGACGTGAAAGTTTTGCGTAAGAAGTCAGCTCCTTTAGTGAAGGTCTTATGGCGGAACCATGGCGTAGAAGAAGCTACGTGGGAACCGGAGGATGTTATGAGGCAGCAGTACCCTCAACTCTTTTGATCAGGTAATTTCGAGGACGAAATTATTTTAAGGGGGTAGAATTGTAACATCCTAAAATTTGAGTATCAGTTGGTTGTTTGTGTTAGCTCGGGTAGTGTTGTTTGTGTGCTTAGCATAGCCTTGTGAAGGCTTGATTTTATTTATGAAGCTAGAATAATTCTTAGTATTTAAAATTTAATGAAGTGGGCTAGGTGATCTTGACACTTAAGATAATTTAAGTGTTAAATTCTAGCACATGAGGAGTTAGTGGCAAGGTGGTTATGATGCATGAAGGGTTGCTTAAGGGAAGAGGTTCGAGTAGCATAGGTTGCATTTGGAAGACTTTATTTTTTATGCACCTTTGCATTAAGTGTCGGCCAAGCTATTCTTATGGTAGGTTGGACTTTCAATTTTTAAGGCAAGTTGAATATTAGTTTAGGAAAGCTTGTAATTTGGGATAGGAATCTTAAGATTTATGGAAGGATGGGGGGACAAAGGGCTTGGATGATGGAGAGTGTTTTGGAAACTCTTCTATGGCCATTAGTTCATGTATGTGGACGGCATTTTGGCCTAGGGGAGGGGTTGACCGATTTTTGTTGGAGGCTTAGGGAGGTTGGTAGCTAGTTGGCCATTTTACCTAAGCATTTGAGCATAGTTTTCTTTTCTCTCCAATAACACTCTCTATAGCCGAATGTGTCTTGGCAATAAAGTGAATTTTGTTTTAGTTTTGGCATTGTTTTCTTGTTTTGTGTCAAAGTTTAAAGACCATAGTGGTTTGCCAAATTTTCTCTTAGGCATTTGGCTGAATATACAATTGAGTCTCACATATTTTAATCTCTTTGTAGCCTAAAACCAACCCTCTTCTCTTTCATTTTTTTTCTTCATCTTTAGTGGTTGGCCGAACCTTTCTTCTCCCCATTTCATCTTTTTATTTCTTCCACTTTTGCTCAAAACCGAAAGTACCATCTCCTCCCTTTCATCTTTTTCTTTTCTTCTCATATTTTTTAAAAACTTACAATTCTTCTTTTACTTTCTTTTGGTCGAACCTTTCTTCCCCAATTCTCTTCTTGATTTTTCTTCCATTATTTGCTCAAGCCGAATCCTCCTTCTCCTATTTTCATTTCCTCTTTTCCTTTCTCTTTCTCCACCATAGCCAAATCTTCTTCTCTCTTCTGGTGTTATCTTGGTCGAATATCATCAAGGGTAGATTTTCTAAGTGTTCATGTATAATCGATTTTGGAGGATAGGTAAGTGTTCATGGCCGAATTTCCTTATTTCTTTTCTATTTTCTCTATTGATTTTCATGAGGACAAAAGCCAAATTTTGGGCTTGTTAACAAGGTTCTAATCATTCTTAGAAACAGATTTCTTTTAGGCTCTTTGGGACTTTGGAAGCAATTGATCTAAGACTTATTTCTCTAGCAATCAAAGTTGGTAAGTCAAGTGGTAAGGATTCATGTGGATTCATTATTCTTTTAATGGTTGAAAAGCTAAAGGCTATTGGAATTAAAGTGTGATGTTGGCTGAATAGTCTTGATTATAGTTTTGTGGTCTGGCCGAATGTAGGACAAGGTGATCTAGTGCGGTAGATCGGGTCTTCGAAATTTAGTATTTGTGTTTGTGATAGGTGTGTACCTTACACATTTTATAACTCGATTTATATATATATTAATAAACTAATCATGTTACTAAAGTGGAAAACTATGAGATCTTGATATGATACCTTGATGGGTATGAACAAGGACTCGAGTAAGTCCGTTTCGATATGATGTTGTTATATGTTGATCTATATCATGATTTAAGATATATATATATATATATATATTTGTTATATGATCATATCAAAGCATGATGGCATGATTTACTCTTGTGAAACATTGGTTTGGGTGATTTGAGAGGAGGGGGAAGGATTTGATATCCGTGTCTTTGGGACACCAGAGGTTTGGCACCTCATAGCGACTCGTCCCAGTGGCTTAGCACCACCGTGGGTTGGCCCCACAACTTTATTATTTGTGACTTTGGGTCACCAGTGATTTGGCATCACATTATTGGATATCGTGACTTTGGGTCACCTGTGGTTTGGCACCACCAGTGGTTTGGTACCACACGGGGTAGAAAAGGAGTTATGGATGGCTAGGTTGGGTGCATTATATATATATTGCTTAGTTATGAATTGTGTAAGAATGTTGCATTAACCGGGGGAAGGATTATGCACTGAGTCTTGGTGACTCACCTTCTCCTTTATCTTTTCAGGTGATTCTTGATCGCGGAGGAGGAGCCGGATGAACTCGAGTAGGCCATGCAAATAAAATTGGGATTTACATGAACTTCGTTTTGGGTACTTTATTTTATTTTAATTTGGTTAATATCTTTATTTGGATTTGTAATAAGGACTCTTTAATTATGTTTTTGGATTATTTATATGCTTTGGGTTTGTTTTAAATATGGCTAAATAATCATCATGGTTGATCTAATAATTTGAGCACAAAGTTTTCTAAACTACAAACACAATGGTTTTAAAAACGTTACCATCGGGTAATATAGATCGTTTGATAATATTTAACAACTTAAGTGATTTTGATAACTCATACGTTTTTCCAAAACTTAAGTTTGCGAATTTCAATTAACAACGGTTTTCAACTATTCGCTTGAGTCTTTTATAAAAATTATAAAAGGTTTTCTAATCTATGGATCTGTAACTAAGTTTTAAAGATTTATTCACGGAATTTCAAAGTAAATTTTTAGTTTCTAAATTATTATAACTTGTTTTCTTCAAATATAGAATAACAAAGAGTTTTTCACTAAAAATTCATTGTTATCTCGATTTTCTTCAAAATGTTTTCCTCTGTGGCATGCCAGATTCGGTCTTGGCGTATTGACCGGGTTTGGGGTGTTATAGGCCATATCCCAGACATGGTCTTACACGGGACCTTCTTTATTCAATGCTAAACATAGGTAACCTCATTATTCCGATCTTTATTCGGGATTTCACATAATTTATCTTCACCATTTCCTCATCGAGGCTTCATCGCTCGATTATTCATAGTGATAACATATATTGTCGTAATATTAAGTAGTTTCAAACATCAAAACATCATGAAACTTCAACTTCATACAAACTTACCTCGATTCTCATGTGTATCGATGCTCGATTTATCCTCGATTTTGTTCTTACCTCGATTTCGATCCGAGCTTCGCTTTTCTTGATCTATAATAAAAATTTCATTTGTTAAATACACACATTGACTAAATTGACTCATAATTCATATTTTGGCAAAATTACAATTTTGCCCCTAAACTTTTACATAATTACACTTTTGTCCCTAAGCCCGTAAAATGATTTTCATTCAACTTTATTATATTTCAAGCCTAGCCGAATCATATTCTCAACTATAGAAACCTTCAATTTCTACTGTTTCACTCATGTATGACCATTTTCATAACTTTTACAATTTGGTCCTTACATGCATTTTTCATGAAAATCACTTAGAAAAAGATGTTTATCATACATCAAACTTTCATATTCCTCCATAAAACATCAAAATACATGCACGTCACACATGGGTAAATTTTTGAACATGAACTCTAGCTCAAAATATAGCTAGAAATAGCTAAACCGAGCTACGAAGGTTTCAAAAATACAAAGAACATTAAAAGCAGGGCTAGGATGCACTTACTATCAAGCTTGGAAGTTGAAAAAACCCTAGCTATGGAGAGCTTGAGAATGTCGGCTATGGTGAAGAAGACGGACATCAATTTTGGCTTTATTTTCCCTTTTAATTCTTTTATTGACCAAAATGCCTTTAATGGTCCTTTCTTGAGATTTTTCCTTCCCATGTCCATTTTTGTCCATCATCAAATATAATGGTATAATTGCTAAATAAGGGCCTCTAGTAATTTTCATAATTCTATTTCATACTTAAATCTTCTAGAATCTCATATTTTCCATTCTTTTCAATTTAATCCTAAAGGACAATTTAATCACTAATTAATAAAATTTCTTCATGAGATTTTCACACAATCATGAAATCACCTCATAAACCTTATAGAAATCATAAAACTCATATTTCTACTTCAAATTTGTGGTCTTGCACCACTATTCCGATTAGGCCCTAAGTCGAGCTGTTACAAACAACCTGGAAGCTTGAATACCAATTTGTGAAAAAATTGAATGCCAGTAATGACAATGTATCGTAAAGAAAAGTGAAAGAAATATAAAGAACACACATATTTCTAAGCGAAAACCCTTTCAGGAAAAAATCACGGGCAGAGAAGAAGATATTTCACTATATCGAATTCGAATGATTACGAGAGGAGTAGACTATCTCTATTTATAGGCTTGTAAAATCATATTCTAATAGAAGGAGTGTAGTAAGGTTGAAACGCCTTATTCTAATCAATATCAAATAGATGAAGTGTAATAAGGCTAAAAAATCTTATTCTAAAATAAAATAAAAGAAGTGTAGTTCTATTTGGATTTTACTTTTATTTTATTTTACCACTATTTTTATTTTAATAAGGATTCAGTCACTCAATTCTAACAATTACAAAGAGTAAAAAGACCATAGAATGATAAATAAACAAGAAACAAAATATCATTAATTCACAAACAGAAAAGTGCATATAATAATACCGAGCAAGCCAAATGACGCAAGAAGCAGAAGGACCCAAAAAACAATGCTACTCTAGTGTAATGCACCAAATTTTAAACATTAGTTTGATAAATTTTGTCAGTAATTAAGTGTCTGTATCTGTGTTTAAGTGTTTTGTTTATGTGTTTAAGATCGGAGGTTCGAGTTTTCCTTCTGCTTTAACACTTATCCTTAAACTCTCAATTTAAGTTTATTTCTATGTCAACTCAAGAGTGAACCTGCGTTAATCTCCATCAACAAAAAATTCAAATTTAATATAACCCAATAATATTATTATCAATTGAATATATTATTATTATAGATACTTAAACAAATTTAGGTTTGAAATATGAAAATTTTTGAAACACCCCAAACCCGGCCCGAAAGCCTAACCGGATTTGATATGTTCTTCGAGTAAAATTTTAACTAATTCTCGTTTTGATTTATAAGAAAATATAATGGTTTCGAATAAAACAGATTTAACTTAAATATTTCGTTGAAATTAGTATTGTTAAATAAATTTTATCTTCTTAAAACATTATTTTAAGAGAAAATTATAAGTTAAAAGAAAACCAAATTTAATGAAAAACTTATTATTATTGTAAAAACCATAAATGTTTAGGTGTCAAAAACAGTTTAAGTTATTTAAAAAAAAAAATCATTTGGGCCAAATTTTGTAAATATTGTTCGTGGCAGATTAAAAATCCAAAACGCAAAATTAAAACAGTTCATAGCGGCCTTATTACAAAATAACCAAACCCATAATAAATCCTAAGTAATAAAAATAAACTTAATAAGTATTATTGCAAGAAACTCCAAAATACTTTGTTGAGCTTTGGCCACCACGTAGTCCTCGCTAACCCGATCCATCGTGCTAAGAGTCACCTAAAAGATATCCCATAAAAGGGTGAGTCATAGACTCAATGTGTAACAAAAACACTAAAAGCCCAATTGATCATGGCCTTTAATCCCATTTAATAACACATATAGCCATAAGCCCATTTAAGTCATATTTAGCCATAAGCCCATTTTTATAGCAAATCAAATAAAATCATTTAGAAATCACATGGATAAATATATATAATGAAATGCAAACCCGGGCCCACCTAAATGTCCATCCGCTACATACCACCCGTACCTACCAATCACACCGTAGGGATTACTAAATCGACCCTCCATCCGCTACACACCATCAAAGGCAGTTGCTGCAGTCAACATGCACATCGCCCTTATAATTTTGTGGCATGGCCACCAGACAATTGTGACCGTAGTCACCGGATTCAAAATATGTGACCGAAGTCACCGGATTCAAAATATATGTGACCGAAGTCACCAAATTCACATATGTGACCGAAGTCACCAAATTCACATATGTGACCGAAGTCACCGGATAATGTGGAAAAACCACCGGAACACTTCCCCTTTATCAATATCACCCATATGCCCATGCACATACATATTATTCGGATTTTATGCAATATACCCCAAAATCATAACAGAGTCATACTTATTTCATATTTATGCATATAGCAATATTAACAAAATATTGGGGGTAAATATACCTGAATATTGTATACCACTGAATGGTACCCGCAACCATTATCAAACATATTTCATACAAATAACATTTATTTTAGATCTATGAGAATTTAGTATAATGTTACACACCTTATAACAGTGAGAACGATACCTTCCTGCTCGTCAACACCTAATTAATTATCACACTTGATTAGAACACACTAATACTTATAATCTACACTATTGATGAAAGATCTAATTCCTTACCCTCGAAATCTCGGACAATCGTTATATGTGGTTTCTCTCCGATAGATGGATCAAAACCCGTTGACAACCCACGAACGAAAAGTGGTTCAGTTGTACGCATGACTTCAAATAAATGATCTTTGTTAGCAAAGGGTCCACAACCCGATGGAAAATCTCGGATCCCCGATACAGCCCTTCGTTTGAAGTTTGAGGGTATAACAGAGCCTCCCCTCTTCCAAACACTCCTTACCGCTCTTTTCGAACCTATCTTGTTGGTCCCGAAATCTTACGTTTACGGAAAATATTTGATCGATTGAGTCCCCTAAAATGAAATCGATTAGTAATCTATCTAAAAACGATATAATCAAATATTGATAATCCTTACCTTGGATGATCCCGAATGATCTCTCCTAAAACGTTGGCTACCAAAAAGAATCCTTAAAATCCCCTTCAAAGATTCGGCCTAGGAGAAAATGTGAGAATTAGGTTTCTAAATTGGCTATTCTAAAAGAAGATAATGAGAACAATTGATAAAAATCCTTACTTGAATTATTAGGAGATTTGGCCTTGTCAATATAGAAGAAAAGAAATGATGATTTCGGCTTGGACAAAAGAGAAAAGAAAAGATAGTATTTTGGCTATGGTGGTTTCAGTTTTTAATAAAAGAAAAGAAAGAAGAAGATGAAAATGAAGAATGGTTCGGTTTGACAAAAGAGAAGAAAAGAATGGTGGTTTTGGTTATGGTAGATGATGGTTTCGGTTGAGAGAAAGAAGAAGAAAAGAGAAAGAAAGAGAAAGATTGAAAGAAGAAGATGATGATGATGATGATTTTCAAAAGAAAAGAGGTGGGTTTAAAAGCTATGAACATTCGGCCATGAGGGGAAAAGAGTAGAAAAATGGTCTTTGATATTTGGTATTTTCGATTACAAAGAGGAGAGAAAGATGATATGTTTTGGAGAAAACAAACTAAAAAGACTACTCAAAACCGAAATGGTAAAATTTCAAATGACTAAAAGAGAAGAGAAAGGTTTATCTTTTTTGTGTAATATGTATTTGGCTAAGAAACAAAGTTTGGAGAAAAGAAAAGATGCACAAATTGGTTAAAGTTTTGGCCAACTTTTACTCCTAATGCTAATGCAAAATTCGCCAACACCTTGCCAACATGATCCCCTTTTCCTCCTTATTTCTTCCCCATCAATCCTTTAATTCCTATCACAAATAAACCAATCCCCTTAGCCCCTTATGTCGTCTAGGTTCATGGTCAAATGACCATGAAAAAGCTTCAAAACATCATCCCTCTTCAAGCCCTTTGTCCCTTATCCTTCCGTAACCTCATGATTCCATACCATAACTTCTAACTTGCCTTTTTCCTATGGTCTACTATCCAAAATTAAAAGAATGTCCATCCATTCTAGATAAGGCTTGGCCGACACTATAGGAAAGAAAGCACAAAATTAAAATTCTTCCATTTGCTAGCTAGGGGATTCGAACCTCTCCCCTCAAGCATTCACCCATGCGCCAACACCACCTTGCCAAATAACTTATTATGCTTAAAACCTCATGCCAAATTTTCTTAAAGCCTATCTTGCTTAGCTCTATCTTAAGTCTTAAAAATTTAATATTTCTCTAAGGCATTCACTTACATACTGAAGTTCCTAAAACTTCCAAAGTACACTCAATTACAGATAGGCATGCAACAACATACAATTAAGTTAAAAATGCATAGCCCCCAAATTCTGGATGTTACAATTCTACCCCCTTAAAATAATTTCGACCCCGAAATTACCTGGCTAGAACAAGTGAGGGTATTGCTGTCGCATCGCTTCTTCTGGCTCCCACGAAGCTTCTTCCGATCCATGATTACGCCATAATACTTTGACAAGAGGAACCGATTTTCTCTGTAGCACCTTTACATCCCGCTCCAGGATTTGAATTGGCTCCTCATCATATGACAAATCTGGTCTTAATTCCACCTCCTCAACTGGCACTACATGAGATGGATCGACCAAGATGTGGCGTAACATTGAAACATGGAATACATCGTGCATTTGCTTTAACTCAAAGGCAATTCTAAGCGATATACTACTGTGTCCGACCCGCTTCAAAACCCGATAAGGTCCTATGAACCTGGGACTTAACTTTCCTTTGCGACCAAATCTCATCACCTTTTTCCAAGGTGAAACCTTTAGGAAAACTTGATCCCCCATAGCAAACTCTATTTCTTTCTGCTTAAGATCTGCATATGACTTTTGCCTATCAGATGCTTCTTTTAATCGAGCCCGGATTACCTTAACCTTTTCTTCGGATTTAGCCACTATTTCTGGACCCAAAACCTGACGTTCCCCTAGTTCTGTCCAACACGTAGGAGTGTGACACTTTCATCCATATAGTGCTTTATACGGTGCCATCCAAATACTGGCTTGGTAACTGTTGTTGTACGCAAATTCTGCTAAAGGTAAGAACTCCTCCCAGCTTCCTCTGAAATCTATCACACATCCCCTTAACATTTCCTCTAAGACTTGAATTACTCACTCAGACTGGCCGTCAGACTGTGGATGAAATGCTATACTAAAGTCCAATCTGGTGCCCAGAGCTTGATGCAATGCTTTCCAAAACCGAGACGTAAACCTCAGATCCCTATCTGAAATAATCGACACTGGCACTCCATGCAACCTCACAATCTCAGCCACATATAATTTCGCCAATTTCTGCAAAGAGTAATCAACCCGAACGGGGATAAAATGTGTAGATTTTGTCAATCGGACCACTATCACCCATACCGAGTCTTTCTTAGTAGGCGTAAAAGGAAGCCCACTAACAAAGTCCATGGTGATTCTCTCCCACTTCCACTGCGGAATTTTTATCGGCTGAAGCAATCCCGAAGGTACTTGATGTTCAGGCTTGACTTGCTGACACGTTAAGCACTTTCCTACAAACTCCGTAACTTCCCGCTTAAGACCAGGCCACCAAAATTGATCTCGCAAGTCTTGATATAACTTACTTCCTCCAGGATGCATAGCATAGGGGCTACCATGCGACTCCTGAAGAATCTTTTGCCTCAATTCCTGATCCCTTGGCATACAGATTTTACCTTTGAAACACAATACCCCATTGTTGTTAATATCAAAATCTTCTAATTCCCATTCTCACTGCCAGTAGCTTTGCACTCGGATCATCGTCTACCAACTGTCTCTCTTTCACTTCACTCAACCACGTCCGCTTTACTTGTAATTCTGCCAGCAAGCTTCTGTCATCATAAAGACTAAGATGTGCAAACATCGCCCTTAGATCTGACACCATTTTCTGACTTAGAGCGTCTGCCACCACATTCGCCTTGCCCAGTTGGTACTCAATAGAACAATCGTAGTCTTTTAACAACTCTATCCACCTTCGTTGCCTCAAATTCAGTTCTTTCTGAGTCAGTAGATATTTCAGACTCTTGTGGTCCGTGTATATCACTGACTTTTCCTCGTATAAATAATGTCTTCAAACTTTAAGAGCAAAGAGTACTGCTGCCAACTCTAAATCATGCGTCAGGTAATTAACCTCGTGTGGCCTCAACTGCAGAGACGTATATGCAACTACCTTTCCGTCTTGCATCAGAACACATCCTAATCCTGTGTGAGAAGCGTCACAGTATACCACGAAATCCTTCCCTGCCTCAGGCTGAATCAAAATCGGAGCTTCAGTCAAAACCCTCTTAAGCTTCTCAAAGCTCTCTTGCTGTTTATCTGCCCATACGAAAGGTACCTCCTTCCGTAACAATTTCGTTAATGGTGCAGCTATCGATGAGAATCCTTCGACGAATCTTCGGTAATAGCCTGCTAATCCCAAGAAACTACGAACTTCAGATATGGACTTGGGTGGTTTCCAATCTAGTACTGCCTCAATCTTCCAAGGATCCACCCTTATTCCTTCTGCCGATACCACATGACCTAAGAACGCAACTTTCTTCAGCCAAAATTCACACTTGCTGAATTTGGCATAAAGTTTCTTCTCCCTTAAAACTTGCAACACTATTCAGAGATGCTTATCATGTTCCATCTCAGACTTAGAATACACTAGGATGTCGTCTATGAATACCGACGAACTGATCCAAGTAAGGTTGGAAAACTCAGTTCATCATATCCATGAACGCAGCTAGGGCGTTCGTCAATCCGAACGGCATTACCAGAAATTCATAATGTCCATATCTTGTTCGGAAAGCTGTCTTATGGATATCTATTTCTTTTCGGAAAGCTGTCTTATGGATATCTATTTCTTTCACTTTAAGCTGATGATACCCCGACCTTAGATCTATCGTTGAGAATACCGCAGCTCCCTTAAGCTGATCGAACAGGTCATCGATCCTCGGCAAAGGATACTTGTTCTTGACAGTCAGCTTATTCAACTGCCGGTAGTCTATACACATCCTCATCGTTCCGTCCTTTTTCTTCACGAATAGGACTGGTGCTCCCCATGGAGACACACTAGGTCAGATAAATCCACGATCAAGCAACTCCTGGATCTGAGCCTTGAGCTCAACTAACTCCTTCGGTGCCATTCTATAAGGAGTAATAGAAACTGGTGCCGTTCTAGGAAATAAATCAATCCCAAATTCTACCTCACGATCTAGAGGCAATCCTGGAAGTTCTTCCAAAAAAAACATCTACAAATTCTCTTATAGTTCTGACTCCTTCAATAGTTGCTTCCTTAGCCTCCAAAGCACTAACCAACATCAGAAAAGCTACACATCCCTTTCTAACCATCTTTTCTCCCTTAAGGGCAAATACTACGTTCGATAAGTAATTTCATCTCTCGCCCATCACCACAGCTTCTTTGTCATCAATAGTTCTTAATGACATCCGCTTAGCAGCACAATCCATAGTTGCACGATATTTCACTAGCCAGTCCATGCCTAAGATCAGGTTGAATTCTCCAAATGGCAACTCCATTAAATCAGCCGAAAATTGCATCCCTTGAACTTCTAATGGCACTTCCTTAAAAAGTTTGTCTATTACAACTGTCTGTCCTAAAAGACTAAGTACAGTCATCTTCCTAGATATAGTCGTAGAAGTCACATGCAAAGTTCCAGATACTTCACTAGCGATGTATGAATAAGTTGACCCTATATCTATTAAAGCAATAAAGGGTAACCCGAAATCGAAACGCATCGTGATAACATCAAAAGGTCACTATCCTCTTTATGATTTAATCGCATATACCGACTGATTGTCTTGCCTTAGAGCTACCACTGCCTCTGCCTGAAGTCCCGCGACCTCTACCAGAACCATTACTTCTTCCATTTGGACCACGACCCTTATCGGTCATTGTCCACCTCTACCAAATTTAATTAACACCACGACACATTGGCGGTTCTTATCTGAATTCATCGGGCAATCCTTAATCATATGATCTTTAGACCCGCACTTGAAACATCCCCCAGTCTTTTTCCAACATTCTCCCGGGTGCATCTTCCCACATTGAGCACAAGTACGATGTTGTCCTCCCGTAGCAATCTGCTGACTTCATGGCCCATCAACTTTAGATTTCTTTTGAAAATTCCCGGATGACCCTGAAGACCCAAAGCTCCTCTTATTCTTATTCTGGCCTCTGCCCCGGTTCTATCTCTCAGTCCGCTTAACTTTTTCAGCTATCCTTGCCCTTTCTACTAAGACTGCAAAGTTTCTTTCCCAGTGCGGAGCAATCAACACTCGCAGCTCATCTCTCAGTCCATCCTCGAATCTGACACACCGCTCATAATCAATAGCTACTATCCCTCTGGCATATCGGCTAAGTCGCAAGAACTCTGCTTCATACTCAGCTATCGACTTATTTCCTTGTACTAAATTTAGAAACGCCTTTCTCTGAGAGTCGATGTAGCTAGCTCCAATGTGTTTCCCTTCAAATTTAATCTTAAAATACCCCCAATCCACTCGATCCACAGGGGTACTCTCCTTGATAGTGAGCCACTACTGGTAGGCTTCATCACGGAGTAGTGAAATAGCACCTTTGAACTTTTCTTCAGCAGTGCAGTCCAAATCATCCATGATCCTCTCGACTGCCTCCAACCAGTACTCCGCTACATTCGGAGCTACTCCAGATACTCCCCTAAAAACCTCAGCTCCATTTGATCTAAGTCTCTCAGCTACTGACTTTCTAGACCCATTTCCCGTACTAGTTTCTGCTACTCGTTCCAAAACTCACAGCACAGCTTGTGATACTGTGTCACCTCCTCTATTTTGCTCTTGAAATTCCACCCCAACAGCCGGTGGCGGAGCTTCATTTTTGGAACCTTGACCAAATCTAACTGGTTCCGACACAGCCATTCTTCCTCCACCACGTCCACGACGACCACGTCCCCTAGAACTCATGTCTACTACGCGTCTTATCTATTTTTTTTTACGAAAAAGTCTTATGCATTAGAGTCTTTTCACTTCTTATTAAAAGAAAGTTTTATGCAACATATATTTATTCAGTGGTTTTTTCGTAGTAGTACACATACACCTAGGGTCCATGTCTCTAAAATATAGTTTCCTTAGGCTTATCACTTAAAGTATCTTACATTCACACCACTTTATCAATAAAGTACTTACCTGATGGACCTGGGCCGAGAACTTCGGGTGCCATGCTTCTATAAAACAATTTTAACTTAAGAGAACTTTCAAAAAGTCATTTGAGCCTGATTTTGAAAACGTTGTGGGCTTCAAAACCCAAGGTCGAGAGTTTAAAATTAGGCTCTGATACCAAGTTGAAACACCCCAAACCCGGCCCTAAAGCCTAACCGGATTTGATATGTTCCTCGAGTAAAACTTTAACTAATTCTCATTTTGATTTATAAGAAAATATAATGGTTTCGAATAAAACGGATTTAACTTAAATATTTCGTTGAAATTCGTATTGTTAAATAAATTTGTATCTTCTTAAAACATTATTTTAAGAGAAAAATTATAAGTTAAAAGAAAACCAAATTTAATGAAAAACTTATTATTATTGTAAAAACCATAGATGTTTAGGTGTCAAAAAGCAGTTTAAGTTATTTTTAAAAAAAAAATCATTTGGGCCAAATTTTGTAAATATTGTTCGTGGCAGATTAAAAATCCAAAACGCAAAATTAAAATAGTTCATAGCGGCCTTATTACAAAATAACCAAACCCATAATAAATCCTAAGTAATAAAAATAAACTTAATAAATATTATTGCAAGAAACTCCAAAATACTTTGTTGAGCTTTGGCCACCACGTAGTCCTCGCTAACCCGATCCATCGTGCTAAGAGTCACCTGAAAGATATCCCATAAAAGGGTGAGTCATAGACTCAATGTGTAACAAAAACACTAAAAGCCCAATTGATCATGGCCTTTAAGCCCATTTAATAACACATATAGCCATAAGCCCATTTAAGTCATATTTAGCCATAAGCCCATTTTTATAGCAAATCAAATAAAATCATTTAGAAATCACATGGATATATATAATGAAATGCAAACCCGGGCCCACCTAAATGTCCATCCGCTACACACCACCTGTTCCTACCAATCACACCGTGGGGATTACTAAATCGACCCTCCATCCGCTACACACCATCGAAGGCAGTTGCTGCAGTCAACATGCACATCGCCCTTATAATTTTGTGGCATGGCCACCAGACAATTGTGACTGTAGTCACCGGATTCAAAATATGTGATCGAAGTCACCGGATTCAAGATATATGTAACCGAAGTCACCAAATTCACATATGTGACCGAAGTCACCGGATAATGTGGTAAAAGCCACCGGAACACTTCCCCTTTATCAATATCACCCATATGCCCATGCACATACATATTATTCGGATTTTATGCAATATACCCCAAAATCATAACAGAGTCATACTTATTTCATATTTATGCATATAGCAATATTAACAAAATATTGGGGGTAAACATACCTGAATATTGTATACCACTGAATGGTACCCGCAACCATTATCAAACATATTTCATACAAGTCACATTTATTTTAGATCTATGAGAATTTAGTATAATGTTACACACCTTATAACAGTGAGAACGATACCTTCCCGCTCGTCAACACCTAATTAATTATCACACTTGATTAGAACACACTAATACTTATAATCTACACTATTGATGAAAGATCTAATTCCTTACCCTCGGAATCTCGGACAACCGTTATATGTGGTTTCTCTCCGATAGATGGATCAAAACCCATTGACAACCCACGAACGAAAAGTGGTTCGGTTGTACGCACGACTTCAAATAAACGATCTTCGTTAGCAGAGGGTCCACAACCCGGTGGAAAATCTCGGATCCCCGATACAGCCCTTCGTTTGAAGTTTGAGGGTATAACAGAGCCTCCCCTCTTCCAAACACTCCTTACCGCTCTTTTTGAACCTATCTTGTTAGTCCCGAAATCTTACGTTTACGGAAAATATCCGATCGATTGAGTCCCCTAAAATGAAATTGATTAGTAATCTATCTAAAAATGATATAATCAAATATTGATAATCCTTACCTTGGATGATCCCAAATGATCTCTCCTAAAACGTTGGCTACCAAAAAGAATCCTTAAAATCCCCTTCAAAGATTCGGCCTAGGAGAAAATGTGAGAATTAGGTTTCTAAATCGGCTATTCTAAAAGAAGATAATGAGAACAATTGATAAAAATCCTTACTTGAATTATTAGGAGATTCGGCCTTGTCAATATAGAAGAAAAAAATGATGATTTCGGCTTGGACAAAAAGAGAAAAGAAAAGATAGTATTTTGGCTATGGTGGTTTTAGTTTTTAATAAAAGAAAAGAAAGAAGAAGATGAAAATGAAGGATGGTTCGGTTTGACAAAAGAGAAGAAAAGAATGGTGGTTTTGGTTATGGTAAATGATGGTTTCGGTTGAGAGAAAGAAGAAGAAAAGAGAAAGAAAGAGAAAGATTGAAAGAAGATGATGATGATGATGATGATTTTCAAAAGAAAAGAGGTGGGTTTAGAAGTTATGAACATTCGGCCATGAGGGAAAAAGAGTAGAAAAATGGTCTTTGATATTTGGTATTTTCGGTTACAAAGAGGAGAGAAAGATGATATGTTTTGGAGAAAACAAACTAAAAGGACTACTCAAAACCGAAATGGTAAAATTTCAAATGACTAAAAGAGAAGAGAAAGGTTTATCTTTTTTGTGTAATATGTATTTGGCTAAGAAACAAAGTTTGGAGAAAAGAAAAGATGCACAAATTGGTTAAAGTTTTGGCCAACTTTTACTCCTAATGCTAATGCAAAATTCGGCCAACACCTTGCCAACATGATCCCCCTTTTTCCTCCTTATTTCTTCCCCATCAATCCCTTAATTCCTATAACAAATAAACCAATCCCCCTTAGCCCCTTATGCCGTCTAGGTTCATGGTCAAATGACCATGAAAAAGCTTCAAAACATCATCCCTCTTCAAGCCCTTTGTCCCTTATCCTTCCATAACCTCATGATTCCATACCATAACTTCTAACTTGCCTTTTCCTATGGTCTACTATCCAAAATTAAAAGAATGTCCATCCATTCTAGATAAGGCTTGGCCGACACTATAGGAAAGAAAGCAAAAATTAAAATTCTTCCATTTGCTAGCTAGGGATTCGAACCTCTCCCCTCAAGCATTCACCCATGCGCCAACACCACCTTGCCAAATGACTTATTATGCTTAAAACCTCATGCCAAATTTTCTTAAAGCCTATCTTGCTTAGCTCTATCTTAAATCTTAAAAATTTAATATTTCTCTAAGGCATTCACTTACATACTAAAGTTCTTAAAACTTCCAAAGTA
Source organism: Gossypium rotundifolium (assembly GCA_025506655.1). NCBI lineage: Eukaryota > Viridiplantae > Streptophyta > Magnoliopsida > Malvales > Malvaceae > Gossypium > Gossypium rotundifolium. Next base: position 107,828,596 of record CP106725.1, read on the forward strand.
CACTCAATTACACATAGGCATGCAACAACATACAATTAAGTTAAAAATGCATAGCCCCCAAATTTTGGATGTTACAACTTTAGTTCCAATAGTTAGAATTATGACATTTGGCATATATTGTAATTCCATGCGTCCAGTATTATTACTCTTTATCTTTTCACATATTACCATTTATTAAAAACAACTATACAAATTAAAAATAAAACTTTTCATTAAATGTAATAAAATATACAACTTATTCCATAATTTAGTATAAATTTTCCTTTGTTACATTAAAAAAGAAATAATATTTTACCTTGATTAATTCACTAATATTATAACCCAAATCATTCCTTTTAAAAATATTTTTTTCAAATTAAAACTAGTTTAGTAATTTACAACTTACAAAATACAACAAATTTTGATCTAATTATAGTATACAATTAAATTAATATATTATAATTTTGATCTTGTTATAAAATAAATAGATAAAGAGTAAAGAACAAAAAAAATATGAGAAACAATAGAGAATGTATTTTATTGATCAATGGGGATATTTACAAAACTTCTCCAAAGTCTCTATTTATAGGCATGAGAAGTATAAATGAAGTAGAGATCTACTTCTAATAACTATTAGAATTTAAAATACATAAAAACTTATCTTGATCTTGATGGACATCCACTTAAAAGATATTCATAACACTCTCCCTTGGATGTCCATTAGTATATAATGTGCCTCGTTAAAACCTTACTAAGATAAAAACCCTGTGGGAAAAAAAATTCATAATGAAGGAAAAAGAGTACACATATCTATAATACGTATGATATGCTGCCTCATTTAAAACCTTACCAAGAAAACCTAAAGGGACAAAACCTCGGTTAAGGGAAAAAGAGTGCAGTGCGTATTTTCTCCCCCTTGTGAAAACATCATATACTTTCTCTTATTCTACGTATTCAATCTTGAATATTAATCTTTCAAATGACTATTTGAATGTATTTACTAAGCATTTATATCACCATTATTTTGAAAGTCATGAGCGAGGGAAAATTTTGGGGAAATATATTTTGATCTCTTCAGGAGTTTCAACAATAATCATAGTTAACTTTAATCATGATTCTTCTATAAAAAACACAAATAAGTATTTTGAATCATTTTATAATCCTCCTTCAACTACTATTTACTACATATGTTCAAATTATTTCAATTCATATAAATGAACGATTTCTCGATAATTTCAATATGCTTCTAGCATCCTAAATCCTTCAAGGATTTTAATATAAACTTTACTATATAGTGGTTCATGAAAGGTTGTAACAATAACCATTAGACGTAAGTTAAATCTTTTATGAATTGTCAAAATAATGCATTTAAAGGTTATTGCATCCATCACAAAAAAAAAATATCTTTTCATAATCAATGCCAGGAATTAGAGAAAAACTTCATTTTTTTTATTCCGCTTTTGCAAAACTATTTCATTTGCACCCTTACTGGCTTTATACCTTTAGATATTTGGACTACTAGTCCAAAAACTCTACAAATTTAATTGTACTTGAGTTGCGTCTTTCTATTTTGATCAATTTATTCCATATCTTTATTTCTCAATAGATTTATTCAAGATCCTCTTTTTATTTCATTATTTCAATAATAATATTGCATGCAAAATCATTGTCGATTTTATTATTTGGTTCCATATTTTCTCAAATTGACATAACTTATCTGTAACACCTCAAACCCAGCCCAAACACCACGACTGGATCTGGTATGTCACTAAGAAAATTTTGTAAAACATGCCGTATTTTCAGAAAATATTTTTCTTATGTTTAACCTTTTATTTGGGAAAAATGAAGAGTTGATAGTTTAGATAAAATATGTCTTTATGAATTAAAAAACCCAAATTTGAATACATGCCTTAGTTCAATTAACATGAAAAATTTAAATAAAAGTAATAAAAGCCCATAATAAAACAAAATATAAAACTAGTGGCCCATGGCCTTATTACAAAATATTCAAAACCCACTAATTAAAATATTAAAAAACTAAACAATGAGAAATCCTTTGCTGAATCTCGAGACATCTCTCGCATGGCCACCTCGCGCTCCTCTCCAGCCCGGTCCGATGCACTAGGTGCTACCTGAAAATGTTAATTAATTTGTTGAGTCGTGAGACTCAGTGTGCAACCCTCATGCACCATTAGATTTGGGCCTTAGTCCCACAGATCAGAATAATCAGATTAATATACATACAAAAATTATGCAAACCCAACCCAAAGCCTATGTTTCCATCTGCTACAAGCCATCCGTACTAGCCACTCACACCATTGGGGATTTCTACAATCAACCCACACCACTACACACCTTGATGGCAGTCGTGCTGCTCATCATCAGATCATGGTCGTAGCCACTACAACAGGTCATGGCAAAAGCCGCTACAACAGGTCACGGTAAAAACTACTACAACAAGTCACGACATAAGCCGCTACAACATATCACTTCCCCTTTCATCAAACCCAACCCCATGAAATCACAGAAAATCGGCATACTCATATCATTTAATCAGAACATTCACTTAGAATGATAGGGATCACTAACCTGGTGATTTGCTTTACCCTCTTTGGGTTTCAATCGCTATGCCTGGATTTCGGCATTTATCAGAACATATAAGACTTATAAACATGTATTTAACAAGCAGATCTAGATGGTGTGGAGAGTTACACACCTAATTATTGTCGGTACCCTTGGTAAATCGATCTACAACTTTGCTCCAAAAAGCCAGAAAGATTGAAAATTGGACCTCTCCTACAATCGGCCAGGGGTTAATAAGTACCCAAATTTACACGTTGAAACTAATAGATCTTCTTACCTTGAAATCCTAAAAGTAACACGATTCGAGTGTTACCGACCTAAAACTTAGAGATCTATGCGATTGGCCCCACTTCATATCTCGGAATGCCGAAAATAAGAGAAAAATAAGAGATTAGTTTCTAAATAGCCATTCGACTAGGGACTATGAAAAGCCGGAGAAATATTGGAAACTCAAAATCGACACTTACCTATTGTTTTCTTCAAAATTGGCACAAGTAGACTCCACTTGAAAAGAACTCGGCAACTTCAGGAGGTGAGATCTTAGTGATTTTGGCTTTTAGAAGAACAAAGAATTGGAAAAATAAAAACCAGGAATGAGTAGAGAGATTCGGCCAAAAGAAAAGAATAGCAGGGTTTCGGCAATTGAGACTTCAAGAGTTTTGGTTTCTGTCAGAAAAAGAAAAGAGAAGAGAACAAAAATGGAGTAGGAATTTCGACAGAGAAAAAAGAAGAATGATGAGAACTTGCTAGCAATTTCGGCACATACACCTTAAGCCAAAACTGAATGGCCCTTTCTTTTCAAATTCTTCAAAGTTTCGGCTAACATTAAACACTTAAAGATGGCTCCTATCTTTGATCTATTATCTCCTCAAAAATAGCCTTTATCTGCTTATTATCCACACAATAAAATCCCTAAAATTTAGCCTTGTGCCATCCCCCCTTTGCTCATTTAAGTGCCGAATTTTAGCCCTAAAACTTGGGCTTCAAGCAACCACAATTTGGGCCTTCCTCATGCACAAGTGACGCCAACTCCTCTTCCTCCTAGTGGCCCCATTTCCTTTGGGCCACAAGCCCCAAAATGCCAATTAAACTACTAAAACTTTATTTTTAAACCCAAGTATGACTAAACAGAATATCTAATCTTGGCCTCAGCTCCAAACCTGAGCCTCCTTTTGTACCTCAAAGTCTTAAATTAATATTTTACACGAACACCACATAAAAAATGCACAGACCCATAAATTTAGGGTGTTACATTATCGAGATATCTTATTTTCATTATTTTAATCTTCAGTTTCATGTACCTGAATCTCTTCTAGAATTTTACTTATTAGTAATGTCTTGGGTCTCTTCTAGAGCACCCGCCACAATATGACCATCTAAAAAAAAATTCATCTTTAGAACTGATCAATCTATTATTTATTCTAACTGGTTGTCCTATTGGGACTTTGGTTCAAATTAAAATATTAGATGATATATAACACTTGGTTATTCTCATTAAGTTTGTAAATACATCTGACAGTTAACTTGTAATGAGTTATCCTTGTTGAACCTCTTGTTCAAATTACTCTCCACCTAACTCATTACAAGTTATTATTTCTCTCCCCCTAATGTCGGGAAAACTATCAAATCAAAACTGTAATCACAGATCATGTCATAATTGAATCTTTAATACATTCAAAACATTTAATAGTACAAAGAAACTTGTAATTAATATATATTTCCAACTTTCTTTGAGAATTCACTCATCTTTATGTGTTGTGGTGGAGCAATTGGAACATATACTCACATAAAAAATTCAAAGACGAGAAATATTTAGCTCTTGATAAAAAACCAATTGTAATGGAGAGTATTTATAACTTATTGGCTTGATGCGTACAACACATAAATCAACATAATCTCATGTTAAAATAGGAAGTTTAGTTCTCATAAGTAATGGTTTAAACATTAATCAGAGGCGTTCAATCAATAATTTCTCTAAACCATTATGCGCATAAATAACAAACTTTTATAAAAAAAATTTCAAACTCAATCAATAAAAAACTGAGATATAAACTCATCAGTATTAGCAAGATGAATTATCTTTATTGCATGATCTGAAATTAATTATTTAAATAAGCAATCTTGCAAACGACTTGTTACAAGTTGATAACACATACGTGATTATTTTGTAAATGCATCTACCAAAATCATATAATATCAAAATCATCCACATGGTGAATGAATGGGCTCATATTCATTTCAGAAATGTAAGACATTAAATCTCAACTTTAGCTAGTGAGTAACAATCAATTTTCATTGAGAACAAACAACAAATGAGAATTCTTTAAATTAAAGAATATTCTGGTTCTTTAATGAATATCCATATGAATTATCAATTAATTTTTGCATCATATATGATCCAGAATGGTCTAACTGGTCACGCCAAATAGTAACTGCATTTGTATCAATAAACTTCTGATTTGCTTTAATATACGTTTCAACTGTACTAAATTGTAACAAATTGGTAATTTTACTAACATTCTTTGTAACACCCCAAACCCGACCCATACGTCATTATCGGATCTGGTATGCTACGAGTTTAATTCTTGAAAACTTTGCTTCGATGGTTTTGAAAATTACAGTTTATTTAGTCATTATTTGGAAAAAAAATAAAAGAAACTTAAATTTTTATGTTGAGATTTGAAAAGCCCATTTACCACTCCATTTTATTATTAAGACTTTGGGCACACATAGGTTTATAAACATGTGACATATTAAAGTAAAATAAAGTAAAACAAGTAACAAATAAATTGGAATCCTCAGTTATGGGGCCCTATTACAAAAATATTCCAAAAAAATAATAATAATAATCCATAATGATAATGAAAGTCTTGATGGCCCCTCGAGTCCGCCTCGACTCCCGTGTCCACGGTCTACTGCTCATCTGTAGAGTGGGAAAAATAAAAAGGTGAGTCACCAAGACTCAGTGTGCAAAACTTGAAAACACATAAAAGCCTAGGGCCCACAAACACATTATGGGACTTGGCCCGCATGCAATGGTAACAAAATATGTCATGCATCATGGCCCATCCCAAAACCTAAGAGTCCATCCTCTACACACCCCCGTACCAACCGTTACACCGTGGGGATTTCTACAATCAACCCTCCATCCGCTACACACCATATCGGCAGCTGTGTTGCCTGTCATATAGACCGATCACTTACGCGAACCTCAAAAATACATTATAGTATTCTACAGCTATGCTGCCTGTCATATAGACCGATCGCTTACGCGAACCTCAGAAATACATTATAGTATTCGACAATATATCTTTGTGGCAAAGCCACGATCGCCTCGTGACCCTGCTCCCCTACCATAAATCCATCAATCAATCCCATCCCATGCATGCATACATACAAGAAACAAGTCATCAAGCCATCTAACAGATCTCATACTTTCACATGCTATGATTCACATAGAAAAGTTTCTAAGGTTACGTACTTGGCATCTTATGCCTACCCTTCTGGGTAATACGACTGTTCATACAGCCTTTCTTTATGGCTTTTAGCCCTTAGCATACATATAATATATCAAATCTTATGTGTTAAGAATCTACACACCTTATTATGGTTATGACAACACCCTCTATGTCGACACTGTCAGAAGCCGATACGGCTACTATCTACCTAAGATGCTATTCAGAAGCCAGTCCACAACCCGGCGGCCAATCTCGAACAGTGGACACTGCTCGTTTCTTAAACTTAGGGATTGGGTTTACGGACCTAACCCTCTCCTTTGCCTGATCCATATTGATTCCATCCAAAAAGTCATTGTCAGAACTACTATAGCAAAATAGGGTTAAACCATATCATATGAGTTAATATCTCAATTATAATAGCGAATCTTAATAGGAATCTAGAGAAATCCCTTACCTTGAGATCCCGAAATCGATAGGATACTAGAGATTAATGGTTTTCGGCTTTTTGAGATCTAGATGATTCGATCTACTACGATTTCCCGGAGTGCCGCCCAAAAGAACATGCAATTAACGAAAGAGTCAAACTAAAGATAGCCTATCAATCTACTAGCCATTAGGCTATAGTCTCAAAACTGAAAGAGAGAAGAATTCAGTTCTTACCTTTACAGAGAAATCGACACTTCAAGAAAATATTGGTTTATGGAGAAATCGGCACAAGAGGAAAAGAATGGAAAAAGAAAGTGAATTAAGAGGTTTCAACTTTTAGTAGAGAAATCGACAGAGAGAAAAAGGAATAGACAAAGGTATTCGGTTATGGAGATGAGAAGAAAGTTGAGAGGTTTTGGCTTTTGGAAAAGAAAAGAGAATAGAGAGTGTAGAGAAGGACTGAGAATTTCGGCACAAAGAATAGGGTTCAGATGCCGGAATTTGAAGAGATACACTCCTATTTATAGGGAATTTCGACACTTACCTATCAAATGCCGGAATTGTCCTCTTTTGAAAACTGAGACTAATTGACAAACATGGGGAATTTCAGCACCCCTTATGCCACATCAAAACCGATTCTTCCTCCCCTCAGAGTTGGAATTTTGGTCAACTCTGCTTACAGCAGATAACTCCCATCTTTTCTCCTTAATCTACTCATAACTAATATTAGCACAATTATCTATATTATTCAATGATAAATCTCCTATTTTTAAGCCTTGTTGTCAGTCAACCTTACCCACCTATATGCTGAAATTTAGCTAATTAAAATTAAAGGAATTGGGCTTCATGCCCCTTGAGTTTGGGCCTCCTCAGTTGACGCCACCTCCTTGCTCTCTAATTGGCGCCATTTTGCCACTGGGCCACAAGCCCACTTGTGTTTAAAAAATAGATAACATCTTTTAAACCATCTAGTGTCCAAATAGAAAATTTAAGCAAGGCCTCAGCCCAATTTGAGCCCCTTAAATACTCTAATCAACACGTTGAATGTAATACACATCAAATGCAAAGGCCCATTAATTCAGGATGTTACATTCTTTTACTTTGTATCCACATATAATTACTATTGAGACATTTACTACTGGAAATGTCTAAATCAATGTGAAGTCTATAATGCCACTAAGTCAATAAATATAATTTCCAAATAATTATATGCAATATTAGCTTCAAGGAATATGCCAAAATCTTCAAATGTAGAGCATTTGGTCTAGTGGTATGATTCTCGCTTTGGATGCAAGAAGTCCTGAGTTCGATTCAAAATACTTTTAAAACCCTTTTAACAAGAGTTTTGCATAATTAGTTAACTACCAAGAATAACTGCCTAGGCCATGTATAGAAAGAAGCCTATACTAAATATATCAGTAAACGCCACATTTCAAACATAAAAAATGACAATGAAAAACTAACAATCTTTTTTCATAACCATTATAATAAACATGCATGAAATTTAATTCAAAATCCAACCATTCAAGCTCTTAGAACTTTTCATTTACAATTGCTATGTTATTTCTCTAAATAATTAACAAATGGAATAATATAAAATGTATGAACTACTACCTTTAACAATTCTTTAAACTAAATCAAATTTGAATAACCATAAAATTCATTGGTTTGTTAACATAAATTTGCATAGTAGATATGTTTTAATCAAATATATTATTTAATTATAAAACCTACTATGGCGGCATAAATAAATTAGTTAATATTCATTTTCATGAACAAATGAGATGCTTTAAACAATATGTAACACATGTAATCAAAACTTAAAAAACAAGACCATCTCAAAATATTTAAATCATATATCAAGTTGATTTAATATTTAAAGACGTACCTTTATTTATTGTTCTACGTTGAGTTTTAAAGATAAGAAGTAAGCAAATTAAACTTCAGTAGTAGACTTTGAATCCTATCAAAATCTATTAATAGCAAACTTTGAGAGTGAGTCTTATTTTTCAAGTGTACAATTGGTACAAAACCAATGACTCTTCATAAATAAATTCTCTCTTCTTAAAAAGTTCTTGGAAATTTTTATTCTTTCCTTGCTTTGTAACACCCCTCACCCGTGTCCAACGTTGGGACAAGATACAAGGCATTACCAGACTTAGCTTGCTTAAACATACATTATAGGGCTATAACATTTCTTTTCAAACTTAAAACTTTTCATTCATATTCATAACATTCTTATTATGGGCCTACGAGGCCTTAAACATATCTCAGGAAGGTTTCAGAGTTAAACCGAAAACTTTTATGCACTCAAAAAATTTTTGCCTAAACAAGGGCCACATGCCCGTGTGGGCAGGCCGTGTAGTCACACATGCCCATGCCCCTTGCCCTTGTGGAATTTAATTTTTATTTCGAACCTACAAAGGTTTTCACACGGCCAGACACACGCCCGCGTCAATGGCCCGTGTCTCTCACATGGCCTGGACATGCCTGTGTCCTCACCCGTGTGTGAAACCTTAGCATTCTGTTTATGACGTCAGCAACCTCTCAAGGGGCACACGGCTTAGGCATACGCCCGTGTGCTGGCCCGTGTGATGAATCAAATTCTCGCAATTTGATACAGAGGACACACGGCCTATCAACACACCTATAGGGGTTGACCGTTTGTCACACACAACCTAGACACACGCCCGTGTGTCTACCCATGTGGACAATTAGAAGGCTATTTACCAAGCCAATTGCCACCCTGAAACATAAACACACATATACCAACACAAGCAATACATGATAAGACAATAATTCCCTATAAAGGACCACTAATCATCATTCAAACACTTCACGTTTTACCTCATCATTTGCATAAACTTTCCCTTCATAAAACTTATCATCATTAAAATATGAAACTTGACAAATATTGGCCAATTTCCTATAACCATATACAAAATGAGTGTATAACATTAGTAGCCAACACTTTGGCTCTCAAACATGACATAATACAAAATGACCAAGTTCCTATACATGCCATACCCAAAATAAATCAACTTTATTATACCAAAAGAATGATTGATAGTGTGATCCGAGCTTTGACGTTCTACGATCCTCGAGCTAGCTTGGAGATACTACAAGGAAAAGGGAAAAAGAGAGGGGTAACCATATAGCTTAATAAGTTTGCATGAATTAATATAGCAACATAAATATTCATAGTAAAATCCATTCATCGTGGAACATTAGCAACACAAGTTCTCAAGTACTTTGACATACTTACTCATACTCATTCTTACCTATCATATATCACATTACAGATTTCATAACTTGTATTTTACTCCTGGTACCTGTATCACTTCAGCACATAATTTAGCACTTATGCTACCTTGATCATAGAATTAAATCATTAACATCCTTAACTTAAATGGAACTCTTTGTCATCTTTATATAATATTTAGCTCATTGTCATCTTTACATACTTAGCTCTTTTGCCTGTTGAACTACTCGGAATATCGGAGGATACTCAATCTCATCATACATGTATCATGATGCCAATGCCATATCCCAGATATGGTCTTACATGGGATCACCTCTTGATGCCGATGCCATATCCCAGATATGGTCTTACACGGGATCTCTTAGATTGATGTCAATGCCATGTCCCAGACATGATCTTACACGAGATCTTCTTTTGGTGCCGAAGCCATGTCCCAAACATGGTCTTACACAGGACCTCCTTATTCGATGCCGATGCCATGTCTCAAACATGGTCTTATACGGGACCTACATTCGGTGCTGATGCCTGATCGTGTCAAAAAGTCGAGTTTTAATATTTATAAAAGAGTGTTCGAGCCTGTAGACTGATTACGACAACGATAGAGGCAAGTGCACCTATCGAGTAAGTATAGCTCGAGCAAGAATATCTTATCGAACCCAAGGAACCTAAAAGTACTACTACTCACTTTCTTTCTATTATTTAGCCTAAAATATGGAGTGATTGGATTATTAAACTAATGAGATACTTAGACTAAATGCAAAAACAAAAAGAATAAATGGGAGAAAGACTATAGAAAAACTCAGTTGATAGGTGTTCAACGACATCTCCTCAATAAAATCGTAAGCCGCGTCAAGAGTTTTATTATTCAAAGTTCCACCGGCTGATGAATCAATCATTTGCCTAGTTGGAGAGTTCACACCATTGTAAAAATTTTGGACTTGAAGCCACAAAGGTAATCCGTGATGTGGGCATCTTTTTAGGAGATCCTTGTATCTTTCCCATACATCATATAATGTTTCTGTGTCATTCTGCACAAAAGAAGATATGTCATTCCTAAATTTAGCCGTTTTGGTTGGTGGAAAATATTTTAAAAGAAAATTTTTGGTCATTTGATCCCATGTGGTGATTGACCCTCGTGGTAACGAGTTCAACCACTGCTTTGCTTTGTTCCTTAATGAAAAAGGAAATAACTGAAGATGTATGGTATTGTCAGAAACGCCATTTATTTTGAAGGTATCACAGAATTCTAAAAAATTAGATATATGTGTGTTTGGATCTTCATCCTACAAACCATCAAATTAAATAAACTGTTGAATCATTTGTATTGTGTTAGGCTTTAATTCAAAATTATTAGCGGCTATAGCGGGCCTAACAATACTAGATTCTGCTCCTATCAAATTAGGTTTAGCATAATCATACATAGTACGAGGAGCATTCTGTTCTTGCACATTTGGTGGATTGTTCTCGTCTATCCCTTCAGTAGGATTTAATCTTTATTGTTCTTCGCTTTGGTAGTCTAGGGCTCGTCTAATTTCTCTGCGATTTCTACAAGCGTTAGCTTCAATGTTACTTTCGTATTCTAATGGTCCTCTCGGATTTCTTCTAGTCATAAACTAGAGGTACCTGCTATGAAAAGAAAGAAAGAAATTTAGAAAAACAAAAACACAAATATATGTATAAAAGAGAATTTTAAAAATAAAAATAATGGCTAAAGTAATAGAAATAGAGTTTTCTTAGTATTTTAGATGTTCCCCGGCAACGGTTCCAAAAACTTGATCATGTCAAACAGTTGAGTTTTAATATTTATAAAAGAGTGATCGAACCTGTAGACTGACTGCGACAACGATAGAGGCAAGTGCACCTATCAAACAGTAGTATAGCTCAGGCAAGAATATCTTATCGAACCCAAGGGAACCTCAAAGTACTACTACTCACTTTCTTTCTATTATTTAGCCTAAAATATGGAGTGATTGGATTATTAAACTAATGAGATACTTAGACTAAATGCAAAAACAAAAGAATGAATGGGAGAAAGACTTTAGGAAAACTCAGTTGATAAAGACGATACCCTTAGGAAGAATCCCCCTATGACTTCACTTATTATTCATTCCCCAAACCATATGATTTCTTTATTTAGCTTGATCTGTGAGACTCCCTAACCTATATTAAACTCTCTCTCAAGGCGAATAACGTCTAACCTTAGGTTAATTAGTGGAACTCTCGTTCTCTTATAATAACCCCTTAAGGAAGTAGTAAATCGATCAATGGATTCCTATATTAGGTTTCACCCTAATCCGGTAAAATCTCGTAACCCTATCTCTAGGTGCCCGATCAACTCCGCTTAATTATGCTAGATCTACTCTTAGGCCGGGCCTATTCCTCCTCCATCTAAGCACATCAGATTAAATTAAGCAACATAATTAAGAACAAACTAAGTACTTATCATATAATTTAGAAATCAAATAACAAAATCCATCATAGGCTTCATCCCTTCGGTATCCGAGGGTTTAGTTCATAACTAAATACGAAAACATCTCAAGAGTAAAGAATAAACAAAACATAAGAAATCCCTAAAACCCCCTGAAAGAATTGAAGGAGAGATCCTCCGTCTTGAATGGAACTTCGGCTTCTTGAGATGGATCAACTGGCTATCTCCAAGTGACTCCTTAAAAGATGAAAGCTTCGGCCAAAGCCTCTACAAAAAGCCCCCCTTTTATGTCTACCTTGGATTGTTTATATAGGCTTTGGAATGCTATACTTGGCTCCTAAGTATCTCCTTCAAGTAGAATTACTATTAGGGTGTTGGATTAGACTTAGGAGTATGCTTCTTTGGCTTCAAGCATCCAAATCTAAGTGAAATTGCTTTCCCGTGGCAGGGGCACGGCCATGGCACACGTCTGTGTAACTCGTGGTTGGGCCGTGTCTCGATTCTTTTGTTTTGGGCACGATCGTGTAAGTTAGGATTCAGGCTGTGCTTCAGGTCATCGATTTGGGCACGGCCATGTAGATCACTAGGCACGTTCGTGTGATAAATGGATGCTGCACAATCATGTTCACGGAGTTGAGGCCGTGCTCTAGGTAGTTGGCGAGGCACGATCGTGTGGGATTTGGGCCAGGCCGTGTTGATTTACCGCTAAGGCCCAATTACTCCGTTTTAAGCCTATTTTGTGTTCGTTTTATCCTCGGGTGCTTTCCTGAGTATAAATATGAACAGAAAGGATTAAAAGCACCTTTTTACAGAAATCACGGGCCAAACCATCCAAAAGCCTATTAAATATGGGGTTAAACTATGTTACTTTTATGGTTTATCAAATACCCCTACACTTAAGCTTTTGCTTGTCCTCAAGCAAAATTCTCAACTTATAATTAAAATGAACTTTCCATAATTCATAATTCCTATCGACAATGTCTCATCATAATTCATAGATAATTTATACATGGATAATTCAACTCAAATCTCCACCACTGTATATGAGATGATACACAAATCAAAAGGTCTTTAATCAGGGTTGTAACGGGGCTAAGGTTAAGGGTGTGGATACAGGCTGAATTAGAAGGTTAGAATCGAGATTGAATTAACTAATTACCTAATCTAAGAATAATAAACTAAATATGAATATTTACATCAAATGAAAACTAACAATATCTACTATTGATAATTATTCTATAATAAGGAGTATTTTAATAATACTTTTAATACAAGCTTTTTCTTCAACAATTGGAGTTTAAATGCTCTAAGCTCTTTTATATACTAATAATATTGAATATACTTGGATTTTTTTAGAACAAAATAAAACAAACCTAATAGAAGAAACTTTGGTGATTGAAATAACCTAATTCAGTAATGGATCAAATCAATTCTCGATGGAGGGGTAGTCAAAGGAATGTTGATAACAAATACAAAGGGATTTTGGATTAACATTAGTGGGTGAGTCAATAAAAAGGTTGTTAGGATTCAATGGGGTTCACTAGGGGTTATTTATGTAGGTAGGCTTTTTGGTAGAGTGAACGGGTTAAAACCTAGGTGCCTTTATCATCTCAGTATATCAAATCATTAATGTGGTCTCGACATGCATAAACAAGGCAAGTTCTAGAATAACAATTCAAAGTCGACACACTCATAATAAAAAAAAAGTGAGCACGAAAAAGAATATATCTCTATAAGGCTCAAAATCTCACAAAAATTATGGGTGTTTTGACATCAATCCGTATAAATTTTGAACTTCAAGGTGATATTCAAATTCAGTTCAACAAGCTATCAATTTTAATTTTTAGAAAATAGACTTATCATGCTCGATTCTTTAGTATTTCTTCAAATTTAATCATCAATGCACAATTATCTATGACTTATTCTAAAACATATCAATAAAAATCATAAATCATTAGAAATTTCACCCTAATTAATAATATGAGAAAAATACTTAAGATCAAGACTGATTTTAAGGTTTTGAGAATTATGGGAAAAGTTAGGCACTATTACCCCCAAACTTAAGGTGTACATTGCCCCCAATGTACAAAGATAGATAATGATAATTAGATGTCAAATCAAAAAAATAAGTGGGGAAAGTAATACTCCCTGAAATCTAGATGATCCATTGCATCTTTGGTGGCGGTGATGGTGACTCATTGGATGTTTCTTAATTGTGTGTTTATGGAAGTGAAGTGTGTAAGTATTCTGTACAATCACTAGGTTAATACTTTTATAAAAGAGATCCTGGTATGGAATCATGAATAGCCAATATTAACGGTTTTCAAAAAGTTCGAATAACATAAGATAAAGTAAGACTGAAAATATCAGAGAATAGGATAAAAATAATTGTCTTAAGAGGATTCAGAGGTCCTCATCATTGGTCGGTGCCGATGGTGGTGCTTGGGATGAGATATGAAGATGTTGGTATATTTGCTGAAGAGTCTCATCCATTCTATCTAGGCACCGAGCATTCTCGGTGAAATATAACTTGAACTGATCGAGTCTTGCAGCGATGTCTGCTAATGATGGTGATACTCTGCAATTGAATCAGATTTTTAAGTCTAAAATTAAACAAAAACTTAAATAAGGAGGAAGTATGCAAAAAATGTGAAGAAGAACCAGGCACGGTGGTGCTTGACGAGCACGGGTGGAGCGCACGGCGGTGGTGCTAGTTTCTTTAGCATGGGCACAGCCTGGTAAGGGCATGTGCTGCGGGCGTGTGGTTAGTTTTGGTTAGTATTTTGACAACAATGGTCGGAAGGAGGTGGGTTGGAGGGAGGGGGATGATTTGGTGGCCTGATTGAAGAAGGGGTGGGTTGGAATCTGATTTTAGGGTTTGGGTTTTGGGGAAGAGGACGGTTATTTTTATATACAGGGTCTGAGGCACGGTCTTTCTACACGCCCGTGTCATTTTAAACTTGCCCGTGCCTTTCGCGATTTTGGGCTTTAGGCGCGTTTAGATGGGTTTGCCACGGTCGTGTTGACGTTGCCACGCCTGTATGTTGATTCACACGGTTGGGTCGAACGGGCGTGTGTAGCCCGTGCTTTATAAGTCAGTATGTTTGCATGGTCATGGGCACGGCCGTGTTCTAACCGTGCTCAATAAGTCAGTAGCTTCACACGGTCGAAGGACACGGCCGTGCGAAGCCTGTGCTGAATAAATCAGTAGCTACACACGGTCGTGCGAAGCTCGTGTTGTTAAATTTTTTTCTTTCTTTGTTCTGTTTATGCATGGATCCGGCCACGCCCGTGGCAGTGTCCCTGTTTTGTACACGGTCGTTGGCACGCCTGTGTTCATAAACGTGTTTACAATCCTGTATGTTTGTGTTTTTTTACACAGAAATAAAGTTAATGTTAGGGAATTAGCACTCGGGTTACCTCCCGAGAAGCGCTTATTTATAGTCTTAAGCTAGACTTTCCCTATTTTTGATTCTAAAGGAGGGTTCATGGAGAAGAAACTCCTCTCTCATATCTCCAGAATCTGCACCATTATAAATTTTAAGTCGGTGACCATTTACCTTGAATGTGCCTTTTGTGGGATGAGTTACCTCAATGATGCCGTATGGAAAGATTGTCTTGATCATGAATGGGCCTGACCATCTTGACTTCAGTTTTCCCGGGAATAATTTAACCCTTGAATTGTATAGTAGGACCAGGTCTCCTACTTCGAATTGTTTTGATCGCTTGAGATAAGCATCGTGGCATTACTTTGTTGCTTCCTTGTACAGTTTTGAATTTTCATAGGCTTCTATTCTCCATTCATCCAGCTCATTCATCTGCATCATTCTTCTCTGTTCTGCAATTGTGAGGTCAGTATTCAAAAATTTTGTTGCCCAAAAAGCTTTATGTTCTAGCTCAAATGGTAGATGACATCTTTTCCCGTATACAAGTTTGTATGGGGATGTTCCTAGAGGTGTTTTGAATGTTGTTCTGTAGGCCCATAAAGCATCATCTACCTTAACTGCCCAATCTTTTCTATTTGATTCAATCATTTTTTCTAGGATGCGCTTAAGCTCTCGGTTTGTGACCTCAACTTGCCCGCTAGTTTGAGGATGATATGGGGTGGCTGTTCTATGGCATACTCCATATTTCTTTAGAACTTTTTCAAATTGTGTATTACAGAAATGAGTACCCCTATCACTAATGATGGCTCTAGGTGTCCCGAATTGGGAGAATAGTTTCTTGAGAAATTTAACTACTACCCTAGCATCATTGGTAGGTAAGGCTTCTGCTTCTACCCATTTTGACATGTAATCAACAGCTACTAGGATGTATTTATTTCTAAATGAGCTAGGGATGTAATATCCTAATTTTTGTGGGTCTGTGCATTTGGTATGTTGCATGGCTAAGGCATTACGGTGTGAATTGGGCTCGGGTTAGACTTTAAAACTTGGGTTAAGTGGCCGATAAATAGTGTTAGTAGAAATTAAAAGTTAAACAATTATATTTGATAGCAAGTTGGGCTTGAGGCCCAAAGTTTAGAGGAGTTTTTAATGGGTATTAAGTGGCGTCACTTAGGGGAGGAGTTTGGGCCAATGTGGCCGCTTGGGGCCCAAGTTAATGAGCCAAAATTCGGCACTCCTAAGGGAAGGGGGTGGACGGCACAATGGCTACAAATTAGGAGCTTCAATTCTTTTATTTTGAGTGATAGATGATGATAATTAAGAGGGAAGAAATGGATTTCAGGTGGCGTCTTTTAAAAGAGAGATAAAAGTTGGTTTATCAAGATGGATAAAAGTTATCAAGAGGCAGAGAGTTGGCCGAAACTCCAACCCTGAGGGATATGCATGTGTAGCCGAAACTAGTAGGCACTAGTCCATCTTTTCTCCCATTTGTTTTCTTTCTTTCCACAACTTTTTCTCTGAAAGCCAAAATTCCCTTTTTCTTTGGTGAGATTCTTTGTCGCAACTCTCTAATATTTTCTTCTTCTCATCCTTTTTCCTCCTCAAAAATCTTCTAAAAGCAGAATACCCTAGTCCCCATCACCTTCTTCCATAGCCAAATCTTCAAGGAGAGATCTCTTTTTCCCGAAAGTGCACCATAGCCGCATACACCTCTCGAGTTTGGTAAGTTTTTAGGATTTTCTTCTTTGTGGTTTCTCTCTTCTTTAATTAGTTTCTAACCTGAATCACGTTTCCAAGGTTCGATCAATTTCACTCCTTACTCTTAGAAGCTGAATCAAACTCACTAAAAGTCTCCTGTGCCAATCTGTGGAAAAGCCGAAGGTAGGATGATGTAGGTTCGGCCTAATGGCCACTTCTCTTGAATCTTTTCTTTTGGCCGAATAGCCTTACTTGTACAATCATGGTTGGCCGAATGGTCTTACTTGATCAATCATGGTTGGCCGGATGGATTATGATACTTACTGATTTCGTTTAAGGGTTTGGTCTAAGAAATAGGGTGTTGGCCGAATGTAGGTTGGTAGTGACGATTCATCAAAGACTTTCGGGATTTGGTTGGTAACCAAATCGGCAACAAGGTTAGGGTTTTGGTCTCGTTAACCCTTCGGGATTTGTATTTAGCCGAATGGCCTATTGACTAATGTGCTTAGTGTTGGCCGAATGTAGGAGAAGAGATCTAGTGCTTTAGATCAGGATTTTCAGGATTTCGATTAGATCTACGAGTAATCAGGTGTGTAACCCACCCTAAATTCCCAACTAACAATAATATTGATTTGTATATGTTAATAAGGCTATGCATGAATATGGCTAAGGGTACCAGTCCATGGTACAATTCATTCAGGTACGTTACCCCTAACTCTCAGTTAAGTAAAGTTTATAAAACATGAATATGGATATATGTGAAATATTGTTAAGGCTATGGGGTAAGGTATAATGCATGTTATTCATATCTTATGTATGTTGCATGGGCATATGGGTGATTTTGTGAAAGGGGAAGTGATCTGGTGGTTCATACCACATTATCTGGTGACTCTGCCACATTATCTGAATCTGGTGACTCTGTCACATTATCCGGTGGCTATGCCACAATTATAAGGGCGATGTACAGTTGACTGCAGCGACTGCCTTCGATGGTGTGTAGCGGATGGAGGGTCGATTTAGTAATCCCCACAGTGTGATCGGTAGGTACGGGTGATGTGTAGAGGTTGGATCTAGGTGGTTTGGGTTGCATCATGGTTCACAATTATTTTATGTGATTTATTATGCCTTTTATGATTTGGGAATCTGTGATGGTAGTTACACACTGAGTCTGTTGACTCACCCTTCGTGGGCTAACTTTTACGAGATGGAACTCGATAGATGGACTGGTCGGCGAGGAACTTAGCGGTGGCTATGCACATTTCGATTTTTCGATTTTTCTTTTTAAGTCTATTTTGAATTATTTTGGGTTATAATTTGATGTAATAAGGCCATTTTTTTTTTTTTTTGCTATTTCATTTTCCCTGCGTTTTAAATTTCTATTATGTTGCGAACAACATCAATTGTTTTGAAACTCAAACACCTATGGTATTTTTTATCAAGTTAACAGTAATATTAAACTCTAAAATTCGGTATTTATTTAACTTGTAACTTTTGAAATATGAACTTATCGATTTAGTACAAATTAAGTTACAACTAAATTTTTAACTCGAGAACAACCCAAATCTATTTTCTTTGAAACCACCACGATTTTCAAAAATGTCATACGAGACTTAACTACGTTTTACTCAAGGAGCATGCCAGATCCGGTCAGGGCTTGTGGGCCGGGTTTGGGGTGTTTCAAAGGAAAGGTCCCGTAAAGTCAATACCCCATATATCAAATATTTCACATGACAAAATATATGTTTGAGGCATTTCATCACGTTTAGAAATATTACCTGTTCTTTGGCATTTATCACACGCGGTAACATACCTGTTGGCATCTTTAAATAGACTGGGCCAGTAATAACCTAATACAAGTATTTTGTGTGCTGTCTTAATACCACTGTAATGTCCTCCTAATGGTCCTGAATGACAATGTTCCAGGATTTTGCTTGCTTCTCTCTTTGTAATGCATCTTCAAATTACCTGATCTGCACATATGCGGAAAAGAAAGGGATCTTCCCAAAAATAATTTTCACATCAGTGAAGAATCGCTTCTTTTGGTGATGTGTTAATTTTCTTGGCAAGACGTTAGCTGCTAAATAATTCGCAATATTTGCAAACCATGGTACTTCAGAATGCGTTAAAGAAAAGAGTTATTCTTCGGGAAACGAATCATTTATTTCTTGTTCATCAAGCTTTTTGGTGTGAGGATTTTCGAGTCTTGAAAGGTGATCTACCGCGAGATTCTCAACTCTCTTCTTATCCCGTATTTCCAGGTCAAATTCCTGTAAGAGTAAAATCCATCGTATGAGTCTAAGTTTTGCATCAGGTTTGGTTCAAAGATAACGAAGAGCTGAATGGTCAGTGTAAACGGCAACTTTCGATAATATTAGATATTGTCTAAATTTTTCAAAAGCATAAACTACATGATGCAATCCTGGTCTCGAGAGGAAATCGAGTCGTATGCTAAAGTTCGATCGTAAACCGAAGAATCGAAGAAAGAAAAAAAATGTCAATGAGGGTTTTGTTGAGTTGGACGGATTTGGAAAATAAGATGGTTAAGGCTCGGATTTGGGTTGATGTGGTTTTGGGTTAGGTAGGGGACTTTAGGAAACAAGTAAGAACCAATACCGGGATAGGTATCGACCCGGTTACTTATATGTTTCTAAAGAGTTTCAATTTTAATTTGTTAACGGACCTAAACCCACTATCGATGTTCGATAGGAACCTTGGTATCAGGATAAAAACGAAGGAAGGTTGACGCCACTAGTCTCCTAGATAAGCCAACAAATCCTAAGAATGAAATAGGAGAAAATGCTCTCGCAAATTCAACATAGTAACGATATATATTTTTGGCAAAAGTCCTTTACAAAGAAATTGTCCAAGTATTTATAGGCTAACATATGCCAACCGAATGGACACTTAGTAATCCTTAATAACTAAGTTAATTAAGCTTGATTAATCTTGAATAATCTAGAAGAAATCCTCTTGTATTCCATGTCCATATTCGGCTGAATGGAAGGTTGATGGCAGCTTCTAGATGGTCTAGGTGCAAATAGAATCTTCAAGGAAGAATGGTCCTTTAATATTCGCCAAAGGGGGCTTGTATGCCATGAATAACTTCATTAAATTTTAGCTTTAATTAGCTAACTTTCCAGCTGATGAATGCACCGATCCGAACAACCACAAATGTGAAAATGAGGAGCTAAACAAATTTCCCCTAGTGACGTCCTTGGTCTTGTGTGAAAAGCATTTTGTGGGAGCTTGGGTGAGCTAAATGGTCACTTTGGGGAGTTAAATTAGCAGCTAAGAAGGCCATTAAGCTAACCAAATTAACTCCTTAAATGAATGAATGTGCAGCTGCCATGAATCTCCTTGTGTCGTCCCCCCTACATGCACCTACAAAACAAATTAAATTCAATTCAGCCACTTAACTTAGCCAATTAATTCCAGCAATTAAAATGACACATTAAGACATTAAATTGAGCTAAAACAAATTAAAAACTAAGTTATTAATAAACTTTTAAAATTCGGCTGTAGCTTAGGACACATTACTAGCTAGTTTCGGCTAGACAAATTAAATGGCAGCAACTCAATTAATTTGTCCCAAGCAAGACATGTCATAATAGCTATACTAATTATGTCCTAGTTAAAACATCTTAATTACTACTTATTTAATAGCAGCAAATTCATTAAACAAATTTATATTGTCTCAAATTTATTTAAAGTAAAATTTCAGCCAAGTATTTAGCTCAAGGCCGAATGGCCAATTGAGTTCATTGAGCTTAAACGAGCTTGACACAAGCTAGGGGTGAGCTCGTGAGCTGGGCAGCAGCTAGGTGAACTCTCGTTTGACACAAGAGAGCTAGGGCCGAGCTCATCGATGACTAGTTGAGCTTGTAGGACGTTGTGATACTGCTCCATTGAATGACCTCATATGTCCAAGTGAGTTAGCCTTGTTATCGATCCACACTTGCTGTACCATAGCTCCAATTGCATCTTTGAATAGCCTAGATCTAGATCTAGTGATGGGGCCACGAGATAACACCAATGGATCATGGCTCGAGCTCGAGTTGACATAGGGCGTGCTCGCATCATCCTCCCCCTCTTGAAGATGACTTGTCCTCAAGTCAAAACCTGCATCAAAAGGACTCAAATCAGCCACATTAAAAGTCGCGCTAATATTGTACTCACCGGGTAAATCAAGCCGATAGGAGTTTTCGTTAATTTTCTCAAGAACTTGGAACGGTCCATCTCCTCGCGGTAGCAATTTAGACCTACGTTGGGCTGGAAAGCGTTCCTTTCTTATATGCAACCAAATCCAATCTCTGGGTTCAAAAATGACTCGTTTACGACCTTTATTGGCCTTTTGAGCATACTCTTTAGTTTTAGACTCAAGGTTGTCTCGAACTTGCTTATGCAAATTCTTCACATATTCGACCTTCTTTTTAGCATCTGCATGCACAAGTTGATCATTAGGTAAGGGCATTAAGTCTAAAGGAGTTAGAGGATTAAACCTGTAGACGACTTCAAATGGTGAGAATTTAGTCGCCGAATGCACGGATCGATTATATGCGAACTCCACATGGGGTAAACATTCTTCCCATGTTTTCAAGTTTTTCGGATGATGCCCCTCAACAAAGTTGATAACACCCGATTGACTACTTCAGTTTGCCCATCGGTTTGGGGATGACTAGTTGTCGAGAAAAGTAGCTTCGTTCCAAGCTTTCCCCAAAGTGATTGCCAAAAGTGACTTAGGAATTTAGTGTCGCGATCTGAAATAATGGTTCTTGGTAACCCATGTAGGCGTACCACCTCCCTAAAGAAAAGATTAGAAATGTGAACAGCATCGTCAGTTTTTGTGCATGATATAAAATGTGACATTTTTGAAAATCTATCCACTACAACAAAAATCGAATCTTTTCTCGTTTTGGCTCAGGGTAAACCAAGTACAAAATCCATGGAAATATCTTGCCATGGTGCGTCAGAAATCGGAAGTGGCAAATATAAGCCATGAGGTTGGACCCTCGATTTAGCCTTTTTGCATGATATGCAGCGCGCACACACTCACTCGACATCCCTCCTCATTTTCGGCCAATAGAAATGTTCTCGGAGCGTAGCCATGGCCTTTCCCACTCCAAAATGTCCATAAGTCCTCCGCTATGTGCCTGTTAACTAACACTTCTTGAATAGAGCTTTTGGGCACACAAAGTTTACCTTCTTTGAAGAGAAAGCCATCAGACCTGTAGTACTTATCAACAACCATTTTCTCACACGCATGAAAAATTTCACCAAAATCTTCATCAGTGGAATACAATTCTTTTAAGAAAACAAACCCAAGCAGTTTAGATTCTAAATGGGTTATAAGTGCATACCTTCTTGAGAGTGTATCGGCCACGATGTTATCCTTACCTTTCTTGTACTTGATGATGTATGGGAATGACTCGAGGTATTCCACCCATTTTGTGTGTCGTTTGTTCAATTTATGCTGTCCCTTGATATGTTTTAGTGCTTCATGGTCTGAATGGATTACAAATTCTTTCGGCCAAAGATAATGCTGCCAAGTCTCAAGGATGAATCAAAGCATACATTTCCTTATCATATACAGGATAGTTTAGAGATGCCCCATTCAACTTCTCGCTAAAGTATACGACAGGTCTTCCATCTTGCGTCAATACGACTCCAATGCCTACACCTGATGCATCACATTCAATTTCAAAGGTTTTAGAAAAATTAGGCAATGCTAATAAAGGAGCCTTAGTAAGTCGATCTTTAATGAGATTAAAAG
The DNA here is from genome assembly GCA_025506655.1 of Gossypium rotundifolium. Classification (NCBI taxonomy): domain Eukaryota; kingdom Viridiplantae; phylum Streptophyta; class Magnoliopsida; order Malvales; family Malvaceae; genus Gossypium; species Gossypium rotundifolium. The sequence goes on from CP106725.1 coordinate 107,851,586, forward strand.
AATTCTCTTGTTCTTCGCCCCATTGAAAGGCTGAGTTCCTTTTGATGACACTAGTGAGAGGTGTTGCTAAGGTGCTGAAATTTGGCACAAATCTACGATAGAAACTCGCAAGCCCATGGAAACTCTTCACTTGGCTTATACTTGTAGGTCTCGGCCATTCTTGAATAGCCTTGATCTTCTCTTGATTAACTTCGAGTCCTTGGGCACTAACTACAAAACCAAGAAAAATAACTTTGTCAGAACAGAAAGTACATTTCTTAAGGTTAGCGTAGAGAGTTTCCTTACGTAAGACTTCCAGAACAGATCTAAGATGGGCTGCATGATCTTCCATTGTTTTACTATACACCAATATATCATCAAAATATACAACGCAAAACTTACCTATAAAAGCTCTTAAAACATAGTTCATTAATCTCATGAAAGTGCTAGGGGCGTTGGTTAAGCCAAACGGCATGACCAGCCACTCATACAAACCATGCTTAGTTTTGAAGGTAGTCTTCCATTCATCACCTTCCTTCATTCGAATATGGTGATAACCACTCTTTAAGTCGATTTTCGAAAATAGTTTGGCACCACTCAACTCGTCTAACATATCATCAAGTCGTGAAATTGGATGCCGATACTTAATGGTAATTTTGTTCACAGCTCGGCAATCGACGCACATACGCCAAGTGCCATCCTTCTTTGGAACCAACAAGACCGACACGGCACAGGGACTAAGGCTTTCTCATATGCAGCCCTTTTCTATGAGTTCTTCAACTTGCTATTGAAGTTCTTTTATTTCTTCGGGGTTGGTTCGATAAGTAGGTTGATTCGGAATAACAGCTTCAGGTACAAAATCGATTTGATGTTCTATCCCTCGAAGTGGTGGTAATTCACTCGGGATGTCTTCCGGAAATAGATCATCAAAATCCTGCAAAAGAGACAAAATTGAAGAAGGGAGATTTTGGGGAAGATCGTTAGTGTTAAAGAGATTTTCTTTGTACATGAGTACAAAAATCGGTTGCCACAACAGTAAAGCCTTTCGTATTACACTTCCTTTCGCAAAGACACTCACTCTCTCATTTTCTTTTTCTTTTTCTTTTTCTTGTTTTCCACTCATCTCTCCTTTTTCATCTTTCTTTTTCATTCACTCTTCTTTTTTTTTCAATTTTCTTTTCTTTTGTTTTTTTATTTCTCTCTTTTTTCTCATTTTTTCAAAAGAATCTTTTAACTTTAATTGATCTTCATGAACTTGTTTTGGAGTCAGAGGTGCTAGAGTGACAGTCTTTCCCATGTGTTTGAACGTATATCTATTGGTGTAACCATCGTCAACCACCTTGCGATCAAACTGCCAGGGATGTCCAAGTAACAGATGACCCGCGTGCATGGGTACAACATCACAAAGGATCTCATCCGCATATTTTCTGATGTTGAAAGAAATTAGGACTTGTTTAGTTACCTTTAGTTCACCACCATCATTAAGCCATTGCAGCTTATATGGGCTCGGGTGCTTTGTGGTTGGTAAGCCCAACTTCTCCACCATGAACGTACTAGCAATGTTCGTGCAACTTCCACCGTCGATGATAACACTACAAATTTTGCCTTGTATTTGACATCGAGTATGGAAAATGTTATCTCTTTGTTGCTCGTCATTGACTCCTTTAAGGTTGAGACTTCTCTTCACAAAGAGGAGTTCACCATCTATGGCATGTTCAATTTCTTCTTCCTCATCGGTGGTAGTTTCAATCTCATGTTCTTTATCGTCTTCTTCAAACTCTATTTCTCCATTGGCACGCATCACCATCGTACTTCAGTTTGGACACTGACTTGCAATATGTCCCCTCCCGAGACACTTAAAACATTTGATGTCTCGTGATCGGTTGGATGGGCTTTCTATTGCCTTGCCTTTGTTAGATTCAGTGAAAGACTTACTTGGTTTGGCAAATGGCGTGGTCTCCTTGGCTCGAGTCAATGGATTGGCCTTACTAGTCCCTTGGCCCCATTTGGTAGGGTTGGAGTTGGGATAGTTTCGTACAGGACCCTTGCACTTTAACTGCCTCTCCACCTTAATTGCCATGTGCACCATGTCCGTAAGTTTAACATAATGCTGGAGTTCCACCATATTAGCTATGTCTCGGTTGAGACTAGCCAAAAATTAGGCCATGGTTGCCTCGCGTTCCTCTTGCACATCTGCTCTAATCATGGCAACTTCCATCTCCTTGAAGTAATCTTCAACACTCCTCGATCCTTGAGTAAGATTTTGGAGTTTTTGGTATAGTTCCTGATGGTAAAAATGTGGGACAAATCGTCGGTGCATGATAGATTTCATTTCGGCCCACGTGCTGATGGGTTGTTCTCTATTTCTCCTTTGGCTGGTGGTTATTTGGTCCCACCATATCATGGCATAATCAGTGAATTCGATAGCGGCCAATTTAACCTTTTTAGATTCCGAATAGTTATGACAATCAAAGACCAATTCAATCTTCTTTTCCCATTCAAGGTACACTTCCAGATCGGATCTCCCTTGAAATGGTGGAATAGACAACTTTATATTCTTCAAGTCATCATCCACTCGGGCTCGATCTCTATTACCACGGTTTCGGGGTCCTCGCCTTCCAATACTTGCAATAGATTCGATCTCACTATCGAAAGCATCATTGAAATAATCTTCACCCTCTTGTGGCTGCTCACGTCTTCTATTTGGTCACCCACGTACTTCTCGTTGTCTTCGGGCTTCCACTTGGTATAGTCGGTCTTCCAGAGGATTGAGCCTTCGATCGAGTAACCGTTCCATCTCCTGCAACAAGGCTTGCATCGGCAGATTAGGAACATGACGAACGGGTTGCCTTCCTTGTGGCTCGTTTACATTTTGCTCGGGTTCTTGAGACATCGTGTGGACTATAGTACCTCACAACAAATCCCCATGGTTCACTCGAAAAGAAAGAAGTTATTGACACTCCGCTCGTGTTTAACACTCTCGGTTAGGCTTTTACCTCCCTTCGAATAGTCTCACACACTCGTGCCTTTTACCTCTCGCACTTCTCACAGTTTCGTTAGTCAGATTTGCCAAGGCCTATTAGGGCTTAGGGGTTGGTTTCAAAATGGTTTCAAAGGCGTAATATAGGGGTGTAGGTAGGCTAGAGAAAAGAAGAAGGGGGTCAGTGGTTCAAGTGGGTCGGAGAGGTATTTAGAAAATGTAGATGAAGAGAATGATAGCAATCCAATCGAAACACTAGAAAATTTTTTTTTTCAAATTTTGAAATTCTTTTTTTTATTTTGAATATTTTTTTAACTTACTTCGAGCCTTCGCTTAAACGAAATTCGATGGTTGTTCTCGGCTTCGTAGATCTCGATTTAACTAGCTCTAATACCAGATGATGCAATCCCGATCTCGAGAGGAAATCGGGTCGTATGCTGAAGTTCGATCGTAAACCAGAGAATCGAAGAAAGAAAAAAAATGTCGATAAGGGTTTAGTTGAGTTGGACGAATTTGGGAAACAAGATGGTTAAGGCTCGGATTTGGGTTGATGTGGTTTCGGGTTAGGTAGGGGACTTTAGGAAACAAGTAAGAACCAATACCGGGATAGGTATCGACCCAGTTACTTATATGTTTCTAAAGAGTTTCGATTTTAATTTGTTAACGGACCTCGACCCACTATCGATGTTCAATAGGAACCTTGGTATCGGGATAAAAATGAAGGAAGGTTGACGCCACTAATCTCCTAGATAAGCCAACAAATCCTAAGAACGAAATAGGAGAAAATGCTCTCGCAAATTCAACATAGTAACGATATATATTTTTGGAAAAAGTCCTTTACAAAGAAATTGTCCAAGTATTTATAGGCTAACATATGCCAATCGAATGGACACTTAGTAATCCTTAATAACTAAGTTAATTTAAGCTTGATTAATCTTGAATAATCTAGAAGAAATCCTCCTGTATTCCATGTCCATATTCGGCTGAATGGAAGGTTGATGGACAGCTTCTAGATGGTCTAGGTGCAGCCGAATCTTCAAGGGAAGAATAGTCCTTTAATATTCGGCCAAAGGGGGCTTGTATGCCATGAATAACTTCATTAAATTTTAGCTTTAATTAGCCAACTTTCCAGCTGATGAATGCACCTGATCCCAACAACCACAAATGTGAAAATGAGGAGCTAAACAGCCCCTAGGTGACGTCCTTGGCTGCTGGTGTGAAAAGCATTTTTGTGGAGCTTGGGTGAGCTAAATGGTCACTTTGGGGAGTTAAATCAGCAGCTAAGAAGGCCATTAAGCTAACCAAATTAACTCCTTAAATGAATGAATGTGCAGCTGCCATGAATCTCCTTGTGCCGTCCCCCCTACATGCACCTACAAAACAAATTAAATTAAATTCAGCCACTTAACTTAGCCAATTAATTCCAGTAATTAAAATGACACATTAAGACATTAAATTGAGCTGAAAAAAATTAAAAACTAAGCTATTAATAAACTTTTAAAATTCAGCTATAGCTTAGGACACATTACTAGCTAGTTTCGACTAGTCAAATTAAATGGCAGCAACTCAATTAATTTGTCCTAAGCAAGACATGTCATAATAGCTATACTAATTATGTCCTAGTTAAAACATCTTAATTACTACTTATTTAATAGTAGTAAATTCATTAAACAAATTTATATTGTCTCAAATTTATTTAAAGTAAAATTTCAGCCAAGTATTTAGCTCAAGGCCGAATGGCCAATTGAGTTCATTGAGCTTAAATGAGCTTGACACAAGCTAGGGGTGAGCTGGTGAGCTGGGCAGCAGCTAGGTGAACTCTCGTTTGACACAAGAGAGCTAGGGCCAAGCTCATCGATGACTAGTTGAGCTTGTAGGACGTTGCAATACTGCCCTATTGAATGACCTTCCATACGTCCAAGTGAGTTAGCCTTGTTATCGATCCACACTTGCTGTACCATAGCTTCAATTGCATCTTTGAATAGCCTAGATCTAGCTCTAGTGATGGGGCCATGAGGTAGCACCAATGGATCATGGCTCGAGCTCGAGTTGACATGGGGCGTGCTCGCATCACTACAGCTAGCAGTTCTTTCTCAGTCATGGTGTAATTTTCTTGCACTGGTGTTAATGTTCGGCTAGCGTAGTAGATTGGCTAAAAATGCTTGTCTCTTCGTTGTCCCAAAACTGTGCCTACTGCAAAGTCACTTGCATCACACATTAGTTCAAAGGGTAAATTCCAATCAGGTGCGATTATAATTGGTGCATTTATTAATTTATCTTTAAGGATATTGAATGCATCTAAACGTTCCTGATTGAAATTAAAAGGAACATCTTTTTCTAATAATTTTGTCCAAGGCTTAGCTATTTTAGAAAAGTCTTTAATGAATCTTCTATAAAAACTTGCATGTCCTAAAAAGCTTCTAATAGCCTTCATTGAATTAGGAGGAGGTAATTTCTCTATGGTTTCAACTTTTGCTTTATCTACCCCAATCCCTTTTCTAAAAACCTTATGTCCTAAAACAACCCCTTCTCTAACCATAAAATGGCATTTTTCCCAATTTAAAACAAGATTTTTTTTCTTCACATCTAATTAGAACTCGTTTTAGATTTTTAAGACAAAGCTGGAAAGAATTACCGAATACTGATAAATTATCCATGAATACCTCCATGATGTCCTCTACAAGTTCATCAAAGATTGCCAACATACAACGCTAAATAGTGGCAGGAGCATTACATAATCCAAAAGGCATTCTATGATAAGAAAACATACCATATGGGCATGTAAATGTCGTCTTCTCTTGGTCTTCAGGAGCTATGGAGATTTGGAAGTAGTCGGAGAGTCCTTCTAGGAAGCAGTAGTACATATGCCCAGATAGTCTCTCTAACATTTGATCAATGAAAGGTAGAGGAAAGTGATCTTTTCTGGTGGCATCATTCAACTTCCTATAGTCGATACAGACTCTCCAACCTGTAACTGTTCTTATGGGAATTAACTTATTCTTTTCGTTGGGCACTACCGTCATTCCTCCTTTCTTTGGAACTACCTGCACAGGACTTATCCAAGTGCTGTCAGAAATAGGATAAATTATTCCTGCATCTAGAAGTTTAATTATCTCGACTTTGACCCCTTCTTTCATGTTGGGGTTTAATCATCTCTGAGGTTGCACACATGGTCTATATTCTTCTTCCATTAAAATTTTGTGGGTGCAAAACACGGGGCTTATTCCCTTGATGTCGAAAATTTTCCAAGCTATGGCTTTCTTGTGTTCTCTTAGTACCTTTATCAGCTCCTCCTTTTCCTTGGGTTCTAGTTCTGAAGAGATGATTACTGGTAACGTAGAATTGTCCCCGAGGAATGCATATTCTAAATGTTTTGGTAACTGTTTTAATTCCAATTTGGGCGGCTCTTCGATGGAGGGTTTATGTTTTAATACGTCATCTTCTTCAATGTTTTCTTCTTTCATTTGTCCGAATGATGGTGTGTTCAAACTAATCTCATTACCTTCATCCTCTTCCCCCTCTCCTTGAGGTGGACACAGTTCCATCATGTCATCCTGCAGGATTTCCTATAATGAATTTTTAATAATATGATCAGTAGTATCAACAAAATAACAGGAATCATCTTGCTCTGTAGAATATCGCATGGCATCATAAATTTGGAAAATAATTTCTTCATCACCTATCCTTAGTGCTAGTTTATTGTCACCTACATCAATAATAACTCTAGCAGTGGCTAAAAAAGGACGCCCTAAGATTAAAGGAACATTGATGTCCTCATCCATGTCTAACACAATGAAATCAACGGGGAAAATAAATTTATCAATTTTTACCAAGACATCTTCAATAACTCCTCTAGGATATTTAATAGATCTATCAGCTAATTGAATGCTCATCCTAGTGGGTTTTGGTTCCCCAAGATCTAGTCGTTTAAACAATCAATAAGGCATTAAGTTGATACTAGCGCCTAGGTCTGCTAATGCTTTCGTGATGTTTAAACTACCAATTAAGCAAGGAAGAGTGAAACTCCCTAGATCTTTTAACTTTCGTGGTAGTCTATTTTGGAGAAGGGCTGAACACTCTTCATTAAGCTCCACCTTTGATACTTTCTCAAGCTTCCTTTTGTTTGTGAGAAGTTCCTTTAAAAATTTTGCATACTTGGGCATCTGGGAAATAGCTTCAACAAAAGGTAAGTTAATATGTATTTGTTTAAAGAGTTCAAGGAACTTACCGTATTGAGCATCCAGTTTTTCTTTCTTCAATTTTTCTGGATATGGAATTTGTGTTCTATTTTCTTTAGGCAATGTATTGTCGTTCTCAACTTCTACACTTTTTTCCTTGATAACATCATGTGGTGTCTTTCTTTGTGGTTCAACTAGCTCTTTGCCACTCCTTAGTGTGGCTGCCCTTACTTGCTCTGTGTCTTTGGAAAAAAATTTCGTCCTTATTTCACATACTATTTCAGTAAGTATTCCTACTGACGTAATGAGCTCTCCCACCTGAGTCTTGATTCCCTTGAGTAAGATTTGCTGTTCATCAAGTGTTGCTTCCGTCATTTGGAGATAAGAATCTGTAGCTGCCATGAATTTTGTCAACATCTCTTCAAGGTTTGATTTCTTTTCCTGTGGATAGGGCTGATTTTGGTAATTTGGAGTAGGTTGCTGCCTGTGATTTCCTTGATTTCCTTGTCCTCCCCACGAAAAATTTGGGTGGTTCCTCCAACCTGCATTATAAGTGTTACTATAAGGGTTATTATTAGATCGAAAATTGTTACCTATATAGTTTGTCTGCTCGTTTTCTGCTCCTGGTTGGTAGGGTGGGTACTTAGAATTCACCACATTCCCGCTTGCATCGCATTGCATGACTGGATGTACCTGTGAAGAACATAAATTATCAAGTTTTTTATTCATTAACTACTCTTGTGTTGACAGCATTGTCACTGCGTCTATGTTAAAGACTCCGGTTGATTTTGTCGGTTTAGCTCTTGTAATTTGTCATTGATAGGTGTTCAACGACATCTCCTCAATAAAATCGTAAGCCGCTTCAGGAGTTTTATTATTCAAAGTTCCACCGGCTGATGAATCAATCATTTGCCTAGTTGGAGAATTCACACCATTGTAAAAATTTTGGACTTGAAGCCACAAAGGTAATCCGTGGTGTGGGCATCTTCTTAGGAGATCCTTGTATCTTTCCCATACATCATATAATGTTTCTGCGCCATTATGCACAAAAGAAGATATGTCATTCCTAAATTTAGCCGTTTTGGTTGGTGGAAAATATTTTAAAAGAAATTTTTCGGTCATTTGATCCCATGTGGTGATTGACCCTCGTGGTAACGAGTTCAACCACTGCTTTGCTTTGTTCCTTAATGAAAAAGGAAATAGCTGAAGATGTATGGCATTGTCAAAAACGCCATTTATTTTGAAGGTATCACAGAATTCTAAAAAATTAGATATATGTGTGTTTGGATCTTCATCCTGCAAACCATCAAATTAAAAAAACTATTGAATCATTTGTATTGTGTTAGGCTTTAATTCAAAATTATTAGCGGCTATAGTGGGCCTAACAATACTAGATTCTGCTCCTGTCAAATTAGGTTTAGCATAATCATACATAGTACGCGGAGCATTCTGTTCTTGCACATTTGGTGGATTGTTCTCGTCCATCCCTTCAGTAGGATTGGATCTTTCCTGTTCTTCTCTTTGATAAGATTTTGGCTTATTTTTCCCTTTTTAATTCATTAATTAACCAAATGACTAAAATGCCCTTAAGGCCCTTTCTTGAGATTTTTCCTTCCCATGTCCTTTTTTATCCATCTTAACATATAGTGGTATAATTGCTAAATAAGGACTTCTAATAATTTTTATAATGCTATTTCATACTTAAATCTTCTAGAATCTCATATTTTCTAATATTTGCAATTTAGTCCTAATGGACAATTTAATCACAAATTAATGAAATTTCATCATGAGATTTTCACACAATCATGCAAACACATCATAAGCCTCGTAAAAATCATAAAACACATATTTCTACTTCAGATTTGTGGTCTCACACCACTATTCTGACGAGGCCCTAAATCGGGTTGTTACATGTTTTCTTCATTTTTCCACTTCTAGTGGTGAAATAATTTATTAAGGCAATCCCCCATGATTATTATAGTCCAATTTACTACATCCACGTTAAAGATTATGTCTTTTGAATTTATTACATATTGTTACATTTTCTTCAAGGAACAGTTAGCTTTCGTGGTTAAAAACTTTTTGTTCAATCATAAGTAAATTTTTTCATGATTTTGCTACCATATGAGCACATTTGAATCATGAAAAGTTGAATAAGTTTCTCTCTTGTAAGGTTCTCATCAGTAATATTTTTCCACGTAATTTTACTTGAGAACTTATTTTGAATACTGTAGACTTATATACTCATATTTTTAAAAAAAAAAATTCAACTTCAGCTGCATCCAACCATAACAAAGCTTTAGATAGATTTACCATATTTTATTGTTCATAATCAGATCTTTCACAATCAAATATTTCACTTTCAACCCCTTAACAGGGATGATGACAAAAGAAAACCACAAAGATAGTCACGATCAACTCAATTTATAACAAGAGTAACAAATATAAATTAATAACCCAATCCTCTTTTAATTCATATGAAATATAATTTTTTCTTCATTCACAATCCCAATATGATATTCATTATAATGAATATCTTTTAAAACTAATACATTAACCATCACAAATTTTGTCTTTGTTTAGATATTGATGTATTAGCTCTTTTGAAGCTTTCAACTAATTTTGTACTATTAAATATTGAAATAATATTTGTTAGTTTTAGTACCAATTAATATAAATATTTTCTATCTGTAATAATAGAATTCAATACTACATTCTTATATCCTTTCTCAAAGAATATTAACAAAAATAAAATATTTGGGCATACACCACATATGTGGCCAATAATCTTTCATATCACATTGATAACATAGGTTATCTTTACCCTTTGAAGAGTTATCTTGAGAACTCTCATTGTTCTCTTATTTATTACTATGTTCCCACTTTTAGTGGTCTATGATTATATCTTTTATTTTCTTTATGTTTGCATTCACTTCAGGGAATGCAACAAATCTGGTAGGACAGACTTCTAAATGCCTTTATTGATTCCTTATTTCAAAATCACCATTGTAAAACATGCGTGGATTTCAAATGAAAATCTATCTATTCATGTTGTCATGATTAGTCTCCAATTATAATAACCATGATATAATATATAAATCATAGTAAAATATACCTGAGAATCTTTAACATTATTGTTATCACTCTAGCTATCATCATGAACACTATTGCAAGTAGTAAAACAACTTTGTTTTTGTAATAACATATAAAATCTAATAGTAAAAAATCATTTAATAAACAAAAAAAAATTTCGTGTACGATGCTTGAAATCTAAGAATCGACTAAATCATAACTCTGATACTAATAAATGCAACACCCCTAACCTGAATCCGTCGCCGGAACAGAGTTACGGAGTAATACCAAAGTTTACAATTTAAACGGCCAGAAAAATTGAAACATTTCATAACATATAGCATTCATGTCAGAAACCAATCATAATCATGCATATTGTTCCTAATATGAGCCCTTGAGGCCCAAAATACACTTTAGAAACAAATCGGGACTAAATTGGAAACTCAGAAAATATTTCGGAAACATTTAAAACTTTCAAAGTCATAGGCGTCACACGGCCAAGAGACACGCCCGTGTGTTAGGCCTTGTGGGCATTCGAAATAGGGACACACGGTCGTGTCCTATGTAACACCCCTTACCCGTGTTCGACGCTGGAACAGGGTACGAGGCATTACTGAAACAAAACACATACAGTCGTACTAAACCGAGACATAAAATTTACATCTAAATTTAAAACTTTTCAATTTTCATCACACACTCATTCGACCTAGTCATGCATCTCATAAATTGCATCATCAATAAACATATAACTTGATCAATAATAGCCAACATCAATGGCCTTATACAAAATGAACTATCAAATAACATAGACCAACATTTTAGGCCAAATCAATTATGACACATAACAAAATAACCAAGTCCTCTATACATGCCATAATTCAAAATATTGATTTCAAAATACCAAAAGAGTGTTGATAGTGTGGATGGATCTTTGACGGTCTCCAAATCCCGATCTAGCTTGGTGACACTATAAAACAAGGGAAAAAGAGAGGGGAGTAAGCATATAGCTTAGTAAGTAAGTATGTAAATAATAAACAAATTACTTACATGCTTTCAAAATAATATAATCATAACTAAATAGATTCACCATTTATTCAAGATCAAACAAGCTATTTATTCGAGTCAGTCACTAAATTATTTTTATCTGGAGCTACGAAACTCTAAATTAAGATACACTAATTTTCTCTGAAACTAGACCCACATATCTCCTTACCATAAAATTTCCAGAATTTTTGATTTAGCCAATAAGTACAGTTTATTCTTTAAAGTTTTCCCTATTTCGCTACCCGACAGTTCTGACCCCTCTATACTAAAAATTAATTATCTCATCATACATAATTTGGATAATTGGAAACACGAAAATATACACACTTTTTCATGCCCTTTTTAACTCAAATTCATGCAGTTTCAGTAAAATTATTGTCGAAAAATATATAATTATTATAAATTAATTATTTTGTACTTAAATTATTAACATAATGAATTATAATTAATTTTATAATAAATTTTTATCAATTTTGATCATTTTCGACAGATCCGTACAAATGGCGAAAATTGGCTCGTCAGACACTGCTTGAAGAATAAAACCGAAAAGCAATTTGAAGTATCGAGGCAAATTATTTCCAGCCTAAGATGGTCCAAAAATGTGTGTTAATTCATAAAATAATTAATTTTAATTTATTCCCAATTTAATTTGGGATAAATAAATTATTATTAATTAATTATGGAAAAAGAGTCCAATTGAACCGCACTGGTTGAACCGAATTTAGTGAACTGAACCAACCACCAATTGGACTGCCCAGAACCGTCCATATGCTGACCCAAATCAGAATTTTAGCTGATTAATCAAGCTTGCAAAAATGCCCTTGAAGACTTGTCAAAGTTGCATTCAACCCCCTCCACAATTAGTGGCTTTGTAGATTTGCCCCAAGCCATATTTAGCAAAGTTGAAGCCATCAACTTTGCCACATAGGAGGCCGGAAAAGGGGCAGATCTTTGGCTGCTATTTTTAGCAAATTTCAGCTGCCACATTCAGCTATAAAAACCCCCCTTGGCTTATCATCCAAGGCATCCCTCACACTCTCATTCTCTCTTCTCCTCTCTCACTTTCTCTCAACTTTTCCTTTCCATTCCCCCTTTTGTTCAAGTGCCGATTGCTTCTCTTCGGAAAGAGGTCCTCATTAGCCATTGCTGACCAGCAATTTAAGTGTTCATAAGCCACCTTGATATCCGAGGACAATGGAGAACGAAGAACGGAGCAATTAGTCAAGCCACGGAGAAACACCGATTTGCTTCTTGTTCCCTATCTCTTTAAATTTCGTTTTTGTTTTGACAAACATGTTTATGAATATTTATGCTATTGAAATGGTTATTTTAATCAATTTAGCTTGAATTTAATCCATTTTGGGTTGATTATATTTTGTCTGCTTGAAATTATTAAAATTGTGTTTATGCTGTTATAGGCCTCGGTAAGATGCTTGATTAAGTAAAATCATGCCTAAGTTATTCTGGCATTATAGTTGTTTAGATAACTAAAGAATTAATTATTTAAACACATTGAAATTGTAATTAATGGACACAATACTTAATCAATGCATGTTTAACTCTTCTAAGGTAGCTGAAGATTAAATTAGCATTGTCTTTGGCGATACATATGCCTTGCATAACTTGCAAGATTACTATGATTAAACTGTTTCAAGGTAAGGATACTTTGTTACCTCACATAGTCTTTTATATGCTTATTAGGTTGAATTAATCATTTGAATCGACATAGGAATATGCGAGAGATTGTTTAAGTTAATAAGTATGTATGTGCAATAACATGTTTACCTTTATAAATATGTTTTATCGGTCGATGAATGGATTTTTGATTTGTAAATATGTTCATAAGTTAGCAAATTACTGAGTAGCCGTGATTTATTCGTAACAAGTATAAGCATAAGTTTAATAATTCTAAGTTAAGAAATGTAATTAATCCAACACAATTATATCATCTTGATTAAAATCAGCTTTTGAAATCGTGCATTAGAATTTTATTTTATTTTCTTTTACTCTGTTTTCTAGTTTTTAATCATTTCTCAAATCCAAATATTTTTCCTTCACAAAATTATTTAAAATCATTTTCATAAATAATTCTTTTACAGTCCCTGTGGGTACGATAACTCGACATTTACTTGTCACTTTATTACTTGTCACAATTGTGTACACTTGCACATTTCCATCGTTCCAATAATGTTCCCGTTTGTTTTTCTTGAAAGTATACTCATTAAGAAATTTAATCATATAAATTATAAACCATAATTATTTTTATAAAATTGTTAACTATTTTCCAAAATCGGAACAGAAATTCAAATATCACAATTGCCTAGGCGGTAATGACAGTATCTTGTACCTGAACCGGTGGCTCACTTTTCTAAGTAATGGGGAAGAGGACCAAAACATGCCACTGAAAGACTCTACTGAGACAAAGATGGGCTGCCAAGAATGTAGAAGAGGTAGGATGGGCAGTTGGTCAGATCTAGTATGGATCGTACATGGACGGTAGTTAGAGTCGGTGGCTCCCCTAGGTTCCCCCATCTCAGATCCCTGGGGAAGAGGATCAAGTTGGCCCTTGCGAACAGCTTGATGCACTATCTCCTTTCAACCCTTTGAGCGAAATACGGCAGAAGGAAGGAAAATCCATGGACCAACCCCATCGTCTCCACCCCATAGGAACTACGAGATCACCCCAAGGACGCCTTCGGTATCCAGGGGTCGCGGACCGACCATAGAACCCTGTTCAGTAAGTGGAATGCATTAGCTATCTGCTCTCAGGTTGGGCAATAAGGGTCGGAGAAGGGCAATCACTCATTCTTAAAACCAACATTCTTAAGACCAAAGTGTCGGAGGGGGAAAGCTCTCAGCCGTTCCTGGTTTTCCTGTAGCAGGATCCTCTGAAACCACAAGAATCCTTAGTTAGAATGGGATTCCAACTCAGCATAGAATATGAAATTCTTTTTTTACACCATTTCTTTTATGTGAAAATAGACCCATTTAGCTTTAATTTCATTTCTTATTCAACCTCTAATTCAATTTCCACCATTTTTGGTGATTTTTCGAAGTCACAAAACTATTACTGTCCAAAACTGTTTTGTTGCTAAATTTACTCTTTCATAATTTCACTTACTCTATTTCATCTTACCGAAGGTTCGATCAAATATCGAGCACATTGTTCATAAATTTTCACATTTATACCTGTACTTATTCATCGCATAATCATATTCAATTACACTTAGTCATTACATGATCACATGTATTTTCACTTAGTCAATTTCCCAGTGAACTCATCAGAATAATAACAGATACACGGTGGCCTGCACATAGTACCACCCTTGTAGTCGAAGCTATCTAGTACACATAGTAGCATCCACTTAGTACTACGCATGTGACCAAAACCATCACTTACACATAGTGGCCTGCACTTAGCACTACACATGTGATCGAAGATATCGGGTACGCATAGTAGCCTGCACTTAGTACTACACATGCGACCTATTCTTCTGGTACACGTAGTAGCCTGCACTTAGTACTACACACGTGACCTAAAACCATCTCGTAGCTCTCTTGTACACATAGTGGCCTGCACTTAGTACCACACAAGTGACCTAGCTACCTCATTCGTATCTTTTCTATTCTAAAGATTCAACCGAGAATTCTCACTTTTCAACATTTTACCAATTCATCCATAATCAATCACAATTCATAATTTACATCAAATAATTACTCCATATTCAACCATATCTCATATAATATAACAAAATATTAAGACATAAATAAAAAAAGATGTATTATTTACATTCAAACTTACCTCGGTGCAAAATATGACGAATTTGCAATTTAGTCCACAACCTTTTCTTTTCCCCTATCAAGGTCAACTCCTCGTCTTTCTTGATCTATAATAACACATTTAACTCATTTAATACTCACATTATTCAATTTATTCCAAAAATCACACTATGAAAAAATTACATTTTTGCCCTTAAGGTTCACATATTTATAATTTTGCCCCTAGGCTCGTAAAATAATTTTTATTGAATTTCCTTGCAGTTTAGGCCTAGCCGAATCATTTTCATAACTATAACAGTCCACAATTTTCACTTATTCACACACTTACACATATTTTACAACTTTTTTACAAACTAGTCCTTTTATGCAATTTCATCAAAAATCACTTAGTAAAAGTTGTTTATCACACCCCAAACTTTCATATTCTTCCATAAAACATCAAAAAAATGCATGTCATCCATCGATAAATTTTTAAACATAAACCCTAGCTCAAAATAATGGTAGAAATAGGTAAACCGAGCTACGAGGATTTCAAAAATGTAAAGAACATTAAAAATGGGGCTAAAACGAACTTACAATCGAGCTTGGAAGGTTGAAAAACCCTAGCTATGTGTTCCTCATGTGAATTTCGGCCAATGGGTTGAAGATGAGCAAAAATTGGCTTTTAATTTGGCTTTTTAATTCATTTAATCACCAAATTACTAAAATACCCTTAACTTAAAAATATTCTATTTCACTTATTTCATGTCCATTTTTGTCCAACAAATTAACCAATGGTCTAATTTCCTTTTAAGGACCTCCAATTTAAAATTTCATAGCAATTAGACACCTCTAGCTTCTAGAACTCAAGTTTTGTACTTTTTACAATTTAATCCTTTTGACTAAATTGAGTGCCCAAACATTAAAATTTTCGAACGAAATTTTCACGAAATCATTCCGTAAAACTGTAGATCATAAAAATAAGAATATTAAATTTATTCTCATCGAATTTGTGGCCCCGAAACCACTATTTCGACTGGGCCCAAAATCGGGCTGTTACATCCTAGCCCGTGTCCGTGCCCGTATAACTCACTGCATTGTGCAACACGACCAAGCCACACGCCTGTGTGGTAGGCCATGTGAACATATTAACTTGCACTCTATAAAAGATACAGGGGACACACGATCGTGTCACTTGGCTGTGTGTTACACACGACCGTGTCACTTGGCCGTGTGTCACACACAGCGGAGACACACGCCCGTGTCTCTACCCATGTGGACAAAAATAGGCCATTTTACAAGCCCTAATAAAGCCCTCATATGACACACGACCATGTCGCCTGGACATGTGCCTCACACGGCTGTGTCATATGCCCGTGTTCTAAGCTGTGTGAACCTAAATTTTACCTTAAATCAAGCCATTTGAAAACCAAATCATGCATAAATATTCAATCCATTTTTTTTTCACACTTCCAAGGGACCTAAACATCATCCAAGCACACCAACAATGCCATTTCAAACAACCTAATTCATCTAACCAATATGTCATTCAAAGGCACCACAATTGCATCCAAACATCATTTACATAAACATGTCAATATTGCCTTATTTCAAGCATGAAGACCTAATTCCATTATGTGCCTAAAACACATCACAAATGACCATTTCCAAGCCAACATTAGCAAACCATATGACCATGCATAACAATTATCTAAAAGTGATCAAAGGGACTTAACATAACAACCATTGCAAATCCATCAACCATACATAAACATCAAGGCACAAACATACCAATTTACCATTTATACATTCACTAAATACCATTTCAAACATCCTATACATGTTAATATTGTCATTTCCAAACACAATAACTTAGTTCAAATATAAACTAAAACATGTCACAAGTAACCATTTTCAAGCCATCATTAACATGCCAAGATAACCTTATAAACACGCACTTTAAAGTAACCACAATCACATAACTTGGTAAGGCATCAAAGTGCACCAAACCAACATAGCTTTCCAAAGCTTATACATGCCAAACACCATTAGCACATATACCATAACACCACTACAAATCACCCTATACATGCCATTATAAACCTTAGCCAAATTACTCAAAAACTACAGAATTGTTTACTAGATAATGTGATAGGTCTCTGACAAGTTTCCAACCAAAACGAGCTTTCAATAATCTATAAAATAAAGGAAAGAAACTACGTAAGCGACGAGTGCTTAGTAAGATCGTATAAATCTTAAATATAACTTACCATTTCTATAATACAATTCATAGAATAAGTATAAACCAAAACCAATGCCACAAGCTTAATATGAACCTATACAACATCATCAATCTCACAAGTTAGTATACTTGTTCATGAATATATAAAATAAACCATAAGATATGTGGTTTACCATATGTAAACATAACATTTAACACCATCAATATTACCACAATATCATGATTCATTGCATTTACATACTTACTATTTCCTTTCCATTTTTTGTCCGTATAACCATCTAGAATTATTTCGGATACTAGGGAAAGCTCACACGAAGTGTGCCTTTACATATAATTGTAACATTTCCTTTACATCATTGCTCACACGAGTTGTGAAATGGGCCTACTCACACGAGCTGTGGGTCAGAATGTAAGCTGTACGATACTGCTCACACCAGGTATGAAGAATCCGCAACAAATGCAGGACCTTAACCATCGGTAGGGCATTCAAGACCAGCACCCGAAATATGAAATCCCTAATGACATGTCATTTGTATCCTAATAATTCCTCAGGTTCAATCAGGACTTAATATCCGTCAATTCATCATAGCATTGATACATTTGTATATTGATTCATTTATATCTAAACAACATAATAAACATTCAATTTAAGCAACATTTAAGTTATTACAATTCATACGAACTTACTTGCACCAAAACGATGCCCTAACGTGATCCAACGACAAATCCGCTATTTAAGCTTCCCCGCGAATAGTGTTCGTTTGAGTCGTTTCTTGATCTAGATAAATATTTTTATTCAATTAATCCCGTTCCAACATTTGAAATAATTAATTTAACATTCATCCCTTTATAATGAATATTTACAAAATTGCCTTCAAAATTTACCTTTTATGCAATTTAGTCCTTAAAATCGAAACTTGCAATTTCACCATTTTTAAATTAAAAACCTACTAACCAAATTTCCTATGGGTTCATAATAGCCCAAAATTTCCATCATTTCACAATTTTACCATTGATTTTCACTATTTTCTCAAATAAGTTCTTAATTACAAAATCATAAAAAATCACTTAACAAAATATGTCTATTAACAATCAAGTTTAATAATCTATCAATTAAATTCACAAACACTATAAAATCATTCATGGAAAGTCCTTAAACTTTTAACAACTTTACAAACTGACCCCTGGGTTAGCTAGATTTAGCTAAAATGAGCTCAAAAACATAAAAATTACTAAAAATGAATAGAAAATTCACTTACATGCAAGGTTATTGTGCTAGCTGAAACTTAAAGCTCAATAATGGTGCTTTTTCCCTTCATAATTTCAGTGATGAATCAAAGAAAGAAGAAGATGACACCAATTATTTTGTTTATGTTTATTTATTTGCTCATTTACTAAATTACCTTAAAATAAAAACTTAAAAATTAACCAAACAATATCCTTAACCGTCCATTAGCTAACTATTTGGTATATTTACCAATTAAACCTATTAATTCATGGTTCTTTAGCCATTTAATACAATTAAGAAAATAGTGATTGACTTTTGAATCTTTCATGATTTATTCTTTTTTCCTTAATTAACTATTTAAACATTAAAATTTCTTAACCAAATTTTAATACGACATTAATAAAATTCTATAAATATTCAATAAAATATTTACGGCTCGGTTTATAGAAACGAGGTCCTGGTACCTTATTTTCTAAAACCACTTGACTTTAGGGACATTCACTTGAACCTAATTATTCGTTCAAATAGCATAAATTGCCAATTTAAAATTTATTTTAATACTATATTTGACTTGTAAATATTAAATAATAACATTTACGAACTTACTCATCGGATTTGTGGCCCCGAAACCACTATTTTCGACACAACTGAAAAACGGGCTGTTACAATTTAAATCGGCTCGTAAGTAGAAATATTTAAAAAAAAAACTTAATAAGATCCCTTTAAAGCCATAAAAACTCATGACCAATAATCTGTATTTTCCAATCATGAATTATCACCATAATATATACACATAATGATTAACACTAAATTAGCTAATTAAAAATAGAAATTCAAAACCCTAAAAATTAAATCCTTAAAATTTGAACAACAAATTAATCCAAAAAAATCAGTCAACCAATTTTTTCTCATTTATTCAACATGGCAAGGCTTTGATATCAACTTATTAGAATCGTAAAACAAGATCTAATATAAAACTTAACAAACCAAGATCTATCATGTTAAATCATCAAGAATAAATCAAGAACAAAACTAGATGCGGAAGCATACCTGAATCCATCGATTTCTTGAAATCTTCAAATCTTATGGTTTTGATCTTCCAAATTAGCACACAAGTAATTCAAAGAAAGTGGCTCATTCTTTTCTAAAGATGAGATATTAGAAAAGTTACGTATGTGTAATTTGGGGACCATAACCTTAATATATATAAATTTTTCATGTTAACCCTAATTTCTAATTAGTCCATCATCAATTAGAAATTAGTTGCTAGAGTATCTACACATATTTGACCCATGCTTTATTTAATAATGAAAACCTAATAAATCTTAACCAAATTAGATCACTTTTAATTTGAGCTAACCTTTTATGTAGTAAATGATAACATGTAATTACTTTTATTATAATTGATGTGATGAGGATTTGGATCACGTAGTCATCTTGTGCATTAAGGTGCAAGAGTGTTGGTGTTGGTAGAGCCATAATCGTATCAGGTCCAATATGACTGTTGTTGATTTGTTCCATGAGTTAGTAGCGGGGTCTCTTATGCAAGTGTTGGAGGAATTTTGCATGACCTATTGGATACTTTGATGGGCAAGGAATACATAGTTTTCGAACAATTTTACAGTTCCAGGTTTGCTAATTATTTTATTGGCTGGTAATATGTTGTCGGATTGGTAGATTGCTCAAGATGTTATTGGTTTTTCGATTGTGAAGGTAGCCACGGTACTTGCTTCTGATCTGTATAGCGCGAGGGCAATGGGAAAATAGGTGTGTTGGATGGATGCAACACTATTTACACAATGAAGGGCGTGGGGGTATTGGAAGGGTTGTTTGAGGTGTGAGTGGAGAGTTTATTAAAGCCTTGATGAGGTGATTTATGGGGAGTATTTCTCTAAAGGTGGTTAAGGCGTTGGCTCTTCGAGATAGATTGGTGTGGCTTATTGACAATGTAGCTCTTAAGTGGTTATAAAATGCGCAGCTTGTCTAATGTAGAGGACTAGTCGAAGTTTGGAAATGCTATCCTTGAATGCAAAGATCTTATCCATGGGTGAGACATGGACGACCGTGGGATAAGTCATGACAAAATGTATCACATTGTTTGTTGAATCTTGAATAATACAAACAGATTCTTAAAAAAAACAATAAAAATTTATTTTTCTTTATTAAAAGTAAATTTATTCACAATAGAAAGTATTATACTGTTGAGAACACCATGGAAACTACCACCCAAGAGACCAGTTCTAGCCAAGTTGTAGGGGATGCTCAAGCAACCAACTCAAGTCAAAATACAGAGAAGGTTGAGAAGATTCTGGAATCACGCAGGGGTACCAGAGAGAGAAAGGCTCCACGTGCACTAACAGACTTTGTCCTTATTTAGAATTTGTTATTAGTTTTTCCCTGCTAAATAGAAATAATTGTATTGAGGGGCATGAAAATCGCTGAACTTATTCTTCTTCCTTTAAAATTATTCTCTTCATTCTCCCTATTTTTATGTTTCTTCTTAAGCACACAACAATTAGGTGCTTTCATTGACCTTACAAAAATGGTAAACAATATCGAAGCCATTAAAACACTTCAGGAGACATCAAACCGTCATGAGCAGGTCCTCACTTTGCTGCAAAATCACGTTGCGAATCAAGAATAGTGGAACGCCACCGCGCAGTCGGCTCTTCAGGAAATGACTAAGCAGTTACAGGCCATTTCATTCCAGTTGGGCATATCAGCAACAACTTCGGGTGGTGGTGAACTCATTGCCGATAGTACTATGAACCGGGATAAGGACAAGGTGAGATACGATTCGGATGACACTTTTCCGTTCGCTCCCAAACCTGTACAAGTAGAACTTCCCCTTTTCACGGGAAAAGATCTGAAAGAATGGATAGCATCGGCCACTAATTTTTTTAAATTCTACGGTACCGAAGACCATCATCTTGTCACGATGGCATCTTTCCGAATGGATGGCATCGCGAAGAAATGTTTCTGGTAGATGCAACAACAATGACAGTTGGCAGGATGGAATCATCTAATTGAGGCAATTCGCAAATGATTCACAGTCATAGACATAGAATCACCGGTGGGACAGTTATTGAAACTCATACAAACGACAACGGTGGACGATTATCAATCCCGTTTTAAGGATTTAGCACTGCACACTCACAATTTATCTGATGAATTTTTGCTTGACTGTTTCATTTTTGGGTTAAGAACAGACATTAAATTGGAAGTGTTGGGCCACAGTTCAACATCCATGACAGAAGTCCAGGCTTTTGCTCGATTCCACGAAGCCCACTTGCATGAACAATGCTACTTGGGCCGTACTTCGGGTTTAAAATTGCCACCACTTTTTCCAACACCAGGTTTGCCTTCTATTGGACCAAAATTTCAGCCAGGCCGTCCCCCACCTTCAGAACAACAACACCCTCCTGCTAATTCAACAACCTCTGTTCGTCGTATTTCTTCTGCTGAGGCTCAAGTGCGCCGCTAAAAAAGGCTTTACTATTACTGTGATGACCGATTTGTTCCGAGGCATAAATGCAAGGATCCCCAGCTTTTTTTGCTCGACGATAAGTCTATTGATGACGAGCGAAACACTGCCACAGATAAGCAACCCGTCCAATTTGAGGAGACTGAAACTCCACCCATTTCGATCCATGAACAATCAACGGTGTCCTTCAACTCCTTTGCAGGCTGCCACAATTTGAATACTCTAGGAGTTCAAGGGACGATTCAAGGTAAGCTGGTGTGCATTTTAATTGATGGGGGCAGCACCCATAATTTTATTCAGTCAAGGGTCGCTAAATATTTGGGTTTGAAGCTCCAAGCCGTACCAAACTTTAAGGTTCTAGTAGGTAATGGCCAACGTCTACCCAATGAAGGATGCATTACGGATGTGAAAGGTTTGGTTCAAGGTACTGAATTAGTCACAGATTTCTACGTTTTACCCCTTGAAAGAACAGAAGTCGTTTTGGGCGTGGCATAGATGGCCATACTAGGGCCAATTGCTATGGACTTCATAAGACTGACATTTGAGTTCAACCAAGGGAATAACCATTTTTTCTAGCAAAAAGACACCGAATTTGGACCCCAACAAGTTCAATTCCAAGCATTGCGACGATTATCGAACACTGGGGCTGTCGCTGAGTTTTTTGGTTTACAACTTGAAGGACAATCGGATACAGAATTGCCTGAAGATAAAGTTGATCTTTGCACTTTGCTCGACAAATTTCAGACTGTATTTGAAGCAGTGCCAGGCTTACCTCCGCCATGGGATAACGACCATGCTATTCATCTCAACACAACAAGTTCCTCGATTAATGTTCAACCATACCATTATCCCTACTTCCAAAAGGCCGAGATTGAGAAACAAGTTCGTCAAATGCTCGACAACCAACATATTTGAAAGAGCACTAGTCCTTTTTCTTCTTCCGTATTGCTGGTGCGCAAAAAGGATGGTACTTGGCGATTTTGTGTTGACTACCGCGCCCTCAATGCCATCACTATCCGAGATAAGTTTCTCATTCCCACAGTAGATGAATTATTTGACGAATTAGGAAAATCAAGGTTCTTTTCTAAACTCGATCTATTGGCAGGATATCATTAGATCTAGGTGCGCAATGAGGATGTGTACAAGACAACATTCTATATTCATGAAGGTCATTACTAGTTTCTCGTTATGCCATTCAGCTTGACGAATGCTCCCTCGACTTTTCAAGCCACGATGAATGATATTTTTCGACCTTACTTGCGGAAGTTTATACTGATTTTCTTAGACAACATTTTGGTTTTCAGTTAGACTTGGCAAGAGTATCTTCAATATTTACTCCAAGTGTTACCAATACTACATCACCATGGGTTTATGGTGAAAAGGTCAAAGTGTTCCTTTGGGCAAGAAACTATCGAATACTTAGGTCATGTGGTGTCTAGCAAGGGACTAGCAGTGGATTCGACCAAAATCGAAGTAATTCGAGCTTGGCTGGTGCTTACTTCCACCAAGGATATACGTGCTTTTTGGGTATGACAGGATATTATCGGCGATTCATTTGGGGCTACGCTACTCTGGCAGCACCTCTAACGGATTTATTAAAGAAAGATGACACTTTCCAGTGGACTACAACAACTCAGGATGCTTTTGACACTTTAAAAACTTGTTTGTGTTCAGCTTCAGTATTGCGTTTGCCTGATTTTCAGAAAGAATTTGTGTTCGAAACAGATGCTTCCGGGGTTGGAATTGGCGCAGTTTTAACCCAAGATAATAGACCATTGGCATACTATAGCCAAAAAACGAGTCCCAAAATGCAGGCAGCCTCTACCTATCATAGGGAAATGTATGCCATTACCTAGGCTATCAGGAAATGGAGACAATACCTGCTGGGCCATAGATTTATTATCATCACCGATAAAAAATCCCTTCGTGAACTGACGCAACAAGTTATCAAAACTCTGAAACAACAAAAATGGTTAACGAAGTTGAAAGGCTTTGATTTTGAGGTTAAATATCGTCCTGGCAAGCTCAATACTGTCGCTGACGACTTATCTCGCGAGGTAGGCAGTCAATTGATGGCCTTGACTCGGTCGACATTTGGGATTTTAGAAGACATTCGCACTTCGAGTATTCATGATTCTGAATTGTGCCACATCCAAAAATAGATTCGCACTGGGGACTTAGCAGCTAAAGGGTACAATGAACAAGCAGGACTGATTTTGTTGCAAGGACGGGCCGTGGTTCCAAATAAAAGTGCCCTCCGATCTCTTCTACTTCGAGAATTCCACAGTTCTAATCTCGAAGGTCATGCTGGAATTCTCAGAACATTTCGGAGATTGTCCACCAATTTCTATTGGGCGGGGATGCGCAAACACGTCCATAAATTTGTCTCCGAATGCCAAGTGTGCCAAAGGATGAAGAGTGACAACCTTGCTCCTGCAGGTCTCCTTCAACCCCTGCCTATTCCACAACAGGTATTTGAAGATATTTCTGTTGACTTCATTACCAGGCTGTCTAAGTCGAATGGGAAATAAGCAATTCTTGTGGTTGTGGACCACTTGACAAAATACGGTCAATTTTTTGCCTTGCCGAGACATTATGATGCTCATTACATCGCTAAGGTAATGGTTCAATGTGTTATTAAACTACATGGAATTCCTCGATCCATTGTTAGCGATAGGGACCCCATTTTTTTGATTGAACTGTGGACTGAAATTGCTCATTCGCAAGGAATTGAATTCTGTCTTAGTTCAGCCTATCATCCACAAACCGATGGCCAAACAGAGGCCTTGAATCACTGCTTGGAAATTTACCTCCGTTGTATGACAGGTGACGAATTGGGTAAATAGAAAGGCTATCTCGCTTGGGCTGAATATTGATACAACACAACGTTTCAAACATCGGCAGGCATTGTAACACCCCTTACCCGAAACCCTTGCCGGAATCGAGTACATGGCATTACTAGACTTGCCTATTAACTCGGGGTGTAAGATTTTAAAGCTGTCCAACTGCGTCATGCTGACCAAATCGACCATAACTCGAGTTACAAAACTCGAAATTTAGATCCGTAAATTTTCCTTGAAACTAGACTCATATAACTTTTCACCATAATTTTTTCAGAATTTTTCATGTGGCCAATTAGTACAGTTTATTCATCAAAGTTACCCTTATTACACTGCTTGACAATTCTGACCTGTCTTTACAAAAATACAGTTATCTCATTGCACAAATTTCCTATAATGTTCTTGTTTATACCAATGAAAAATAGACTCATTAAGGGTTCTACATATATAAACCATGCTTCTTAATGATTTTTGTACAATTTTTGACAATTTTTCCAAAACAGAACAGTGACTCATGAATTCATTCAGAGCAGGTCTCACTAAAACTTAATTATCTCATGATATATATATCTTTTGCCTACTCTGTTTCTTTTATGTAAAAATAGACACAATAAGGTTTAATTTCATATCTCATTCACCTTCTAATTCAATATACCCTATTTTTGGTGATTTCTCTAACTCACATCACTGCTGCTACTACAAGCTGTTTTGTTGCATTTTATGAAAGACTAGCTTCTAACCGAACCTACCTACATCCCTAATTCAAGGATTCATTTCGTATACAAACATTTCCTTAACAAAAACGATTAAACTTTGATTAAGAATGCATAAACATTACCATCATAAACCAACATACATATCAAGACACAACAGTGATTTAACTAAAAATTTAGCCATATTCGCATGGCTATTATATACATGAACCTTAAGATTTCATCAAACAAAGACCAAGTCTTTCCTATACATGCCTTCGTTTAAAAATCAAAATGAAAGAGTACCCAAAATGTAGATTGATAGTGTGAGTGACTTTCCGAACGATCCCAAGAGCTTGTAGCTTGCACCTAAACTATAAAACAGGAGGAAACATTTCACATGATAAGCTTGCTAGCTTAGTAAGTCCTAATTTCATAAAAATTAACATTTGAATTTTAACAATTAAATTACTATAATTCAACTTGTGGACTTGTGCTCATACTTATTTTCAAACTTTAATTTTCATACCCATATTAACAAGTATGAATTAAGTAGAAACGATATCTCTCTACCCACATGCTTATGATCAAAATACTTGTTTATAAACCAACCTTTGAAACCCAAAATGTCATCATATAATCATAGGTACATGCATTTATATACTTAAATGTCAATTACTATAACATGGCATCAATTACACAACCACTCATGTGGCCGAATATGCCTAGTCATATATCCTCATATTAGAAGACCAAGATACAACAATCATATCATTCATTAGTAAAGCCAAGAACACATATTATAACCATATATATATATGTATATATTCCACACTCGTAACACATGCCATTTGTAATAAATTACTGATTTTCCTTGTCTTATATAAGTAAGGAATTCATTCCTACTTCACATACTCACCTGAGCCGTTAACTCGATAAGTTTGCTTTAATTCGCCTTGAACATAAATTTCGGTTTCTATTTTGTAAAATACATCACCTAAGCATCAAGCACGCTAGGCGTAAAAGCCCGATAAGTAACACACAAGGCACGCTAGGCGTAAAAGCCCGATTAGTAACATCGGCACAAGGCACGCTAGGCGTAAAAGCCGATTAGTAACACCGCACAAGGCACGCTGGGCGTAAAAGCCCGATAAGTAACACCAGCACAAGGCACGCTGAGGCGTAAAGCCCGATTTAAATCATCAAGCACAAGGCACCGCTAGGCGTAAAAGCCCGAGTCGTGTCAATATAGTTAAACATTCTCAACAATTCCAATTACTTACTCAACATAATTCATCAACCAAATATGTCAATATACATTCGGCCATAAGGTAAAAAGGATACTAAAATTTATCAATTTTATTTCATATTCCTTTCGAATATCTAATCAAACATACTTGATCACTTCACATATAACAAAACAATTTCAAATTCACTACCATAATTCACATTCAAGAATTTCCACATTTCTATCCTAAAATGTAAAATTTCAACTTTTAATAGATTCAAATTAGTCCCTTGACATGTATTAACAGGACTTACCTCGGTTGTCGATAGTCCGTCTGAATCGGCTATTCGAGAACCTTCGTCTTTCCCTGTCTAATTAGTTTTTCTTTGCTCTTGATCTAAAACACATTAAAATTTAGCTCATTTAATTGCATTTCATCTCAATTTAGTCCCAAAACACACAAATGGGCAATTTACAATTTTGCCTCTAATGTTTTATATTTTTACAATTTGGTCCAATTTACACAAAACTCAAAATATGCAAAATTTCCTAACACTATAGTTAGGCGAACCTTCCCCATAGCCATGGGTGTCCATGCATTTCATCTATTTGACATTTTAATCCTTCACAATTTTATTCTTTTCAATTTAGCCCTATATACTCTAAATCACCAAAACTCCAATACAAAACTTGTAAATCTTTAACATACATTTAATCTAAGACCATAAATCATCAAAACTATTCAAGCATGTTAATGGTGAATTCTATATACATAGTATTTTCAAAAATTTAGACATGGGTCGGGTAATACACGAAGCAACGATCTCAAAACGTAAAATTATCAAAATCGAAAACCGACCATACCTTAATCAAGCTTCTTATCTAGCGAAAATCAAGCTTGACCATGGAGTTTCTAGCTCCTACATTCGCCAAGGAAGAAGAACAAGGTATGTTCTCTTTCTTCCCACTTATTTTCATTATTTAATGTTATATTAACACATATAATTTACCTTATTTACTAATATATTAACATAACATATAATAGGCTAAAATAACATATAATTTGAAATTAGAAAGGCCCATTGTCGTTTCCCTAGTTGTGCATGGGCTAATTGCCCTTTTAGTACACCCACTTAAAAAGCCACAATCAAATTAGTACCTTACTCTCTAGCATACAACTTTTACGCTTTTCTCGATTAAATCTTTTTTATCAAATTAAGCACTTAAACAATAAAATTTTTCTACAAAACTTTCACACATTTTCATTCACATATAATAGAAATGAAATAAATTATTAGAACATTTCTCGGGCTCGGATTCGTGGTTCCGAAACCACCGTTCTGATTTGGGTCAAATTTGATGCATTACAACTCTCCCCTTAAGAATTTTCGTCCTCGAAAATTTTACCGTTAAATAAGTTCGGATATTGTTGCCTCATTGACTCTTGAGTTCCCACGTAGCCTCTTCAACTCCGTGGCGATTCCATAGAATCTTTGCTAATGGAACTCTTTTATTTCTTAACTCTTTGGTTTCCGAGCTAAGATACGGATCGGTTCCTCATCATAGGTCAAATCGGATCAATTTCAATCTCGACGGGTGATCACATGGGACGGATCCGATCATGATCTGCAAGCATCGAAACGTGAAATTCATTGTGTATCTTTTCTAAGTCAAGGGTAGTTTCAATCGATAAGCAACAGGCCCTATCGCCGATGATTTCATACGGTCCGATAAATCTCGGACTCAACTTGCCTTCCGGCCAAATCGAGTATTTTCTTCCACGGAGAAACTTTTAAGAACACCCGATCTCAGACCGAAATTCAATATCCTTACGCTTCAAATCGGCATAAGACTTCGACGATCCGGCGACTTTCAAATTATTTCGATAAGTACCACCTTACATTACATTTCTTTAATCCAATCAACCCCATGTATCTTATTTTCACCGAGCTCGATCCGATTACAACGGTGTGCGACATTTTACCCATATAAGGCTTCGTAAGCGCCATTTTATGCTAGATTGGAAACTATTATTATAAGCAAATTCAACCAAAGGTAGGTATCGTTCCCACGTACCTTCAAACTCGAGAACGCAACACCTCAGCATGTCCTCAAGTATCAAAATAGTCCGCTTAGACTGACCGTCTGATTGCGGATGGAAAGCTGTACTAAAATGGAGTTTAGTACCTAGAGCATCTCGCAATCTCTTCCAAAACCGCGATGTGAATCTCGGGTCTCTATCTGAAACAATGGAACTTGGTACACTGTGCAACCTTACAATCTGTGACACATACAGTTCGGCAAGTTTATCCAGTGAATAGTCGGTACGTACCGGTATAAAATGAGCTGATTTAGTTAGTCTATCAACGATAACCCATACTGCATCCTTCTTACTCGGTGTCATAAGAAGACCGGATACAAAATCCATTGTAATTCTATCCCATTTCCATTCGGGTATCATGATTGGTTGAAGTAGTCCGGACGATTTTGATGCTCACTTTTACTTGTTGATGATTAAGCACTTAGAAACAAACTCGGATATATCCGTTTCATGCCGAGCCACCAATAGAATTGCTTCAAATCGTTATACATTTTAGTGCTACCCGGTGTATCGATAGTCGACCACTATGGGCCTCACAGGATCATCTCATCAAATCGAGTTCTTTGGAACACACAATCGGCCTTTATAATTCAAACAATCATTTGCATCAATCGAAAATCGATTCGTACCACTTCCACATCGACTCAAATAGCAATCAACTTTTGTCAACTTTCAGACATCACAAATCTATTGAATGACCATCGGTCTTGCTTGTAACTCGGCTAAGATCGAACCATCATCGACATAGTCACCGTCGTTCAATGCACGAAGAGTAAATAATGATTTTCGACTTAACGCATCCGCAACAACATTAGCTTTCCCGGATGGTAGTCAATCACTAATTCATAGTCTTTCACAATTCTAACCATCTGCGTTGTCTCAAGTTTAAGTCTTTCCGAGTCATCAAATACTTCAAACTTTTGTGATCCGAATAAATATGACATTTTAGCCAAATAAGTAGTGGCGCCAAATTTTTAATGCGAACACAATGGTCGCTAACTCCGGATCGTGAGTTGGATAATTTTTCTCATGCGGCTTCAATTGTCTCAAGCGTAGGCTATCACCTTGCCTTCTTACATTAAAACACAACCCAACCCATTCAAGGAAGCATCACTAAAATAGTAAATTCTTTACCCGATTCAATTTGAGTTAACACTGGGCTTCGGTCAAAAGGCTTTCAACTGCTCGAAACTTTTCTGACACCTTTCCAACCACTCAAATTTGACATCTTTCTGTAGTAGTCTCGTTAACGGTGTAGCTATAATAGAAAAACCTTTTACAAACCGTCTGTAATACCCCACCAGGCCTAGGAAACTTCAGATCTCAGAAATATTCTTTGGTGGTTTCCAATCGAGTATGGCTGCTATTTTGTTTGGATCCACCCGAATATCTGACACCGAAACAACATGACCCAAGAAATTAACTTCATTCATCCAGAACTCGCACTTACTAAACTTTGCATACAATCGTTGATCCCTCAAAGTTTGTAGTACTAATCTCAAATGCTCAGCATGTTCCGTTTCATTTTTGGAGTAGATCAGTATATCATCAATAAACACTACTACAAACCGATCCAAAAACTGTCGAAAGACCCGGTTCATTAGATCCATAAAACAAAGAGTGCATTAGTGAGTCCAAAAGGCATAACCAAAAACTCATAGTGTCCGTACCTCGTTCGGAATGCAGTCTTTGGCACATCTGAATCTCTGACTCGCAACTGATAATAGCCCGATCTCAAATCTATTTTTGAAAACACTGAAGCCCCCTTCAATTGATCAAATAAATCATCAATCCGAGGTAACGGGTACTTATTCTTTATGGTTACCTTATTTAGTTGTCTGTAGTCGATACACATTCGCATAGTTCCATCTTTCTTT
The DNA here is from genome assembly GCA_025506655.1 of Gossypium rotundifolium. Classification (NCBI taxonomy): domain Eukaryota; kingdom Viridiplantae; phylum Streptophyta; class Magnoliopsida; order Malvales; family Malvaceae; genus Gossypium; species Gossypium rotundifolium. The sequence goes on from CP106725.1 coordinate 107,882,290, forward strand.
TTCACAAATAAAACCGATGCACCCTACGGAGAGAAACTTCGGTCATGAAGCCCTTATCAGTCAACTTTTGCAACTGCGCTTTCAATTCTTTTAATTCAATAGGTGCCATTCGGTACGGAGCTATCAAAATCGGAGCCGCACCCGGTACTAACTCAATGCCGAACTCAATCTCTCGTACTGGGGGTAAACCCGGTAGTTCTTCAGGAAACACATCAGGGTATTCACATACAACCGTCTGATTCAATTTGTTTCTGGACATTTTATTATCCAATTACATAGGCCAAATAAGCTTCACACCTTTTCTCACATACTTTTGGGCTAACATTGAAGATATTGTTGTAGGCAACCCATTTATGTCACAGGATTTAATTCTGATGGTCTCACCGTTTCGACATTTCAAATCGATAAGCTTTCTTTTACAATCCACTACTGTCTCGTGCGAAGTTAACCAATCCATACCCAAGATTATATCAAATTCGTCAAAGGGCAACAACATTAAATCAGCTGGGAAGCAATAATCTCGAATCATCAACGGGCAACCTCTACACACTTTATTAACAAGCACACATCTACCCAAAGGGTTGGACACATGAATCACAAACTCGGTAGACTCAACTAGCAGAGTCTTGCCAAAATTTAAAGTTTCACACATATAAGAATGAGTCGAACCAGGATCGATTAGTGCAATTACAGTAGTATCATAAAGAGTGAAAATACCGGTAATGATGTCGGGGGAGGAAGCATCCTCTCTAGCTCGTGCAAAGATATGCTCTAGCCGAGCTCTAGCCTCGATCGATCTGTAGTGTTCTTCGTTCCTTCGACTACCACCTACATTGCACGAATATGCGGGTGGTCTACCTCGCATTGACACGTTGCTCGGCTTAGTGTTACGAATCGTATTACCTTTCATTAACCCGGACACTCTCTAATAAAATGATCGACGATCCACATTTATAGCAAGACCGATCATGAAATCTACAACTCCACGAGTGCCATTTCCCACGTGCTTGCATTCAACTCTATTTTGTGGAACGTTACCAACACCGGCTATCGAGGTAGCTCGGGAGCTCATAGGAGGTCGATCCGTCTAGGTGGATCTGTATTAGCTTCTCATCGGTGTAGTCATCTCTCGGGCTTCTTGGTCGTGGAATGAAAGACTTTACCGAAGACCTTTTTGGATGTCTCTAGCTTCATCACGACCTTTCTTTTCTCTTTCCCGAGCTCTTCAGCTTTGCAAGCTCTCTCAACTAAAGTTACAAACTCTTGAATTTCAAGAATGCCAACAAACATCTTTATATCTTCATTTAGGCCGTCTTCAAATCTTTTACACATAATAGCTTCAGTAGAAACACACTCTCTAGCATATCGGCTGAGCCTGACAAATTTTCTTTCATATTCCGTTATGGTCATTCGCCCCTGTTTCAGCTCAAGGAACTCCTTTCGTTTTTGATCAATGAATCTTTGGCTAATATACTTCTTGCGAAATTCAGTTTGGAAGAAATCCCATGTCACTTTTTCTTTCGGAACCACTGATACTAGTGTATTCCACCAGTGATATGCAGTGTCCCGCAGTAAAGATATAGCACACTTCAAGCATTCATCCGGAGTACAAGACAGCTCATCAAGTACCCGAATAGTGTTATCAAGCCACATTTCGGCTCTCTCAGCGTCATCATCGTCATTAGCTTTAAATTCTTGACCCAAATTTGGATTTTATCAATCGAGGCCTACTAGATCTCATCGGATCTATCATCGGGGGAGCTGAAGGGATCGGAGTTGGATTATTCGGGGGTGGAGGTTGGGGTACAGCCGGGTTATTTTGAATAAATTGGGCAAACCACTCATTCATCATCTGATAAAAGGCTTGTTTAGTCTCTCCTTCGTGGCTACCCGAAACAGGTCGAGAGTCTATCGGCGCTGATCCGTGGGCACGGTCAGGCGCTACGCTCTCCCCATCATCAGCTACGGCTCTTTCAGGATCAGTGTCCATTTACTATATAAAACAAAGTTCAGGCTGTCAGAAGTCACCACACTATCAACATATAATAAAGGCATGTATAGCTAGACTCACACGCGCTACGGTAGTCCTAGAATCGACTAAACCGTAAGCTCTGATACCAATCAAATGTAACACCCCTTACCCGAAACCCTTGCCGGAATCGAGTACATGGCATTACTAGACTTGACTATTAACTCGGGTGTAAGATTTTAAAGCTGTCCAACTGCATCATGCTGACCAAATCGACCATAACTCGAGTTACAAAACTCAAAATTTAGATCCGTAAATTTTCCTTGAAACTAGACTCATATAAATTTTCACCATAATTTTTCCAGAATTTTTCATGTGGCCAATTAGTACAGTTTATTCATCAAAGTTACCCTTATTACACTGCTTGACAATTCTGACCTGTCTCTACAAAAATACAGTTATCTCATTGCACAAATTTCCTATAATGTTCTTGTTTATACCAATGAAAAATAGACTCATTAAGGGTTCTACACATATAAACCATGATTCTTAATGATTTTTGTACAATTTTTGACAATTTTTCCAAAACAGAATAGTGACTCATGAATTCATTCAGAGCAGGTCTCACTAAAACTTAATTATCTCATGATATATATATATATCTTTTGCCTACTCTGTTTCTTTTATGTAAAAATAGACACAATAAGGTTTACTTTCATATCTCATTCACCTTCTAATTCAATATACCCTATTTTTGGTGATTTCTCTAACTCACATCACTGCTGCTACTACAAGCTGTTTTGTTGCATTTATGAAAGACTAGCTTCTAACCGAACCTACCTACATCCCTAATTCAAGGATTCATTTCAGTATACAAACATTTCCTTAACAAAAGCGATTAAACTTTGATTAAGAATGCATAAACATTGCCATCATAAACCAACATACATATCAAGACACAACAACAGTGATTTAACTAAAAATTTAGCCATATTCGCATGGCTATTATATACATGAACCTTAAGATTTCATCAAACAAAGACCAAGTCTTTCCTATACATGCCTTCGTTTAAAAATCAAAATGAAAGAGTACCCAAAATGTAGATTGATAGTGTGAGTGACTTTCCGAACGATCCCGAAGAGCTTGTAGCTTGCACCTAAACTATAAAACAGAGGAAACATTTCACATGATAAGCTTGCTAGCTTAGTAAGTCCTAATTTCATAAAAATAACATTTGAATTTTAACAATTAAATTACTATAATTCAACTTGTGGACTTGTGCTCATACTTATTTTCAAACTTTAATTTTCATACCCATATTAACAAGTATGAATTCGTAGAAACGATATCTCTCTACCCACATGCTTATGATCAAAATACTTGTTTATAAACCAACCTTTGAAACCCAAAATGTCATCAGATAATCATAGGTACATGCATTTATATACTTAAATGTCAATTACTATAACATGGCATCAATTACACAACCACTCATGTGGCCGAATATGCCTAGTCATGTATCCTCATATTAGAAGACCAAGATACAACAATCATATCATTCATTAGTAAAGCCGAGAACACATATTATAACTATATATATATATATATATGTATATATTCCACACTCGTAACACATGCCATTTGTAATAAATTACTGATTTTTCTTGTCTTATATAAGTAAGGAATTCATTCCTACTTCACATACTCACCTGAGCCGTTAACTCGATAAGTTTGCTTTAATTCGCCTTGAACATAAATTTCGGTTTCTATTTTGTAAAATACATCATCGGCATCAAGCCTGCTAGGCGTAAAAGCCCGATTAGTAACACCGGCACAAGGCCTGCTAGGCGTAAAAGCCTGATTTAAATCACCGGCACAAGGCCTGCTAGGCATAAAAGCCCGAGTCGTGTCAATATAGTTAAACATTCCCAACAATTCCAATTACTTACTCAACATAATTCATCAACCAAATATGTCAATATACATTCGGCCATAAGGTAAAAGGGATACTAAAATTTATCAATTTTTATTTCATATTCCTTTCGAATATCTAATCAAACATACTTGATCACTTCACATATAACAAAACAATTTCAAATTCACTATCATAATTCACATTCGCAATTTCCACATTTCTATCCTAAAATGTAAAATTTCAACTTTTAATAGATTCAAATTAGTCCCTTGACATGTATTAACAGGACTTACCTCGGTTGTCGATAGTCCGTGCGAATCGCTTATTCGAGAACCTTCGTCTTTCCCTGGTCTAATTCGTTTTCTTTGCTCTTGATCTAAAACACATTAAAATTTAGCTCATTTAATTGCATTTCATCTCAATTTAGTCCCAAAACACACAAATGGGCAATTTACAATTTTGCCTCTAATGTTTTCCATTTTACAATTTGGTCCAATTTACACAAAACTCAAAATATGCAAAATTTCCTAACACTATAGTTAGGCGAACCTTCCCATAGCCATGGGTGTCCATGCATTTCATCTATTTGACATTTTAATCCTTCACAATTTTATTCTTTTCAATTTAGCCCTATATACTCTAAATCACCAAAACTCCAATACAAAACTTGTAAATCTCTAACATACATTTAATCTAAGACCATAAATCATCAAAACTATTCAAGCATGTTAATGGCCGAATTCTATATACATAGTATTTTCAAATATTTAGACATGGGTCGGGTAATACACGAAGCAACGATCTCAAAAACGTAAAAATTATCAAAAACCGAAAACCGACCATACCTTAATCAAGCTTCTTATCTAGCCGAAAATCAAGCTTCAACCATGGAGTTTCTAGCTCCTACATTCTGCCAAGGAAGAAGAACAAGGTATGTTCTCTTTCTTCCCACTTATTTTCATTATTTAATGTTATATTAACACATATAATTTACCTTATTTACTAATATATTAACATAACATATAATAGGCTAAAATAACATATAATTTGAAATTAGAAAGGCCCATTGCCGTTTCCCTAGTTGTACATGGGCTAATTGCCCTTTTAGTACACCCACTTAAAAAGCCACAATCAAATTAGTACCTTACTCTCTAGCATACAACTTTTACGCTTTTCTCGATTAAATCCTTTTTATCAAATTAAGCACTTAAACGATAAAATTTTTCTACAAAACTTTCACACATTTTCATTCACATATAATAGACATGAAATAAATTATTAGAACATTTCTCGGGCTCGGATTCGTGGTCTCGAAACCACCGTTCCGATTTGGGTCAAATTTGGTCTGTTACAGGCATGACCCCATTTCGAGCACTTTATGGCCGAGACCCTCCCACAATCGTATCTTATGATGAAGGTGGTTCCCTTAATACTCAAGTCGATAAGGCTCTTCAGGACCGAGATGACTTATTGAGAGAACTGAAGAAAAATCTGTCCCAAGCCCAATTGCGCATGAAAAATCAACTTGATAAGAAACACAGAGAATTGGAGTTTGCAACGGGGTGATTGGGTATTTGTTCAATTACAACCTTATCGACAACTGTCCCTCCGGCTAAACAAATATCAGAAACTAAGTCCCAGGTTTTTTTCGTCCATACAAGCTTATACTTTTTATTTTATTACTTAGGTTTATTTTATTTTAATTTAATTTATTATGTTAGAAACATTGTTATTTGTTTAATAATTATTCTTTAATTTAATTACTAGTACTTATTTGCTCATGTTTTTATTGTGAAAAACAAGTAACAATTTTTTTATATTTTCATTTTGTTAATTAAATTATCCTAGCCATTAAAAAATATTTTAGCCAATCATTTGTGACATGTTGCATTTTAAATTAAAATTAAATTAAATTAATTTTTTCTAATTTTTATAGTCTCCTTCCCAATATCCTTTCTTCTTATTTAATGTATTTTTAAACTTTTCGATAACTTTTCTTCGCAATCCTCTTATAATTTTTTCTACATCTTCTTGATATTTAGATTTTATGCTTTTTTTTATTATATATTTTTCATTATAGAGGTTCACTCAAAATTAATTATATTATGCAAAATATATAAAAAGAAAGGAGAAAGTTATTTTAAGAAAAATAATGCATAGGTCTTGAATTTGGATGAGAAAGGAGTCGATTTAAGAATGGAAAAGTAGCTCGCCAAAATATGGATTTTATCGTCGAAAACTGGGTTTGGATGAATTTTTCAACAGATTCTTAAATGTTTCGTTACCGAAGTTCTTGGGTGAAAAAGAAAAGAGATAAATATGTTTATAATTTTTTTAAAAAAACATGAGGAAATAATAATTAACTTTATTTTATTTTTAGTTAAAGATGTCACATGTCACAAAATGATTGGCTAAGAGATTTCTTTAATGATCGGGAGTAATTAAGGTAACAGGATATAGTTTAGGTATCACTTTAGATAACAAAATATAGTTTAAATATCACTTGTGACAAAAAATAATTCAGATACTAATTTGAGAAAAAAAGGTATAATTTAAATATGAATTTGAGAAAATTGATATAATTTAATTACCATAAACGTTTTAAGCCTTTACGAAAGATATAAATAGTGATTATGATGTTATAATTATTATTTTATATTTTAAATTCTTTTTATTGCAATTAATCACAATTATATATATATAAGTATATTGCAATTACAAGTTTAGGAGAAGGGAATGAGTTACACAAGGCTTAAATCTTGACCTTTGGAGTCAATGTTAATATATGATAACTTTGCCACCATCGCTATCAAAACTGAACTTATTCAATTCAATTAGCGGTTCCACTAATACCATATAACGCCAAAAGAGATGTATAGGTAAAAAAGCTGTAAAACTCATTCAATCCATTTAATTTTGTTATTTATGTTTCTATTATTATTTATTTGTTCTTATTTTTGTTTTTATGATTTTTTTAAAAATATATGTTGCTGGAGAAACAAAATCTTAAAATAGCGTTTAGTATTATTGAAAGTAATAATTTTCTCAATTTGGTACGTTAAAATTATTTTCTTTGGAACTTAACTTCCGCTTGAGAATTATTTTTTATAAATATGATAATGTGACTCTCATGATTAAATATGAGAAGTTACTTTCCTATATAGATTAAAAGTTAAAATATATTAAAAGGGTATTAATCTATTAAACATAAAAAAAAAAAAAAAAAAAAAAGAAACTCTTACCTTATTTCCACTATCAACTCTCTCGTTATTTCAACTGATTCTTCAAAAGTAAGTTTTTTCTAATTTTATTTTCGCATGCATATTTAATCACCTATATGATATCTTGTTGACGTATTATATTTATTTTTATCTTCTCCATTTTTCCTTTCGATATATCATTGAAATTTCAATTGCGAGTATTCATTTTAAAACAACATTTATATACGTATTGTTATATTTAAAAATACAATGAATACCAAATGTTGCAGTTCAACTCATAAAGTATATTGTTAAATATTAAATACATTAATATTATTTTTATTTAATAAAGGTAAATTTGTAAAATAGTATTACATTCTTATGAAATTATTAAGTGAATCAAATATAATAATGCAACTTTTAAAGATTTTAATCGATATTTTCTAATGTAAAACAAATGTTACAAAATAACTTTTCTAATAATCATATTCCAAAAAACCACAAATCATAATACGAGAAACTATCAAAACTAGATAAAAGTACAGAATTTACGATTTTGAAAAGAATCAAATATCATGGCAAGCTCCCACGTTACAAAAATTGCCCAATAAGCGAGACTTCTCTTGAGGCAAACTCCAGATAACAATCATTTAATTCAAATATTAATCCAACTCATTTTCGTTATAAAAATATTTAATATATTTATCAATAAATATTGGATGTAGTGACAATATATGTTATAAAATAATGTAAATTCAAATCTTAAAAATATAATTATTTAGAGAAACAATCACAAATCTTAAATATAAATCATAAAAACAACATAAAAAATCAAAAGAAATCCATCATAATTAAATTTGTAACGAATCTAAAATGATAAAACCTGAAATAATCCAGATTGGATGGGCTTAGATGCCAGGATAGTCTCAAACAACGTGGCCAGCTTCGGTCTCTGGGCTCTGATCGACAATAATCGTCCTTTGGTATATAACAAGCTAAAGGAAAAAAGGGCCCAAAAAGCCGAAAGAAAATGAAACCCTATTTGCTACTTCTTCAAGAAAAGGAAACCCAAGCTAAGAGATCTGTCAAAAAAAAAAAATGCCCGCTGGTCACGGTGTGCGCTCTCGAACAAGGGATCTTTCTACCATGGCCGCACCACCGGTCGTGTCTGGAACGTCATCAAACGTGCCATCGGCGTTGAAGTCAACAAGCAGGTCTAATTAAACAGCGCTGTTTAATGATGTTTTCTTTGTGTATTTGTGGATCTTGGCTTATGATAGTTATGGATTTTGTGTTTCATTTCATGTCTTCCGATGCCGAGTACTGATATTTTACGTAATTTTTATCAGAAAATGTTGGGTGTCTGATCCATCAACAAGCTCGTATTTCAATGAGATGATATGAACCTTAACATCAGTGTTGCATTTGTTAATTCTATGACATGTTGGGGCTGCTTTTAACATAAAAAGATCCAAATTCACTCTTCGGGATGTGCTTAAATTTTGTCTTTGAGGTTGTGTAGGGGGCTAGTTTGATATTCTTGCCTGATTGATATTTTTAACATTTGCACTCTCATGGGATGCTCTGTTCATGTGAGATTTGAAATCTGTGTGTCCGTATTAATATGCTCAAGGTTGCAGGTTGGTAATCGGATTATAAGGAAGAGGATTCACGTGCGAGTAGAGCACGTTCAGCCTTCAAGGTGCGCTGAGGAATTCAAGCTGAGGAAGGTGAAGAATGATCAACTCAAGGCAGAGGCTAAAGCAAAGGGCGAGGTCATTAGCACCAAGAGGCAGCCAGAAGGACCCAAACCTGGTTTCATGGTAGAGGGTGCTACTTTGGAAACTGTTACTCCCATACCATATGATGTCGTTAACGATCTCAAGGGTGGTTACTAGATCTAGCTGTTGTGCGTTTGTGTGTTTTTTGGCAAACGTGAGTGAACGTGGATTACTAAAAATGGCAGTGGATAAACAGATGGCTGCAAGTTGTAAGGTTTTTCACCACAGAAAGTGCATGAAATGTCAAAAAGTATATTTACCCTTTTATGAAAATAACATCCTCTGCGGGTAACCCATTGAATTCTAGTATTTTGATACTACTGAATGTTTTCTCTATTTAACACTTGTTCTCGTTCTTTGGTTTAGATTTCCAAACTTTCAGCGCATTGCGAGTGATATTCATGGGATCCTCTGATTCTATATTTCCAAGCATTTTCTATCACTTGTTGGCACCCAGAGCCACATGGCCTCAAATCGGCTTCCTTGTCAAGCAGACCATGATCAAAATGGCAAAGAACTGAATTGGATGATGATTTAACCCACATGGAATTATAGAATAATCTGTCCAGCAGTTCTATTGTTTGAACTGTTTTAAACTCAAACAAATAATTGTAGCCTCAATATTTACCAATTATTTGCACTCATTCTCACCATATAGTTCACTTTGAAAATATAATATCTCCAAGGAAATGCTTAAATAAATCAAGAGTGTAAACTCCCAAGTGATACAAAATGAAACACTCCCTAAAACTACATTAATCATTTACGACTCCCTTAAGCTACATTTTTTTTTTTTTTTGGTAGGAAATAATATTAGTACATGACTAAATTTCCAGCAAGACTACTGTCCAAGTACCGCTTCATGCAGCAAAATGTTTATGTCCTCCTCTAGTAGACTTCACACGTGATGGTGGATCTATGAGAACTATCAACTGTTTCATTCCTCCTCCTGCCGTCTTAGCTATGCAGTCAGCAACCTTATTACTATTCCTCAAGACATGTCTAAATTTAATAGAAAAGTAGTCGTTTTCCAAATCTAGGATCTTTAATGGATGTTTTGTTTTCCAGATGGTCTGTAGTTTGCTAGACATAGTGAGGTATGAGATCCTTCTGCCAAGTAGCTTTACAATTACAGTCCGAGACATCCAATGAGTGATGAATTGATGCACTCGCTCAGAGAAAGTAATGAATGGGATACCACTCGAGTTCACTGTCATTCACTTTGCATCCAATATGGGATTGTTTGGATCAGGGGGTTTTGCCAGCCTACGCCGTACCTTCTTGGTTGATCGACCAATGCCGCCGCCAACAAACAACGTTTCTCCAGTTTCAATCACTTCTAAATTGAAGTCCTATTTTAATTTATCCCAAGAAGATAGTTATATTTTAGCTTGAAATTCAAATTTGATTTATGCTGGATAATGCCTAAATTTTGAAACACTTGACTCCTCTAAATTCAAAATCATATCTCATCTATTTAACATCCCTTTGGATGGATGTTTACCCTAGTGCAGTGCGTTTAGTTTCTGTTATTTTTACACTAACCACAAATAAACGCACCGCCGATCTAAAAAGACCATTAATCTTTAAACTCAGCTAGATAGAGTCATGGAGATTTCCAACTCTACCTTTTTTTCAAAGTTACCTTCTGATAATTGGACTTTATCAATCTAATATCTAGTTCCTTTTTACATTAAATAACTATATTTGTTGCCTAACTCAACATTTAAACACGTTAAAGGTCAAAATCGTAAATCCAAAAACATATTTGGAATGTTACAAAAACAAGTTAAAAATCTTGTTACAACAAAAAGTTGGATAAGGAAATTGGACCATCAAAATTTCCAAGAGGGAAATTGAGACATAAGCTTCCCTTTTTCTTACTAGGTAATGATAAAAACTTCTTTGGTCGTTCTCATCTCAACAGATGAGTTTGGCTCTGTCAAGACTGCACTTGGGATGTATGAAGCAAGGATCCAAAAGAGTAGATGGGTCCAAGCATGTTCCAAGACACCCGCTGGTGCTGGTCTGGGAGACTGCAGAGAGAATATTTGTTATCCCACATATACTGGTGTGGTTAGCTTCTGCCATCTTTGTTGTTTTCAGGTTAGATTTCGACAAATTATAAAGTGTTGAAGCCATTTACAGATTCGGCATATTATTCAGCTTTACTTTTTTCGATGTTAACCATGTTTTGAGCGGCCTGTGAAACATGAGTGCACAAATGTCTGCGTATGGTTATCACTTTTCAGGACTTTTCAAGGCTTTGCAATTTAAGGAGCAAATTATTTCTTTATTTACCATATAAAGAAAGAAAGAAGAAAGAAAACAATTGGGCGTGGATAAACTTGGGCATTAAAACTTGTGCAAGTTTTCATTCCTTGCCGCCGCAAGGCCAAGAACAATTACAAGAATGAAGATTTGCATAAGATTGAACACAAAATCCGGCGCCATTCCATTTGGAAGCACACTTATCTTTGCAACTTTGAGGGTCACACTTTCCATCACCGGGGGCAGCTAGAACATCATGGCAGATCTCTTGTCCTATTGCTTCCCCCATCATCGAGGCAACTGCAATAAATTTGGTCAATATTACAACACCAGTTATTATATTAAATACCATAACATGCATTTGAAGGTAAAAAATTAAACTAACCCACGAAAACACACAAGAGGACAGTGACAATGTTGTAAGAAAGGTTAGCCATCCTTCAGATTTCAGAATCAATCAATAGTGTTACTATAAAATGAAGAAGGAAAGGAGACGGTTCAGTATTTTATAAGCTGAGGGTGTTTAAAAAATGGCAAGATAATCAAGTCCCATGGCGTAAAATCTGACGTAAAATCTGAGTTTTTTCCAATACTAATATTATTTCAGATTTTTATTTCCAATTCCATATGAGGAAATTTTTTTATAAGATAATAAAATTCACAGAGGTGAATGAAAATGGGGTTTTAGCAGATAAGTTGGAACAAGTTCAGTGCTCAATACTGAGTTGCTGTTAATTTTTGAAGGCTTAAATTTAGCCTGGAGGGAAGACTTTCCAAAATTTATCCTAAAGAGTAACAACCAGGTGGCAATTAATTTGATTGATCATTGGCAATTAATTTGATTGATCATTGAAAATATTTTAAGGGTTTTAAGAAGAGAATGACAAAATTAACTTTAAATACCACAATCCTAAAATATTATTTATTTTCGTATATTTAGGGAAATAAATTAGAGAGAAGCAAAAAATGTGTCTATGTTTTCAACTGAGGTGACAAGAAAGCATGCCCTGGATGCGTTTTTTATTTTTCTCTCTAATATTGTTTTTTTTTTTTTTTTGTGTGTGTTTGTATGTTGGGTGTTAGAAATTTAGAGAGAAAGATTTATTTGTGTTTGTGTTTGAGGTGGACATTGTGATAGTTTTAAGATGTATTTGAGTTTATGGTGATGCGATAGCATTCGGAGACCTGCACATTTCATTAGTTGTGTCGAGATAGAACCATCACTTTAGAAGCCCATCACATTGCAATTCAGGCTCCCAATTCACGATGGTTATACAGCATAGGGTTGAAGTCACGGGTTAGAGTATAACTCGGGAGGCTAGTTGGCAGTGGTTATGCGGTCTTGGGTTAAAGTTTCATGATATTAGAAGAGAATACTTTATAAACCTTATACATAAGTTTAAAACCATAACCATAAGGAAAAATAAAGGAGCTTTCCAGTATATTTAACTTATTTTTTTCTCCATCTCCACCAAAGCAATATCATTAACCTAATTGTCCGAAATCTGTGACAGAGTTAGAAACAAGAGGACTTTCAGGGGGAGTGACTATCGTGGTGAAGAGAAAGTTAAAAGTCAAGTCAGGGTGACAGCGATTGTAGTTATCAATGAGTTCTTTAATGACAAAAATTATTGTTGCATTGAATGGGCTTTCAAATTTTCTCCACTGTAACAATCACTCCTCCTTTTGAAAGTACTATTGCCCCCAACTTTGTCAAAAGTTTCAAACAATGAGGTTAAGGATACTACTTTGGTGGAGATGAAAAAAAAAAGTTAATTATATTGGAAAACCTCTTAGTTTTCCCTATAATTATGGTATCAAACTTATATATGGGGTTTATAAATATCCTTTTTTGATGGCATTAAAATTTAACTTGTGACCACATAATCACCATCAACTAGGGGTCTAAGTTATACTTCAACTCGTGATCGCATAACCACCGTCAACCGGGAGCCTTAGTTATACTTCAACTCATGACCATATAACTACCATGAACTGAGAGTCTGAGTTGCAATGCAATGGGCTTCTAAGGTGATGGTTCCATCCCCACATGCCAAATGGAATGTAGGGGTCTCCCGGCACCATCGTATCAGCATGAACTCAAACACACCTTAAAACTATCACACAATCTCCCTTAAACACAAACACGAATAAATCTTTTTGTCCAAAAATTTTAACACTTAACAAAAAAATAACAATTTAGAAGAAAATTTTTTATTTTGTAAAGGATGGTGACCGAGAGAGTTAATGGAGTAGAAGGGAGCAAAACCCCCCTTTATATAGGCAACTGAGGGAAAAAATGAAAAAAGTAACTATGTGGGAGCCCATGACCGGGATTCCCTGGATAGGATGTTTGAAATTATCCTGGGTTTCCCAGGATGTTTGAAAATTATCTTGAGATTCCCAAGTTTTGAAAAATTTTCACGGGTTAAGGTTAGGGTTGAAAATAGGAGGGAAGAGGCATTTTTAGCTGAGGTGGTAGAAGGGATGTTGAAAGCGCGCCCTGTAGGGCGCGTTTTCAGCTGAGGTGGCTGACATGTAGGTTGAAAATGCGTCCTACAGGGCAAGCTTTTAGTATCCCTCCTGCCACCTCAATTGAAAATGCGTTCTATAAGGCACGTTTTCTTCCCTTCTATTTTTAATCCTAATCTTAACTTGTGAAAAAAAAATCTAAAACTGTAACCCTAACCCTAAATCGAAGATTCTTTGTCAAGAGAAGCCCGAATAAAAGTCAGACACATCCCAATTTTTTTAAAAAAATGCTTCTAACAAGACGTGTTTTTTTAAAAATTATTTAGATTTTTCAAGAAAACACTTCTTGTTAGAAATGTTTTTTAGACTTGTCATGTCCAATCTTTACCAACATTTTGAAGTTATGTTTGATATTCGGGGTTAATACTTGCTATAAAATGAGCCACCATTTTGTTGGAGAACTTCCATACTGAAATTTTGAACAGATTCTTTTCATAAAAAGATTTACATAAGGAGAAAAATGTTTATGCTGAATACCTGAATTTCAAAAAACACCTAACAAAGTAAATTAGTTCAAGTAAGTTTCGCTGTTTGAATTTGAATAATTCATACTAATTTTTTTACATAATGTTTCCGTTTTAAACATGTGAAACAGGTTATTTGGTTGAAGGTGAGTAGACGTATTAGATCCGTTATTTATTACGATGATCAAATTTGTGACACCGAAATCGTGTTTGTTTTTGCATCAACACAGTATACAGAATTGGCTTTCAACTGAAGTATAAAATTGCACGAGCTTCAGTCAGAAATTAAGAAGAAAGTAGCGAGTACAAGCCGAAGAAGAATTACGAGATTAAAATATAGATATCTAATGTCACTGAACCCCATTAAATATGATATATTTGAGCTTAGAGTCGACATGGAGGTCGAGGCGATGCTCAATTCGCATTGCTCTAGTGGATAAACTATATTAGAGTTATATGCCCACTTTGTTGATGTCGATGAAGGTGCTCCTGGTTTGACAACAGTTCCAGTTAATGTTGGAATGGAACAAGAAGCAGGAAGTCCAACCACACGATGTTGGGACTGCCAGTATGCTCCGTTGCGCAGAGAAAAAATTATTCCAGCAATCCACAGCCAAGGATCCATGTATGAGAAACGAATTTAGTTGAAAATATACATTCTTTAGTGAAAACGTCTCAATCTCTACGTAGTCCACCCTATTAAAAATGAGCAACCACTTTCTCTTGAACTTTTCAGAGAGAATTAAAAAATGGTTGCTAGACCTTTATTTTATTAAGTTGGTAACCTTAACACATTAGGGGATTATCATCATTTTATCCTCTTTGATATCACATATTAAAAAGGAAAACTAGGATTATTGTCTCATTAGTAAAGAAGGCAAATGGAAAGTTTGATAAATGAATTATATTCTTTTCAAAAGAATATTAATTTCCATGTCTTTTATATTTTGATCAAAATTAATTAATATAACTGCTTATATTAATAATTAGGTAAAATATATACAATTAATATTTTGTATGAATCAAATTCATATATTAATTATATTCTTTCCAAAGAATATTAATTTACATGTCTTTTATATTTTGACCAAAATTAATTAATTTAATTGTTTATATTAATAAATTACGTAAAATATATACAATCAATTTTTATGCGAATCAAATTCATACATTAATTATATTCTTTCCAAAAGAATATTAATTTTCATGTTTTTATATTTTGACCAAAATTAATTAATATAATTGTTTATATTAATAAATCCGTAAAATATATACAATTAATGTTTTGTATGAATCAAATTCATATATTAATTATATTATTCCCAAAAGAATATTAATTTACATAACTTTTATATTTTGACGAAATTAATTAATATAAATGTTTATATTAATAAATTCGTAAAATATATACAATAAATATTTTGTATGAATCAAATTCATATATTAATTATATATATGTTCTCTATTTGTGTACTACAAGTTTGTACATATAATGTGTTTAATATTTAACTATCAAATTAAATTAAGTCAACAATTAATTTAATTCAAGTGACTACTAAATACAATACCATTTGTTTTTGGATTTTGTTTGTTTCAACTATAGGGTGACCTTGTAGGCTCTTGTAATGTTGGTAGTAATATTAGAATGTTTCTAACATTACAAGCAATGAGAGCATCGAGCAATGCATCATTACCACCCAAGTTAGAAGAAGTCGTGATTCGAAATAACCTTTCTGTGAAAATCTTTTCATGTATTATATCCTTTTATCCTTAATATCTAGATTGGACACAAGTAAAGGAATAGTCACACTTGTATAGTCCAATATCATATTTCTTGATTTTCTGAGCAGACTACAATAAACAAATAAGTGTGATATCTCATATCAACTTATTCGAGTATGGCCATATATTTCTAGTCTCACTGCATCAAGAGGCCTAAGATATTACTCCCATTATGTATGAGAGATAAATCCTATCTTGATCAACCATATCCCGGTACATGGATTGGGTATATCCAACATCAGTTTTTATACTACAACATGTTACGATAGACGCTTTGACTGTATCAAAATATATGAATCATGATGTTGGATAATGATGATTTCAAGTCTGAGGATCACATACATAGTTATCACTATGAGCAATATTGTGACTATTACACAATAATCCAAGAAATATACTCATAGCGGGTTAGTCCAATATATTGTTCTCAAACACATACTCATGTATTGATTTTGACACCTCTATGTCAATGACAAACCTTTGTCATTAATCAATTATACATTAGTCTCAATGCATTATTATTGTCAAAGCTCACAATAATACTTGACTAAGGACCTTTTAAGAATAATCATATTTTCTTATGACTTTATTACAACTTACAACTCAATTTATTTATATACACAGAAAAAGAAACTGAAATAATAATGGCAATGCCTTATATTAATAAACAAGGTAAAACGAGTATGTCATTACAATCATATCATGATTGGCCTTTGGGAATACTCTAGCAATCTCCCACTAGAACTAAAACCAATCAATCATTTATCTAATACTAAATGACTTAGTGTGAGGATCACGCTTCTACTGTGTTAGAGGCTTCATCAGTGGATTTGCAATGTTGTCATCTATTGGTACTATACATATTGCCACATCTCCTCGATCAATGATTTATTGAATGAGATGAAAGCGCTTTAGTATATGTTTGGATCGCTAGTGAGATCTGGGTTCCTTTACTTGTGCAATAGCTTCGTTGTTGTTACAACCAAGTTCTATAGCATCTGTTATGCTAGGAAAAATGTAACACCCCAAACCCGGTCAATACACCACGACCGAATCTAGTATGTTACAGGGAAAAAGGTTTTTGAGAGGTTTAGGTTTGAGTTTAAATGTTTGAGGAAAACACTCCACTAAAGTTTTGTATTAGAAGAAAAACTTGAGTAGGTTAGATTGAAATCCGATGATGTATTTGAAAACCCGGGAAAATTTTAAAACTTACTCTGATGGGTAGACAAAGCAGGTTTATCTCGTTAAGATGTTTGAGTTGTTTATTATTGTTACAAAAACATTCTTGTCTTAGTAGAAAATCGTGTTTAAGTTAGAAAACATTTGAGTTCTTCTTTATTCCAAGTCTTAGTGTGATACCCGATGGTATAGTTAAAAATGTCGCTTTTGTAGTTTTGAAATCGTTATCTTTCCAAATTTTAGCACATTATAACCCAATTAATTTGTTAAGGCATATTAAACATTTACTTTATGCATAAACAAGCAAACCATAATTTTTAAAAAGGCCTTTTTACAACCCAAAATAAAACCACATAGAAATAAATAACTAATGTATCAAAATTTTTATAAAGTCTGAGCAACCCTTTATTAGCATGGCATGAGCACCTCGAGTCCATCCCGGCTCCATGTCCGCGTCTATGTGTCACCTGAAATAGTCAAAGGAGAGAGTGAGTCGCAAGACTCAGTGTATAATTCCCTCTCCCGGTATAACATGCCAACACACATATCATAACAGAATAATGCAAGTAATGCACCCGATCCTAACCAACCATATCACCTTTTCTACCCCGTGTGGTACCAAACCACTGGTGGTGCCAAACCACTGGTGACCCAAAGTCACGATATCCATACTGTGGTACCAAACCACTGGTGACCCGAAGTCACAAATAATCCAATGATGGGGCCAACCCATCGTGTGATACCAAATCACTAGCGACAATCCCGTATCTCATAAGTGGGGCCAACCCACGGTGGTGTCAAACCACAGGGACGAGTCGCAATGAGGTGCCAAACCTCTGGTGTCCCAAAGACACAATGTGATACCAAATCACTGGTGACCGCAGTCACAAATCTGATGATGGGGCCAACCCATCGTGTGATACCAAATCACTAGCGTCAATCCCGTAAAATCAACCGTGGGGCCAACCCACTGTGGTGCTAAGCCACTGGGACGAGACGCGGAGGTGCCAAACCTCTGGTGACCCAAAGTCACAAAATATCATTGTGGTACCAAACCACTGGAGGTGCCAAACCTCTGGTGTCCCAAAGACACAGTGTCCCAAAGACACGGATATCATACTCCCCCTCCTCTCATATCACCCAATCACATATCATACTAGATGCAAAATCGTGCAATCATGCTATCATGCTCACATGCTTAATATGGCATCTCAAAGTATCAAAAATCATGATATCATCATCATCACATAACTCATAATGAAATGGACTTACCCGAATCCGTATCCATACCACAATGGGTATCAACATAGTCAACCACACTGTTTCATTTACACAAACAGGTTATCACATTACTTAGTTAAGATAGTGTGTTGGTTTACACACCTGAATAGCGAAAATGTTAATCCTAAGAATCGGTCTACGTCCCTTGATCGCCTCGATAACCCCAATCCTACAATCGGCTAACAGTGGATTAGTCACTATACCATTCGGCCAAAAATAGGTAACCCAAGGGGTTGCGTTAGCCTTACCTTAGCCTTGATTTGGTTTCCTACCAAATCCGAACCCAACAATGGTTCTTTCAGAAATCGGCTTCACCCTAAAAAGAAAGTGGTTAATTCTTCTGAAACTTAACTTAAAGAAAACTAAACGAAATCGGAACCAAACACCCATTCTTACCACCACTTACCGTTTGCTTATCAGATAACAAGGCTCCTCCCACTTGTTCCCAAAATTCGAATGCCCTATAAAGAGATTGGTCTACACATTAGATCAATATTCTTCAACTAATAACAAACTGGCCTTCATTTAAACCACAAAATATAAGAACAACAAAAAGGAAAAATGGCCATTCGGCCAAGCTCTTACCCACTACCAACCGATTGGAAACCAGCACCTAACAACACCCAATATTCGGCCACCAAACACCACTAGGAGAGAAGAAAGATTCGGCTAACAGGTTTTGGAACAAAAAGAAAATAAAGAAAGATGAGTGGAGGGGGGTTACTTTCGGTTTTGTGTGAAAGAAGAGAGAAAGTGCTTGGAGAGTGAAGTTTCAGCTTACACAAAATAAACAAAAGAAAGGGAAGTGGGAGAGAAAAGAACTTTCGGCTACTAATGACCAAAATCGGCAAGGGTATGATTGTGGTAGCTTTCGGTTTAGATGAAGAAGAAGATGGAGGATGTAGGTTTTTGGTGAAGTGTGTTACGGTCAAGAAGGGAGAGAAGAAGGCTAGTTTCGGTTTACAAGCAAAAAGAGAAGAAAGGGAGAGGGATGCACATTCGGCTACCAAGGCTTTTTAAAGAGAAAAGATGAAAGCAAAAGTGGAGAAGAGAGTGTTGTGGTTTGACAAGTGTAGGTGTTTTGAAAAACAACTTTCGCTAACAAGGTTTCAAAGAAAGAAGAAATATAAGAGCAAAGGAGAATACAAGTTTGACTTAGTGAAAATGGAAAAAAACGAGAGATAGGAGGGTATATGGTTCGCCAAAGTTAGCAAAGAAATAATAGCTTGAGCACTCCAAGAACATTCGGCTACTATGAAAGAAGGACCAAGCAAGCTCAAGAAAGTATATCTTTGCTGGGTTCGGTTTCAAGAAGCAAAACAAATGGTTTGACTTAGGCTATTTGCAAGTGAAGAGAGTTTTTGTTAGCTTTTGACTAAACTAAAATCGGCTTAACAAAGAGAATTTGTGACCGAAAACACACATGCCAAAGGCAATTTCGCACCTCCAAACACCAACCGCCACATATTCCTCCCCAAACTCTCACCAAATCCGCCAAACTCCCCCCATTTACTCCCAAGCCACTAATTCAAATCCCTTTGACCAAGTCTTCCTCCACAATATGCTCTCCACCCATCGTTTGAATGTGTTGACCAAGTCCATGGTAGAGTTTGAACTACCACCAACTCCTCCCCCTTAAGCCGTCAAAATGGAACAAAAAGGATGGGATTTTCGCAGCTAGAACACAAGACCTCCCCCTTGCTCTTGACGTCACACCCAAGGTCTAAGTGGCGATGCTTTGCCACTTTGCTAGCTCTTCACTTGTGTTATAAATTCACCGAATTAATTATAGACCCCACTCCTTGACTCCTATCCCTAAAGCCCAAAAACAAAAACTTTCCCACCTACTCAGGCACACTCCTAGCCTACAACTAAGCCCCGAAACCACACAAACAACAACATGGCACACCATAGACATGCAAACAATGCCAAAAATAAAATAGCCCTTAACCCGGATATTACGTTCTACCCCTTAAAATAATTTCGACCTCAAAATTACACAGTCGGAAAGAGTTACGGTATTCTTTGTCTCATCGTATCCTCGGGTTCCCACGTCGCTTCTTCCACGCCATGATTCCGCCATAGAACCTTAACCAAAGGCACAGACTTCTTACGCAGAACCTTTACATCCCGATCTAAAATCTGAATAGGCTCTTCCTCCATGGTCATATCCGGGTTTACCTCAATCTCTCCTACTGTCACCACGTGCGATGGATCTAGCGATAACGCCAAGCATCGAACGTGGAACACATCGTGAATTTGACTTAGTTCTGCTGGCAACTCGAGTGATATGTAATCGGTCCCACTCATCTCGAGACCTTATACGCCCAATAAACCTCGGACTTAGCTTACCTTTCCTCCGAACCTTAATACTTTCTTCCACGGTGAGACCTTCAGAAAACCCGATCTCCCACAGCAAATTCAATATCTTTCCGCTTAAGATCGACATAGGACTTCTGCCGTCCGAAGCTTCCTTCAATCGAGCCTGAATCAGTTTAACCTTGTCTTGGTCTCGACAACCAACTCTGGTCCCAACAATGACGTTCACTTAACTCGCCCAACAAGTAGGTGAGTGACACTTTCTCCGTATAACGCCTCATAAGGTGCCATCTTGATGCTCGCTTGGTAACTGTTGTTATAGGCGAACTCAGCTAACGGTAGATACTCCTCCCAACTACCCCTGAAGTCCAATACACAACCTCGTAACATGTCCTCCAAGATCAGATAACCCTTTCCATTGCCTGTTAGTGCTGTGGATGAAATGCCGTCTTTGAAATCTAACTGTGTACCCGAGCTGATGCAACGCCTTCAAAACCTTGACGTGAATCTGGGATCCCTATCCGAGATGATCGATACTGGCACCCCGTGCAGTCTCACAATCTCTGACACATACAGCTTCGCCAACCTCTGAAGTGAGTAGTCCACCCTCACCGGAATAAAGTGAGTGATTTAGTCGATCGATCCACAATTACCAGATCAATCCTTCTTGCTTGGTGTAGCGGTAACCCAGCGAAAATCCATAGTTATCCTTTCCCACTTCCATCGAGGATCTTCACCGGTCAAGCAACCAGACGACAAATCGATGCTCGACCTTGACTCGACATGTCGACACTTCCCCACAAACTTCGGTTACTTCTTTTTTCGCACCCGCCACCGTAATCTGTTCTCCGAGGTCTCTATACATTTTGCTACCCCGGGATGCATAAGCGTAGGGCTGCTATGTGCATCTGAAGAATCTTTTGCCTTAACTCGGATCTCTCAAAGATACAAGCCTTCCCCGAAAACACAAAGACCCCATCACTAGACAAGCTATAACCCTTCAAACTATCATTACGCACTTGTGTCCTCTGCGCTTTAGAACCTCATCCAACAACTATTTTTCTACGATCCGCTCAACCCAAGTAGGCTTAACTCGCAGCTCTGCCGAAATACTCCGTCGTCATACAAACTCAAGTGAGCAAGCAGGCTCTTAGATCCAAAACAACCTTACGGCTCAACTCGTCGCCACAACGTTAGCCTTGCGGGATGATACTCAATTGAGCAATCGTAGTCTTCAAGACTCAATCCATCGGTGACATCTCGATTCAAGTCTTTACGAGTCAAGGTACTTGACTCTTATGATCCGTGTAGACTATCGATCTTTCTCCGTACAAGTAATGCCTCCAAATCTTTAAGGCAAATACTACAGCCGCTAACTCCAGATCATGCGTTGGATAATTTACCTCATGTGGCCTCAACTGCCGAGATGCGTAAGCCACAACCTTCCCTTCTTGCATCAGCACACAACCCAAACCCGTATGTGATGCATCGCAGTACACTGTGAATTCCTTACCAGCCTCAGGTTGAATCAGAACCGGAGATTCAGTCAGAATCTTCTTCAACTTATCGAAGCTCTCCTGCTGCTTCTCAGTCCACATAAACGAAACCCCTTTTCTCAATAATTTAGTCATTGGTGCCGCGATCAATGAGAAACCCTCTACAACTCTTCGGTAGTATCCTGCCAGGCCCAGAAAACTCCGAATCTCTGCTACTGACTTAGGCGGCTTCCAATCCAAAACGGCCTCTATCTTACGGGGGTCCACTCTAATCCCCTCAGCAGATACTACATGACCCAAGAACGTCACCTCCCTAAGCCAGAATTCGCATTCTTGAACTTCGCATGAAATTGTTTCTCCTTAGAATCTGCAATACCACCCGCAAATAGGCATCATGTTCCTCCTCAGTCCTTGAATATACCAAGATGTCGTCGATAAAAACCACTACGAACTGATCTAAATACTGTTGGAACACCCTATTCATCAGATCCATAAAGGTCGCCGTAGCGTTAGTCAACCCGAATGGCATAACCAAGAACTCAAAGTGCCCATACCGAAGTAATTTAAATGCCGTCTTATAGATATCGCCTCCTTCACCCTTAATCGGTGATACCGGACCTTAAGTCGATCTTGAGAAAATCGGCGCTCCTTTCAGCTGATCAAACAAGTCATCTATCCGAGGCAGTGGATACTTGTTTTTGATCGTCAGCTTATTCAGTTGGCGGTAGTCTATACACATCCGCATGGTACCGTCTTTCTTCTTTACAAAGAGTACCGACGCTCCCCATGGTGAAATACTTGGCCTAATAAAACCTCGGTCCAATAACTCCTGGATTTGGGCCTTAAGCTCCACTAGCTCTTTAGGTGCTATCCTGTACGGAGCAATGGATACGGCGCGATTAAGATAATGATCTATCCGAACTCTACCTCTCGATCTGGTGGCAAACCCAGAAGCTCCTCAGGAAACACATTCGCAAATTCCCTAACTGTCCGAACCGTCTTCACAGCAGACTCCTTAGCCTCCAAGGCATACACATGCACCACATATGCTTCACACCCCTTTCTGACCATCTTCTCGGCTTTGAGCGCGGATACCACATTAGACGATAATTCCTCCTATTACCGATCGAACTACCTCATCACCCTTAGTGCTCGAGAACCATGCGCTTAGCAATAGCGATCCAACTTTGCACGGTACTCAACCACCACCCATCCCGTAATCGGATCGAACTCCTCAAACGGCGGTTCCATCGATCGACCTCAAATACTATCCCTTGGAGTTCTAGAGGTGCGTCTCTATCGGTTTATCTACCACTACTGAGTGACCTAGAGGGCTTATTACGGTCATCCGCCTAGAAGATATTTGAGTCTAGATCCATGGTCTTCACTATGCTACTTGCAACATATGAATGTGTTGAACCCACATCAATTAAAGCGACAAATGGAGAACCAAAGATTAAAACGTCTGCAGTAATGACGTCCGGTGCGTCGCCTCCTCTCGGCGCCTCGCGACATACACTAGCCCAAATATGCGGCCTCGAACTACTGCACCTCTGCCTGATGCTCCACGGCCCCAGACGAACTATTACTTCCTCTGCCATTACCTCGGCCCTCTGCGGTGGTGGTCCGTTATTTCAGATCTTGTACGTACGATTCTCTGATCAATCCTAGCTAACTTGCGCGACAGGTCCCTCACACGGTGGTCCAATGAGCCACACTCAAAACACCTCTACCATCGGTCCAACATCCTCCCAATGAGCCTTCCCACAACGGTTACACTGCGGTGGTCCCTGCCTAGCAAACAACAAACCTACCGATGATTCGGCCCACTCGGTCTAGCCCTTTTCTGCTGATTTCCTGATGACCCAGAAGATCCAAAACTTCTCTTGTGTCGGTTCCTATCCATACCCTGCCTCACAGATTCCTTAATGCCCTCGGCTACCTTCGCCTTTTCAACTAGGACAGCAAATTCACGCTCCTGCTGGGGCGCAATTATCAACCTTAATTCGTCCCGCAGGCCATCCTCGAAACGAACGCACCTCTCATGTTCAGTAGCCACCATGCCCCTGGCATACCGACTCAGCCTCAGAAACTCTGCCTCGTACTCTGACACAGATTTGCTCCCCTGAACTAACCTCAGAAATGCTTTCCGCTGCTCATTAATGTAATTAGCTCCGACGTACTTCTTCTGATAAGCAGTCCAAAATAGTCCCAAGTCAGATCTTCAGCTGCAGCGCTGTCTCGAACAGTGAGCCACCACTGGTATGACTCATCTCGGAGAAGTGATACGATCCCCTTTAATTTCTCTTCAGCAGTTAGGTCCAGATCGTCCATGATCCGCTCTGTCGCTTCCACCAATACTCAAGCGATCTTTGGGAGCAACACCCGAGACATCCGAAAGAATTCACCCGTTTGCCGAAGTCGCCAGCACGATTTCCTAGCTCCTACGCCTCCACCTACTCCAACTACCCGTTCTAAAACTGCGCAGATCGCTTTGTGACATCTGCGTCATCGCCGGTCTACTCTTGGAACTCACCAACTCCAGCTGGTGGCGGAACCGGTATCTCATTCTCTGAACCCTAACCAGAACCTACGGGCTCAGAAACTGTCATCCTACCGTGACCACGTCCACGACCACGTCCACCTCGGGTACTCATGACTAAATCTCGTCGATTAAAGAATTTTATGTATCGGTCATTATTCCACTTTGCTTAAAAGCAAAGTCTTATGAGTATTGCTTATTAAAGAAGTTTTGTTTTCATGAGTCCACGAGTCCTATCGGTTTGGTCTCTAAGGTAGTCTTACTAGCCATCCAATCATATCAATTAATATCACAACCAATAGAACGGGTACTTACAGGGCGGATTGGTGCTTGACTCGGTGCCATGCCTTTCAAACCATACTTTTAAAACAAAACTTTTAATCGGACTCTTGAAAACATTTTGGGCCTCAGCTCACAGAAAGCCTTTGAACTTGGCTCGATACCACAAATGTAACACCCCAAACCCGGTCAATACACCACGGCCCGAATCGGTATGTTACAGGAAAAAGGTTTTGAGAGGTTTAGGTTTGAGTTTAAATGTTTGAGAAAACACTCCACTAAAGTTTTGTATTAGAAGAAAAACTTGAGTAGGTTAGATTGAAATCCGATGATGTATTTGAAAACCCGGGAAAATTTTAAAACTTACTCTGATGGGTAGACAAAACAGGTTTATCTCATTAAGATGTTTGAGTTGTTTATTATTGTTACAAAAACATTCTTGTCTTAGTAGAAAATCGTGTTTAAGTTAGAAAACATTTGAGTTCTTCTTTATTCCAAGTCTTAGTGTGATACCCGATGGTATAGTTAAAAATGTCGCTTTTGTAGTTTTGAAATCGTTATCTTTCCAAATTTTAGCACATTATAACCCAATTAATTTGTTAAGGCATACTAAACATTTACTTTAAGCATAAACAAGCAAACCATAATTTTTAAAAAGGCCTTTTTACAACCCAAAATAAAACCACATAGAAATAAATAACTAATGTACCAAAATTTTTATAAAGTCTGAGCAACCCTTTATTAGCATGGCATGAGCACCTCGAGTCCATCCCGGCTCCATGTCCGCGTCTATGTGTCACCTGAAATAGTCAAAGGAGAGAGTGAGTCGCAAGACTCGGTGTATAATTCCTCTCCGGTATAACATGCCAACACACATATCATAACAGAATAATGCAAGTAATGCACCGATCCTAACCAACCATATCACCTTTTCTACCCCGTGGTACCAAACCACCGGTGGTGCCAAACCACGGTGACCCAAAGTCACGATATCCATATTGTGGTACCAAACCCTTTGGTGACCAAGTCACAAATAATCCAATGATGGGGCCAACCCATCGTGTGATACCAAATCACTAGCGATAATCCCAGATCTCATAAGTGGGGCCAACCCACGGTGGTGTCAAACCACGGGACGAGTCGCAATGAGGTGCCAAACTTCGGTGTCCCAAAGACACAATGTGATACCAAATCACCGGTGATCGCGATCCAAATCGATGATGGGGCCAACCCATCGTGTGATACCAAATCACTAGCGTCAATCCCAGAAAATCAACCGTGGGGCCAACCCACCGTGGTGCTAAGCCACCGGGGCGAGACGCGGAGGTGCTAAACCTCCGTGACCCAAAGTCACAAAATATCATTGTGGTACCAAACCACCGGAGGTGCCAAACCTCCGGTGTCCCAAAGACACAAGTGTCCCAAAGACACGGATATCATACCCCCTCCTCTCATATCATCCAATCACATATCATACTAGATGCAAAATCGTGCAATCATGCTATCATGCTCACATGCTTAATATGGCATCTCAAAGTATCAAAAATCATGATATCATCATCATCACATAACTCATAATGAAACGGACTTACCCGAATCCGTATCCATACCACAATGGGTATCAACATAGTCAACCACACTGTTTCATTTACACAAACAGGTTATCACATTACTTAGTTAAGATAGTGTGTTGGTTTACACACCTGAATAGCGAAAATGTTAATCCTAAGAATCGGTCTACGTCCCTTGATCGCCTCGACAACCCCAATCCTACAATCGGCCAACAGTGGATTAGTCACTATACCATTCGGCCAAAATAGGTAACCCAAGGGGTTGCGTTAGCCTTACCTTAGCCTTGATTTGGTTTCCTACCAAATCCGAACCCAACAATGGTTCTTTCAGAAATCGGCTTCACCCTAAAAAGAAAGTGGTTAATTCTTCTGAAACTTAACTTAAAGAAAACTAAACGAAATCAGAACCAAACACCCATTCTTACCACCACTTACCGTTTGCTTATCAGATAACAAGGCTCCTCCCACTTGTTCCCAAAATTGAATGCCCTATAAAGAGATTGGTCTACACATTAGATCAATATTCTTCAACCAATAACAAACCGCCTTCATTTAAACCACAAAATATAAGAACAACAAAAGGAAAAATGGCCATTCGCCAAGCTCTTACCCACTACCAACCGATTGGAAACCAAAGACCTAACAACACCCAATATTCGCCACCAAACACCACTAGGAGAGAAGAAAGATTCGCTAATGTGTTTTGGAACAAAAAGAAAATAAAGAAAGATGAGTGGAGGGGGGTTACTTTCGGTTTTGTGTGAAAAAAGAGAGAAAGTGCTTGGAGAGTGAAGTTTCAGCTTACACAAAATAAACAAAAGAAAGGGAAATGGGAGAGAAAAGAACTTTCGGCTACTAATGACCAAAATCGGCAAGGGTATGATTGTGGTAGCTTTCGGTTTAGATGAAGAAGACCAAAGAGAATTTGTGACCGAAAAACACACATGCCAAAGGCAATTTCGGCACCCTCCAAACACCAACCGGCCACACATTCCCTCCCCCCAAACTCTCACCAAATCCGGCCAAACTCCCCCCATTTACTCCCAAGCCACTAATTCAAATCCCTTTGACCAAGTCTTCCTCCACAATATGCTCTCCACCCATCGTTTGAATGTGTTGACCAAGTCCATGGTAGAGTTTGAACTACCACCAACTCCTCCTCCTTAAGCCGTCAAAATGGAACAAAAAGGGTGGGATTTTCGCAGCTAGAACACAAGACCTCCCCCCTTGCTCTTGACGTCACACCCAAGGTCTAAGTGGCGCATGCTTTGCCACTTTGCTAGCTCTTCACTTGTGTTATAAATTCACTTGAATTAATTATAAACCCCAGCTCCTTCAGCTCCTATCCCCTAAAGCCCAAAAACAAAAACTTTCCCACCTACTCAGGCACACTCCTAGCCTACAACTAAGCCCCGAAACCACACAAACAACAACATGGCACACCATAGACATGCAAACAATGCCAAAAATAAAATAGCCCTTAACCCGGGATATTACAAAAAACCCTTAGTTCAGATATGAACTTCTTGATCCAAACAACCTCTTTTGTAGCCTCACTAGCTGCAATATACTTGGACTCAATTGTAGAATCAGCTACTGTATCTTGCTTTGAACTTTTCCAGTTCACATTGCCACCATTAAGGCAAAACACAAAACCTAAATGTGATCGTGAATCATCCTTGTCGGTTTGGAAACTAGCATCAATGTAACCTTTTACACTCAACTCTTCCTCACATCTATATATAAGGAATGTATCCTTAGTCCTTCTCAAGTACTTAATGATATTTTTAACTTTGACCCAATGGCCTTCACCGGGATCTACTTGGTACCGATTCGTCATGCTTAAAGCATATGATACATCTGGAAGAGTACATAACATGACATACATGATAGATCCAATAGCTGAAGCATATGGAATGTAGCACCTCTCACCCGTATTCAATGCCCGAATAGGGTTACGGAGCATCACCGAACTTATCACACATTTAAACATACATTTCTCATACAATTTGTCAATTCAAATACAATTCATTCAGTCATTTTATCCCTTATACGAGCCTACGAGGCCCAAAACATGCATTCGGGGTGGTTCGGGACTAAACCGATAACTCTAGAAACTTTTCATCACTTAGAAAATTTTTGGAAAAAAATAGGGGACACATGCCCCATGGCCAAAGACACGCCTGTGTCACAGGCCGTGTGAACATTCGAAATGGAAGCACGTGGCTGTGTCCCTGCCCCGTGTCCAACCTCGTGTCCAAACTAGTGAGCATATTGACTTTGGTCACACGGCCAACCACAATCCCGTGTGTCTAGCCTATGTGCCCTTCAAAGTGGCCACTCACGCCCGTGTGCCAGGCCACATACTAGGCCGTACCAAACCTATAGGTTATACTGACTTATGCCACACGGCCAAGTCACACGCTCGTGTGTGAGGCCGCGTGGAGCATACTGACTTAATTTTTATTTTAACACCAGGGGACACATGACCGTGTACATGACTGTGTGTCACACATGGCTGAGACACACGCCCGTGTATCTGCCAGTGTGGAAAAGAATAGGCTATTTACCAAGCCAATTTGCCACCCAAACTTATGTACGCTTACACCAAACTTAAATGGCACAAAACATAGCATATCGTATGCATTAAATCAACCTTACTCAAGCATATTTCATACCATTTCAAACATCAACCAATACAAAACATAAATACCACAATATGCCGTACAAATTCATACCAAACTCAAATGTGCATTAATTCCTAGATTCACTGGCATACCAATATTCATAACTCAACCATTTGCTATCCATAATACTAATTATCCACAAGCATCACATATCCAACATTCAAAACATAACACAAGCTATACACACACACACACACACACACACACACATATACATGATTCAATCATACCAAAATAAGCCAACTTATATGGCAATAAACAAAACCAAACTTAGAACATTTACAAGCCAACTCAAATGGCTACATTCATCATCAATTCACGAACCAAAATGACCAAAGTCTCTATACATTCCATATGACCCAAAACTTAATTTCAAAAGTATCAAGTGATAGTTGGATAGTGTGACGTAGTCTCCGACGATCCCTGAATCTGAGCTAACTTTGAATTCACTATAAAACATAGTAAAATAAAAAAGTAAGCTTTATAACGTAGTAAGATCATATGCAATAAACTCAATATAATCATAATTACACAATTCAATAGATTGAATATATCATCATGTACTCATATTAACTAACAAAACTTTCACTTATTCAATCCTAATATTATATGTGATCTTCACAAGTCACTTTGATTTAAAGCTTATACGGCTCATGTACATACCTGTACTATCTCATATCAATCTCATACTCAACCACGTCTTTCATTTACCCGTTGAACCATTCGGAATACCATCGGATACTCGGGAAACTCGTACTGAAGTGCCATATATATATATCTAATGTTATCTCAATCTCATATCACATGTATACTCACTCTCAAGCAATCAACGGGCCTGCTCACACAAGCTGTCAGTCAAGATGTAGCTACACGATGCTGCTCACACAAGCTATTAAGTAACCGCAACACATGGCGGTATAATCAGCTACCGGTAGGAAATACAAGACCAGAACTTGGATCACATAATTAAAATAAGCCCTAATGACATGTCATTCGTATCCTAATTTATTCCTAAGGCTCAACCGAGATTTCACACTTGTTGTGTAACAAATCGAATTTGACCCTAATCAGAACAGTGGTTTCGGGACCACGAATCCGAGTCTGAGAAATATTTTAAATTTATATTTTGTGCTTATTATATGTGAATTAATATGTGTGAAAGTTTAGTGGAAAAAATTTTATCGTTTGTGTGTTTAATTTAGAAAAAGGACTTAATCGCGTAAAAGGTAAAAGTGGCATACTAAAGTGAAATGTGCTAATTTGAGCATGGCTTTTTAATATGAAGTATAGAAAGGGTAAATAACCCATTTTAAATGTTAGTGGCCGGCCATGGTCAACATTAACCTTAGGTTATATGTTAGTTTAATTATTATAATAAGGTTATATTAGTAATTTACAAATAAAGTTATAATATGTTAAATAAAACATAAAAAAAGAAAGCCACTATCATCTTTCTTCTAAAGTGGTCGAAAGTTGAGAAAAAAAAAGGGTTTAGAGAGCTTGAAATTTCGGCAATTCAAATGCTTGATTAATGTATGTGTAAATTTCAGTTTTTGATAATGTTTACGTTTTTGAGATCGTTGCTTCGTATATTACCTGACCCATGCTTGAATTTTTATGAATCATGTGTATATGAGGTTCGGCCATTGATGTGTTTTTATGGTTTTGATATTTGATGGTTTTAGATTAAAGATGTGTTAAAGATTTACAAGTTTTGTATTAGAAATTTTGGTGAAGTTTTGTATTTAGGGCTATTTCATAAAAATAAAATTTTAGAGGGACTTAATTGCAAAATAAATGAAATAAGAGGGTTTATAAAGTCCCTAGGAACATTCGGCCCTTGTATAGTCTTGGTAAATTTTGTGTATCTTATGTTTTGTACAATTAGGACTAAATAGTAAAAATATGAAATCTTAAGGGGCAAAATGGTAATTTGCATGTTTATGTGTTTTGGGACTAAATTGAATTGAAATGTACTTGAATGAGCTGAATTTAATGTGTTCTAGATCAAGAGCAAAGAAAAACTGAATTGGATCGGGGAAAGACGAAAGTTCTCGAATAGCCGGTTTAAATTGTTCGTTGACAGTCGAGGTAAGTCCTTAAGCTGAAATATGTTAAAGTATTATTTACGAATATGTTAAATGATAATGTTCGATAAATTTGAAGGTAAATTGTTGTGATAGCCGAATGTATATGGTTAAATTGGCTTGAATGCATAAGTTGACAATATTATATGAATATGTATCTTTGATATATTATTTGGGAAAAATGTGAAGTATGTAATTGGTTTATGAATTATTTCAGGCTTATTGCCTAGCAGAATTTGTTCCGGTAGCAGGCTTAGTGCCGGTGACATATTCGGGCTTCGTGCCTAGCAGGCTTAGTGCCGGTGACATATTCAGGCTTCGTGCCTAGCAGGCTTAGTGTCGATGACATATTCAGGCTTAGTGCCTAGCAGGCTTAGTGCCGGTGACATACTCGGGCTTCGTGGCTAGCAGGCTTAATGCCGGTGAATTGCTATAAATGGAAAATTTGAGAATCAAACAAGGTAAGTTACATATAATGCTTTGTGTTAAAAGCTCGGGTAAGAGTTAGCCTACTACGTTTGTAAGGAATGAAGTGAGCAAATTTCTTATCGTTTTGATTAAATATGATGTGCTGAAATGGACAATTCCACATGTACTTTATTTTATAATGTTGAACCTATCATTAATGTGTATGTACATTGCTTATATGTGAAGTTGATAAAGTATATGTTCATGATGACATAGTGATAATAATTATTACAAATGTGACACTAATATTCGGCTAAGTGTATTATACATATGTAGAAATATTTATGTACAATATTATAAGCTTGAAGATTAAAATGTTTACATGTATGTTCATTACAATTATATGTGCTTAAGACTTACTAAGCCAGTGAGCTTACTTTGTGTGTTTTCGCTGTTCGTTTTATAGATTTTGGTCAAGCTACAGGCTCGAAGGATCGTTGGTGAAGTCAACCACACTATCACTCTCTTTGGTATATATATGTTTTGCATACTTTTTGAGTCAAAGGCATGTATAGATTAAATCTCTTATGTTGTGTTCGAGTGATATGTATATGTATGTATGCCATGCGAAAATGGCTATGCTTTTATGAATGTGTGACTTGTAATGTGGGTCATGGTATTAGTGATGTGAATAATCGGTTTTGCTTTATGTTAACTTCAAAGGTTTATTTTATGGTTTAAGCATATATAAGTAATGTATTAGATTAAGTGGTCTTTTACTTACTTTAAAGTAAAAGGATAATGATCATGATGATTTGCGAAAATGGCTTGCCCCTTATGGTTTAAACTTGATTGTATATGTTTCTTTATTTGAGTTGGTTTGAGTTGGTTAAATTATGGATTTACTATTGGATATTTTAGTAATGGATTAAATATGGTTCAAAAATCTGTGTGACATTGGAATGATGATGATTTGTTTCGGCATGTCTGGTTGAATGTATCAATGTGACTAGGTATAGATAATATAAATTGTATCTTGTGCATGTGTTAACCAGAGGTGAAATAGTAATGAGTAAATAGATGTGTAATAATGCATACATTCGGCTATGTAAAACTAATGGCATGAAGTAGTGTATGTGGCTTAAGGTTATTATGTTGATAAGTTTAAAATAATAGGTATAGGTCGAATAGGTAATTGGGTGGTTTGATAATGTGATTCGGTAGGAATGATAAAACATGCCAAAGATCATATGATCTATATAAGTTAAATTAAACGTTTGTATAGGAAGTTTTATGCTATGTTTTTAAATTGACATATTCGAATATGGTTTGAACATGTGCATATACATTTAGTTTAAGTTTATATATTTTGAGCGAGAATATATATATATATATATATATATATGCAAATATACTGAAATTGGCTTAAATGGATTATGATAAGTTATTAATGTTTAAGTTTGCTATGGTAGTATAAACTCGAAATGCATTTCTCCATGCTTTTAATGAATGTAAATAAATGATATAATTTGTGTTAAGCATAGTAATGCCCTGGAACTTAATCCGGCAACGGACACAGGTTAAGGGTGTTACATTTTATTGGTATCAGAGCTATGGTTTAGTCGATTCTAGGACTACCATAGTATGTAAGAGTCTAGCTATACATGCCTTTGAATTGTATATATGAGGTGACTTCTGATAATTTCAATTGTATTTTATATAGTAAATGGATTTCGATCCCGATAGAGCCGTAGCTGATGATGTGGAGAGTGTTGCGCCTGGTCTCGCATGTGGATCAGCGCCAGTAGACTCTCGACCAGTTACGGGTAGCCACGAGGGGGAGGCTAAACAAGCCTTCTACCAAATGATGAATGAATGGTTTATCCAGTTTGTTCAGAATAATCTGGCTGTACAACAACCTTCACCCCCAAATAATCCAACTCCGGTACCTTCAGCAACCCCGATGATAGATCCGATGAGATCTAGCAGACCTCTCATTGATAAAATCAGGAAATATGGGACCGAGAATTCAAGGCCAATGATAATGATGATGCAGAACGAGTCGAGATGTGGCTTGATAACACTATTCGCACTTTCGATGAGTTATCTTGTACTCGGATGAATGCCTAAAGTGTGCTATATCTCTACTTCGGGACACTGCCTATCACTGGTGGAACACACTGGTATCCGTAGTTCCAAAAGAAAAAGTAACTTGGGACTTCTTTCAAATTGAGTTCCGTAAGAAATATATCAGTCAGAGATTCATCGATCAAAAACGAAAAGAATTTCTTGAACTAAAATAGGGGCGAATGACTGTGACAGAATATGAACAGAAATTTGTCAAACTTAGCAGATATGCTAGAGAGTGTGTTTCAACTGAAGCCAATATGTGCAAAAGATTTGAAGACGGTCTGAATGAAGATATAAAGTTGCTGGTCGGCATTCTTGAAATCAAAGAGTTTGTGATACTAGTCGAGCGGGCTTGTAAGGCTGAAGAGCTCGAAAAAGAGAAAAGAAAAGCTGAAATAGAAGCTAGAGATACTCGTAAGAGATCAATGAGTAAGACTTACCATTCAGTGCCTAAGAAATTCAGAGATGACTCCAACTGACATAAAGCTACTTCAGACTTACCTAGATGTGATCGACCTCCAGGGAGTTATCGAGCCACTTCGATAGCTAGTGTTGGTAACATTCCACAGGACCGGTCAAGTGTAAACATTACGGGAAATGGCATTCTGAAAGTTTTAGGGTTCATGATCGATCCTGCTTTAAATGTGGATTGTCGGACCATTTTATTCGAGAGTGCCCAATGTTAGCCGAACAGAATACGGTTCAGAACACTAGACCGAGTAGCACGCCAGCACGGGGTCGACCACCCAAACATTCCAGTAAAGTAGGTGGTAGTCAGAGAGGGACGAAGGAACTGTAGTTCGATCAGAGGCCCGAGCACCTATCAAAGCTTATGCTACACGAGCCAGAGAGGATGCTTCTTCCCCCGATGTCATTACCGGTACTTTCACCCTTTATGATATTACTGTGATTGCATGGGTTGATCCTGGTTCGACTCATTCATATGTGTGTGAAACTCTAGTATTCGGTAAGACTCTGCCAGTTGAGTCTACTGAGTTTGTGATTCGTGTGTCCAACCCTTTGGGTAGATGTGTACTTGTTAATAAAGTGTGTAGAGGTTGCCCGTTGATGATTCGGGATTATTGTTTCCCAGCCGATTTAATGTTGTTGCCCTTCGATGAGTTCGATATAATTTTGGGAATGGACTGGTTAACTTTACATGATGCAGTGGTGAATTGTAAAAGAAAGCTTATTGATTTGAGATGTCAGAATGGCGAGATCATCAGAATTAAATCCAGTGATTTAAGCGGGTTTTCTATAATAATATCCTCGATACTGGCTGGAAAGCATGTGAGAAAAGGGTGTGAAGCTTATTTGGCTTATGTACTGGATAATAAAGTGTCTGAAAAGCATATTGAATCTGACTGCAGGTTGTGTGAATACCCGGATGTGTTTCTGAAGAACTACCAGTTTACCACCAAGACGAGAGATTGAGTTCAGCATTGAATTAGCACCGGGAACGACTCCAATCTTGATGGCTCCGTGTCGAATGGCACTTCTCGAGTTAAAAGAGTTAAAAGCACGTTGCAAGAATTAACAGATAGGGCTTTGCACGATCGAAGTTTCTCTCCTTGGGTGCACCATTCTTTTGTGAAAAGAAAGATGGAACGATGCGAATGTGTATTGATTATCAAGAATCAATAAGGTAACTATAAAGAATAAGTACTCGTTACCTCGATTAATGATTTGTTTGATCGGTTGAAAGGGCTTTAGTATTTTCAAGATAGATTTGAGATCGGGTTATTATCGATTCTAGTCGAGATGCGGATGTGCCAAAACTTCATTCCGGACGAGGTATGGACATTTTGAGTTTCGTTATGCCTTTTGGACTCACTAATGCACTCATTGTTTTATGGATCTAATGAATCGGTCTTCGTGCAATTTTAGATCGGTTTGTAGTAGTGTTTATTGATGATATACTAATCTACTCTAAAGATGAAACTGAGCATGCCGAGCATTTGAGATTAGTGTTACAAACTTTGCGAGATCAACAGTTGTATGCAAAGTTTAGTAAGTGTGAGTTCTGGATGAATGAAGTCAGTTTCTTGGGTCATGTTATTTCAGCATTGGGTATTCGTGTTGACCCGAGCAAAATATCGGCTATTATTGATTGGAAACCACCAAAGAATGTTTCTGAAATCCGAAGCTTTCTGGGACTTACGGGTTACTATCGACGATTTGTGAAAGGTTTTTCTATGATAGCTACCCGCTGACAAAGTTATTGCGTAAAGATGTCGTTTCGAGTGGTCGGAAAAGTGTCGAAAAGCTTTGATCACCGAAAGCCCTTTTGACCGAAGCTCCAAGTGTTAGTTCAAATTAAATCGGGTAAAGAATTTGTTGTTTATTCGATGCTTCTTTGAATGGTTTGGGCTGCGTTTGATGCGAGAAGGCAAAGTTGTAGCCTACGCTTCAAGACAATTGAAGCCGCATGAAAGAAATTACCGACGATGATTTAGAACTTGCGCTATTGTGTTTGCATTGAAAATTTGGCGTCATTATTTATACGGTGAGAAATGTCATGTTTACTCGGATCACAAAAGTCTTAAATATTTGATGACTCAGAAAAAGTTGAACTTGAGAGAACGCAGATGGTTAGAACTGTTGAAAGACTATGAGTTAGTGATTGACTACCATCCGGGGAAATCTAATGTTGTTGCAGATGCATTAAGTCAAAAATCATTGCTTGCTCTTCGTGCATTGAACACACAGATGGTTATGTCAGGTGATAGTTCGATCATAGCTGAGTTAAAAGCAAGACCGATGTTTATTCAGTAAATTTGTGATGCACAAAAAGCTGACAAAGATATGACTGCTAAACAGGTTTAGTGTGAAAATAATACAGAGTCAGAATTTCGAATTGATGAAAATGACTGCTTGAAATACAAAGGCCGAATGTGTGTACTGAGGGACGTGGATTTGATTCAGATGTTATTGAAAGAAGCTCATAATAGTCAGATGTCGATACATCAGGGTAGCACGAAAATGTATAATGACTTGAAGCAGTTCTACTGGTGGCCTGTATGAAACAAGATATATCTGAATTTGTTTCAAAGTGCTTAATTTGTCAGCAAGTAAAAGCCGAGCATCAAGTGCCTTCTGGGTTGCTTCAGCCAATCATGATACCTGAATAGAAATGGGATAGAATTACAATGGATTTTGTATCTGGTCTCCCTATGACGTCGAGTAAGAAAGATGCTGTCTGGGTTATAGTTGATAGACTGACTAAATCAGCTCACTTTGTGCCAGTTCGTACATACTATTCACTCGATAAACTAGTTGAATTGTATGTATCACAGATTGTGAGATTGTATGGTGTACCGAGTTCCATTGTTTGAGATGAGACCCAGATTCACATCACGCTTTTGGAAGAAGTTGCAAGATGCTTTAGGTACTAAACTTCATTTTAGTATGACCTTTCATCCGCAGATTTGACGGTCAATTCGAGAGAACTATTCAGATACTTGAGGACATGTTGAGATGTTGCATTCTCGGGTTTGAAGGTGCGTGGGAACGATACCTACCTCGATTGAATTTGCTTATAATAATAGCTTTCAATCTAGTATCAAAATGGCGCCTCTGAAGCTTTGTACGATCATAAATGTCATACACCGTTGTATTGGACCGAGCTCGGTGAAAACAAAATACATGGGGTTGATTTGATCAAGGAAGCCCGAACAAAAGTGGTCGTGATCGAGATACTTTGAAAGTCGCCTCGGATCGACAAAAGTCTTATCTTTGGTTTAAAACGTAAAGATGTTGAATTTCAAGTCGGGGATCGAGTATTCTTGAAAGTTTCTCTGTGGAAGAAAGTACTCCGATTTGGTCGGAAAGGCAAACTTAGTCCGAGATTCATCGGACCTTATGAAATCACTGAACGTATTGGGCCTGTTGCTTATAGATTAAAGTTGCCCTCTGAGTTAGAAAAGATACATGACGTATTTCATGTTTCGATGCTTCGTAAGTACAGATCAGATCCGTCACATGTGATCACACCGTCAGAGATTGAAATTTGACCCAATTTGACATATGATGAAGAACCGATCCGTATCTTAGCTCGGGAAATGAATGAGTTGAGAAACAAGAGGATTCCATTAGTAAAAGTATTATGGAATAGACACGGAGTTGAAGAGGCTACGTGGGAGCCTGAGGATTCAATGAAGCAACAATACCCAACCTTGTTTAACGGTAAGATTTTCGGGGACAAAAATCCTTAAGTGGGGGAGAGTTGTAACAGACTGAATTTGACCCTAATCAGAACGGTGGTTTCAGGACCACGAATCCGAGTCTGAGAAATATTTTAAATTTATATTTTGTGCTTATTATACGTGAATTAATATGTGTGAAAGTTTAGTGGAAAAAATTTTATCGTTTGTGTGTTTAATTTAGAAAAAAGGACTTAATCGCGTAAAAGGTAAAAGTGGCATACTAAAGTGAAATATACTAATTTGAGCATGGCTTTTTAATATGAAGTATAGAAAGGGTAAATAACCCATTTTAAATGTTAGTGGCCAGCCATGGTCAACATTAACCTTAGGTTATATGTTAGTTTAATTATTATAATCAGGTTATATTAGTAATTTACAAATAAAGTTATAATATGTTAAATAAAACATAAAAAAAGAAAGCC
Organism: Gossypium rotundifolium; assembly: GCA_025506655.1. Classification (NCBI taxonomy): domain Eukaryota; kingdom Viridiplantae; phylum Streptophyta; class Magnoliopsida; order Malvales; family Malvaceae; genus Gossypium; species Gossypium rotundifolium. The sequence goes on from CP106725.1 coordinate 107,920,814, forward strand.
ACTATCATCTTTCTTCTAAAGTGGCCGAAAGTTGAGAAAAAAAAAAGGGTTTAGAGAGCTTGAAATTTCGGCAATTCAAATGCTTGATTAATGTATGTGTAAATTTCAGTTTTTGATAATGTTTACGTTTTTGAGATCGTTGCTTCGTATATTACCCGAACCATGCTTGAATTTTTGAGAATCATGTGTATATGAGGTTTGGCCATTGATGTGTTTTTATGGTTTTGATATTTGATGGTTTTAGATTAAAGATGTGTTAAAGATTTACAAGTTTTGTATTAGAAATTTTGGTGAAGTTTTGTATTTAGGGCTATTTCATAAAAATAAAATTTTAGAGGGACTTAATTACAAAATAAATGAAATGAGAGGGCTTATAAAGTCCCTAGGAACATTCGGCCCTTGTATAGTCTTGGCAAATTTTGTGTATTTTGTGTTTTGTACAATTAGGACTAAATAGTAAAAATGTGAAATCTTAAGGGGCAAAATGGTAATTTGCATGTTTATGTGTTTTGGGACTAAATTGAATTGAAATGTACTTGAATGAGCTGAATTTAATGTGTTCTAGATCAAGAGCAAAGAAAACGGAATTGGATCGGGAAAGACGAAAGTTCTCGAATAGCCAGTTTAAGTTGTTCGTCGACAGTCGAGGTAAGTCCTTAAGCTGAAATATGTTAAAGTATTATTTACGAATATGTTAAATGATAATGTTCGATAAATTTGAAGGTAAATTGTTGTGATAGCCGAATGTATATGGTTAAATTGGCTTGAATGCATAAGTTGACAAAATTATATGAATATGTATCTTTGATATATTATTTGGGAAAAATGTAAAGTATGTGATTGGTTTATGAATTATTTCGGGCTTATTGCCTAGCAGGCTTTGTGCGGTGATATATTCAGGCTTAGTGCCTAGCAGGCTTAGTGCCAGTGACATATTCGGGCTTCGTGCCTAGCAGGCTTAGTGCCGGTGACATATTCAGGCTTCGTGCCTAGCAGGCTTAGTGCCGGTGACATATTCGGGCTTCGTGGCTAGTAGGCTTAATGCCGGTGAATTGCTATAAATGGAAAATTTGAGAATCAAACAAGGTAAGTTACATATAATGCTTTGTGTTAAAAGCTCGGGTAAGAGTTAGCCTACTATGTTTGTAAGGAATGAAGTGAGCAAATTTCTTATCGTTTTGATTAAATATGATGTGCTGAAATGGACAATTCCACAAGTACTTTATTTTATAATGTTGAACCTATCATTAATGTGTATGTACATTGCTTATATGTGAAGTTGATAAAGTATATGTTCATGATGACATAGTGATAATAATTAATACAAATGTGACACTAGTATTCGGCTAAGTGTAATATATATATATATAGAAATATTTATGTACAATATTATAAGCTTGAAGATTAAAATGTTTACATGTATGTTCATTACAATTATATGTGCTTAAGACTTACTAAGCCAGTGAGCTTACTTTGTGTGTTTTATTGTTTGTTTTATAGATTTTGGTCAAGCTACAGGCTCGAAGGATCATTGGTGAAGTCAACCACACTATCACTCTCTTTGGTATATATATGTTTTGCATACTTTTTGAGTCAAAGGCATGTATAGACTAAATCTCTTATGTTGTGTTCGAATGATATGTATATGTATGTATGCCATGCGAAAATGGCTATGCTTTTATGAATGTGTGACTTGTAATGTGGGTCATGGTATTAGTGATGTGAATAATCGGTTTTGCTTTATGTTAACTTCAAAGGTTTATTTTATGGTTTAAGCATATATAAGTAATGCATTAGATTAAGTGGTCTTTTACTTACTTTAAAGTAAAAGGATAATGATCATGGTGATTTGCGAAAATGGCTTGCCCTTTATGGTTTAAACTTGATTGTATATGTTTCTTTATTTGAGTTTGAAACACCCCAAACCCGGCCCATTTGTTATGACCGAATTTGAAATGCCACTGCGGAAAAACACTTGAAAAACTTTTGACTTAAAGTTAAAAACATAAAATTTGTTGTCTTTACAAAATCATTGTGTAATTAAAGTTCCAAATAAAATTAAGTTGTTTAAAATAAAACATTTTCAAATAATAATATTATCGACAATCCAACTTAAAAAATAATAAAAGTCCTTAAATACTTAAAATGGCCCTTATTACAATAAATAACCTTTCATAAATAAAATGTGTGAAACAAATAAAATATCTTCTGCATGGGCCACCTCGTATCCACTCCAACCCGGTCCGAGCATCACCTGTAAGGTTTAAGAAAATTGGGTGAGTCACACAGACTCAGTGTGTAATTAATCCACTGAATTCCACCCACATGTTATCCACATATTAACCCATATAACATATAACAAGATATCATATTCATATAATAACACATTCTGGGCTTGGCCCATATTCATATCACTTATCAGGTAACAGGGTAATTAACCGCATAATTCCACATATCGGGCTTAACCCATTTCCACACTGATCCACATTCATATACTGGGCTTGGCCCATTTCTAATTAATCCACATACACATATTGGGCTTGGCCCATTTTCACATCAATTACTCATATCAAATAAAATTATGCAAAGTGCACCCAACCCCAACCTAGGGTCCATCCTCTACACACCCCCGTATCCAGCCTACCACACACCAGGGGATTATCAAATCACCCTCTCCTTTTTACTCCAAAAGGCAATCAATGCCGTCCACGTGCAATTAAGCACAATAATCAACAATGCGACCTCAGTCAGCGCCAATCCACGATGTAGCCGTAGCTAACACCAAAACCACGATGGGACACTTAGTCACTCATCAACCACGATATGGCACATAGCCGATATCAACCACGATGAGGCACACAGCCACTCATCAAGCCACGCGAACTAAATCGCAATTAATCCACAATGTGACCTTAGTCAACGTCAATCCACGATGTAGCTCAAGGCTAACATCAAACCACATACTCGAAGTACACCCGTACCTTCTTTCATATCATATCCCAACCCATGCACATGCAACATTCCATAATGACATAATATAATGATGCATGAGCATGTTCATCAAGCATATTATCACATATTGATAATAGTAATCACATTTGATCAGATTTGGTACTTACCGGATTATCGACATACCCCTTGAGGGTATCCATATCACTATTTCCATTGCACAAGTTAGCACATATTTAACACATATAGATATAACATAAATACCCAAAAAATGGTAGGCTAACTACACACCTGCCTATTAGTGAAATCCCGAACTACTCGAATCTAACATGATCTCAAACGGGTTCTTCCTTCTCCTTAAAAGCCGATTTGGTCTCCTACCAAATCCCGAATCACACTCGAGTTCCCTTCCTTTAGCTACACACAAGAGAACACCTTTTATGGCACTAAGAACATTCACCAAACCACAAAATTATAAGCAAGGCCATTTCACCACACCAACAAATCCAGAAGGGTTATCAAATGAAATACCAAGTCTTACCTATTGACTTACCCCAAAAGATTGTCAAAGATTTGAGGCTTAGAACGATTGCTTCCAAAGTCACGAGGAGTCTATCTTCCAAAACCGATTGAAGAAAACCAAAATGAAAGCCTACCTTGATGATATTCGACCAAGTCAAATTAAGAAAGAAATAGGAAGTTTCAGCTATGGTTTTGAAAGAAGAAAGCAATTGATTTGTGGCTAGAAAGAAATGAAATATGTGAGTAGCAAAGAAAATAGAAATAAGAGAGGGAGGATTCGGCTTAAGCAACAATGGAAGAAAAGAAAAGAGAATTTGGGGAAGAAAGAGGTTCGGCCAAAAGAGAGCAAAAGAAGATTTGTAAGTGTTAACAAATATGAGAAGTAAAGAATAGAAAGATGAGAACCAATAGAGGTTCTTTCCGGCTATAAAGAATTGAAAGAAGAGAGGGAAGTTCCAAATGGTTTCGGTCAAATGCCTATGAGGAAAAACAACAAACACTAAAGGACATTCGGTTTTGATTCATTTTGGTGCACTCAAGAGAAGAATTGGTAAAGTTCAAAAGGGATTTGATATGGCTCAAAACAAGAAATGTAAAGTATTTCCTAACTAGCCGAATATGACCAAAAACCAAAAGAAATTTTGGCACCAACTAGAAATCAACAATACAAAATTCGGGCACTCCCCCATTGGCTCCAAAACCGTCCAAATACATGGACTAAAGGCCATCAAATAGTTTCCAAAACATTCTCCAACATTCAAGCCTCTTGTCAACAATTTTGAATTAAACAACTCCTAATTTTCTCCTATTTCCTCTTATTCACTCAAACACTTAAGCCAACCCCATAGTCCAAGAAGTCGTCCACATTCATGGAAAAATAGCCATTAAAAAGCTTCCAAAACCTCACCTTAAACCAAGCCTTATGTCCCCTATCTTTCCTTAATCCATAGGATTCCTTTCCCAAAGTTCAAGCTTTCCTAAATTTCTATTCAACTTGCCATAAAATCTAAAGTCTAACTTACCAAAATTTGAAAGTCCAAGCTTATCATAAATAAAGTTGATCGAACATTAATGCTAAGTTGAACAAAAATAAAATCCTCAATATGCTTTCCATGCTACTCGAACCACTTCCCTCAAGCAACCTTTCAAGCTCCTAACCACCTTGCCACTAACTCCTCATGTGCTTTAATTTAACACTTAAATTAACTTAAGTGTCAAGCTTACCTAATCTACTTCATTAAATAAACCATACTAAAATTATTCTAGCTTCCTAATTAAAATCAAGCCTTCACAAGACTATGCTAAACACACAAAATTTTACCCGAGCTGTCACAAGTAACAAGATGATATTCAAATTTTCCTAAAGCCTAAGGCCCAATCCTACTAGGCCCAATTTCGGGATGTTACAGTTCTACCCTCCTTAAAGAAATTTCGTCCTCAAAATTTCCAACTAACTAACAGTCGTGCAATCCTACTCATCACACTACGCTTATGCTGCGCAACTCTGATAAAACTATCTTACCTTCTAGGCGCAGTTCCTAAGTTCATATCCAAATTTTCAAGCACTTCACTAGCAACACAAGAATGAGCTATCTCTAAAGCAAAACAAAGAACTTACCCGCTATCACATTCTTGGTTGTCCCACATCCGAACCTTCAGCACCTCTATCGGGTGTTCCACGACCTCGGCCAGAACCATTTCCTCTATGGTTTGGACCACGAACCTTCGTTGTCTGAGGAAAATTCTTAACCAAATGAGCCTTAGATCCATACCGGAAACCTTCCTTACTATTACCCCAACACTCTCCTGTATGAGTTCTCCCACACTGAGCACATAAACGATTCCGATTCTCAACAACTGGTATAGGTGCACGTACAGAATTCTCAACCCTCGGTCTTTTCTGAAAGTCTTTCGGTGATTTTACTGGTCCAAAACTCCTCTTGTTCCAATTCCTATCCTTTTCTCGGTTCTCCCTTACAGTCTTCTTAACTTCTTCAGCGATCCGAGCTTTCTCCACTAGAACAGCAAAGTTCCTTTCTCTTTGCGGAGCAATCAACATTCGCAACTCATCTCGTAACCCATCTTCGAACCGTACACACCTTTCATAATTAGTGGTCACGATCCCTTTGGTGTACTGACTTAACCGCACAAATTTTGCTTCGTACTCTGCTACCGACTTACTTCCTTGCACTAAGTTGAGAAACGCCTTTCTTTGCGAGTCCAAGTAACTAGCTCCAACGTACTTTCCTTCAAATTTAACCTTAAAATAATCCCAATCCAATCGATCTGTCGGGACACCTTGTCTGACAGTGAGCCACCATCGATAAGCTTCGTCCCGAAGCAACGAAACAGCACCTTTCAGCTTTTCCTCATCGGTATAGTCTAAATCGTCCATTATTCTTTCGACTGCTTCTAACCAATACTCTGCCACATTTGGAGCTACTCCAAATATTCCTCTAAAAACTTCAGCCCCGTTCAACCTGAGTCGTTTTGAAACTGACTTTTGAGCTCCGCTTCCTACACTAGCTCCTGCCACTCGCTCGAGCACTTTCAGAACATGGCTCGCGATCTTCGCGTCATCGCCTCTTCTCGATCTTGATCCTCCGCGCCCATTGCTGGCGGTGAAACTTCATTTTTTGACCCATGGCCAGACCTTACTGGTTCCGATACTGCCATTCTACCTCTACTACGTCCACGATGACCACGTCCCCTAGAACTCATGTCTACTTCACAATTTAATCTGATTAAAAAGTTTTATGTATCAGAAATTTTGTTTCACTGTTTATCCACGAGCAAATTTTATGAAAGAAGTGTTTAGAGGTAATTCTTTCGATCAATCAAAGTTTCAGCTCAAGCTTCTATTCTAATTCAAAGAATCACATTCACATTCACTTTCATCCACAACACACACATTCAACACATCATTATGGGCATTTCTGATCATTCTCGACCCAGGGGTAATTTCGTCATTAATCGGGGTCAACTTTAAAAATAATCTTTACAAATCAAAGCATTCTGAAATCTCAAAGTCTCGAGGGTGTTTTGGAAAATATTCTTCGAATCAAGGTATTGTAGAAATTTTGGAAATCGGGGTTTTCCGGTAATTTTAGAAGTCAGGGGCATTTTAGTAAATTTCCCAATTCAATGTATCTTAACATTTTGCAAAACAGGGGTTTTGGTATTTTTGTAAAGTGAGAATATTTTCATAAAAATCGAGGGTAACATGATAATTTTATAAACTAAGGGCATTTTCGTAATTTTACAGCTCGGGGTATTTTAGTTATTTTGTAAATCGAGTGTATTTAGGAAAATTTTCAAGTCTAAAAGGATTTTATAAATCAGAGGGGTAATTTGGTAAATTTAAAACTAAGATCTTTATAAAGCAGTATGGCTAGTCCCTTTCGGGTTTTAGTTATTGGGTTTAGCCCGTGAATAAGTCCTCTTGGTTAGGGTGAACTGTAACTACGCACCATGTAGGATTTGAATAAAGAGGAGGTGAGTCGCTAGGACTGCTTAAATACCAAGCTCTTACTGAATCCACTCTTAGACATGCGTACAATGTTTGCCACACCCTAACTCGGCGACTTACTTCACAGGTTTGTTTGATTGTCCTTTAAGTCTTATGCATGTGTTTGAGTGCACTAGCCCTAGGGTTCAATAGATCCTAGTTCACTAATCTACAAGCCCAAGCATGCCCATATATCAATCATATAATAATTCACTCAACAATTAGAGGTACTTACCTGGTAGACTTCGGGTCGGAGATACAGGTGCCATGCCAGAATAAACTTGAAAAATTTATGAAAGCCCAAATCTTTGAAAAGCCCACCTAAAAAAAATATTTTTGGGCCCAAAACCCTCAAAGTCGAGTTTTGAACCGGGCTCTGATACCAATTTGAAACACCCCAAACCCGGCCCATTTGTTATGACCGAATTTGAAATGCCACTGCGGAAAAACGCTTGAAAAACTTTTGACTTAAAGTTAAAAACATAAAATTTGTTGTCTTTACAAAATCATTGTGTAATTAAAGTTCCAAATAAAATTAAGTTGTTTAAAATAAAACATTTTCAAATAATAATATAATCGACAATCCAACTTAAAACATAATAAAAGTCCGTAAATACTTAAAATGGCCTTTATTACAATAAATAACCTTTCATAAATAAAATGTGTGAAACAAATAAAATATCTTTTGCATGGGCCACCTCGTATCCACCCCAACCCGGTCCGAGCATCACCTGTAAGGTTTAAGAAAATTGGGTGAGTCACACAGACTCAGTGTGTAATTAATCCACTGAATTCCACCCACATGTTATCCACATATTAACCCATATAACATATAACAAGATATCATATTCATATAATAACACATTCTGGGCTTGGCCCATATTCAAATCACTTATCAGGTAACAGGGTAATTAACCGCATAATTCCACATATCGGGCTTAACCCATTTCCACACTGATCCACATTCATATACTGGGCTTGGCCCATTTCTAATTAATCCACATACACATATTGGGCTTGGCCCATTTTCACATCAATTACTCATATCAAATAAAATTATGTAAAGTGCACCCAACCCCAACCTAGGGTCCATCCTCTACACACCCCCGTATTCAGCCTACCACACACCAGGGGATTATCAAATCACCCTCTCCTTTTTACTCCAAAAGGCAATCAATGCCATCCACGTGCAATTAAGCACAATAATCCACAACGCGACCTCAGTCAGCTCCAATCCACGATGTAGCCGTAGCTAACACCAAAACCACGATGGGACACATAGTCACTCATCAACCACGATATGGCACATAGCCGATATCAACCACGATGAGGCACACAGCCACTCATCAAGCCACGGGAACTAAATCGTAATTAATCCACAACGTGACCTTAGTCAACGTCAATCCACGATGTAGCTCAAGGCTAACATCAAACCACGTACTCGAAGTACACCCGTACCTTCTTTCATATCATATCCCAACCCATGCACATGCAACATTCCATAATGACATAATATAATGATGCATGAGCATGTTCATCAAGCATATTATCACATATTCATAATAGTAATCACATTTGATCAGATTTGGTACTTACCGGATTATCGACATACCCCTTGAGGGTATCCATATCACTATTTCCATTGCACAAGTTAGCACATATTTAACACATATAGATATAACACAAATACCCGGAAAATGGTAGGCTAACTACACACCTGCCTATTAGTGAAATCCTGAACTACTCGAATCTAACACGATCTCGAAACGGGGTTCTTCCTTCTCCTTAAAAGCTGATTTGGTCTCCTACCAAATCCCGAATCATACTCTGAGTTCCCTTTCTTTAGCTACACACAATAGAACACCTTTTATGGCACTAAGAACATTCGGCCAAACCACAAAATTATAAGCAAGGCCATTTCAGCCACACCAACAAATCCCGAAGGGTTATCGAATGAAATACCAAGTCTTACCTATTGACTTACCCCAAAAAGATTGTCAAAGATTTGAGGCTTAGAACGATTGCTTCCAAAGTCATGAGGAGTCTATCTTCCAAAATCGATTGAAGAAAACCAAAATAAAAGCCTACCCTTGATGATATTCGGCCAAAATAAATCAAGAAAGAAATAGGAAGTTTCGGCTATGGTTTTGAAAGAAGAAAGTAATTGATTTGTGGCTAGAAAGAAATGGAATATGTGAGTAGCAAAGAAAATAGAAATAAGAGAGGGAGGATTCGGCTTAAGCAACAATGGAAGAAAAGAAAAGAGAATTTGGGGAAGAAAGAGGGTCGGCCAAAAGAGAGTAAAAGAAGATTTGTAAGTGTTAACAAATATGAGAAGTAAAGAATAGAAAGATGAGAACCAATAGATGTTCTTTCCGGCTATAAAGAATTGAAAGAAGAGAGGGAAGTTCCAAATGGTTTCGGTCAAATGCCTATGAGGAAAAACAACAAACACTAAAGGACATTCGATTTTGATTCATTTTGGTGCACTCAAGAGAAGAATTGGTAAAGTTCAAAAGGGATTTGATATGGCTCAAAACAAGAAATGTAAAGTATTTCCTAACTAGCCGAATATGACCAAAAACCAAAAGAAATTTTGGCACCAACTAGAAATCAACAATACAAAATTTGGTCACTCCCCCCTAGGCTCCAAAACCATCCAAATACATGGACTAAAGGCCATCAAAGAGTTTCCAAAACATTCTCCAACATTCAAGCCTCTTGTCAACAATTTTGAATTAAACAACTCCTAATTTTCTCCCTATTTCCTCCTATTCACTCACAACACTTAAGGCAACCCCCATAGTCCAAGAAGCCGTCCACATTCATGGACAAATAGCCATTAAAAAGCTTCCAAAAACCTCACCTTAAACCAAGCCTTATGTCCCCTATCTTTCCTTAATCCATAAGATTCCTTTCCCAAAGTTCAGGCTTTCCTAAATTTCTATTCAACTTGCCATAAAATCTAAAGTCTAACTTACCAAAAATTTGAAAGTCCAAGCTTATCATAAATAAAGTTGATCGAACATTAATGCTAAGTTGAACAAAAATAAAATCCTCAATATGCTTTCCATGCTACTCGAACCACTTCCTCAAGCAACCTTTCAAGCTCCTAACCACCTTGCCACTAACTCCTCATGTGCTTTAATTTAACACTTAAATTAACTTAAGTGTCAAGCTCACCTAATCCACTTCATTAAATAAACCATACTAAAATTATTCTAGCTTCCTAATTAAAATCAAGCCTTCACAAGACTATGCTAAACACACAAAATTTTACCCGAGCTATCACAAGTAACAATATGATATTCAAATTTTCCTAAAGCCCAAGGCCCAATCCTACTAGGCCCAATTTCGGGATGTTACAGAGTTGGTTTGAGTTGGTTAAATTATGGATTTACTATTGGAGATTTTAGTAATGGATTAAATATAGTTCAAATATCTGTGTGACATTGGAATGATGATGATTTGTTTCGGCATGTCTAGTTGAATGTATCAATGTGACTAGGTATAGATAATATAAATTGTATCTTGTGCATGTGTTAACCAGAGGTGAAATAGTAATGAGTAAATAGATGTGTAATAATGTATACCTTCGGCTATGTAAAACTAATGGCATGAAGTAGTGTATGTGGCTTAAGGTTATTATGTTGATAAGTTTAAAATAATAGGTATAGGTCGAATAGGTAATTGGGTGGTTTGATAATGTGATTCGGTAGGAATGATAAAACATGCTAAAGATCATATGATCTATATAAGTTAAATTAAACGTTTGTATAGGAAGTTTTATGCTATGTTTTTAAATTGACATATTCGAATATGGTTTGAACATGTGCATATACATTTAGTTTAAGTTTATATATTTTGGGCAGGAAATATATATATATATATGCAAATATACGAAATTGGCTTAAATGGATTATGATAAGTTATTAATGTTTAAGTTTGCTATGGTAGTATAAACTCGAAATGCATTTCTCCATGCTTTTAATGAATGTAAATAAATGATATAATTTGTGTTAAGCATAGTAATGCCCTGGAACTTAATCCGGCAACGGACATGGGTTAAGGGTGTTACATGCTGAATCTTCATCGAATGTGTTTGTAATGTAACACCCCAAACCCAGCCTAAACGTTACGACCAGATCTAGTATGCCACATTAGGTGATGTTTGAAACCACTTGGTTGTTTGAAAAACATATTGTTAAAAATTACATTTACAAGTTCAAAAATTCCATTTCTCCTCACCTATGCCTAAAGAGGTATTTACTCATTTCAATACTCTTTAAAAATGCGCGTTTTGTCTTATTTAATAAAAACTGAGTCGATTACAAAGAATTTGGTCTTATTATTTACGAAAACGAGTTATTTGAAAAAAAATGTTGTTTATGTTTTTGAAAACTTCATGTTGGTTAGATTTGCAGTATTTAAAGATAATCTAAATAAAAGTTAAAATAGTTCCAATGGCCTTATTACAACAATTATAAAACCCAATAATTAAAATAAAGAAATCCTAAATTTAATATACTTATTTCACCATTAAAACATGCGAAACGAGTGGCCAGCTCCGAGTCCCTCGCAGCTCCAAATTCTCTACGGCTGGGGATTACCTGCACAGTTAGGGTAAAGAGGTGAGTTACAAGAACTCAGTATGTAATCCTAGTTACAATCACGATGCAGGCCCAAGCCCATGCAATGTCGATTCAGCCTAAGACCCCAAAGTCATGGTAATGCAATAGAAAATGTAGCCCAACCCAATCCAACCAACACACCACATTGCATTCCCTACTACACTCTGGGGACCAAGTTAACCCACCCAAATTTCACACACCAAGAATGCACCAAGTCGCCAAGATAACGCAAAGAAATGCTACCAAGAATGATTTGTGGCTGAGCCACTAAAATCAGTGTATCATGGCAGAACCACTGAATCAGTATAATGTGGCATAGCCACCAGTACAGTTCTTCCTCTAATATATATATTTAAATATATATTTATCCATCCCAACCCAATGCAAGATGTCGTGACATAATAATTCAGTGTATGCAAATATGTACCATCATAGCAGTTAAACAGAATATACACAAACATACTAAATCTACCCCTAGGGGTATATCTATAATTTTACCCACCGAGGGTAATTCAGTAATCTCACCCACCAAGGGTATTTCAGTAATTTTACCCTCTAAGGGTATTTTAGTAATTTTACCCACCAAGGGTATTTCAGTAATTTACCCACTAAGGGTATTTCGGTAATTTATTCATCCAACGGGCTTTTCAGAGGCCTACCATCGCCTCGAGTGACACCAGTTCCCTTTTTGGTCAAAACGATGCAATTGGGCCTAAAGCCCAATTTCGACCCAAGTGGGCCTACACGCTTATGTGGCCTGTTCAGCCCATTTTCGGTCTCGATTTTGTAGACTTCACGGTCGTATCCGTCATTCAAAAATTTTCTATCAGTGTTGCCCATGTGGGCTTGTTAGCCTATTAGGCCCATTTAGCCCGTTTCGACTCGATCAAGCCCGTTACAGCCTCAGTTTCGTAAGAGTGCTTGTAACACTCTCTACGACCTACCGCCATTATAGTAACTTAGTTAATCATTACGAACATTCACATGCTCGAGTGGTTACGGTTGCCGAATTTCTGGCTTTTTGGCTTTTGACCGAAACACAGATCAAGACATGCTTTTCATCGATGATTGGTGTGAGTTTACACACCTGTTTACGTGCTGTGACTTTTGCCGCTTCCAAACACCTAAAATAACAATTATACAATAATTACCCACTACTTCATGAAAACCGACATGTTGATGCATTCAACAAAACAGGCCTAACTTACCATGTGATACAATCTTCCCCAACACCAAGGTAATCGGCCTTAATCCAAGGTTAGAGATATTGGGTCCCTAGCATTGATCATCAACAAGAGCACATTAGAACGCTACTCTATAATAATTTAAGAACCAGCCCTTTATTGGTTGTAGGCACTTTTACAACCGATTAGGAAACTCAAGATTGCTTAACAATGATCGGCCCTCAAGGATAACCAACTAGGAAGAAGAAGAGATTAGTGCGGCTTGACCAAAAAGAGAATAAAAGATGGCGTACTAGGGGAGAATAGATTCAGCCTAGTCAAAAGAGTCAAGATGAGAGTTTCGTCTTTATCAGAGAGAAGAGATAGGGAAGAAAGAAAGTGTAAGAAAAGAAGCATTACCTTACTACCAGAGGTGAGCCGAATGGGAAAGAAAAATTTGCCAGCAACAAGTAGCACTACGGAATGATGATAAACGAATGAGAGAAAGTGGGAGAAAAGAGGCTTAATGGTATAATAAACGGCCACCACCAATGAATGGAGAATTGATGAAAACTAATATGAATTCGGCAAAGAAACAAGCAAAGAAAGAGGCAATTGAATGAACCTAAATTGACACTCTAAAGAAAAGATGAAGAGATACCTAAAGCGTCACTTAGGAAAAAGACCCGAAATGACAAGAAAAGAAAAAGAATGCAAACACAATTGCATACACAAAGAAGTTTCGGTTTTGCTACCCACAGCCAATTGTCGAATTTGCTTCCCAAAACCAACCCCTAGCAGAAATCTCCCTCCTTAGACACACTCCCACATTCGACCACTACACCTTTACTCCTCAACACCTTGATTCCTTCCACAATCTTCTCCTACAATTCCTCATCTCCTCTCATTCAAACGATTTGACCAAGTCTCCACTCTCCCCTGCAGTGTTCTAACTGAACTCTACTTCTTCTACCCACCTAACACAAAATAAAAACCCTTTATTTGCCACATGTGGGATTCGAACCCCTTCCTTCCATGCTCTCTCATTGACGCCACAACCTCCTTGCCATATGCTCACTTGTGTTGAAAAAACACACTTTAATTTACTTAAATCTCGCTTCCAACAGCCCTCTCCACTGAAGGCCCAAAAATCAAAATTTTTCTAGGGCTTGGCCTCGACCACAGGACTCCCTAGAGCCTCTAAATCCCCTTAAACAACCCGCAAAACAAACATAACATGAAATTATACAGCAAAAACACAAACCCCTAACTTTGGGATGTTACAATTCTACGCCTTTAAAGAAATTTCAGCCTCAAAATTTTACCTGATCAAAAGAGATGGGGGTATTGATGTCACATTGCCTCCTCAGGCTCTTACATGGCTTCCTCTAAACTGAGATTATACCACAACACTTTGACCAACAGAACGAATTTTCTCCTTAACACTTTAACATCACGATCCAAAATCTGCACTGGTTCCTCTTCAAATGATAGATCAGGTCCAACCTCGATCTCCTCCACTGGCACTATATGAGATGGATCCGAAAGGTAGTGTCTTAGCATAGAAATGTGGAATACGTTATGTATTTGGTGTAACTCAGGATGTAGCTTGAGCTAATAGACGACCGATCCAACACGTCTCGACACCCGGTAAGGTCCGATGAATCTGGGACTTAACTTGCCCTTTCGTCTAAATATTAGAACCTTCTTCCAAGGTGAGACTTTCAAGAAGACAAAATATCCCACAGAAAACTCTATCTCTCTATGCTTTAAGTCAGCATACGACTTTTGCCTATCAGATGCTTCTTTTAATCCACCTCGGATCAACTTCACTTTCTCCTCAGTTTTAGAAATTAACTCTGGACCCAACATTTGTCACTCACCCAATTCTGTCCAGCATGTAGGGATACGTCAGCTACGACTATATAATGCCTCGTACGGTGCCATCTAAATGCTGGATTGTTAGCTGTTGTAATAAGCAAATTCTGCTAAGGGTAAATAATTGTCCCAACGGCCCCTAAAATCAATCACATAACTTCTCAACATATCTTCCAAAATTTGGATTACCCTCTCAGACTGACCATTAGTCTGTGGATGAAATAATGTGCTGAAATCTAACCTTGCACCCAGAGCTTCATGTAACACTCTCCAGAACTGAGATGTGAATCTAGGGTCCCTATTTGAGATGATAGATACTGGTACCCCATGTAGCCTTACAATTTTTACCACGTACAACTTGGCCAACTTCTGCAACGAGTAATCGGTGTGAACCGGTATGAAATGAGTAGATTTAGTCAGCCGATCAACAATCACCCACACTGAATATTTCTTAGTAGGCATCAGGGGTAGCCCACTAACAAAATCCATTATTATCCTCTCCCACTTCCAAAGTGGAATCTTTACAGGTTGCAGCAATACCGAAGGGACTCGATACTCAGCCTTCACTTTCTGGCATGTCAAACACTTACTTACGAAATCAGTCACCTCACGCTTAAGTCCTGCCTACCAATACAGTTCATGCAGATCTTGATATAATTTGTTCCCACCTGGATGCATAGTATATGGGCTACTATGTGCTTCCCGTAGAATCATCTGTCTTAACTCAGAATCCCTCGGTACACTGAATCTTCCACGAAAACATAATACCTCTTCATTATTCAATTCAAAATCCACAGCCTCTCCCTTCTTTACCTGTTTAAAATGAGAACTCAAAGACTCATCCAACATCTTCTTCTCTTTAATCTGACTAATCCAAGTTGGTTTCACCTGAAGTTCTGCGAACAAACTACCATCTTCAAATAGACTGAGGCGAGCAAACATTGCTCTTAGGTCAGATACCACCTTGCGACTTAGCGCATCTGCTACCACGTTGGCTTTTCCCGGATGATACTCAATCGAGCAATCGTAATCCTTCAGCAACTCTATCCATCCCCGTTGCCTGATGTTTAACTCCTTTTGGGTAAGGAGATACTTAAAACTTTTATGGTCAGTGTAGATAATCGACTTTTCCCCATACAGGTAGTGTCTCCATATATTTAGTGCAAACACTACCACGGCTAATTTCAAATCATGCGTAGGGTAGTTCACCTCGTGCGGCCTAAGTTGACGAGACGCATACGCCACCACCTTCCCTTCCTGCATCAGAACACAACCCAAACCCGTGCGACGCGCATCACAAGAACAACAAATTCTTTTTAGCCTCAGTCAGATCGACACGAGCTTGATTAGAATCTTTTTCAACTTCTCAAAACTTTCATACTGTTTATCAGTCCAAACGAACGGTACCCCTTTACGCAGTAACTTAGTTAGGGGTGTAGCAATCAATGAAAACCCCTCAACAAATCGTCTGTAATACCCAACTAGACCCAAAAAACTTCAAATCTCCGATACTGACTTCGGTGGCTTCTAATCCAAAACAGCCTCAACTTTCTGAGGATCAACCCTAATTCCCTCGACAGATACGACATGCCCTAAAAATGTCACTTTCTTCAGCCAAAATTCGCAGTTACTGAATTTGGCATAAAGTTACTTTTCCCTCAACACTTGCAGAACAACCCGAAGATGTGAATCATGCTTCTCTTCAGTTCTTGAATACACTAGAATATCATTTATGAATACCACCATGAACCAGTCTAGATAGGGTTGGAAGACCCAATTCATCGTATCCATGAAAGCAGCTGGTGCATTCGTTAATCCGAATGGCATAACCAAAAATTCGTAATGCCCATAACGAGTTCAAAAAGCAGTATTGTATATATCTAACTCCTTGGCCCTTAGCTGATGATACCCTGATCTTGATCTATCTTAGAAAAAATTGAAGCTCCTTCCAGCTGATTAAACAGATCGTCTATCCTTAGTAGCGGGTATTTGTTCTTAATAGTTAACTTGTTCAACTGACGGTAGTCAATACACATACGCATCGACCCATCCTTCTTCTTTACGAACAAAATCAATGCTCCCCACGGTGACACACTCGGTCGGATAAACCCTCAATCCAGAAGCTCTTGTATCTCGATCGGATAAATGCCAATAAACTCTTGTTAAGTAAAATACATAATCTAGTTTATTTATGTTATGTTTATTAAATCTTGTCTTTAGTCTTTCTATTGTGATTATTTTTCTGTAACATGTGTTGTTTTATTTTGTGGGTATTTGAAATCTGATTACATTCATAACATAATTTTCGTCTCTTAACAACAATATTTTTTCTTTACTTATCTTTTTTTTTTTTCCAAATTTTTTTCTAGTTGTCTTTGCAAATAATTTACACATTCAATCCTTGTGGAGATGATAACTTTTACTTACTACTTATTACTTGTACGACTGTGTACGCTTGCATATAACCCTGATACAGTTGGCACCCCTCATCATAATTCTATGACATGAAAGCCCTTCGGATGCTCCGTTAAGTCTCAACTGCAAATTTCCATCAAGCCCTTTATAAAAAACTTTCAATTATAATCAGTTTTGCAGCCATGATAAGGGAACTTACATAGTATCAATTTAAAGTGTTCCCACGCTTCGTATAGCGACTCTCTCTCGAGTTTTCGATAGTTGGTGATATCCATTCACAGCTTTGATCGCCTCCAGATGTACCAACGTCCAAAGTAAGAATCCTACACAAAATAAATTGAAAAGATGGTGCCTGCAAGTATACATGTCAGGTTGTAATTGTACCATCCCGATTTAGGGCCTAGTCAAAATAATGGTGCGAGACCACAAATCCAAGGTATATGTATAAGTTTTTAAGGTTAATGCCATGTTTGCATGTTAGTGTGAAAGTTTCATGAAGCAATTTTATTAAATTGCGGTTGAATTTTTCAAAAGGACTAAATTGTAAAAGTTGCAAAATGTGAGATTCTAGAAGCTATTTGTGTGAAATAGTTTTGAATTATCAATTAGATGTCTTTCAATAGTAATTTTCCCAAATTCTAATTTTTGGATAAAATTGGGCATGAATGGGTTAAAATTTGAAAGTTTGACAAAAAGGGCATTTTGGTCATTTGTCAATTAAATGATTAGAATGAGAAAGATGATAGAATTTCATCCATCTTCTTCTCCAAGCTGTAGAAAATTGAGAGAAGCCATTGTTAGGGCTCTTCAACTTTTCAAGCTAGCTAGTAAGTGTATTCTAGCTCCATTTTTGATATTCTTCGTATTTTTGAAGTCCTAGTAGCGTGAGTAAGCTATTTTTAGCTATATGTTGAGCTAAGATGGATGTTCAAAAATATACCCATGTATGACATGCATGTAGTTTGATGTTTTATGGAAGAATATGAAAGCTTAGTAGAAACATCGTTTGCTAAGTGAATTCCATAAAAAATGCATGTAGGGATTAGTTTGTGAAAGTCTTGAGATTGGTCATACATGTGTGATTTAGTGAGAATTGATGATTGCTTTAGTTGAGTAAATGGTTCGGCTATGCATGAAAGGCTAGAAAGTTGATTGAAAATCACTTTACAAGCCTTGGGCCAAAAGTATAAATATGAGAAAGTTTTGGGGCAAAATGATAATTTTGCTAAAGTATGAGATAAGGGCCAATTTAGTCAATGTGTGTATTGAATAAGTTGATTTATTCATTATAGATTAAGAAAGACGAAGCCTAGATCGAAACCGAGGCAAGAGCAATGTGGTGGACTAAATTGCACACCTCTATACTTTTGAGTGCCGAGGTAAGTTTATACGTAAATAATGTATTCATACTTACAATTTGTTGATGCTAGTAAGTGTATAGCATGACTGAGAATGATTGAGAACCGATGTGGTTCAACTGGAATGGATGTAGTAGATATTGTGAATGAATTGTAAAATAGACAAGTGAATGTGTAGTGGTAATACTTGATGGTGGGCTAAGTGCGATACCACCCTAATACTTAACGACAATGAGTTGGGCTATGTGCGATGCTAATGTTAAGTATATTATCTAGTGGCTAAGTGTGGAACCACTATGATTACTTTGTTGGTAGGCTAAGTGCGATACTACCCTATAATTTGATTGTGGTAGGCTAAGTGCGATACTACCTTATAATTTGATTGTGGTGGGCTAAGTGCGAAACCACCGAGAATTTAGCGGTGTTGTTTAGTTGTGTGGATTTATTATTGAGTAAATTAGCTGTGTGGATGTATTATTGAGAAATAACGATGTGATGTACTACGAGTAAATGTGATATAGAATGCAGGGGTGCATGTCAATAATTATGAGTATGCGACTCATGATGTGTTGGAAATGTGGTAAGGGATAGAAAGAATAAGCATAGTTGTGATGTGAATTTATTTGATAGTACAATGCTAATTGTTGTTTAGCTTATACTAGAATGCTTAAATTGTTATGTGTAAACTTACTAAGCTCAAAGCTTACTCACTTTCTTTTCCCTTGTCTTATAGAGAAAAAAGGGTTGATTCGAAATACGTGGATCAAATGGAAGATCGTCCACACTATCAACACACTCCGGTACATTAGACTCAATGTTTTGTATATGGCATGTATAGAGGCTAGACAAGTTAGTGAATTTTGTTGTAATGGCTAAGATGTGTTGGCCTTTAGATGGATAGTCTATTTTGCATAATGCCATGGTTATTGGCTATCTTATTATATGAAAAGATGTAGATAACCATGTGAGATTATGTTTTAATATGAATTGTTTATGGATGAGTTGAATGAGTATATGTTGTATGAACTTGAGGAGTGAGAAGAGTTTAGCACATAGCTTTGTTCTTGTTCATGTGGATAGACACACGGGCATGTGTCTAGGCCATGTGTGACACACAGCCAGACCACGGGCATGTGCCTTGGCCGTGTCTCTTTGACAGTTTCAAATAGTATAACGGGCTAGCCACACGGACATGTGTCCAGACTCTAGGCCGTTAAAATCGTAAAAGTTTTCGATAAGGCCTCGAGAGCCCTCGTGAGTTTCAGTGACGCCTCATAAGTAGAGAATGAGGTTGTTGAGGTGACTTAAGAGAGTAGTCACGATGAGCCTAAGTGGCGAATATGTGGTTTTAATATAGTAACGCCTCGAGCTCGATTCTGGTAGGAATTACGGGTAAGGGTGTTACAGTAATATAGTTACAATGAAGTAACGAGTACTCTAAGGATCATACCCAAAGGAGGCGAGTACTAAATTAACCCTAACCTAAGCATAAATAGATCTAATTAGTAATTTAGATAAATTATATTTTGATTAAACATAAGGAAAGATTTTTGGGAGTTTTATAATAATAATGAAAAATAACATAAATAAAGAAATATTAGGAAATCAAATAGTAAACTGTATCAGATCTGAGCATGGGTGATTAGCTCGCTTCAGTAATCATAACAAACCGCCTCTTTGAGTTTCTTGTTCAATAAACTAGTCAATACCTTAGTAGGATCTCTCGATCTTCCACTAGAATAACGAGTTAACAAGAACTACTTATATCTCGACCTCACAGTCCAGACCAGTTTGGGGCTGAGGTGTTCATGCATAGACCATGTCAATTTTGTGTTAATTCCCACCTAGATTACTTTTAAGGTCGTCAAGCCTAGGGTTTAAGTTCTTCCTCTCTCGAACAACTGATCTGCTAAGAAAACCCTACAAAACTGTTAATTAATCATACCCCCACTTGCTAATCCTCCATAAGAGGATTAGTTCCTAATAGATCTAAAAAACATAGTAAACTTGATATGAAAGATAAGCATTAATAATAAATCAAGAGAATAAAGTTTACGAGAAGCCTGAATTGTATTAATTGATGTGTTGAATCCACATAGAGTTCACTGAGTTCCAAAAATTAGATTTCCCAACAAAAGTAAATAGAAAAAATCCTAAATTAACCTAAAGCCTAAGAAAAGGGAAAAAAAATAAAAACTAAAATTACAAAGAAAATTTTAAAGTACGAAAAGTTTTCCCTAACATGTGTTAATTGAGCCTATTTATAGATTTAAGGTTGTTGTCATCCTTAACCTTAGGTCAGCTGACGCTTTCGTGTTTAATGTTTGATTGTGAAGGCAGAAATGCTTTTGGCTTGTAAATTATTCTCGTACAGGGACGATGTTGCGACACCCTAGAGCCTATTTTGCTACATCGAAGGCAATATGCTCATCTTCAGGGTAGTTTCAGGGGTGTGTCGTGACATCCTCATGCTTTGTCGCAACACCGAAGGCAACCTTAGAATTCTTGCATCCTGCTCCCTTTATTGGGACATCAAACTTCCTGTGTTGCAACTGTAACACCCCAAACCCGGTCTAGAAGTTAGGCCCGAATCTGGCTGTCACATTGAGGTGTTTTTTTTTTTGAAAATCGTGTTTTCATTGAAAACCCCTCTTGATATTTAAAAACTAAAGTCCCAATTTGCGATTGTTATTAATAATCGACATTTATTAAGAAGTCATTACCTTCAAAACATTGTTCGCTGCTGAAGCTTAATTTAAAACAACTGACTTATAAAACGTGATATTTACAACTTGGTTGCGAAAACATAGTGTTTTGAAAATAGATATTGTTTTGGAAAATCGCGATTCAATGTTGAGCAGATTTAAAACATAATAAACTAAAAATCTCAAACTATACCAGAATTTAAGAGAGGCCTTATTACAACCCAATAAAAAACGATTTAATAAGGTAAAGTAGAATACTAAAATCCAAAACTTCTCATAGTGTGGCCACCTCTGAGTCCTTCAATACGTCGAACCGCCTACTGAAGGTTACCTGGAAAAATTAAAAAGAGGGGGTGAGTTTGCGAAAACTCAGTGTGTACAACCCTCATCAGTAAAAACATGTATCACAACAATCCAGGCTGACGCCCATTACAATAACGGTGGCAATTGGGCCTTAGCCCAAAATAGCCTCGGTTGGGCCTTAACCCATATCATATGTCACATATCATAAATATCTGGGCCTAAGCCCATCTTAATAATATAATCCATATATGCATTGCATTAATCCCATATCAACGCTGCACTCCGTCTCCTATCCAACCGTGTACTCCTGTGGGGATTTAATCGACCCACCCATCCGTACACTCCTTATGTAGCACCGGTTGCGGCACTAACTTATCGGTGCAACATGGCTGCTTAGTGGCTAAAAAGCCTTCGGTGGATCCACAGTCGTCAAATGACCATGTGATCCTATTAGCACTTCCTCCATATTAATAATCCCATTCCCATGCAACATAATAACACATGAATGCATCATACAATAATAAGCATACCATAATAATCATAAATCGCATACAAGAATAACCATATAACATGTAGGAGCGTTTCCGTCATCTTGCCCTTTAGGGGCGTATCGGTCATTTTACCCATTGAGGGTATTTCAGTAATTTTTGCGAACTAGGGGTATTTAAGTAATTTCACAAACCAGGGGTATTTTGGTAATTTTGCAAACTAAGGGTATTTTGGTAATTTCGCAAGCCAGGGGTATTTCAGTGATTTTGCAAACTAGAGATATTTCGGTAATTTTACAAACCAGGAGTATTTCAGTAATTTTACAAACTAGGGGTATTTCGATAATTTACCCATCGAGGGTACTTTCGTAATTTCGCATTTAACAACCTTTCCAAAGGCCTGCTACCGCCCCGAACGACTCAACCTAAATGGTCATAATGGTGTAAAGGGGCCCGAGGCCCCTTATTCGGCCCACGTAGGCCCATACGCTCGTGTGGCCCACATAGCCCAAATCTAGCCACAGATACGAGATTCCCATAGTCCAGTTCACTATCTACTACACAATCATACAATTTATTCATATGGGCCCACGGGCCCATTGGGCCCACTTGGCCCAAATAGCCTAAACGCACAAGAACACTCAAGCTGGCCTCAACTATCATGTCGAAGCCCCACACGTGCGCTCGCATGCCCGTGTGGCTACCATCACCGTGTGACCGGCATTTCGGCATTTGCCGCTCTACGGCTAGAGTAGAGAGAATACACTCCTAATAGGAGTCTGAAGCTAATCTGCACTCCGAATGCTCCTATGCCCAAACGCCCACCAAGGTATGCTTCCTCTCCTCATGGACAGCTCTATATATAGCCAGCTTTTCACCTTCCCTCTTGCTATCTTTCCGATGTGGGATCCCTCCATCAGCAGAGTTTAAATCCAACTCAAACTCTGGTCGTCCAATCCACAAAATAAATACTCCCCTGCTTGTCATGAGATTCGAACCCAGGCTTCCTTGCACCCTTAATGACGCCTTACCACTAGACCACTCACTTCCTTGTGCCTAACATCATGCGCAACTAAATATAAATCTATGGGCCAAAGTCCAA
This sequence comes from Gossypium rotundifolium, assembly GCA_025506655.1. Lineage (NCBI taxonomy): Eukaryota > Viridiplantae > Streptophyta > Magnoliopsida > Malvales > Malvaceae > Gossypium > Gossypium rotundifolium. Next base: position 107,943,836 of record CP106725.1, read on the forward strand.
GTTCACTTAAAAATCAATCAAAATGAAATGCCAGCGCCAAGGCTTGAACCTTGGACCCCTTACTTCCTTGTGGCGTCACCTCATTGTCTCCCATGTGGCGTCACTTTGCCACTACACCACAAGCTCTTTTTGTGTCATTTTTCTCCACATTTTATTCTTAAGGCCTACCTACTATCTCTTAGGGTTTTATTCACCTAAAACCAAAATTTTCCTAAAGCTCAAGTTTGATCTCGGAACCTCATAGAAGCCCCCTAACCTTCCAAAATCACCTTCCTAACAGGTCTAACTTGAAATAATGCCGTTCTCATAATCCCAAAAATTTTAAAATGCTCCCATGGCCAAGGCCCAATGGGCCCAATCCTACTAGCCCCAAATTCAGGATGTTACAGCAACATAGTAAACAATATTGATTTTGTACGCCTTCTAATGTTTCTTGCACACTCAGCAACTATGTTAGCTCACCTTTAGGCCTCATTTGGCCCCTAAGGTCAATAAAAGACTCAATTTGCACATTTTATTGAATGTAAATTAAAATACAAAAACTTAACTAAAACATAACAAAAGCGCTCATATTCAAGCTCCTTCAATGTGAAAACTAGTTTAATCTACTACACCGAATTACGGCAGATCAAACTCCCCCACACTTAAGTCATTGCTTGTCCTTAAGTAAGGCAAACAAAAATAGTGAATGAAAAGACGAATCTTGAGCAAGTATGGTACAAATGTTAGCTTTGGAGCACATAGCTAGGCATTTCATATTTACACATAATTCTAGCATGATAAGTAGCTGACTTACCGCCTCTGACATCAAACATCTAAGTTTAGTATATTACAAAGCATACAAACATTGGTGTTCCCAAATGTATGAGTTCATCAATAAATTATACATGTAATTCGATTATCTTAGCAGAATATAGATATTCATAAATACAATTAATTAGTATGACGTCAATTCATGAATAAGTCTACCTAGATCACATAAGGCTTTTCGGCCTGTAATGTTCTGAGGCTTATGACAAGTATGAAATTCAAGAATAGTAAGCATCAAATAGATTCAAGCACAATAATAGTTTGACATATCATATTCTTCCTTATTCTCCCCCTTAGTGACCCTATCCTGCTCACCGCCTTATTTCTCCTTCTCTCACCTTCCTTACTTCTTCATATAGGAAATCATAGATAATACAACAACTACGGCTAGCTCACGAGTTTTTGTGCATTAATGAATGATTTTTTCTATTTTTGTGAATTTGTCACTTTTCTTTCTTTTTCAATGTATCTCACTTATAAATGCTTTTTTTTTCACGTAGCTTTTCTACTCATTTGATTTTCTTTTTGAATTTTTCTTTTGTTCCGCACTTTTAAGCTAACTTATAATCACTGTATCGCACTAATATTTCCTATTTCACTTTGTTTTTATAAAACCGCCGTAGTGTATCTACTTAACCCTCAATATATATGGCCAGACGTCTATAGTCATGCACTTCAAGACCAAGGAAAAAAGGTAAATACAAATTAACGTTTTCGGCTTGGGTTGTGTATAGAGGTTGTAATAGCCTGATTGTGGGCCTAGTCGGAACAATAGTTTCGGGACCACAAATTCGACATAAGAAAATTTATTTTTATTATATTTTTATGGTCTACGATTTCACAAAATGACTTTGTGAAAATTTCGCTAAAAAATTTTGACGTTTGCGCACTCAATTTAGTCAAAAGGACTAAATTGTAAAAAGTGTAAAAGTTGAGTTCTACATGTTAGAGGTGTCTAATTGTTATGAAATTTTAAATTTGAGGTCCTTAAATGATAATTAGACCATTGGTTAACTTTTTGGACACAAATGGACATGAAATAGGTGAAATAGAATATTTTTAAGTTAGGGGCATTTTGGTCATTTAGTAATTAAAATGAATTAAAAACAAAATTAAAAGTCAATTTTTGTCCATCTTTAACCCCATGGCCGAATTTCACAAGGGGAAACCATGGATATGGTTTTTCAAGCTTCCAAGCTCGATTGTAAGTCCGTTCTAGCCCCGTTTTTAATGATTTTTACGTTTTTAAAATCCTCGTAACAAGATCTATCTATTTCTACCACTAATTTGAGATATGGTTAAAGTATAGGGTTTTGAAACATGATGAATATGTGTGTGTTTTTGTGTTTAATGGTAGAAAATTCATGTTGATGGTTGGAAAAACAAATTTTACTAAGTGATTTTCGATAAAAATGCCTAAAAGGACTAATATATTTGACATAAAAGTGTGAATTAGTGGAAATTTTGGGCTTTTATAGTCATGAAAATGGTTTGGATAGGCTTAAAGTACAAATAAATTGAATGAAAATCATTTTACGAACCTAGGGGAAAAAGTGTAAATATGATAAAGTTTAGGGGCAAAAATATAAATTTTGCAAAAATATGAATTTAGGCTAATTTGAGTATCAGGATGAATGAATGAGTTTAATGTGTTGTTATAGATCAAGGAAAACGAGATTCAGACTTAGAACGAGGGAAAAACGAGTAATTGACGAATAAGTCATTTTCACCAATTTTACCTTCGAGGTAAGTTTGTATGTAGATAATACATCTTTTTTTAATTTATGTTTTAATATTTTGTTATATTATATGAGATATGGTTGAATATGGAGTAATTATTTGATGTAAATTATGACTTGTGATTGATTATGGATGAATTGGTAAAATGTTGAAAAGTGAGAATTCTCGATTGAACCTTCGGAATAGAAAAGATACGAATGAGGTAGTTAGGTTACATGTGTGGTACTAAGTGTAGGACAATATGTGTAAAAGAGGGTTACGAGATGGTTTTAGGTCACATGTGTAGTACTAAGTGCAGGCTACTACGTGTTCCAGACGGATAGGTCGCATGTGTAGTACTAAGTGCAGGCTACTATGCATACCCGATAGCTTCGATCACATGTGTGTTACTAAGTGCAGGCCACTATGTGTAAGTGATGGTTTTGTCCACATGTGTAGTACTAAATGCAGGCTACTACGTGCACCAAAATAGCTTCGGCTACAAGGGTGGTACTATGTGCATGCCACCGTGTATCTATTATTATTCTGATGAGTTCAACGGGAAATTGACTAAGTGAAAATACATGTGATCATGTAACGACTAAGTGTAATTGAATATGATTATGTGATGAATAAGTGCAGGTATAAGTGTGAAAATTTATGGACAATGTGCTCGAACCTTCGGCAAGATGAAATGGAGAAAGTGAAATTATGGAAGAGTAAATCTAGAAACAAAACAGTTTTGGACAACAACAGTTGTGTGACTTTGAAAAATCACCAAAAATGGTGGAAATCGAATTAGAGGTTGAATAAGATATGAAATTAAAGATGAATGAGTCTATTTTCATATAAAAGAAACGGTGTAAACTAAAAAAATTCATATTCTGTGATATTTGAATTTTTGTGAGACAGGGTCAGAATGATGTCTGAATGCTCTATTCCAACTTTCGAAAATCATTAAAAATTGTATAAAAATAATTATGGTTTATAAGTTATATGTTTAAATTTTTTAATGAGTCTAATTTCAATAGAAACAAACAGGAACATTATCCAAATTCTGTATGATGAGATAATTAATTTTTAGTGAAGAAGGGTTTAAACTATCATACAGAAGAATAGGGGAGAATTTAAAGAATAAACTGTACTTATTGGCTAAACCAAAAATTCTTAAAACTTTATGCTAATAATATATGTGAGTCTAGTTTCTGGAAAAATTAACTGATCTTAATTTGGAGTTCTGCAGCTCAAGATATAAATAATTTAGTGACTGTGACTCGAGTAGACAGCTTGAGATGAACATGAATAAATAGTGTAACTATTTGCAATTATGATTGTATTATCTTGAGAACATATTGTGAATATTTATAAAAACCTGTTGATAAATCACTTATTATTTACATACCTACTTACTAAGCTATAATGCTTATCCCCTTCCTTTCTTTTTTCCTATAGTGTCATAGAGGCTAGCTCGGGTTGGAGATCGTCGGAGATTCTATCACACTATCAAGCTTTTGACTGGTATCAATGCCTTCAAGTATTTTAAGTCTATGACATGTATAGGGACTTAGTCATTTTGTGTATGTGTTATTATGTTTTGGCCAAATGTATTGGCTTGTAATGGTTAAAGGTTATTGTAGTATGTAGCCATGCTAATTGGCTTATATTGGCTAATTGATTGTAAGCCTATATATATTATTTATATGACAATGTCTTGTGATGTGAGCTGTGTTTGCATGATACATGATGAGTTGTGGGTTATGGCCTAAATTCCTAATTGTTGAATGTGCTAGTAGTCTTGATGTGGAATGGCTAAGTTTGGCTTAATGGTATGGTATGATAATTAGATATAATTATGCATGTATAAGAGTTGTTGAGGATGCATATTGAGTGTGACCCTGTTTTGAAGAAAATTTTTCTAAGTGTTGTGAAATTTTTCAAAGTTCTCGGTTTAGTCACGAACCACTTCCAAGGCATGTTTTGGGCCTCGTAAGCCTGTAATAGGGACAATATGATTATGAATGAAAGTTTTAAATTTGAATGGAAATTTATGACTCGGAAATGATCAGTTATATGTGATTAAGTCCGGTAATGCCTTGTACCCTATTTCGGGGACGGATACAAGTAAGGGGTGTTACATTTAGTGGTATCAGATCTATGGTTTAGTCGATTCTCAGGCTAACATAGCGTGTGTAAGAGTCTAGCTATACATGCCATATGTGAACTGTGATAGTGCGATATCTCCCGACTCCAATGAGATTGTTTTGTTAAAGTAGAGATGCTTTCCAACTGAGCTACCATCGATAATGCTGAAAGGGGTTAAGTAAGTTCGTATAACTTAGTGAATATATTTATCTTCTTGAATTGATCTTTCTGATTTGCAATGATATGTATGTGTTAATGGATACAATGGATTAATCAAAAGTTGAGGAATATGATAAAATGTTTTCGTTCCAATTGAACATTGCATTTTGATGCATCAGAGTAACTTTTTGCAGCGAATAAAGTGAAAATTTATTTTGTGATGAGCTTATTATGATTGATTGATATTCATATGTGATAATGTTTAATATGTTACCAAAATATTTGAAAATGTGTTCATGATGAGTTGAAGACTAGAGATGTATGAATCAGAGTATATGATATTATGTTATTGTTAAATGCTATATTGTATATGTGTATGTATGAGAGTAAAAAATTTAAAGGCTTTATAATCTTCTCCCCCTTACTGATATAGTGTCATATGACGAAGTTCACGAGATTTATATTGAATAAGCTCACAAGTGGGGAAACCAAAGAGTTCAGTGGTGGAATAATTAATGATGTGATTAGTGATGGGAATCATTTAGCGAGCAAAGACGGTTATGAGAGAGATATCAGATTATTCTAATGATTATTTGGAATGCATAATGACACGGTTAGAGAAGAAGTTAATCTCGACTAAACGACTTATTCAAATATGATGTCTAAAGTGTGTGTATGCTAAAATTTTTCCCAAATTGGTTTTCGTTAGTGAATGGAATAATACGAGGCTATTGATGATAGAATTAGTTAAAGAAATGATAATTGAGTAGTAAAGATGTTTGTGTGTGACAGTTACAGTTGAAATGAATATGATGATCCTTCTTGGGTATTATATATATTCTTTTATCCTCGGAGAAAGAGAAATGTTATTTAGATTGTGTTTGATTGATGATGAAAATTCCGTATCATTATTTCAGCATCTGAGAGTTATATTATCGATTATGGAAAAAGCTATAGGAAACTCTGAGCACTAAACTAAATTAAATTGTGATTATGATAAAAAGGTGAAAGCAACCGTGAAAGTTGAAAACAGTTTCAGACCGACATAAAAGTTGTACAGAAGTGAAACTTAGTGATATTGGGTTTCAGATCGATGACAAAGTGTTTCTGAAAGTATTGTCTCGAAGAGGATTATTTTTGATATTTTGGAAATTGTGAGAAAAGATGCTAAACCTCATTCCGGTAAGATTTTCGGGGACGAAAATCCCTAAAGGGAGGAGAATTGTAACAACCTAATTTTGGGCCTAGTCGAAATAGTGGTTTCGGGACCACAAATTTGACATAAGAAATTTTATTTTTATTATATTTTTATGGTCTACGATTTCATGAAATGACTTCGTGAAAATTTTGCTCGAAAATTTTGATGTTTGGGCACTCAATTTAGTCAAAAGGACTAAATTATAAAAAGTGAAAAAGTTGAGTTCTATATGTTAGAGGTGTCTAATTGTTATGAAATTTTAAATTTGAGGTCCTTAAATGATAATTAGACCGTTGGTTAATTTTTTGGACAAAAATTGATATGAAATATGTGAAATGGAATTTTTTAAGTTAGGGGCATTTTGGTCATTTAGTAATTAAAATGAATTAAAAACAAAATTAAAAGCCAATTTTTGTCCATCTTCAACCTCATGGCCGAATTTCACAAGGGGAAACCATGTCTAGGGCTTTTCAAGCTTCCAAGCTCGATTGTAAGTCCGTTCTAGCCCCGTTTTTAATGATTTTTACGTTTTTGAAATCCCCGTAACAAGATCTATCTATTTCTACCACTAATTTGAGATATGATTAAAGTCTAGGGTTTTGACCCATGATGGATATATGTGTATTTTTGTGTTTAATGGTATAAAATGCATGTTTATGGTTAGAGAAACGAATTTTACTAAGTGATTTTCGGTAAAAATGCCTAAAAGGACTAATTTGTAAAAGTTATTATATTTGTCATAAAAGTACGAATTAGTGGAAATTGTGGGCTGCTATAGTTATGAAAATGGTTCGGATAGGCTTAAAGTACAAATAAATTGAATGAAAATCATTGTACGAGCCTAGGGGAAAAGTGAAAATATGACAAAGTTTAGGGGAAAAATGTAAATTTTGTCAAAATGTGAATTTAGGCTAATTTGAGTAGCAGGATGAATAATGAGTTTAACGTGTTGTTATAGATAAAGGAAAACGAGATTCAGACTTAGAACGAGGGAAAAATGAGTAATTGACGAATAAGTCATTTTCACCGATTTTACCTTCGAGGTAAGTTTGTATGTAAATAATACATCGTTTTTTTATTTATGTTTTAATATTTTGTTATATTATATGAGATATGGTTGAATATGGAGTAATTATTTGATGTACATTATGAATTGTGATTGATTATTGATGAATTGGTGAAATGTTGAAAGTCGAGAATTCCCGGTTGAACCTTCGGAATAGAAAAGATACGAATGAGGTAGTTAGGTCATATGTGTGGTACTAAGTGCAGGCCACTATGTGTACAAGAGAGCTATGAGATGGTTTTAGGTCAAGTGTGTAGTACTAAGTGCAGGCTACTATGTGTACTAGACGGATAGGTTGCATGTGTAGTACTAAGTGCAGGCTACTATGCTTACCCGATAGCTTCGATCACATGTGTGGTATTAAGTGCAGGCCACTATGTGTAACTGATGGTTTTGGTCACATGTGTAGTACTAAGTGCAGGCTAATATGTGCACCAGATAGCTTTGGCTACAAGGGTGACACTATGTGCAGGCCACCGTGTATTTGTTATTATTCCGATGAGTTCAACAGGAAATTGACTAAGTGAAAATACATGTGATCATGTAACGACTAAGTGTAATTGAATATGATTATGTGATGAATAAGTGCAGGTATAAGTGTGAAAATTTATGAACAGTGTGCTCGAACCTTCGGTAAGATGAAATGGAAAAAGTGAAATTATGAAAGAGTAAATTTAGCAACAAAATAGTTTTGGACAGCAGCAGTTGTGTGACTTTGAAAAATCACCAAAAAAGGTGGAAATCGAATTAGAGGTTGAATAAGATATGAAATTAAATCTGAATGAGTCTACTTTCATATAAAAGAAATGTTACAAACAAAAAAAATTCATATTCTGTGATATTTGAATTTTAGTGATACAGGGTTAGAATAATGTTAGAATCCCCTATTCGACTTTCAAAAATCATTAAAATTTTATAAAAATAATTATGGTTTATAATTTATATTTTAAATTTTTAATGAGTATAATTCAATAGAAACAAATGGGAAAATTATCCAAATTCTGTACAATGAGATAATTAATTTTTAGTGAAGAAGGGTTTAAACTGTTAGACAGCAGAACAGGGGAGAATTTAAAGAATAAAGCTGTACTTATTGGATAAACAAAAATTCTTAAAATTTTATGGTAATAATATATGTGAGTCTAGTTTGTGGAAAAATTAACTGATCTTAATTTGGAGTTTTGTATATTGAGATATAAATAATTTAGTAACCATGACTCGAGTAGATAGCTTGAGATGGACATGAATAAATAGTGTAACGATTTGCAATTATGATTGTATTATGTTGAGAACATATTGTGAATATTTAGAAAAACCTATTAATAAATCACTTATTATTTACATACCTACTTAATAAGCTATAATGCTTACCCCCCTTCCTTTCCTTTTTCCTATAGTGTCATAAAGGCTAGCTCGGGTTGGAGATCGTCGGGGATTCTATCACACTATCAAGCTTTTGACTGGTATCAATGCCTTGAAGTATTTTAAGTCTATGGCATGTATAGGGACTTAGTCATTTTGTGTATGTGTTATTATGTTTTGGCCAAATGTATTGGCTTGTACTGGTTAAAGGTTATTGTAGTCTATGGCATGCTAATTGGCTTATATTGGCTAATTGATTGTAAGCCTATATATATTATTTATATGCCAATGTCTTGTGATGTGAGCTGTGTTTGCATGAAACATGATGAGTTGTGGGTTATGGCCTAAATACCTAATTGTTGAATGTGCTAGTAGTCTTGATGTGGAATGGCTAAGTTTGGCTCAATGGTATGGTATGATAATTAGATATAATTATGCATGTATAAGAGTTGTTGAGGATGCATACTGAGTGTGACCCTGTTTTGAAGAAAATTTTTCTTAGAGTTGTGAAATTTATCAAAGTTCTCGGTTTAGTCTCGAACCGTTTCCAAAGCATGTTTTGGGCCTCGTAGGCCCGTAATAGGGACAATATTATTATGAATGAAAAGTTTTAAATTTGAATGGAAATTTGTGACTCGAAAATGATTGGTTATATGTGATTAAGTCCGGTAATGCCTCGTACCCTATTACGGGGATGGATACGGGTAAGGGGTGTTACAGAGGTTCATCAAGAAGTGTTTTTAGGCTCAAATATAGGTACTAAGGATGAATAAATTTTAAGGGTTAGATTTTTGCATCTATGTTTATACCAAACAATGCCTTAGGTCATCCCTAGGTATCTCAATGTTAACAAATTTAATCAACCAAGTAATCACAGATTGAATAATCTATTATATATACTAGCATGCTTGTTTCCCTGTATTCTCTATATCACTTGGTGCGTTTAATTACTTAGTGCCTATTTACAGTGTAATATATAGAACTTAGTAGTCTAATAATAAAAAATTTAAAATCACCTATCATCTTGCTAAATTTACAGTGAATACAATCAACCTAAGTACATGCTCCTAACCAATCACTTGTATTTCCATAGGCTCAAGCACACGATTGACAATAAAAATTAAAGAAAAACATAAAACAATTTCTATATTACCCCTATTGTAACAGTTAGGTTTAGACCCTTGTCGAAACAATGGTTTCGGGACCACAGATCCGGATCAAAAATATATTTTAATATTATTTTTCGTGCCTATGATATGTGATTAAGCCTATATGAAATTTCTGTGAATTAAATTGTCCGTTTGTGTGCTTAATTTGAGAAAAGGACTAAATCGCATAAAAGGTAAAAATAGCTTTCTATTTAATAGAGTGGCTTAATTGATGTGTCTTCTTATATATGAGGCATTATGTTGTAAATTGGCCATTTAGCAAGATAGTGGACGGCACAAGGACTAAAATGACCTTGCATTATATATTGTATATATTTATTAGTAAAGGTTAAAGTTGTAAAATGATAATTAAGTTATTATTTCATGAAACATAAAAAGAAATAAGCTATGTTTTCTCATCTCTTCATCACCGAAATTTAGAAAAGAAATAAGGGTTTTGAGCTTCTTCATATTCGATCAATATTTGGTATGATTCAAGGTATGTTTTCGATCAGTTTTCGATAATTTCTATATTTTTGTAATCGTTGCTTCGAATACTCCAAAACCCATGTTTTAATTTTGAGAATTGATGATGTATTTGAGATGAGCTTTTGATGAACTCATGTGATTTATGATGCTTTATAGTGAAATATGAAAGATATGTATATGATTATCATAGTTTGTCTTTGGAGTTTTATTGAATTTGAGTATATTGGACTCAATTGAGAAAATGATTATTTGAGGGATTAAATTATGAATTTGATGAAATGTTTAGACTTATATGAGATACATGAGCATTCAGCTAAGCATGCATATATGGTGATTTTGTATATTTGATGTTTTGAGAGAAATGGACTAAATTGATAAAATGTGCAAATGTGAGGGCTAAATTACAAATTGCCCTAAATGTATGTTCATGGATTGAATTGAATGAAGTAGTGAATAAATGGATTACATTTGAACATGTATAGATCAAGAGCCAAAGAAACGTTCTTAGATCGTGAGAAAGCGAAAGTAGTTAAATAACCGAGGTCGAACGAATATCCAAATCCGAGGTAAGTCATTATACAAATACACATGTTTGAATTGAATTATGTATGTTCATATGACTGTTGACAATGTTGAATGCATATGAGATGATGTACACATGAACTCCGAGATAGATTCGACATAGTGTTAATATCCGAGAAGTCCTGTACGAACTTAGGAATAGATAGGATTAACTATGTCATGACATAGGTGTCTGTTATGTGATATCATGTAAGACCACATCTGGGACGTTGGCGTTGATTTGAGATTTCGTGTAAGACCATGTCTGGGACATTGGCATCGTATTTAATTCGTGTAAGACCTTGTTTGGGACAATGGCATCAATATTTAAGTACATGTAAGACCTCGTTTGGGACGTTTGCATTGTACGACTATTTCGAACATTCTGAGTATCCTATTAGATTCCTTATGGTTCAACGGGAAAATCTGAGGTATGAATGATTATGTGATTTGTAAATCCGTTACAGGTACGTTTGATATGTACACTAAGTGTGTATAAAAGGTAAGTATCTATATAAATTTACTATGATGAGGTGTGTTTTTGAATATGAGAATGTGAATGAGATGCAAGAATGGAAATATGCTTGAATGAGCTAAGTACATATGTGATATGTGAATAGAAGTATGTGGCCAGCTTTGTGTAAGAAAATGTGCCAAAGATTATGTGATGAATTGGCTATGAGAACCATAAGTACCATTGTATTAATTTAGTTATATGCATTGTATGCTAAGTTTATTTGTATATGGCTTACTAAGCTTTAAAAGCTTACTCTGTGTGTGTTTGCTCTGTTTTATAGATCGTCAAAGCTACTGTAGGCTCGGGACTGTCGAGGGTCGTCATCACACTATTCAACTCATTTCGATACTTTTGAAATGTATATAGCTAGATATGACATGTATAGGCTAGTCACTTGGTTTATGTTTGAAATGTATTTAATGTAGCCATGAGATGTGGCTAGATAAGTGTGGATATATGCATGAGTAAATATGATACATGATGCATGTTTTGTATGGCTTGATGGAAATTGAAATGGTCAAGAATATGGTAAGTATATGAATGAAATATGAGTGCACATGTTTGATCAATGAAATGGTTGTATGTAGGGTAAATTGTGGATGTAACATGCTTGAATATATATGTGTTTTAGTTATGCAAATTGGTAAGCAAATTAACATGTTTAGAAATAAGATCGAATGTGAAGATTTGATGATCATTAAACATGTCTTTGGTTGTCAATTGTGTATGAAATGAATTGGTAATTTGCTTATAGGGATTGACTCTTGTGTGGGTGGCATTTGGACCTTGCGAGTGGTTTGTTTTGCCTACACGGCTGTGGCACACGGGCGTGCCTAGTGAACGTGGGTGTAAGTCAGTAGTCAGCCTAAGTACACAAGACCATGTGGTTAAGTCAGTAGTTAGCATAATGTTACACGGTGGGCGTCGCTGGTGGCCGTGTGGATAAGTCAGTATACTTGCACTGATTTGGCACGGCCAGGACACATGGGTGTGTCTAGTAGCCGTGGAAGGCACACGGCCTGCGCGCACGGGTGTGTGACCTCTGTAATATGGAAAAGTTTTAAATTTTCGAGAACTTTCATATGTGTTCGGTTTAGTCCTGACCCTAATTCTGAAGCATGATTAAGGTCATGTTGACCTATAGAAAGGGACACTTGGTTGTGATTGATGATTTGTATTATTAAAATGTCTGTAAAAGTTTCTGATCTGTCCGGTAATGCCTTTAACCCTATTCCGGCGATGGATACAGGTTAGGGGTGTTACACCTACACTTTAGATAACACATTATCCTCAATGTGTAGCCCTTGAAAAGATAAGGAAAGAAGCCATTTTCTTCCTTGTTTCCAAGTTAGCAACAAAATAAATAAAACTATGGGATGTGACATTCCATTTACCCTGATTCTCATTTAAGTATTTAGTGATGCTATTCATATCAATATATTGAAATTTCGTTAAGTCAATGTTTTCTAAATAGTCAAATTCATAATATGGAGCATCATAAAATTTACAAATCTTTTTCGGAGAAAATGGAACCTTTTTGCCTCTTACTATTACCTTTTTCCATATGACACCATGCGGTCTCCAAGTTTCCTCTTCTCTAAGAGAGGCATAATATTCTTGTACAAGTGAGATAATAGCATTTTCCCTTGGGATTAGACAAAAATGCTCCTATCTATGATACCTTACTAGAGAACAAATTTCATTACAAAGAACCATGGATGGGTTGAATCCCCTTCATGAATAAAAGATTTGCCTTGAAGGTTGAGAAAGTATTTTTTAGTATTTTTGTGTCAAAATTTTAGGGGGTTCGAGACTGTCGGTGATTCTTGTATAGTAGTTTTTCCACTATTCCTAGGAGACATACTTAATACTAGAACAAATAATAAAATTGAGCAATAATCAATGGAATAGAATAAAAGAGTTTAGGAACCCTTAACCTCCATTTTGGAATCCTTGTTGCTTATTTTTCCAACTAGTTGTGACAATCCTGCACCAACTAATATTCAAAACAACCAAGGAGACTTGTAAATCTACTTATTGTAATATCCCGGGTTAAGGGGTTAATTTATTTCTGGCAATTGTTGCATGTTTATTGCTTGCTATGATGTTGTTTTGGTGTTTTCGGGATTTAGTTGTAGGCTAGGTGTGAGCCTGGGTAGGTGGTGAAATTCTTGTTTATGGGCTTTAGGGGATAGAAGCAGAAGGTGTTGGGGTTTATATTTAAATTAAGTGGAATGATAACAAAAATAAGGAGCTAGCAAAGTGGCAAGCATGCGCCACAAGGAAGGTGTGTGTGTGGCGTCATCTACAGGTGAGGGAGGTCCAGAGTTCAAGTCGTAGAGATCCCATTTTGTCACCCATTTTGGACGGCATGGAGGAAGAGGTAGAAGGCAAGTGGAATTCTACCTTGGACCAAGTCAAACCGTTCAAAAGTAAGGTGGGGAGTGATTGTAGGAGTAAGACTTGGTAAACACATTTGAAATGTGTGGAGTGGAGTGTATGGGGGGATTTGGCCGGTTTTGGGTGAGAGTTTGGGGGGAGAGGGAGTGTGTGGACGGCTTGGTGTGGTGTTGGGGGGGGTGCCGAAATGCATTTTCCCAAGTTGGGTGCATATTCGGTCTTTGTTGGTAAAACAAAAAAAGTCTCATTTTATGTTTTGGTTAGCCGAATTTTCTTTCAAGGTTTCTCTCATCTTTTTGCACTTCTTGAGGCTGAAAACACCAAACCCCTATAGTAGCCGAACCTTCTCATTTGCTGGTCGTTTCCTTCTCATTTTCTTTCTTTGTGCTTTCACAACCTTGTGCCGATTTCCCTTTGTTCCATACCGTCTCTTTTTAACAAAAACCAGCCTTTGTTCTTCATCATTTTTGAGCCGAATCCAGCATCTTCTTTCCTCTTTTCTTGAAGCCGAATGCTCTCTCCTCTTTCACCTCTCTTTCTTCTTGAAGCTTTGTAAGCCGAAACCTCTAGCACCTTATTGCCGAAAGTATACTTTGTTTCTTCCTTCTTTTCTTCATTCATGCCAAACCGAAACTTGTTTCCCTAGACACCTTCTTCATTCTTTCCTTTCAAAACCGAAAGTAAATCCCCCTCTGTTCATCTTGATTTCTTTTCTATAACTCTTTAGCCGAACTATCATCCCCCTCACTGAAATCTCCTTTGTTCAATTTCTTCCATTTTGGCCGATTGTGAGGTGGGGTGTGGATTGGTTTTGGGGTTTCCGTTTTCAAATATTGGAAAAAGTAACAGGTGAGGCCGAATACTTGTGTTCTATTTCCTATTCTCTATCGGCATCTTCAAAGTAAGAGTTGGTTTTGGCGATCGATTGGAAGTATAGTAATCATTTATTTGGAAATCGTTTTATCGTAGGCATTCAGGATTTCAAAAGCAGTCAAGCATAGCCTCGGTTCCTTGATCAGGTGGTAAGTGACGGTAAGGGATTGTTTTATCAAGTCTAATTGTTTGGTATTTGTTTAAGCCGAGAGCTATTATCTTTGGTTGGTTGCCGATTGTAGGAAGTGGAGCAGGAGCCTTGTTACCTGATAAGCAAGCGGGTGAGACCGATTGTTGGTTGAACCATTGATTGGGTTCGGGGCTGGTAGGGAACCAAAGAAGTTTAAGGTAAGGGTGACTGATATACCCTTTGATTTTACTTGGTGTTGGCCGAATGTGTAGATGTCTAACCCCTATGTTTTGGCCGATTGTAGAAGCTAGTACTCGAGGGACTTAGATCGCTTTTATCAGGATTTCTAGACTCGTATTTACCAGGTGTGTAAACTAACACACTGATACCTAGTAATGTTATTAATAAACCTGTTTTGCCTGTTAAAAATGATACCAGTATGATGGATAATTGGATACCCAAATGGGGTATGTGTACGGATCCGGGTAAGTCTATTTTTTTACAAGTTCTATTATGGATACTTTGAGTATGATGATCTATACTGTATATATGCTATGAGATGCAATGTTGGACATGGTTGCATGAGTTACATGATTGCATATTGTACATGAGTCAGTATGGTATGTTGATGGGTGATACGAGTGGAGGGAGCAGTGATATTTTGTGCTGACGAGCACCAGTGCTTTGGTAGCACACTTTGTGACTTTGGGTCACGGAGGTTTGGCACCTCATTGCAACTTGTCCCTGTGGTTTAACCACCGTGGGTTGGCCCCACTTGAGATATGGGATCGTCTGCTAGTGATTTGGTATCACACGATGGGTTGGCCCCATCAACAGATTGTGACTTGGTCACCGTGCTTTAGTAGCACAATTGTGTCTTTGGGACACCAAAGGTTTGGCACCACATTGACGGATATTGTGTCTTTGGGACACCAGTGTTTTGGTAACACATTGTGACTATATGTCACCGGTGGTTTGGCACCACCGGTGGTTTGGTACCACACGGGGTAGAAAAGCGATATGGATGGTTAGGATCGGGTTGCATTAATTATGTTGCTTTGTATGATGTGTGTTAGTATGTTGTTCTTGGGAGCGGGATTTACACATCGAGTCATTCGACTCACCCTCTCCTTTGACATTTCGGTGACTCGTGAACACGGACATGGAGCCGGATGGACTCGGGTGCACATGCCATGCTTTAATAAAGGATTATTGAATTTGGGTACTTTGGCTTATTTACTTTATTTGGGTTTTTTATTTTGGATTTGTAAAAGGCCTTTAATTTATGTTTTGATGATGTTTATGTTTCAATTAGATTTTAATATGCCTTAACAAAACAAGTTGGTATGAATTTTACTAAAACTTGGAAAGATAATGATTTCAAAATTTTAACGCAATGTGTTTTTAAAACCATACCATCGGGTATTACACTATGTCCTTACAGTAAGAAAATTCAAATGATTTTCAAATCAAACTTGTATTACTCCTAAGTCTAAAAAGAAAGGGTTTTAAGTAACACAAAAAAAAAAAAAAACTACTAAGGTTTAAATGGTTTTAAACTCGTTTAACCACACGTACTGGTTAGGATTTCAAAATCTTCGGGTTTCAAATACTTCATCTGATTTCAAGTCTACTCAAATTGTCTCCTAAAATACACTGTGTTTCCACTCGGCTTCTAACGAAAAATTTAACCTCTCACAAACATGTTTTCCCGTAACATACCAGATTCGGTCGTGGTGTCTTGTCCGGGTTTGGGGTGTTACATTTGTGGTATCAGAGCCAAGTTCAAAAGCTCGGCTGTGGGCCCGAGGCCCAAAATGTTTTAAAACTATAATTTTCAAGAATTCTGTTTTAAAAGTATGATTTGAAGGGCATGGCACCGAGTCACCGGCACCAGTTCGCCCAGGTAAGTACCCCGTACTATTTGTGGTGATATTGATTGATTGATATGATTGGATGGTTAGTAAGACTACTTTAGAGACTGAGACTAATAGGACTCTGTGGACTCGCGAAAACAAAGCTTCTTTAAAATTCATAAAACTTTGCTTTAAACACAGTGGAATAATGACTGATTCATAAAAATTCTTTAATCAGACGAGATTTAGTCATGAGTACCCGAGGTGGACGTGGTCGTGGACGTGGTCGTGGTAGGATGACTGTTTCTGAGCCCGTAGGTTCTGGGCAGGGTTCAGAGAATGAGATCTGGCCCCGCCACCACCGGAGGTGGTGAGTTTCGAGAACAGATCGCGCGATGATGCAATATCCACAGCGATCTGCGGGTTTTAGAGGGTAGGGTGGGCGGGTGGGGGCGTAGGAGCTAGGAAATCGTGCTGGCGACTTGGGCAAATGGGGCTGAATTCTTCCGGTATCTCTGGTGTTGCTCTAGCAATCGCCGAAAATCTTGGCTAGAAGCGACGAACGGATTATGGACGATCTAGACCTAACGGCCGAAGAAAAATTAAAGGGGATCGTATCACTTCTCCGAGATGAGTCATACCGGTGGTGGCTCACGGTCCGTGATAAATACTGCAAATTGAAGATCGACATGGGATTATTTCCGCCGCTTATCGGAAGAAGTACATCGAGCTAATTACATAAATGAGCGAGAGGAAAGCATTTACGAGGTTAGTCCAGGGAGCAAATCAGACGGAGTATGAGGCCGAAGTTACGAGGTCGAGTCGGTATGCCCGGGGTATGGTGGCTACCGAAGAGGAAAGGTGCGTTCGTTTCGAGGATGGCCTGCGAGACGAGTTAAGATTGTTGATTGCGCCCCAGCAGGAGCGTGAATTTGCAGTTCTAGTTGAAAAGGCGAAGGTTGCCGAGGGCATTAAAGAGTCTGTGAGGCAGAGTATGGATAGAAACCGTCATAAAAGGAGTTTTGGATCTTCTGGGTCGTCGGGTAATCAGCAGAAGAGGGCTAGACCGAGTGGGCCGAATCAGTCGGGTAGGGTTGTTGCTGCTAGACAGGGACCGCCGCATTGTAACCGTTGTGGGAAGGCTCACTGGGGAGGATGTTGGACTGATGGTAGAGGTTGTTTTGAGTGTGGCTCGTTGGACCACCGCGTGAGGGACTGTCCGCGTAAGTTAGCTAGAATTCAATCAGAGAATCGGTAAATGTCGATCTGAAATAATGGACCACCGCAGAGGGCCGAGGTAATGGTAGAGGAGGTATGATTCGGTCGGGGCCGTGGAGCACCGGCGAGGTGCGAGTAGTTCCGAGGCAGACACTAGGGTTGGTATATCTTCATGAGGCGCCGAGGAGGGCGACGCACCGGACGTCATAACCCAGCGTTCTTGATTTTGGTTCTCCTTATCTTGCTTTAATTGATGTGGGGTCTACACACTCTTATGTTGCCGATGGTATAGTAGAGACAATGGATTTAGACTCGAGATATCTTCTAGGCGGATGACCGTAATAAGCCCTCTAGGTCACTCTGTAGTGGTAGATAAACCGTATAGAGGCGTACCTCTAGAACTCAAGGGGTAGTATTTGAGGTCGATCGATGGAACGCCATTCGGGAGTTCGATCTAATTCTCGGAATGGACTGGTGGGTAAGTATCGGTGAAGTTGATCGCTGCGCTAAGCGCATGGTTCTCGAAACACGCCTAAGGGTGATGAAGTAGTTCGATCGGTAATAGGAGAAACTATCTCGTCCAACTTGGTATCTCGCTCAAAGCCGAGAAAATGGTCGGGAAAGGTCAAGCATATATGGTGCATGTGTATGCCTTGGAGGTTTGAGTCTTCGTGGAGACTGTTCGGACGATCGAGGAATTTGTGGATGTCTTTCTGAGGAGCTCCGGGTTTGCCACCGATCGAGAGGTAGAGTTCGGATTGATCATTACCGAATCGCGCCAAGATCCATTGCTCCGTCATGGATGGCACCTAAAGAATTAGTGGAGCTTAAGGCTCAAATCCGGAGTTATTGGACCGAGGTTTCATCAGGCCAAGTATTTCGCCATGGGGAGCGCCTTAGACTCTTTGTAAAGAAGAAGGACGGTACTATGCGGATGTGCATAGACTACCGCCAACTGAATAAGCTGACGATCAAAAACAAGTATCCACTGCCTCGGATAGATGACTTGTTTGATCAGCTGAAGGGGGCGTCTGTTTTCTCGAAGATTGACCTAAGGTCTGGATATCACCAGTTGAAGGTGAAAGAGGCGGATATTTGTAAGACGGCATTCCGTACTCGGTATGGGCACTTTGAGTTCTT
This sequence comes from Gossypium rotundifolium, assembly GCA_025506655.1. Taxonomy (NCBI): domain Eukaryota; kingdom Viridiplantae; phylum Streptophyta; class Magnoliopsida; order Malvales; family Malvaceae; genus Gossypium; species Gossypium rotundifolium. The sequence continues at coordinate 107,962,624 of CP106725.1, forward strand.
GGTTATGCCGTTCGGGTTGACTAACGCACCGGCAGCTTTCATGGATCTGATGAACAGGGTATTCCAACAGTACCTAGATCAGTTCGTGGTAGTTTTTATCGACGACATCTTGGTATACTCAAGGATTGAGGAAGAGCATGACGCTCATTTACGGGTAGTATTGCAGATTTTAAGGGAGAAACAGCTCTATGCGAAGTTCAGTAAATGCGAGTTCTGGCTCAGGGAGGTGACATTCTTGGGTCATGTGGTATCGGCTGAGGGGATTAGAGTGGACCCCCGTAAGATAGAGGCCGTTCTGGATTGGAAGCCGCCTAAGTCGATGGCGGAGATTCGAGTTTTACGGGTTGGCAGGATACTACCGAAGATTTGTAGAGGGTTTCTCGTTAATTGCAGCACCGATGACCAAATTATTGAGGAAGGGAGTTCCGTTTGTTTGGACTGAGAAGCAGCAGGAGAGCTTCGATAAGTTAAAGAAGATTTTGACTGAAGCTCCGGTTCTGATTCAGCCTGAGGCTGGTAAGGAATTCACAGTGTACTGCGATGCATCACATACAGGCTTGGGTTGTGTCTTGTCTGAGGAAGGGAAGGTTGTGGCTTACGCATCCCGACAGCTGAGGCCACATGAGGTTAATTATCCTACGCACGATCTGGAGTTAGCAGCTGTAGTTTTTGCCCTAAAGATATGGAGGCATTACTTGTATGGAGAAAGATCAATAGTCTATACGGACCATAAGAGTCTGAAATATCTTCTGACTCAGAAAGACTTGAATCGAGGCAATGTGGATGGATTGAGTCTTTGAAAGACTACGATTGCTCAATTGAGTATCATCCGGGCAAGGCTAACGTCGTGGCAGACGCGTTGAGCCGTAAGGTTATTTCGGATCTAAGAGCATTGTTTGCCCACTTAAGTTTGTACAATGACGGGAGTATTCTGGCAGAACTGCAGGTTAAGCCTACTTGGGTTGAGCAGATCAGAGAAAAGCAGTTGTTGGATGAAGTTTTGAGTGCGCAGAGGACTCAGGTGCAGAATGATGGTTTGAAGGGGTATAGCTTGTCTAGTGATGGGGTTCTGTGTTTCCAGGGGAAGGCTTGTATGCCGAGAGATGCTGAATTGAGGCAAAAGATTCTTCAGGATGCTCATAGCAGCCCCTACGCTATGCATCCTGGAGGTAGCAAAATGTATAGGGATCTCAGAGAACAGTTCTGGTGGCCGGGTTTGAAAAAGGAGGTGACAGAGTTTGTAGGAAAGTGTCTGACATGTCAGCAAGTCAAGGCTGAGCATCAGTTGCCGTCTGGGTTGCTTCAGCCAGTGAAAATTCCACAGTGGAAGTGGGAAAGAATAACTATGGATTTCGTCAGTGGATTACCGCTTACCGAGCAAGAAGGATTCGATTTGGGTAATTGTGGATCGGCTGACTAAATCAGCTCACTTTATTCCGGTGAGGGTGGATTACTCACTACAGAGGTTGGCGAAGCTGTATGTGTCAGAGATTGTGAGACTGCACGGGGTGCCAGTATCGATCATCTCGGATAGGGACCCCAGATTCACGTCAAGGTTCTGGAAGGCGTTGCATCAGGCTCTGGGTACACGGTTAGATTTCAGCACAGCATTTCATCCGCAGACTGACGGGCAATCAGAAAGGGTTATACAGATATTGGAGGATATGCTTCGAGGTTGTGTATTGGACTTCAGGGGTAGTTGGGAGGAGTATCTACCGTTGGCTGAGTTCGCCTACAACAACAGCTACCAAGCAAGCATTAAGATGGCACCTTATGAGGCGTTGTACGGTAGGAAGTGTCGTTCACCGACTTGTTGGACAGAGTTAAGTGAACGTCAGTTATTGGGACCAGAGTTGGTTGCTGAGACCGAAGACAAGGTTAAGTTGATTCAGGCTCGATTGAAGGAAGCTTCTGACCGGCAGAAGTCCTATGCTGATCTGAAACGGAGGGACATTGAGTTTGCTGTGGGAGACCGGGTTTTCCTGAAGGTCTCACCGTGGAAGAAAGTGTTAAGGTTCGGGAAGAAAGGCAAGCTTAGTCCGAGGTTTATTGGGCCGTATAAGGTACTAAGACGAGTGGGACCAGTTGCATATCAGCTCGAGTTGCCAGCTGAGCTAAGTCAGATTCATGACGTGTTCCACGTTTCGATGCTTCGTCGATATCGTTCCGATCCATCACATGTGGTAACAGTAGAGGAGATCAAGGTAAATCCAGATATGTCCATAGAGGAAGAGCCTGTACAGATTTTAGATCGGGATGTGAAGGTTCTACGCAGAAAGTCTGTGCCTCTGGTAAAGGTTCTTTGGCGGAATCATGGCGTAGAAGAAGCTACGTGGGAACCCGAGGATATGATGAGACAGCAATACCCGCAACTCTTCTGACCAGGTAATTTCGAGGTCGAAATTATTTTAAGGGGGGTAGAACTGTAATATCCCGGGTTAAGGGGTTAATTTATTTCTGGCAATTGTTGCATGTTTATTGCTTGCTATGATGTTGTTTTGGTGTTTTTGGGATTTAGTTGTAGGCTAGGTGTGAGCCTGGGTAGGTGGTGAAATTCTTGTTTATGGGCTTTAGGGGATAGAAGCAGAAGGTGTTGGGGTTTATATTTAAATTAAGTGGAATGATAACAAAAATAAGGAGCTAGCAAAGTGGCAAGCATGCGCCACAAGGAAGGTGTGTGTGGCGTCATCTACAGTGAGGGAGGTCCAGAGTTCAAGTCGTAGAGATCCCATTTTGTCACCCATTTTGGACGGCATGGAGGAAGAGGTAGAAGGCAAGTGGAATTCTACCTTGGACCAAGTCAAACCAACAAAAGTAAGGTGGGGAGTGATTGTAGGAGTAAGACTTGGTAAACACATTTGAAATGTGTGGAGTAGAGTGTATGGGGGGATTTGGCCGGTTTTGGGTGAGAGTTTGGGGAGAGGGAGTGTGTGGGCGGCTTGGTGTGGTGTTGGGGGTGCCAAATGCATTTTCCCAAGTTGGGTGCATATTCGGTCTTTGTTGGTAAAACAAAAAAGTCTCATTTATGTTTTGGTTAGCCGAATTTTCTTTCAAGGTTTCTCTCATCTTTTTGCACTTCTTGAGGCTGAAAACACCAAACCCCTATAGTAGCCGAACCTTCTCATTTGCTAGTCGTTTCCTTCTCATTTTCTTTCTTTGTGCTTTCACAACCTTGTGCCGATTTCCCTTTGTTCCATACCGTCTCTTTTTAACAAAAACCAGCCTTTGTTCTTCATCATTTTTGAGCCGAATCCAGCATCTTCTTTCCTCTTTTCTTGAAGCCGAATGCTCTCTCCTCTTTCACCTCTCTTTCTTCTTGAAGCTTTGTAAGCCAAAACCTCTAGCACCTTATTGCCGAAAGTATACTTTGTTTCTTCCTTCTTTTCTTTATTCATGCCAAACCGAAACTTGTTTCCCTAGACACCTTCTTCATTCTTTCCTTTCAAAACCGAAAGTAAATCCCCCTCTGTTCATCTTGATTTCTTTTCTATAACTCTTTAGCGAACTATCATCCCCTCACCAAATCTCCTTTGTTCAATTTCTTCCATTTTGGCCGATTGTGAGGTGGGGTGTGGATTGGTTTTAGGGTTTCGTTTTCAAATATTGGAAAAAATAACAGGTGAGGCCGAATACTTGTGTTCTATTTCCTATTCTCTATCGGCATCTTCAAAGTAAGAGTTGGTTTTGGCGATCGATTGGAAGTATAGTAATCATTTATTTGGAAATCGTTTTATCGTAGGCATTCAGGATTTCAAAAGCAGTCAAGCATAGCCTCGGTTCCTTGATCGGTGGTAAGTGATGATGAGGGATTGTTTTATCAAGTCTAATTGTTTGGTATTTGTTTAAGCCGAGAGCTATTATCTTTGGTTGGTTGCCGATTGTAGGAAGTGGAGCAGGAGCCTTGTTACCTGATAAGCAAGCGGGTGAGACCGATTGTTGGTTGAACCATTGATTGGGTTCGGGTGGTAGGGAACCAAAGAAGTTTAAGGTAAGGGTGGTGATATACCCTTTGATTTTACTTGGTGTTGGCGAATGTGTAGATGTCTAACCCCTATGTTTTGGCCGATTGTAGAAGCTAGTACTCGAGGGACTTAGATCGCTTTTATCGAGATTTCTAGACTCGATTTACGGTGTGTAAACTAACACACCGATACCTAGTAATGTTATTAATAAACCTGTTTTGCTGTTAAAATGATACCAAGATGATGGATAATTGGATACCCAAATGGGGTATGTATGCGGATCCCGTAAGTCTATTTTTTACAAGTTCTATTATGGATACTTTGAGTATGATGATCTATCTTGTATATATGCTATGAGATGCAATGTTGGACATGGTTGCATGAGTTACATGATTGCATATTGTACATGAGTCAGTATGGTATGTTGATGGGTGATCGAGTGGAGGGAGCGGTGATATTTTGTCTTGACGAGCACCGGTGCTTTGGTAGCACACTTTGTGACTTTGGGTCACCAGAGGTTTGGCACCTCATTGCGACTTGTCCCTGTGGTTTAACCACCGTGGGTTGGCCCCACTTGAGATATGGGATCGTCTGCTAGTGATTTGGTATCACACGATGGGTTGGCCCCATCAACAGATTGTGACTTCGGTCACCAGTGCTTTGGTAGCACAATTGTGTCTTTGGGACACCAGTGGTTTGGCACCACATTGACGGATATTGTGTCTTTGGGACACCAGTGTTTTGGTAACACATTGTGACTATATGTCACCAGTGGTTTGGCACCACCAGTGGTTTGGTACCACACGGGGTAGAAAAGGCGATATGGATGGTTAGGATCGGGTTGCATTAATTATGTTGCTTTGTATGATGTGTGTTAGTATGTTGTTCTTCGGGAGCGGGATTTACACACTGAGTCATTCGACTCACCCTCTCCTTTGACATTTCAGGTGACTCGTAGACACGGACATGGAGCCGGGATGGACTCGGGGTGCACATGCCATGCTTTAATAAAGGATTATTGAATTTGGGTACTTTGGCTTATTTACTTTATTTGGGTTTTTTTATTTTGGATTTGTAAAAGGCCTTTAATTTATGTTTTGATGATGTTTATGTTTCAATTAGATTTTTAATATGCCTTAACAAAACAAGTTGGTATGAATTTTACTAAAACTTGGAAAGATAATGATTTCAAAATTTTAACGCAATGTGTTTTTAAAACCATACCATCGGGTATTACACTATGTCCTTACAGTAAGAAAATTCAAATGATTTTCAAATCAAACTTGTATTACTCCTAAGTCTAAAAAGAAAGGGTTTTAAGTAACACAAAAAAAAAAAAACTACTAAGGTTTAAATGGTTTTAAACTCGTTTAACCACACGTACTGGTTAGGATTTCAAAATCTTCGGGTTTCAAATACTTCATCTGATTTCGACAAGTCTACTCAAATTGTCTCCTAAAATACACTGTGTTTCCACTCGGCTTCTAACGAAAAATTTAACCTCTCACAAACATGTTTTCCCGTAACATACCAGATTCGGTCGTGGTGTCTTGTCCGGGTTTGGGGTGTTACACTTATCTCTCAACCTCACAATCCAGATTGATTCGAGGTTAAGGTGTTCATAGATAAGCCATACCAATTTTTGGTTAATTCCTACCTTGATGACTTCCTAGGGTCGTCAAGCCAAAGGTTTAAGTTCTTCCTCTCCTGAATAGTTGATCCACTAAGAGAACCCTATAAAACAGTTAACTAATCATACCTCCACTCGCTAATCCTCCACAAGAGGATTAGTTCCACATGGATCTCATAAATAATATAAACTTGATATATAAAATAAACATGAATAACAATTCAAGGATATAAAGTTTTGAAGAAGCTTGATTTGTATTGATTAGAATGTTGAATCCTCACAGAGTTTGATCAAGTTCACAAATCCGATCTCTTAACAAAAGCAAAGAATGAAACTGAAAATAACCTAAAAGCCTAAGAAAAGAAAAACTAAAAACTAGAATTACAAAAGAAATTCTAAACTATGCAAAGTTGTCCATAACATGTGTTATCTAAGCCTATTTATAGACTTAGAGTGGTCGTAGTCCGCAACTCTAGGTCAGCTGACGCTCCCAAGCTTAATGTTTAACTGTGTGGACCAAAACATCCCTGACTCATATTAGTTTTTCATACAGATTTGATGTCGCAACACCCTAGATCTTATGTCACGACATCACAGGCTGCATGCTTGTTTTCAGGGTATTTTCAGGGTTATGCTGCAACATCCTTAGACTTTGTCACGTCACTAAAGGCAGTCTTGAAGTTATTCTATTTTGCTTCCTATGTTGTGACATTCAACCCTCTGTGTTGCAACACAACGACAAGTATCTAGTTAGTGTTCCTTCTAATAGTCTCTTGCACACTCACAAAACATATTAGCTCACCATTAGGCCTCATTCGACTCCTAAGGTCAATAAAAGACTCAAATAACACAATTTATTAAATCTAGACAAACTTAATAAAATTTAACTAAAACTTAACTATAATACTCGTATTTAAGCTCCTCGAATGTGAAAACTAGTTTAATTTGCCACACCGAATTATGGTAGATCAAACTCCCCCACACTTAAGTCATTGCTTTTGTAACATCCTGAAATTGGGCTTAGTAGGATTGGGCCCATTGGGCCTTGAGCACAGAAGCGTTTAAAATTTTTGAGAACAAAAGAACGACATTATTTCAAGTTGGATTTATTAGGAAGGTGATTTTGGAAAGTTACGGGGTTTCTAGGAAGTTCCGGGTTTAAGTTAGGCCATAGGAAAATTTTTGTGTTTAAGCCTATTAAGGAGAGATGGTAAGTAGCTTCAAGGCTTATAGAAATAAATGAGTAATGTGCTTGCATAAATGAGCAATTGGTAAAAAGGATATGGTGCCACATGATGGACTTTGAGGGAGGAGGTTCAAATTCCATAATGTGCAAATTTTGACTATTATTTTTGCCTTCTTTCCCTAAGTGTTGGCTAAGCTTGTAAATAAGGCAAGGTGGACTTTTTAATTTTGGTAAGATGGCTAAGGAAATTAGGAAACGATGATGGTAGGGAAAGAAATCAAATGAAAGGGGAAAGTATAGGGAACATGTTGGCACAAAGAGAGGAGAGTGTTATGGAAAGTTTTGGTTGGCAAATTTTGATTTTTGCCAAGGCATGGACGGTTTTGGCATAGGGGGAGGATAGCCGAATTTTGCTAGGAGTTCTTGGCAATTTTAGTGCTTGAGAGGCTAGTTCTTTTAGCATTTTGAGGTTTCTCTCTTCCAATTTCGTCTTTCCCTTGCCGAAACTCTAAGCCAATATTGTACACCAATTTCCTTTGCTTTGGTCGAATCTCCTAGGCCATTTATTCATCTTTCTCCTTTACTATTAAGCTCCCTTTCTCCATATTTTCATTTCTTTTCACAAAATTCTTTAACCTTTCTTCCTTCTTCTTTAATCCACATTTTCATAACCGAATTTTTGATCATCCTCTTCTTCATCTTACAAGTTGGACTTTTCTTTCTTGATTAATCCGGGTAAGTGTTTTTATTCAAATCTTTTCATTCTATTTATCCTTAGCCGAATGAGTGTCCCTCATTATTTGGTTGTTTCATATTATTTCTAAACCGAAATGGTGTTTTTTCTACACTCCCTCATATTTGATAATTCTCTATTTGTAGTATTTTAGTGGATTGGACGAATACCACATCTTCGCCGAATCATTTCTAGTCTTGCGCCGAATCGAAAGAAGTGGATCTATTATTGTCAAGTTAAGGGATTTCTTCAATTTTCAATATCTCAATACTTGGTTGAAGTTGTAAATTGGGCTTTGGATTAATTGTTGACCGATTGAACCTTTAGGTGCCGCGGAGAGTATCGTGTTACGGATTCCGAATAAGGTGTGTAATCCCGTACCCTTCCAAATACATGTTTGAATTGGTAGGTAATCTCACATCTCTCTGAATAATTGTATGAAGTGTTCTGTGATTCGGTCTAAATACTGAAGGAAATCAAAAACCGGTATCGGTGATCACTTGGGTGTGCGTATGTTGTAGTGGAAACCATATTTTGCGATGAAACAATTTCTGGTTAGAAGTAGTGACGTGATTTAGAAAAATCACGAAAAATAAGAGAAAGGTAATTAGAAAGTGAAGGAGATATGGATTGAAAGCTAATTGAGTTTATTTTCTTATAAAAGAAACAGAGCAAGCAAAGGATTAGTATATTTTGGGATTTATAAATTTTAGTGAGACTGGTTTTGAAGGACTTTGTGGTTCCCTGTTCTGTCTTGGAAAAATCATTCAAAATTGTACAAAGTGAATTATGAGTTATACTTTATATGTACAGATTCCTTGGTGAGTCTATTTTCAATAGAAACAAGTGGGAGCAATATATGAAATCCGTACAGTGAGATTTTTGAATTTAAGGTAAGAGAGGTCAGAACCATTGGACAGTGAAAAAAGGGAATCTTTAATGAATAAACTATACTAAATGGCTAAGTCAAAAATTCTAGAAAAATTGTAGTAAGAAGATATATGAGTCCAGATTCAAGAAAAATTTACGGATCTAAATTTCGAGTTTCCTAACATGATTTATAGTCATTTTAGTCATTTCCTAACACGAGTTTCCTAAATTTATAGTCATTTCAAGAATAGTAAGCATCAAATGGTTGCAAGCATGAATTATGTTTGACACCATATTGTTCCCTATTCTCCCCCTTAGTGATCCTTTCCTGCTCACCACCTTATTTCTTATTCTTTCATCTTCATTATTTCTCCTTATAGGAAATCACAACTTCATATAGTAACTAAGATTAGCTCATGAGTTTTTGTGCACTAATGAATGAGTTTTGTAACACCCCAAACCCAGTCAACACACTACGACCGAATCAGGTATGTCACGGAGTGAAAACGTTTCGAAGAAAACAAGTTGCCAGTTTAGTTTCAGCGCAAAGAACTTCTTTATTTGCTTTGAAATTCCAAAAGATTTTTTTTTTTAAAATTCGTTCATCATTCAGTGCTCAATAGAAAACGTTAAACCAATTGAAACTCGAGCAATTCCTACTTAGTTAGATTAAAACTATTTGTCCTTGAACATGGAAAACTTAGATTTTTTTAAAAGCATTTGAGCCAACCCTGTTATCCGCTTGAAAATGTTGTTACCCGATGGTAAGATTTGAGAAAAACCTGTTGAGTTGTATACTTTTTGAAAACTTTAGTTATTACGTTATTTAAAACACGCTAATCAGTTTACTTAACAACATCCAGAAAATTAAAGCAGATATAATAAAACCCTAAATAAAAAAATACTAATGGCCTTATTACAAACCCAAATAAAATCAATTTAAAATGGAAGTACCCCAAACCGAAAGTCTAAATAAAACCGGAATAGATGTCGTATGGCCACCTCGAGTCCACCCGGCTCCTCATCCGCGATCTACGAGTCACCTAAAGAGATAAGGGGGAAGGTGAGTCACCAAGACTCAGTGCATAATCCCCTTCCCAGTTATAGCAACATACTTACACAAGTCATAATCAAGCAAACATATCATGCACCCAAACCTAGCCATCCACAACTCCTTTTTCTACCCCGTGTGGTACCAAACCACTGGTGGTGCCAAACCACTGGTGACCCAAAGTCACTGATATCAATAATAATGTGGTGCGAAACCACTGGTGACCCAAAGTCACAAATAATCCATATGTGGGGCCAACCCACGTTGTGATACCAAATCACTGGCAACAATCCCATTTTATCAAATGTGGGGCCAACCCACTGTGGTGCGAAGCCACTGGGATGAGTCGCTATGAGGTGCCAAATCTCTGGTGACCCAAAGTCACGAAATCATCTGTGGTACCAAACCACTGGAGGTGCCAAACCTCTGGTGTCCCAAAGACACAGATATCAAATTTTCCCCCTCCTCTCATATCACCCATAATTATGCAACACATATATAAATCATGCCAACATGCTTTAATATTACACATATATTAATTATATCGTAGATTATAGCATCAAATATCATATGGCATAATCTCATCAAAACGAACTTACCCGAAATCCATGCTCATACCCATTAAGGTTTCATATCGTGATCTACACAACTTTCGATTTTTAACATGTTTAGGTTATTAACATATCTACTGTGATTAAGAAGTGTGTAAGTTACACACCTGATCACTAACGCGATTCTTTGAATCCGAAGTTCGATCTAACACACTAGATCTCCTTTATCCTATATTCGGCCAAACCAATATCATTAACAAGGCCATTCGGCCACACTAACAAATCCCGAAGAGTTAACGCATGAAGCCACAACCCTTACCTTAATGCCGATTTGGTTTCCAACCAAATCCCAAAACTACGTGATGATCCCCCTTGCAATCGGCCACACACTATCACATAAAAACAATTAGCCTTCAGCTTTTCAAACAACTAACAGAATGATTGAATCGACATGAACCTTACCACTGACTTACCGAAATCGCTTGACATGGAAATAGATTACCCCGATCTACTGCTTCAAAGTCCCAAAGATCCTAAAAGAGACTAATTGCATGGTTGATTAAAAGCCAAGACAAATACTGAAATTCGGCTTTTGTCTGCACATATCGACAGAGAGAAAAGAAAGTGAGAATAAAGTTTCGGCCAAGACTACTTACCCTCTTCAAATCCAATTAGAGAAGAACCAAGGAAGATCTATGCTAGACTGATATTCGGCCAATAATGAGAAGGGGAGAGTTTGAAAGATTCTAGCAATGGTAGAGAGCAAACAAAGGAGATTCGGCTATGGTTTGAGAAAAAAAAAACAAATAAGATTCGGCTAAAAAAAATGAAAGAAGAGAATAGGAGAAAGATGAATGGTATTCAGCTTCTGCTAATGAAAGAGATGGAGAAGAAAATGAAATGGGAAAGAGGGAATTCAGCAAAGAAAGAAAGAAGAAGATTTTGGCACAAGGGTTTGAGAAAAGAAAAAGATGAAGAGAAGAGAATAGATTCGACTTTTGAGCAAAAATGGGAGAAGAGAAGTGAAACAATTTTTGGCTTCAAAGAAAATGAGAGAAAAACAAAGGGAATTCAGCTCAATACCTAAGGAAGAAATCGAAAAGAGTCTAGGGTGCTTTTGGCTTTCGGTTTCAAAGGAGAGAAAGAAAGAAGTCCCAAATGGTGCTAAAGGATTCGGCTTGCTATGCTAGAGGGAAAAATCGACAAGTGCCCAAATGAGGTTTCGGTTTTGCTTCCCAACCGAATGCACCAATCTTTGCTAGCCGAAAATGACCCCCTAAGCTAACTATGGAGGGACGGCACACCGAACATGTTCCCCAACCGAACACTCCTCTTCCACTGTTCAAAATTTGACAACCACCTCAAATTTCTCCTGGCCACAAATTCAAATGAGTTTGAATTTCACAAGTTCCTAAATTTTCTCCTTGCCACCAGTTTAAATTAATCTGACTTAATCCACAATTATCTGACAGAGTTTGAGCTGAGCACAATACCTCCCTCCTTGGCGTCAAAATGGTAAGCAAAAAATGGGATTTCTACTGCTCGAACCTGAGCTCCCCCTTCCCTGCATGTGGCGTCACTTTCAAGGCCCTAAGTGGCGCCTGCTTGCCACTCTTCAAGCCAATTCTTGTGCTTAAATTCCCCACGAAATATACTTAACCCCTAGCTCCTTCAGCTCCTTTAAACTAAAGCTTAAAAACAAATTTTTTCCTGTAGCTCGGGCCTACCCTTGACTTATAACTAGACTCTAGAACCCATCAATTAATAACACAATTAATCAATACATATGCAAAGAAGTTCAAACCCAATAGCCCCTATTTAAGGATGTTACAAGTTTTTCTATTTTTGTAACTTTGTAAATTTTCTTTATTTTCCAAGGTACCTCACTCAGAAATGCTTTCATTATTTACATACTTTTCTACTCGTTTGATTTTATTTTATTTTGCACTTTTAAACTAACCTATAATCACTATACTACATTGGTCTTTCCTACCACTCTGTTTTCACAAAACCACCGTAATGTTTCTACTTAACCCTTAATATGTATGACCAAATATCTGTAATCATGCAGTTCAGGACCAAAGAAAAGGGTTACCACAAATTGTCGTTTTGGTTCGATTTTTGTATAAAGGTTCATCAAGAAGTGTTTTTTGGCTCAAAAATAGGTACTAAGGATAAAAAAATTAGATATTTGGCTCTGAGTTTATACCAAACAATGCCTTAGGTCATCCCTAGGTATCTCAATATTCACAAATTTAGTCAACCAAATAATCAAAAATTCAACATACTAGCATGCTCGTTTCCTTGTATTCTTTATATCATTTGGTGCATTCAATTGCTTAATGCTATTTATTGTGTAGCATATAGAACTTAGTAGTCCAATAATCAAAATTTTAAAGTCACTTATAATCATGCCAAATTTACAGTAAATATAAGCAACCTATGTATATACTTCTAACCAATCACTTGTATTTCTACAAGCTCAAGCACACCATTGACAAGAAAAAGAAAGCATAAAATTTAAAACCCCCACACTTTAGATAACACATTGTGTAACACCCCTTACCCGTATTCAACACCTGAATCGGGTACGAGGCATTACCATACTTAACGTGCTCAATTGTGCAACATCGTTTCATAAAAATTTCATTTCAAATTAAAACTTTTCATTCAAGATGTTAATGTCCTTATTATAGGTCTACGAGACCCTAAACTTGTACCCAGAATGATTAGGGACTAAACCAGAAACTCTTGAACACTTAGACAAATTTCACATAAAATAGGGCCACACGCCCGTGTGAAGGATGGAACACGCCCATGTGGATTTATTTTTCAATTCGAACCTACAGGGGTTTTAACACGGTCGGACACACGCCCATGCCCCTGGCCCTGTCCCTCACACGGCCATGGCACGCCCGTGTCTTAGCCCGTGTGCAAAAACCTTGGCATTCTATTTATGACGTCATCACCTCAATAAGGTCACACGGACAAGGCACACGCTCGTGTCCTTAGATCGTGTTTGAATTAAGTTCCAAATTTTAGGTGCAGACTTCACACGGCCCGGGCACATGCCCGTGTCTTAGGCCGTATCTCCCACACAGTCGAGACACATGACCGTGTCTCCGCCTGTGTTTTTACTACTGAGCATACTGAGTTTCCAACTTAACATGCATGGGGACACATGGCCTCTCAACACACCCATGGGGCTGACCGTGTGTCACACACGGCCTAGACACACGCCCGTGTGTCTACCCGTGTGGACAGTTGTAAGGCTATCTACCAAGCCATTTGCCACTCTGCAAAGCAACCACACTTATACCAAATCAATTCAACATATATCATGACCATAAGGCACTTCTAGGAACTCAAAATTAAGACATCCTCACAAGCATACACTTCATGAATTTCATCATCATTGAATATATAAACTTGTCAAATATTGGCCCATTTCCAATAACCACTTACAGAATGAATTTAATAACATTAATAGCCAACACTTTGGCTAACAAATATGACATAACAAAATGACCAAGTCCTATACATGCCATACTCAAAATAAATCTAACTTTCCTATACCAAAGAGAAGTTGATAGTGTGATTCCGAACTTTGATGTTTCACGATCTCCAAGCTAGCTTGGCAATACTACAAGGAAAAAGGGAAATGAGAGGGGTAAGCATAAAGCTTAGTAAGTTTGCATGAAATAAATAGCAACATAAAGGCTCATAATGTTATCCATCCATTGCATTGAATAAAACACAAAGTACTAAGCACATTGCCATAACTTACACATGCTTACTCTTACCAATTACATATCATGTCTCATGTCGTAAACATTTCTCGTGAATTACTCACATGTACCTGTTTCACTTCATCACATAGCTTTAGCACTAATCTCATCTCTATTATAAGCTTAGCTATTTACCCATTGAATCACTTGGGATACTCAAAAATACATAGTTATCATCATTTACATAAATGCGACGCCAATGCCACATCCCAGATATGGTCTTACATGGGGTCGCCTCTAGATACCGATGTCATATCCCAGATATGGTCATATACAGAATCTCATATAGATTGTCGATGCCATATCCCAGATATGGTCTTATGCGATTCTTAATTTCGGTGCCGAGGCCATGTCCTAGACATGGTCTTATACGGGACCTTACCCATCTCAAGTCTTAATGATAGTATTCTCTCATTTATTAAAGTCCAACAGAGACTTCAACATCACAATTCTCATGATTTTCTCATTCAACATCATTACTCAAATTCATAGAAATATCATACATCTTCACAAATATCAAACATTTTAAAACATACTAGGATGATGTTAAACTTATTACACACAAACTTACCTCGATTTCAAAATAGGCCAAATTGCCGATCTAGTCTGATACCTTGCCCTTTCCTCGGTCAAGGTTAATTTTTCGTTCTTCTTGATCTATAATAACAAATTAGCTCATTTAATTATCACATTAATAAACACATTTCAATAATCATACTTTGACAAAATTACCATTTTGCCCTTAGACTTTCATGTACAACCCAATTTTGGCCTGGGTCCAATAAACAATAAAACAGTCCAGCTTTACAAAATTCAAAGTCCAATTACCTAAAACCCAAATGACCCATAACAATTACTAAACAACCAAACCAGACCCAAACAAGTTCAAACCTATCAGCCCAATCAAGACCCAAATCCCATTATCAGCCCAAAAACAAAAAATTAAACTTAATAAGAAAAAAAAAGCAAACCCTAGGTGCGCCGCACGTAGGGCCTTCTGACTCTGCCAACCGACCCACTGCCACTTTGACAACATCGGCCACCGCCCCTCCCACTTGCTGTAACACCCCTTACCCGAAAACTTTGCCGGGGTCGAGTATGTGGCATTACTTGACTTGACTATTAATTTGGACATAAAATTTTAAAGCTGTCCAACTGCGTCATGCTGACTAAATTGACCATAACTTAAGTTAAAAAACTCGAAATTTGAATTCGTAAATTTTCCTTCAAAATAGACTCATATAAATTTTTACCAAAATTTTTCCAGAATTTTTCATGTGGCCAATTAGTACAGTTTATTCATCAAAGTTACCCCTATTTCACTGCTTGACAATTCTGACCTATCTTTACAAAAATACAGTTATCTCATTGTAAAAAATTTCAATAATGTTATTGTTTATTCCAATCAAAAATAGACTCATTAAGGATTCTAAACATATAAACTATGATCCATAATTATTTTTGTACAATTTTTAACAATTTTTCCAAGACAGAACAGAGACTCACGAATTCATTCAGAGTAAGTCTCACTAAAACTTAAATATCTCTTAATATATAATTCCTTTACCTATCTGTTTCTTTCATGTAAAAATAGACAGAATAATATTTAATTCTATATCTTATTCGCTTTCTAATTCAATATACCCTATTTTTGGTGATTTTTCAAAATCACACCACTGCTGCTAACTAAAAACTATTTCATTGCAAAATAGGAATAACTAGTTTATAACCGAACATACCCACATACCTAATTCAAGGATTCATTTCGTATACATACATTTCCTTATCAAAAACGATTAAACTTCGATTAAGAATGCACAAACATTGCCAACATAAACCGACCTTTGTATCAAAAGCACAAAAAGAACATACTTAACTAGAAATTTAGCCATATTCGCATGGCTATTATATACATAAACCTAAAGTCTTCATCAAAACAAAAACAAAGTCTTTCCTATACATGCCTTCATTCGAAACCAAAATGAAAGAGTACCAAAATATAGATTGATAGTGTGGGCAACTTTTCGAACGATCCCGACGAGCCTCTAGCTTGAACCTAATCTATAAAACAGAGAAAATATTTCACACAATAAGCTTACTAGCTTAGTGAGTCCTACTTTCATGATAAAAATAACATTCAAATATCAACATTTAAATTACTATAATTCAACTTGTACACTGGTACTCATATTTATTATCAAGCTTTCAATTTCATACCCATGTAAATAAGTATGAATTCGTAGGAAAATTTCTGTTTACCCGTATATTTATGATCAAAATATTTGTTCATAATCCAATCTTTCAAAACCCAAAATGTCATCATGTAACCATAGGTACAAACAATCATATACTTAAATTTCAATTATTATAACATGGCATCAATTTCACAACCACCCATGTGGTCGAATATACTTAGTCTGGTATCCACATATTAAGAGATCAAAGTCATAATATCCATATCATTCATTAGTAAAACCGAGAACACATATTATAACCATATATACATATATATATACTTCACTCAGAACACATACCATTTGTAATAAATCATTGAATCACTTTGGTTTACCTTGTCTTAAACAGGTAAGAAGTGCGTTCCTACTTTACATGCTTACCCGAGCCATTAACTCGATAAATTTGCTTTAATTCGCCTTGAACACAATTTCGGTTTCTATTTTGTAAAATACATCACCGGCATCAAGCCTGCTAGGCATAAAAGCCCGATAAGTAACACCGGCACAAGGCCTGCTAGGCTTAAAGCCCGATAAGTAACACCGGCACAAGGCCTGCTAGGCGTAAAAGCCCGAAACATATCATTGTAGTTAAACATTTTAGGCTCATTTCATAACTATTATATACATATTCAATTCCATTGAGCTCACTCACCTTAAACAATTTAAAATCACTGTCTCACTATAATATACCACAATTTACATATAATTAATTATTCAATCACATAACCAACTTTAATCATCAACCAAGTGTTTCTACTTACATTCGCCATGACATAAGTAAGTACAAAATTTATTCATTTCTAATTTTCTTGATAGATTCATAATTAATTCTTTGATGTAATTTTAGCTAAAGGACTTACCTCGGTTGTCGATAGTCCGTATGAATCGGCTATTCGAGAACCTTCGTCTTTCCCGGTCTAATTCGCTTTTCTTTGCTCTTGATCTAAAACATATTAAAATTTAGCTCATTTAATCGCATTTCATCTCAATTTAATCCCAAAACACACAAATGGGCAATTTACCATTTTGCCCTAAAGTTTTCCATTTTACAAATTGGTCCTCTTTACACAAAACACAAAATATGCAAAATTTTCCAACACCATAGGTTGGCCGAATCTTCCCCATAGCCATATGTGTCCATGCATGTCATTTATCTCATGTTTTAGTCCTTCAAGAATTTTATTTTTTTCAAATAAATCCCTAACATCCAATTTCATCACAACTTCTAATTCTAAAGATGATGATTTAACACATACAAATTATAATCTACTATCAAACATTTCAAGCCATGCATATACAACCGTATCTGAATTTCAATGTGCCAAAATCTCAAAAATTTCCACATGGGTTGTATAGCATTTAAAGCAACCATTCCAAAAATGTAAAAATTATCAAAAACTAAGCAAAATACATACCCCTAATGAAGCTCCAAATTGCCGAAATTTCAAGCTCCAACAATGGAGTTTTCTTCCTCCAACTTTCGGTCAAGAAGATGAACAAGGTATGTTCTCTTTCTTCCCACTTGTTTTTATTATTTTATGTTAAAACAAACACATATATTAACATTATTTATTAACACACTAATATAACTTATAATAAAACTAAAATAACATCAAATTTGTAATTTGAATGGCCCATTGCCGTCCCTCTTTATAGTATATGGGCTAATTGCCCTTTTAGTACATCCACTTAAAAAGCCACAATCAATTTAGTACCTTTCACTTTAGCATGAAACTTTTACGCTTTTCTCGATTTGATCCTTTTTATCAAATTAAGCACTTAAACGATAAAATTTCTCTACGAAACTTTCACACATTTTAATTCACAGATAATAGACACAGAATAAATTATTAGAATATTACTCGAGCTCGGATTCGTGGTCCCGAAACCACCGTTCCGATCAGGGTCAAAATTGGTCTGTTACAACTCTCCCCCCTTAAGGATTTTCGTCCTCAAAAATCTTACCGTTAAATAAGTTTGGATATTGTTGCCTCATTGACTCTTCAGGCTCCCACGTAGCCTCTTCAACTCCGTGACGATTCCATAGAACCTTCACCAATGGAATTCTTTTATTTCTCAACTCTTTTATTTCCCGAGCCAAGATACGGATCGGTTCCTCATCATACGTCAAATCAGACCGGATTTCAATCTCTATCGGTGTGATCACATGAGACGGATCGGATCTGTACTTATGAAGCATCGAAACGTGAAATACATCATGTATCTTTTCTAACTCGGAGGGCAATCTCAATCTATAAGCAACCGGCCCAATACGTTCAATGACTTCGTACGGTCTGATAAATCTCGGACTCAACTTGCCTTTCCGACCAAATCGGAGTACCTTTTTCCACGGAGAAACTTTTAAGAACACCCGATCTCTGACCTGAAATTCAATGTCCTTACGTTTTAAATCGGCATAAGACTTTTGACGATTCAAGCGACTTTCAAATTACTCCTAATAACAACCACCTTCATTACTTTTTTTAATCCAATCAACCCCGTGTATCTTATTTTCACTGAGCTCAGTCCAGTACAACGGTGTGCGACATTTTCGCCCGTATAAGGCTTCATAAGGCGCCATTTTTATACTAGATTGGAAGCTATTATTATAAGCAAATTCAACCAAAGGTAGGTATCGTTCCCACGTACCTTCAAATTCGAGAACGCAACACCTTAACATGTCCTCAAGTATCAAAATAGTTCGCTCGATCGACCGCCGGTTTTGGATGGAAGGTCGTACTAAAATGAAGTTTAGTACCTAGAGCATCTTGCAATTTCTTCCGAATCGCGATGTGAACCTCGGGTCCCTATCTCAAACAATGGAACTTGGTACACCGTGCAACCTTACAATCTGTGACACATACAATTGGCAAGCTTATCAAGTGAATAGTCAGACGCGTCTGATAAAATGAGCTGATTTAGTCAGTCTATCAATGATAACCCATACGGCATCTTTCTTACTCGGTGTCATAGGAAGACCGGACACAAAATCCATTGTAATTCTATCCCATTTCCATTCCGGTATCATAATTGGTTGAAGTAGTCCGGAGGGTACCTGATGCTCAGCTTTCACTTGTTGACAGATTAAACACTTAGAAACAAATTCAGATATATTCCGTTTCATGCCAGGCCACCAATAGAACTGTTTTAAATCGTTATACATTTTAGTGCTGCCCGGGTGTATCGATAGTCGACCACTATGGGCCTCACTCAGGATCATCTGTATCAAATCTGAGTTCTTTGGAACACACAATCAGCTTTTATAATTCACACAATCATTTGCATCAATCTGAAAATCTGATTTTGTACCGTTTTCACACTGAATCCGAATAGCACTCAAATTTTTGTCAACTTTCTGTGCATCACAAATTTGTTGAATAAACATCGGTCTTGCTTGTAGCTCGGCCAAGATCGAACCATCATCAGACATAGCTATCTGTGCGTTCATTGCATGAAGAGCAAATAATGATTTTCGACTTAACGCATCTGCTACAACATTAGCTTTCCCCGGATGGTAGTCAATCACTAATTCATAGTCTTTCAGCAATTCTAACCATCTGCGTTGTCTCAAATTTAGATCTTTCTGAGTCATCAAATATTTTAGACTTTTATGATCTGAATAAATATGACATTTTTTGCCAAATAAATAGTGACGCCAAATTTTCAATGCGAACACAATGGTTGCTAACTCCAGATCGTGAGTTGGATAATTTTTCTCATGCGGCTTCAATTGTCTCGAAGCGTAGGCTATCACCTTGCCCTCTTGCATTAAAACGCAACCCAACCCATTCAAGGAAGCATCACTAAAAACAAGAAATTCTTTACCCGATTCAGGCTGAGCTAACACTGGAGCTTCGGTCAAAAGGGTTTTCAATTGTTCAAAACTTTTCTGACACCTTTCCGACCACTCAAACTTGGCATCTTTCTGTAATAGTTTTGTCAAAGGTGTAGCTATAACAGAAAAACCTTTTACAAATCGTCTGTAATATCCCGCAAGGCCTAGGAAACTTCGGATCTCGGAAACATTCTTTGGTGGCTTCCAATCGAGTATTGCTGCTATTTTGTTTGGATCCAGCTGAATACTTGACACTGAAACAACATGACCCAAGAAGCTGACTTCATTCATCCAGAACTCACACTTACTGAACTTTGCATACAATCGTTGATCTCTCAAAGTTTGTAGTACTAATCTCAAATGCTCAGCATGATCCTTTTCATTTTTGGAGTAGATCAGTATATCATCAATAAACACTACTACAAACCGATCCAAAAACTATCGGAAGACTCGGTTCATTAGATCCATAAAAACAGCAGGTGCATTAGTGAGTCCAAAAGGCATAACCAAAACTCATAATGTCCGTACCTCGCTCTAATGCGCCTTTGGCACATCTCGTATCTCTAACTCAAGAATCGATAATAGCCCGATCTTAAATCTATCTTCGAAACACCAAGCCCCTTCAACCGATCAAATAAATCATCAATCCGAGGTAACGGTACTTATTCTTTATAGTTACCTTATTTAGTTGCCGGTAGTCGATACACATTCGCATAGTCCCATCTTTCTTTTTCACAAATAAAACCGGTATACTTACGGAGAAAAACTTCGGCCGCCAAGCCCCTATCTCATCAACTCTTGCAATCTGCTTTCAATTCTTTTAATTCAAGAGGGTGCCATTCATGACGAGCTATCGAAATCGAGTCGCACCTTTAAGACTAACTCAATGTCGAACTCAATCTCTCGTACTGGGGGTAAACCCGGTAGTTCTTCAGGAAACACATCGGGGTATTCACATACAACTGATACAGATTCGATTTGTTTCTCTGGCATTTTATTATCCAGTACATAAGCCAGATAAGCTTCACACCCTTTTCTCACATATTTTCGGGCTAACATTGAAGATATTACTGTAGGCAACCCATTTACATCACAGGATTTAATTCTGATGGTCTCACCATTTCGACACCTCAAATCAATAAGCTTTCTTTTACAATCCACTACTGCCTCATGTGAAGTTAACCAGTCCATACCCAAGATTATATCAAATTCGTCAAAGGGCAACAAAATTAAATCAGCTGGGAAGCAATAATCCCGAATCATCAACGGGCAACCCCTACACACTTTATTTACAAGCACACATCTACCCAAAGGGTTGGACACACGATCACAAACTTCGGTGAGACTCGACTAGCAGAGTCTTTCTGAATTCTAAAGTTTCACACACATATGAGTGAGTCGAACCAGGATCAATTAATGCAATTACAGTAGTGTCGTAAAGGGTGAAAGTACCGGTAATGACATCGGGGGAGGAAGCATCCTCTCTGGCTCGTGCAGCATAAGCTCTAGCTGGAGCTCTAGCCTCGAATCGAATCGTAGTGTTCTTCGTCCTTTTCGACTACCACCTACATTGCCTAATGTCCGGGTGGTCGCCGCCTCTTCGACGTGTTGCTCGGCTTAATATTCTCGAATCGTATTCATTCACCAACATTGGACATTCTCTAATAAAATGATCTGATGATCCACATTTAAAGCAAGACCGATCATGAAATCTACAACTCCCGGGATGCCATTTCCCACAGTGTTTGCATTCAACTCGATTCTGTGGAATGTTACCAACACTGGCCATCAAGGTAGCTCGGAGTCCACGGGAGGTCGATCACGTCTAAGAAATCCTGAAGTAGCTTTGTGTCGACTGTGGTCATCTCTAAACTTCTTGGATGTGGAATTGAAGACCTTACCTGAAGATCTTTTACGAATGTCTCTAGCTTCTATCTCAGCCTTTCTTTTCTCTTTCCCGAGCTCTTCAGCTTTGCAAGCTCGCTCTACTAGTGTCACAAATTCTTGAATTTCAAGAATGCCTACAAACATCTTTATATCTTCATTCAGACCATCTTCGAATCTTTTACACATAATAGCTTCTGTAGAAACACACTCTCTAGCATATCTGCTGAGTCTGACAAATTTTCATTCATATTCCGTCACGATCATTCGTCCTTGTTTCAGCTCAAGGAATTCTTTTCTTTTTTGATCAACGAATCTTTGGCTGATATATTTCTTGCGGAATTCATTCTGGAAGAAATCCCAGGTCACTTTTTCTTTCGGAACTACTGATACTAGTGTATTCCACCAGTGATATACAATGTCCCGCAAAGAAGGATATAGCACATTTCTGCATTCATCCGAGTACAAGATAGCTCATCAAGTACCAGATAGTGTTATCAAGCCACATTTCGCTCGCTCTGCATCATCGTCATCATTGGCTTTAAATTCTTCGGCCCCAAATTTTTGGATTTTATCAACTGGGGGCCTACTAGATCTCACCGGATCTAACATCGGGGGTGCTGAAGGAATCAGAGTTGGATTATTCGGGGGTGGAGGTTGGTGTACAGCCGGGTTAGTTCGAATAAATTGGGCAAACCACTCATTCATCATCTGATAAAAGGCTTGTTTAGTCTCTCCTTCGTGGCTACTCGAAACAGGTCGAGAGTCTACCGGCGCTGATCCATGTGCACGGTCAGGCGCTACACTCTCTACATCATCATTCTGCTCTTTCGGGATCGGTGTCCATTTACTATATAAAACAAGGTTCAAGCTGTCAGAAGTCACCACACTATCAATATATAATAAAGGCATGTATAGCTAGACTCACACGCGCTACGGTAGTCCTAGAATCGACTAAACCTGTAAGCTCGATACCAATCAAATGTAACACGCCTTACCAAACCTTTGCTTGGTCGAGTATGTGGCATTACTTGACTTGACTATTAATTTGGACATAAAATTTTAAAGCTGTCCAACTGCGTCATGCTGACTAAATTGACCATAACTTGAGTTAAAAAACTCGAAATTTAGATCCGTAAATTTTAATTGAAAATAGACTCATATAAATTTTTACCAAAATTTTTCCAGAATTTTTCATGTGGCCAATTAGTACAGTTTATTCATCAAAGTTACCCTATTTCACTGCTTGACAATTCTGACCTATCTTTACAAAAATACAGTTATCTCATTGTAAAAATTTCAATAATGTTATTGTTTATTCCAATCAAAATAGACTCATTAAGGATTCTAAACATATAAACTATGATCCATAATTATTTTTGTACAATTTTTAACAATTTTTCCAAGACAGAACAGAGACTCACGAATTCATTCAGAGTAAGTCTCACTAAAACTTAAATATCTCTTAATATATAATTCCTTTACCTATCTGTTTCTTTCATGTAAAAATAGACAGAATAATATTTAATTCTATATCTTATTCGCTTTCTAATTCAATATACCCTATTTTTGGTGATTTTTCAAAATCACACCACTGCTGCTAACTAAAAACTATTTCATTGCAAAATAGGAATAACTAGTTTATAACCGAACATACCCACATACCTAATTCAAGGATTCATTTCGTATACATACATTTCCTTATCAAAAACGATTAAACTTCGATTAAGAATGCACAAACATTGCCAACATAAACCGACCTTTGTATCAAAAGCACAAAAAGAACATACTTAACTAGAAATTTAGCCATATTCGCATGGCTATTATATACATGAACCTAAAGTCTTCATCAAAACAAAAACAAAGTCTTTCCTATACATGCCTTCATTCGAAACCAAAATGAAAGAGTACCAAAATATAGATTGATAGTGTGGGCAACTTTTCGAACGATCCCGACGAGCCTCTAGCTTGAACCTAATCTATAAAACAGAGAAAATATTTCACACAATAAGCTTACTAGCTTAGTGAGTCCTACTTTCATGATAAAAATAACATTCAAATATCAACATTTAAATTACTATAATTCAACTTGTACGCTGGTACTCATATTTATTATCAAGCTTTCAATTTCATACCCATGTAAATAAGTATGAATTAAGAGGAAAATTTCATTTTACCCGTATATTTATGATCAAAATATTTGTTCATAATCCAATCTTTCAAAACCCAAAATGTCATCATGTAACCATAGGTACAAACAATCATATACTTAAATTTCAATTATTATAACATGGCATCAATTTCACAACCACCCATGTGGTCGAATATACTTAGTCTGGTATCCACATATTAAGAGATCAAAGTCATAATATCCATATCATTCATTAGTAAAACCGAGAACACATATTATAACCATATATACATATATATATACTTCACTCGTAACACATACCATTTGTAATAAATCACTGAATCACTGGTTTACCTTGTCTTAAACAGGTAAGAAGTGCGTTCCTACTTTACATGCTTACCCGAGCCATTAACTCGATAAATTTGCTTTAATTCGCCTTGAACACAATTTCGGTTTCTATTTTGTAAAATACATCACCGGCATCAAGCCTGCTAGGCATAAAAGCCCGATAAGTAACACCGGCACAAGGCCTGCTAGGCTTAAAGCCCGATAAGTAACACCGGCACAAGGCCTGCTAGGCGTAAAAGCCCGAAACATATCATTGTAGTTAAACATTTTAGGCTCATTTCATAACTATTATATACATATTCAATTCCATTGAGCTCACTCACCTTAAACAATTTAAAATCACTGTCTCACTATAATATACCACAATTTACATATAATTAATTATTCAATCACATAACCAACTTTAATCATCAACCAAGTGTTTCTACTTACATTCGGCCATGACATAAGTAAGTACAAAAATTTATTCATTTCTAATTTTCTTGATAGATTCATAATTAATTCTTTGATGTAATTTTAGCTAAAGGACTTACCTCGGTTGTCGATAGTCCGTGCGAATCGGCTATTCGAGAACCTTCGTCTTTCCCCGGTCTAATTCCGTTTTTCTTTGCTCTTGATCTAAAACATATTAAAATTTAGCTCATTTAATCGCATTTCATCTCAATTTAATCCCAAAACACACAAATGGGCAATTTACCATTTTGCCCCTAAAGTTTTCCATTTTTACAAATTGGTCCTCTTTACACAAAACACAAAATATGCAAAATTTTCCAACACCATAGGTTGGCCGAATCTTCCCCATAGCCATATGTGTCCATGCATGTCATTTATCTCATGTTTTAGTCCTTCAAGAATTTTATTTTTTTCAAATAAATCCCTAACATCCAATTTCATCACAACTTCTAATTCTAAAGATGATGATTTAACACATACAAATTATAATCTACTATCAAACATTTCAAGCCATGCATATACAACCGTATCTGAATTTCAATGTGCCAAAATCTCAAAAATTTCCACATGGGTTGTATAGCATTTAAAGCAACCATTCCAAAAATGTAAAAATTATCAAAACTAAGCAAAATACATACCCTAATGAAGCTCCAAATTGTCGAAATTTCAAGCTCCAACAATGGAGTTTTCTTCCTCCAACTTTCGGTCAAGAAGATGAACAAGGTATGTTCTCTTTCTTCCCACTTGTTTTTATTATTTTATGTTAAAACAAACACATATATTAACATTATTTATTAACACACTAATATAACTTATAATAAAACTAAAATAACATCAAATTTGTAATTTGAATGGCCCATTGCCGTCCCTCTTTATAGTATATGGGCTAATTGCCCTTTTAGTACATCCACTTAAAAGCCACAATCAATTTAGTACCTTTCACTTTAGCATGAAACTTTTACGCTTTTCTCGATTACATATTAGTAAACATTTAGTCATTTCATAACTATTATATACATATTATCCTTAGTCACTCACCTAAACAATAAATCAATTATATATACAATTTATATTTATTATTCAATACATAAATTTAATATAACCAATTTTTACTAATTCGATAATAATAAGTACAAAATTATTCTTCATTTCTTATTATAATAATTGATGTATTAGCAAGACTTCTTTCTTAGTCCTGAACCTATTCAAATTTTTTCCCTTAATTCTTCTTTGCCATCTAACATATTAAAATTACCATAACGATTTCATCTCAAAATCAAACAAATGCATTACCATTTCCTAAATTCATTTTAATGCCTAAACAAATATGAAATTTTCAACACCTGTTGCAATCTTCCAACTTGTCCATGCTGTCTTTTCTTGTTATCCTTAAGAATTTTATTTTTTCAATAAATCCAATCCAATCATACACTTCTAATTCTAAATGTATTAACACATACAAATTATAACTTCAAACATAAGCTGATTACTCTGATAAGGCCAATTCAATTCATGTTGATACATTAAACAACCATTCAAATAAATTAATAAACTACAAAATACACCCTAAATCAATTGCAATCACTCAACAATGATTCCTTCAACTTGGTCAAGAAATACAATAGCCTCTCACTTATAATGTTATAAACAATTATTACTATTTATAAACATATTTATTATAAACTAAAAAACATAATTTTATTTATCCATTTTTTTATAGAATCTTAATTGTTTTACCACTTAAACCAATATTAGCCTTCCTTTAGAACTTTACTTCATTTTCCTTTCAATTAGACAACATAATTTCTCTTAACTTTCACATTTAATTCACATATGACACTAAAAATTATTAAATAGACTCGGAATTTGTCCCGAACCACCGTTCGATCGGTAAAATGGCTACTCTCCAAGATTTTCTCTCAAAATCTACCGTTATATTGGATATTGTGCCATATTGATCCTCACTCCTATCCTTACTTCCATGATCCATAATTCTTTTATTTCACTTATTCCACCAAATCGGAGTCATCATCATGATCAGATTCAATCTCATGTGCAAAAGATCGTTAACTCGAAGCATCGAAGTAAATCATCATGATCTTTAATCGGCTTCAATTAAAGCATCTCTCAATACACTCACATTAATGCCTTCCAAATCGAAACTTTTCCAGGAAACTTTTAAACACCGACTCACAATTAATTCCGTTTTACGCATAAACTTCGCATTTCAAATATTAAATTCATATTTAACCATCAACCTGTATTATTCAGAGCCTACGGTTCGAATTCAAACTTCATGCCATTTATATAGTTGGAACTATTTTAGAATACAAAGTATGCCCACGACTTCAATCGTAACCACCTTAACTGTCAAAATGTGTCTTAAGTCAGATAATAAGTTTGAAGAGCATGCAATTTAATAGAATCGTCCTATCTAACACATACTGGTAACCGGAACAAGACATAATGCAATATAATGTAATGTCGAGCGTCTAATCTTTAGTCATTCATATACATACCAATCTTATCTTCATAGGCACGACACCCATTATTATCCATTCCTTGACATAATTGTTAATACCATATTCTCATTTTACTTCAATTAATACCTTGCCACAATGAATTTTAATAACATTTGCTTCGGTTCAATACCATATGGGCCTCGCGTCATTGATCAAAGTTTGACAACATACTAATTACATCTTGCATCAATCGAAATCGATTTTCCTTTTCGCATAACATTTTTCAATTTCACATTTGTTAATAAACATCTTTTAGCTCAATCGAACTCTGAATATATCATCTTTCATAAGCATTAATTCGACTTCTGCTCAACACTTCAGATAATCAAAATTCATAGTCCATTTAACATTCGTTCAAATTAGACTTTCGATATCAATATTTTAGACTTTTAGTCTAATAGACATTTTTCAAATTATGCAAATTTTCATACAATTTGAACCACGTGAGTTCAATTCATTTCAACTGAGGATACATCTTCATTAGATAGCAACCCAAGTACTAAAGAATCTTCATATACTACTAGCTCGGCAAAGTTAATGTTACTTTTCACACCTTCAACTCATTGCTCTCGTAATGTTTTCAGTTATATAGAAAACCTTTAACTACCTTAAATCAAACTAGGAACTATCTAAATTCTTGGTGGTCAATCATATCTCTTTTTTGGTCCAATAATACTTGACACAACACCAACAATTCATTATCAATATTCACTATAAATAATACTTTGACAACTCATGTCACTATCTTTCTTTGGAGTAGTGATCTTAAATCTACATCTCACCTCATTACGAATGTCAATCATCATTATGGTCAAAGATACAAAACTCATAATCTTACTCTTAACATCTTTCATTTTACTATATGATAATACCGTCTAAATATCTTCGAAAAAACCTTATATCATAAATCATCAGAACAGAACTTTTTTTATAGACCTAAGTTGGTAGTATACATTCGGATCCTTCTTTTCACAAATAAAAGTACACGAAAAACTGTAAGCTAAGTAATCAATTTTAATGAAGTGCATGAAGCACATGAATCGTCGCACACTCTCATCGACTAATTCTTGGAATTTTAAACTCGGGTTCATCATCTACGTTGTTCGCATTTATTATATAAGGGTAAGTTACACCTTCTCACATATTTGGCTAACATGATTATATGAAACCCTTCATCACGTTTCGAGGTCCACATTGACACCAAATCTAAGCTTTTACATCACTCCCTGAAGTTACGTCCACCCTATTAATCAAGGCTCAAGACAAATTAATCGAAGCAATATCAATCATCGCGAACTACACTAACAAGCACACACTACAAAGTTCCGTATCACAAATCGTAGACCGATGATACTTCGATTCTAGTCCAATTGAGTATGAGATCAAAATATAATGTCGAAGGGTGAGACAGAATGACCAGAACATTTCGCCATGCTCTAGCTTGTTAGCCAATTAGTTTTCCTTCTCCACTATCATTGGAAGTTTCGTGGTTGCTTATGTTATTACATACAACATCTTATATATAAATTTAAGCATCATGAAATCATCGGATCCATTTCACTGTGCATTACTCATCAATTACACCCAAGACGGTCCACGGTGAGTCCCTAAAATAAGTAGCTTTTCATGTCCTAACTTCTTGTTGTATAAATTACAAGACTTATATGTTCTACTTATCTCATTTCTTCCTGTCTGTTCATCCACTTATAAAACTGAATTTCAGAATCCTAAAAATTTTATACTCATACATTTAATCTTTTACATAATAGTTTAACAATTACATTCTGCGAAAAATTTCATCATATTCAATCAATTGTCTTAACTCAGAATTCTTTCTTTATATCTTTCAAATCTTAAATCATAAGAAATCCTACTTTTTTTTAATCACTAGGTATCCAAATAGAATATGCATATATCAATTATTACCATTAAAACATCAAACATTTACAACAATATTTGCTCATCATCGCATATAAATTCCAAATTTTTATTACAATCCTACAGGATCTACGATTAAATGTTCAAACATTGATATGGGATGGACAATTATGATTAATTGGGAACATCACATATCTTAAAAGTTTATCTCTCTTAACATAAAGAACATAAGTACATGTCATTACGTATACATATTAATCATCTTACCTATATGTGTCAAAATTTACTTATCATTTAAACAAATAAGCATCAAGTCAACCAATATCAATATATATAATATATAATCATACACATTATAAATACATAATTTCATACCAATGTCAAAATTTGTAACATCTTACCAAACTCTATGTAAAGTGCATACTTACTTACTATTAATGGACAATTTTAAACATTAATTTATCTTAATCTACCAATTTTAAAACAAATGATTCCATTTTATAAAACAGAAAATTAAAATTTATCAAATTTATTCATTAATTACATAAATACAATCTTATTACAATCTGCTATAAATAATACAGCTATCATAACAATTAATATAATTGTATTCACTTAAAATCTTATTAAACTAAACCAACATAATATTTAATTTAACACATTTCAAAAATTTTCAATTCACATCAAAAATTAAATATCTTATATACTTATAATTTTTCTATAATTATATATTAATTATTCTTTATTCAAGTATCCTACTTTTGTGTTTAATATTAAACATTTTAAAATTAATTATTTATCATACAAACATTAAATTATTAATTTCCTCATATAAAAACTTTCCATTTTAAATTCCATTACAAACATTTATACACAAAAACATTACAAATTTACCCATATGATGGCAATATTCTAACCAATTTTCACAACAAATTTTCTTTACATAACTTAAAATTAAATTCAATAAATAATCAAATATTAATGAATTTAGCATATGACCTTTTAACCTCAAATAAACTAATTTCAACAAACTAACAATTTCACATATGTAAAATCATAATAAACATGTTAAATTTAACACATACCATTTGTAATAAATCATGAATCACTGGTTTACCTTGTCTTAAGCATGTAAGAAGTGCGTTCCTACTTTACATGCTTACCCGAGCCATTAACTCGATAAATTTGCTTTAATTAGCCTTGAACACAATTTCGGTTTCTATTTTGTAAAATACATCACCGCATCAAGCACGCTAGGCATAAAAGCCCGATAAGTAACACCAAGACAAGGCCTCGCTAGGCTTAAAGTCTGATAAGTAACACCAAGACAAGGCACGCTAGGCGTAAAAGCCCAAACATATCATTGTAGTTAAACATTTTAGGCTCATTTCATAACTATTATATACATATTCAATTCCATTGAGCTCACTCACCTTAAACAATTTAAAATCACTGTCTCACTATAATATACCACAATTTACATATAATTAATTATTCAATCACATAACCAACTTTAATCATCAACCAAGTGTTTCTACTTACATTCGGCCATGACATAAGTAAGTACAAAAATTTATTCATTTCTAATTTTCTTGATAGATTCATAATTAATTCTTTGATGTAATTTTAGCTAAAGGACTTACCTCGGTTGTCGATAGTCCGTGCGAATCGGCTATTCGAGAACCTTCGTCTTTCCCCGGTCTAATTCCGTTTTTCTTTGCTCTTGATCTAAAACATATTAAAATTTAGCTCATTAAATCGCATTTCATCTCAATTTAATCCCAAAACACACAAATGGGCAATTTACCATTTTGCCCTAAAGTTTTCCATTTTACAAATTGGTCCTCTTTACACAAAACACAAAATATGCAAAATTTTCCAACACCATAGGTTGGCGAATCTTCCCATAGCCATATGTGTCCATGCATGTCATTTATCTCATGTTTTAGTCCTTCAAGAATTTTATTTTTTTCAAATAAATCCCTAACATCCAATTTCATCACAACTTCTAATTCTAAAGATGATGATTTAACACATACAAATTATAATCTACTATCAAACATTTCAAGCCATGCATATACAACCGTATCTGAATTTCAATGTGCCAAAATCTCAAAAATTTCCACATGGGTTGTATAGCATTTAAAGCAACCATTCCAAAAATGTAAAAATTATCAAAAACTAAGCAAAATACATACCCCTAATGAAGCTCCAAATTGCCGAAATTTCAAGCTCCAACAATGGAGTTTTCTTCCTCCAACTTTCGGTCAAGAAGATGAACAAGGTATGTTCTCTTTCTTCCCACTTGTTTTTATTATTTTATGTTAAAACAAACACATATATTAACATTATTTATTAACACACTAATATAACTTATAATAAAACTAAAATAACATCAAATTTGTAATTTGAATGGCCCATTGCCGTCCCTCTTTATAGTATATGGGCTAATTGCCCTTTTAGTACATCCACTTAAAAGCCACAATCAATTTAGTACCTTTCACTTTAGCATGAAACTTTTACGCTTTTCTCGATTTGATCCTTTTATCAAATTAAGCACTTAAACGATAAAATTTCTCTCTTAAACTTTCACACATTTTAATTCACGGATAATAGACACGTAATAAATTATTAGAATATTACTCGAGCTCGGATTCGTGGTCCCAAACCACCGTTCGATCGAGGTCAAAATTGGTCTCATTATAACTCTCCCCCCTTAAGGATTTTCGTCCTCAAAAATCTTACCGTTAAATAAGTTTGGATATTGTTGCCTCATTGACTCTTCAGGCTCCCACGTAGCCTCTTCAACTCCGTGACGATTCCATAGAACCTTCACCAATGGAATTCTTTTATTTCTCAACTCTTTTATTTCCCGAGCCAAGATACGGATCGGTTCCTCATCATACGTCAAATCAGACCGGATTTCAATCTCTATCGGTGTGATCACATGAGACGGATCGGATCTGTACTTACGAAGCATCGAAACGTGAAATACATCATGTATCTTTTCTAACTCGGAGGGCAATCTCAATCTATAAGCAACCGGCCCAATACGTTCAATGACTTCGTACGGTCTGATAAATCTCGGACTCAACTTGCCTTTCCGACCAAATCGGAGTACCTTTTTCCACGGAGAAACTTTTAAGAACACCCGATCTCTGACCTGAAATTCAATGTCCTTACGTTTTAAATCGGCATAAGACTTTTGACGATTCGAAGCAGCTTTCAAATTACTCCTAATAACAACCACCTTCATTACTCGCTTCTTTAATCCAATCAACCCGTGTATCTTATTTTCACTGAGCTCAGTCCAAAGACAACGGTGTGCGACATTTTCGCCCGTATAAGGCTTCATAAGGCGCCATTTTTATACTAGATTGGAAGCTATTATTATAAGAAAATTCAACCAAAGGTAGGTATCGTTCCCACGTACCTTCAAATTCGAGAACGCAACACCTTAACATGTCCTCAAGTATCAAAATAGTTCGCTCAGACTGACCGTCAGTTTTCGGATGGAAGGCTGTACTAAAATGAAGTTTAGTACCTAGAGCATCTTGCAATTTCTTCCAGAATCGCGATGTGAACCTCGGGTCCCTATCTGAAACAATGGAACTTGGTACACCGTGCAACCTTACAATCTGTGACACATACAATTCGGCAAGCTTATCAAGTGAATAGTCGGTACGTACCGGTATAAAATGAGCTGATTTAGTCAGTCTATCAATGATAACCCATACGGCATCTTTCTTACTCGGTGTCATAGGAAGACCGGACACAAAATCCATTGTAATTCTATCCCATTTCCATTCCGGTATCATAATTGGTTGAAGTAGTC
Source organism: Gossypium rotundifolium (assembly GCA_025506655.1). NCBI lineage: Eukaryota > Viridiplantae > Streptophyta > Magnoliopsida > Malvales > Malvaceae > Gossypium > Gossypium rotundifolium. The sequence goes on from CP106725.1 coordinate 107,995,515, forward strand.
CGGAGGGTACCTGATGCTCAGCTTTCACTTGTTGATAGATTAAACACTTAGAAACAAATTCAGATATATTCCGCTTCATGCCGTGCCACCAATAGAACTGCTTTTAAATCGTTATACATTTTAGTCTTTGCCGGTGTATCGATAGTCGACCACTATGGGCCTCACTCAGATCATCTCAGATCAAATCGAGTTCTTTGGAACACACAATCAGCTTTTATAATTCACACAATCATTTGCATCAATCAAAATCGATTTTGTACCGCTTTCACATCGAATCCGAATAGCACTCAAATTTTTGTCAACTTTCTGTGCATCACAAATTTGTTGAATAAACATCGGTCTTGCTTGTAGCTCGGCCAAGATCGAACCATCATCAGACATAGCTATCTGTGCGTTCATTGCATGAAGAGCAAATAATGATTTTCGACTTAACGCATCTGCTACAACATTAGCTTTCCCCGGATGGTAGTCAATCACTAATTCATAGTCTTTCAGCAATTCTAACCATCTGCGTTGTCTCAAATTTAGATCTTTCTGAGTCATCAAATATTTTAGACTTTTATGATCTGAATAAATATGACATTTTTTGCCAAATAAATAGTGACGCCAAATTTTCAATGCGAACACAATGGTTGCTAACTCCAGATCGTGAGTTGGATAATTTTTCTCATGCGGCTTCAATTGTCTCGAAGCGTAGGCTATCACCTTGCCCTCTTGCATTAAAACGCAACCCAACCCATTCAAGGAAGCATCACTAAAAACAAGAAATTCTTTACCCGATTCAGGCTGAGCTAACACCGGAGCTTCGGTCAAAAGGGTTTTCAATTGTTCAAAACTTTTCCGACACCTTCCGACCACTCAAACTTGGCATCTTTACGTAATAGTTTTGTCAAAGGTGTAGCTATAATGAAAAACCTTTTACAAATCGTCTGTAATATCCCGCAAGGCCTAGGAAACTTCGGATCTCGGAAACATTCTTTGGTGGCTTCCAATCGAGTATTGCTGCTATTTTGTTTGGATCCAGCTGAATACTTGACACTGAAACAACATGACCCAAGAAGCTGACTTCATTCATCCAGAACTCACACTTACTGAACTTTGCATACAATCGTTGATCTCTCAAAGTTTGTAGTACTAATCTCAAATGCTCAGCATGATCCTTTTCATTTTTGGAGTAGATCAGTATATCATCAATAAACACTACTACAAACCGATCCAAAAACTATCGGAAGACTCGGTTCATTAGATCCATAAAAACAGCAGGTGCATTAGTGAGTCCAAAAGGCATAACCAAAAACTCATAATGTCCGTACCTCGTTCGGAATGCAGTCTTTGGCACATCTGTATCTCTAACTCGCAACTGATAATAGCCCGATCTTAAATCTATCTTCGAAAACACTGAAGCCCCCTTCAACTGATCAAATAAATCATCAATCCGAGGTAACGGGTACTTATTCTTTATAGTTACCTTATTTAGTTGCCGGTAGTCGATACACATTCGCATAGTCCCATCTTTCTTTTTCACAAATAAAACCGGTATACCTACGGAGAAAAACTTCGGTCGCCAAGCCCCTATCTCACAACTCTTGCAATCGCGCTTTCAATTCTTTTAATTCAAGAGGTGCCATTGATGCGGAGCTATCGAAATCGAGTCGCACCTTAAGACTAACTCAATGTCGAACTCAATCTCTCGTCTCGGGGTAAACCCGGTAGTTCTTCAGGAAACACATCGGGGTATTCACATACAACTGATACAGATTCGATTTGTTTCTCTGGCATTTTATTATCCAGTACATAAGCCAGATAAGCTTCACACCCTTTTCTCACATATTTTCGGGCTAACATTGAAGATATTACTGTAGGCAACCCATTTACATCACAGGATTTAATTCTGATGGTCTCACCATTTCGACACCTCAAATCAATAAGCTTTCTTTTACAATCCACTACTGCCTCATGTGAAGTTAACCAGTCCATACCCAAGATTATATCAAATTCGTCAAAGGGCAACAAAATTAAATCAGCTGGGAAGCAATAATCCCGAATCATCAACGGGCAACCCCTACACACTTTATTTACAAGCACACATCTACCCAAAGGGTTGGACACACGTATCACAAACTCGGTAGACTCGACTAGCAGAGTCTTTCTGAATTCTAAAGTTTCACACACATATGAGTGAGTCGAACCAGGATCAATTAATGCAATTACATGAGTGTCGTAAAGGGTGAAAGTACCCAGAATGACATCGGGAGGAAGCATCCTCTCGCTCGTGCAAAGATAAGCTCTAGCTGGAGCTCTAGCCTCGATCGAATCAGTAGTGTTCTTCGTTCCTTCGACTACCACCTACATTGCTTAATGTCCGGGTGGTCCGCCTGCTCGACGTGTTGCTCGGCTTAATATTCGAATCAGATTCTTCACCAACATTGGACATTCTCTAATAAAATGATCTGATGATCCACATTTAAAGCAAGACCGATCATGAAATCTACAACTCCCGGGATGCCATTTCCCACAGTGTTTGCATTCAACTCGATTCTGTGGAATGTTACCAACACTGGCCATCAAGGTAGCTCGGAGTCCACGGGAGGTCGATCACGTCTAAGAAATCCTGAAGTAGCTTTGTGTCGACTGTGGTCATCTCTAAACTTCTTGGATGTGGAATTGAAGACCTTACCTGAAGATCTTTTACGAATGTCTCTAGCTTCTATCTCAGCCTTTCTTTTCTCTTTCCCGAGCTCTTCAGCTTTGCAAGCTCGCTCTACTAGTGTCACAAATTCTTGAATTTCAAGAATGCCTACAAACATCTTTATATCTTCATTCAGACCATCTTCGAATCTTTTACACATAATAGCTTCTGTAGAAACACACTCTCTAGCATATCTGCTGAGTCTGACAAATTTTCATTCATATTCCGTCACGATCATTCGTCCTTGTTTCAGCTCAAGGAATTCTTTTCTTTTTTGATCAACGAATCTTTGGCTGATATATTTCTTGCGGAATTCATTCTGGAAGAAATCCCAGGTCACTTTTTCTTTCGGAACTACTGATACTAGTGTATTCCACCAGTGATATACAATGTCCCGCAGTAAGGATATAGCACATTTCAGGCATTCATCTGGAGTACAAGATAGCTCATCAAGTACCCGTATAGTGTTATCAAGCCACATTTCGGCTCGCTCTGCATCATCGTCATCATTGGCTTTAAATTCTTCGGCCCCAAATTTTTGGATTTTATCAACTGGGGGCCTACTAGATCTCACCGGATCTAACATCGGGGGTGCTGAAGGAATCAGAGTTGGATTATTCGGGGGTGGAGGTTGGTGTACAGCCGGGTTAGTTCGAATAAATTGGGCAAACCACTCATTCATCATCTGATAAAAGGCTTGTTTAGTCTCTCCTTCGTGGCTACTCGAAACAGGTCGAGAGTCTACCGGCGCTGATCCATGTGCACGGTCAGGCGCTACACTCTCTACATCATCAGCTACGGCTCTTTCAGGATCGGTGTCCATTTACTATATAAAACAAGGTTCAAGCTGTCAGAAGTCACCACACTATCAATATATAATAAAGGCATGTATAGCTAGACTCACACGCGCTACGGTAGTCCTAGAATCGACTAAACTGTAAGCTCTGATACCAATCAAATGTAACACGCCTTACCCGAAACCTTTGCCGGGGTCGAGTATGTGGCATTACTTGACTTGACTATTAATTTGGACATAAAATTTTAAAGCTGTCCAACTGCGTCATGCTGACTAAATTGACCATAACTTGAGTTAAAAAACTCGAAATTTAGATCCGTAAATTTTAATTGAAAATAGACTCATATAAATTTTTACCAAAATTTTTCCAGAATTTTTCATGTGGCCAATTAGTACAGTTTATTCATCAAAGTTACCCCTATTTCACTGCTTGACAATTCTGACCTATCTTTACAAAAATACAGTTATCTCATTGTAAAAAATTTCAATAATGTTATTGTTTATTCCAATCAAAAATAGACTCATTAAGGATTCTAAACATATAAACTATGATCCATAATTATTTTTGTACAATTTTTAACAATTTTTCCAAGACAGAACAGAGACTCACGAATTCATTCAGAGTAAGTCTCACTAAAACTTAAATATCTCTTAATATATAATTCCTTTACCTATCTGTTTCTTTCATGTAAAATAGACAGAATAATATTTAATTCTATATCTTATTCGCTTTCTAATTCAATATACCCTATTTTTGGTGATTTTCAAAATCACACCACTGCTGCTAACTAAAAACTATTTCATTGCAAAATAGGAATAACTAGTTTATAACCGAACATACCCACATACCTAATTCAAGGATTCATTTCAGATACATACATTTCCTTATCAAAACGATTAAACTTCGATTAAGAATGCACAAACATTGCCAACATAAACCGACCTTTGTATCAAAAGCACAAAAGAACATACTTAACTAGAAATTTAGCCATATTCGCATGGCTATTATATACATGAACCTAAAGTCTTCATCAAAACAAAACAAAGTCTTTCCTATACATGCCTTCATTCAAACCAAAATGAAAGAGTACCAAAATATAGATTGATAGTGTGGGCAACTTTTCGAACGATCCCGACGAGCCTCTAGCTTGAACCTAATCTATAAAACAGAGAAAATATTTCACACAATAAGCTTACTAGCTTAGTGAGTCCTACTTTCATGATAAAAATAACATTCAAATATCAACATTTAAATTACTATAATTCAACTTGTACGCTGGTACTCATATTTATTATCAAGCTTTCAATTTCATACCCATGTAAATAAGTATGAATTCGTAGGAAAATTTCTGTTTACCCGTATATTTATGATCAAAATATTTGTTCATAATCCAATCTTTCAAAACCCAAAATGTCATCATGTAACCATAGGTACAAACAATCATATACTTAAATTTCAATTATTATAACATGGCATCAATTTCACAACCACCCATGTGGTCGAATATACTTAGTCTGGTATCCACATATTAAGAGATCAAAGTCATAATATCCATATCATTCATTAGTAAAACCGAGAACACATATTATAACCATATATACATATATATATACTTCACTCGTAACACATACCATTTGTAATAAATCACTGAATCACTGGTTTACCTTGTCTTAAACAGGTAAGAAGTGCGTTCCTACTTTACATGCTTACCCGAGCCATTAACTCGATAAATTTGCTTTAATTCGCCTTGAACACAATTTCGGTTTCTATTTTGTAAAATACATCACCGGCATCAAGCCTGCTAGGCATAAAAGCCCGATAAGTAACACCGGCACAAGGCCTGCTAGGCTTAAAGCCCGATATAACACCGGCACAAGGCCTGCTAGGCGTAAAAGCCCGAAACATATCATTGTAGTTAAACATTTTAGGCTCATTTCATAACTATTATATACATATTCAATTCCATTGAGCTCACTCACCTTAAACAATTTAAAATCACTGTCTCACTATAATATACCACAATTTACATATAATTAATTATTCAATCACATAACCAACTTTAATCATCAACCAAGTGTTTCTACTTACATTCGGCCATGACATAAGTAAGTACAAAAATTTATTCATTTCTAATTTTCTTGATAGATTCATAATTAATTCTTTGATGTAATTTTAGCTAAAGGACTTACCTCGGTTGTCGATAGTCCGTGCGAATCGGCTATTCGAGAACCTTCGCCTTTCCCTGCCTAATTCCGTTTTTCTTTGCTCTTGATCTAAAACATATTAAAATTTAGCTCATTTAATCGCATTTCATCTCAATTTAATCCCAAAACACACAAATGGGCAATTTACCATTTTGCCCCTAAAGTTTTCCATTTTTACAAATTGGTCCTCTTTACACAAAACACAAAATATGCAAAATTTTCCAACACCATAGGTTGGCCGAATCTTCCCCATAGCCATATGTGTCCATGCATGTCATTTATCTCATGTTTTAGTCCTTCAAGAATTTTATTTTTTTCAAATAAATCCCTAACATCCAATTTCATCACAACTTCTAATTCTAAAGATGATGATTTAACACATACAAATTATAATCTACTATCAAACATTTCAAGCCATGCATATACAACCGTATCTGAATTTCAATGTGCCAAAATCTCAAAAATTTCCACATGGGTTGTATAGCATTTAAAGCAACCATTCCAAAATGTAAAATTATCAAAACTAAGCAAAATACATACCCCTAATGAAGCTCCAAATTGCCGAAATTTCAAGCTCCAACAATGGAGTTTTCTTCCTCCAACTTTCGGTCAAGAAGATGAACAAGGTATGTTCTCTTTCTTCCCACTTGTTTTTATTATTTTATGTTAAAACAAACACATATATTAACATTATTTATTAACACACTAATATAACTTATAATAAAACTAAAATAACATCAAATTTGTAATTTGAATGGCCCATTGCCGTCCCTCTTTATAGTATATGGGCTAATTGCCCTTTTAGTACATCCACTTAAAAGCCACAATCAATTTAGTACCTTTCACTTTAGCATGAAACTTTTACGCTTTTCTCGATTTGATCCTTTTATCAAATTAAGCACTTAAACGATAAAATTTCTCTACTAAACTTTCACACATTTTAATTCACGATAATAGACACGTAATAAATTATTAGAATATTACTCGAGCTCGGATTCGTGGTCCCAAACCACCGCTTCGATCGAGGTCAAAATTGGTCTCATATAACTCTCCCCTTAAGGATTTTCGTCCTCAAAATCTTACCGTTAAATAAGTTTGGATATTGTTGCCTCATTGACTCTTCAGTTCCCACGTAGCCTCTTCAACTCCGTGATTTTCCATAGAACCTTCACCAATGGAATTCTTTTATTTCTCAACTCTTTATTTCCGAGCCAAGATACGGATCGGTTCCTCATCATACGCCAAATCGGATCGGATTTCAATCTCTATCGGTGTGATCACATGAGACGGATCGAATCAGACTTCGAAGCATCGAAACGTGAAATACATCATGTATCTTTTCTAACTCTGAGGGCAATCTCAATCTATAAGCAACCGCCCAATACGCTCAATGACTTCAGACGGTCGATAAATCTTGACTCAACTTGCCTTTCCGACCAAATCGGAGTACCTTTTTCCACGGAGAAACTTTTAAGAACACCCGATCTCTGACCTGAAATTCAATGTCCTTACGTTTTAAATCGGCATAAGACTTTTGACGATTCGAAGCAGCTTTCAAATTACTCCTAATAACAACCACCTTCTGTTCTGTTTCTTTAATCCAATCAACCCCGTGTATCTTATTTTCACTGAGCTCAGTCCAGTACAACGGTGTGCGACATTTTCGCCCGTATAAGGCTTCATAAGGCGCCATTTTTATACTAGATTGGAAGCTATTATTATAAGCAAATTCAACCAAAGGTAGGTATCGTTCCCACGTACCTTCAAATTCGAGAACGCAACACCTTAACATGTCCTCAAGTATCAAAATAGTTCGCTCAGACTGACCGTCAGTTTTCGGATGGAAGGCTGTACTAAAATGAAGTTTAGTACCTAGAGCATCTTGCAATTTCTTCCAGAATCGCGATGTGAACCTCGGGTCCCTATCTGAAACAATGGAACTTGGTACACCGTGCAACCTTACAATCTGTGACACATACAATTCGGCAAGCTTATCAAGTGAATAGTCGGTACGTACCGGTATAAAATGAGCTAATTTAGTCAGTCTATCAATGATAACCCATACGGCATCTTTCTTACTCGGTGTCATAGGAAGACCGGACACAAAATCCATTGTAATTCTATCCCATTTCCATTCCGGTATCATAATTGGTTGAAGTAGTCCGGAGGGTACCTGATGCTCAGCTTTCACTTGTTGACAGATTAAACACTTAGAAACAAATTCAGATATATTCCGCTTCATGCCGTGCCACCAATAGAACTGTTTTAAATCGTTATACATTTTAGTGCTGCCCGGGTGTATCGATAGTCGACCACTATGGGCCTCACTCAGGATCATCTGTATCAAACCTGAGTTCTTTGGAACACACAATCAGCTTTTATAATTCACACAATCATTTGCATCAATCAAAATCGATTTTGTACCGCTTTCACACTGAATCCGAATAGCACTCAAATTTTTGTCAACTTTCAGTGCATCACAAATTTGTTGAATAAACATCGGTCTTGCTTGTAGCTCGGCCAAGATCGAACCATCATCAGACATAGCTATCTGTGCGTTCATTGCATGAAGAGCAAATAATGATTTTCGACTTAACGCATCTGCTACAACATTAGCTTTCCCCGGATGGTAGTCAATCACTAATTCATAGTCTTTCAGCAATTCTAACCATCTGCGTTGTCTCAAATTTAGATCTTTCTCGAGTCATCAAATATTTTAGACTTTTATGATCCGAATAAATATGACATTTTTGCCAAATAAATAGTGACGCCAAATTTTCAATGCGAACACAATGGTTGCTAACTCCGGATCGTGAGTTGGATAATTTTTCTCATGCGGCTTCAATTGTCTCAAGCGTAGGCTATCACCTTGCCCTCTTGCATTAAAACGCAACCCAACCCATTCAAGGAAGCATCACTAAAACAAGAAATTCTTTACCCGATTCAGTGAGCTAACACTGGAGCTTCGGTCAAAAGGGTTTTCAATTGTTCAAAACTTTTCGACACCTTTCCGACCACTCAAACTTGGCATCTTTCGTAATAGTTTTGTCAAAGGTGTAGCTATAATGAAAAAACCTTTTACAAATCGTCTGTAATATCCCGCAAGGCCTAGGAAACTTCGGATCTCTAAACATTCTTTGGTGGTTTCCAATCGAGTATTGTCGCTATTTTGTTTGGATCCAAATGAATACCGACATCGAAACAACATGACCCAAGAAGTCGACTTCATTCATCCGAACTCACACTTCATCGAACTTTGCATACAATCGTTGATCTCTCAAAGTTTGTAGTACTAATCTCAAATGCTCAAGATGATCCTTTTCATTTTGGAGTAGATCAAGATATCATCAATAAACACTACTACAAACCGATCCAAAACTATCTAAGACTCGGTTCATTAGATCCATAAAAACAAAGAGTGCATTAGTGAGTCCAAAAGGCATAACCAAAAACTCATAATGTCCGTACCTCGCTCTAATGCGCCTTTGGCACATCTCGTATCTCTAACTCAAGAATCGATAATAGCCCGATCTTAAATCTATCTTCGAAAACACCAAGCCCCTTCAACCGATCAAATAAATCATCAATCCGAGGTAACGGTACTTATTCTTTATAGTTACCTTATTTAGTTGCTTTAGTCGATACACATTCGCATAGTCCCATCTTTCTTTTCACAAATAAAACCGGTATACCCCACGGAGAAAAACTCGGTCGCCCGAAGCCCCTATCTGTCAACTCTTGCAACTGCGCTTTCAATTCTTTTAATTCAGTAGGTGCCATTCGGTACGGAGCTATCGAAATCGGAGTCGCACCCGGCACTAACTCAATGTCGAACTCAATCTCTCGTCTTGGGGTAAACCCAGAGTTCTTCAGAAACACATCGGGTATTCACATACAACCGACATGATTCGATTTGTTTCTCGGCATTTTATTATCCAAAGACATAAGCGGATAAGCTTCACACCCTTTTCTCACATATTTTCGGCTAACATTGAAGATATTATCAGAGGCAACCCATTTACATCACAGGATTTAATTCTGATGGTCTCACCATTTCGACACCTCAAATCAATAAGCTTTCTTTTACAATCCACTACTGCCTCATGTGAAGTTAACCAGTCCATACCCAAGATTATATCAAATTCGTCAAAGGGCAACAAAATTAAATCAGCTGGGAAGCAATAATCCCGAATCATCAACGGGCAACCCCTACACACTTTATTTACAAGCACACATCTACCCAAAGGGTTGGACACACGTATCACAAACTCGGTAGACTCGACTAGCAGAGTCTTTCTGAATTCTAAAGTTTCACACACATATGAGTGAGTCGAACCAGGATCAATTAATGCAATTACAGTAGTGTCGTAAAGGGTGAAAGTACCGGTAATGACATCGGGGGAGGAAGCATCCTCTCTGGCTCGTGCAGCATAAGCTCTAGCTGGAGCTCTAGCCTCAGATCAAACTGTAGTGTTCTTCGTTCCTTTCTGACTACCACCTACATTGCCGGAATGTCTGGGTGGTCTGCCCCGTACTGACGTGTTGCTCGGCTTAATATTCGAATCAGATTCGCTCACCAACATTGACATTCTCTAATAAAATGATCGATGATCCACATTTAAAGCAAGACCGATCATGAAATCTACAACTCCCGGATGCCATTTCCCACGTTGTTTGCATTCAACTCGATTCTGTGGAATGCTACCAACACTGGCCATCAAGGTAGCTCGGAGTCCACGGGAGGTCGATCACGTCTAAGAAATCCTGAAGTAGCTTTGTGTCGACTGTGGTCATCTCTAAACTTCTTGGATGTGGAATTGAAGACCTTACCTGAAGATCTTTTACGAATGTCTCTAGCTTCTATCTCAGCCTTTCTTTTCTCTTTCCCGAGCTCTTCAGCTTTGCAAGCTCGCTCTACTAGTGTCACAAATTCTTGAATTTCAAGAATGCCTACAAACATCTTTATATCTTCATTCAGACCATCTTCGAATCTTTTACACATAATAGCTTCTGTAGAAACACACTCTCTAGCATATCTGCTGAGTCTGACAAATTTTCATTCATATTCCGTCACGATCATTCGTCCTTGTTTCAGCTCAAGGAATTCTTTTCGTTTTTGATCAACGAATCTTTGGCTGATATATTTCTTGCGGAATTCATTCGAAGAAATCCTGTGTCACTTTTTCTTTCTAACTCATCGATACTAGTGTATTCCACCGGTGATATACAATGTCCCGATGAAGGATATAGCACATTTCGGGCATTCATCCGAGTACAAGATAGCTCATCAAGTACCAGATAGTGTTATCAAGCCACATTTCGCTCGCTTCTGCATCATCGTCATCATTGGCTTTAAATTCTTCGGCCCCAAATTTTTGGATTTTATCAACTGGGGGCCTACTAGATCTCACCGGATCTAACATCGGGGGTGCTGAAGGAATCAGAGTTGGATTATTCGGGGGTGGAGGTTGGTGTACAGCCGGGTTAGTTCGAATAAATTGGGCAAACCACTCATTCATCATCTGATAAAAGGCTTGTTTAGTCTCTCCTTCGTGGCTACTCGAAACAGGTCGAGAGTCTACCGGCGCTGATCCATGTGCACGGTCAGGCGCTACACTCTCTACATCATCAGCTACGGCTCTTTCAGGATCGGTGTCCATTTACTATATAAAACAAGGTTCAAGCTGTCAGAAGTCACCACACTATCAATATATAATAAAGGCATGTATAGCTAGACTCACACGCGCTACGGTAGTCCTAGAATCGACTAAACTGTAAGCTCTGATACCAATCAAATGTAACACGCCTTACCCGAAACCTTTGCCGGGGTCGAGTATGTGGCATTACTTGACTTGACTATTAATTTGGACATAAAATTTTAAAGCTGTCCAACTGCGTCATGCTGACTAAATTGACCATAACTTGAGTTAAAAAACTCGAAATTTGGATCCGTAAATTTTAATTGAAAATAGACTCATATAAATTTTTACCAAAATTTTTCCAGAATTTTCATGTGGCCAATTAGTACAGTTTATTCATCAAAGTTACCCTATTTCACTGCTTGACAATTCTGACCTATCTTTACAAAAATACAGTTATCTCATTGTAAAAATTTCAATAATGTTATTGTTTATTCCAATCAAAATAGACTCATTAAGGATTCTAAACATATAAACCATGATCCATAATTATTTTTTACAATTTTTAACAATTTTTCCAAGACAGAACAGAGACTCACGAATTCATTCAGAGTAAGTCTCACTAAAACTTAAATATCTCTTAATATATAATTCCTTTGCCTACTCTGTTTCTTTCATGTAAAAATAGACAGAATAATATTTAATTCTATATCTTATTCGCTTTCTAATTAAATATACCCTATTTTTGGTGATTTTTCAAAATCACACCACTGCTGCTAACTAAAACTATTTCATTGCAAAATAGGAATAACTAGTTTATAACCGAACATACCCACATACCTAATTCAAGGATTCATTTCGTATACATACATTTCCTTATCAAAAACGATTAAACTTCGATTAAGAATGCACAAACATTGCCAACATAAACCGACCTTTGTATCAAAAGCACAAAAAGAACATACTTAACTAGAAATTTAGCCATATTCGCATGGCTATTATATACATGAACCTAAAGTCTTCATCAAAACAAAAACAAAGTCTTTCCTATACATGCCTTCATTCGAAACCAAAATGAAAGAGAACCAAAATATAGATTGATAGTGTGGGCAACTTTTCGAACGATCCCGACGAGCCTCTAGCTTGAACCTAATCTATAAAACAGAGAAAATATTTCACACAATAAGCTTACTAGCTTAGTGAGTCCTACTTTCATGATAAAAATAACATTCAAATATCAACATTTAAATTACTATAATTCAACTTGTACGCTGGTACTCATATTTATTATCAAGCTTTCAATTTCATACCCATGTAAATAAGTATGAATTAGAGGAAAATTTCATTTACCCGTATATTTATGATCAAAATATTTGTTCATAATCCAATCTTTCAAAACCCAAAATGTCATCATGTAACCATAGGTACAAACAATCATATACTTAAATTTCAATTATTATAACATGGCATCAATTTCACAACCACCCATGTGGTCGAATATACTTAGTCTGGTATCCACATATTAAGAGATCAAAGTCATAATATCCATATCATTCATTAGTAAAACCGAGAACACATATTATAACCATATATACATATATATATACTTCACTCGTAACACATACCATTTGTAATAAATCATCAATCACCGGTTTACCTTGTCTTAAAGTAAAGAAGTGCGTTCCTACTTTACATGCTTACCCGAGCCATTAACTCGATAAATTTGCTTTAATTCGCCTTGAACACAATTTCGGTTTCTATTTTGTAAAATACATCACCGGCATCAAGCCTGCTAGGCATAAAAGCCCGATAAGTAACACCGGCACAAGGCCTGCTAGGCTTAAAGCCCGATAAGTAACACCCAAGACAAGGCACGCTAGGCGTAAAAGCCCAAACATATCATTGTAGTTAAACATTTTAGGCTCATTTCATAACTATTATATACATATTCAATTCCATTGAGCTCACTCACCTTAAACAATTTAAAATCACTGTCTCACTATAATATACCACAATTTACATATAATTAATTATTCAATCACATAACCAACTTTAATCATCAACCAAGTGTTTCTACTTACATTCGGCCATGACATAAGTAAGTACAAAAATTTATTCATTTCTAATTTTCTTGATAGATTCATAATTAATTCTTTGATGTAATTTTAGCTAAAGGACTTACCTCGGTTGTCGATAGTCCGTGCGAATCGGCTATTCGAGAACCTTCGTCTTTCCCCGGTCTAATTCCGTTTTTCTTTGCTCTTGATCTAAAACATATTAAAATTTAGCTCATTTAATCGCATTTCATCTCAATTTAATCCCAAAACACACAAATGGGCAATTTACCATTTTGCCCCTAAAGTTTTCCATTTTACAAATTGGTCCTCTTTACACAAAACACAAAATATGCAAAATTTTCCAACACCATAGGTTGGCGAATCTTCCCATAGCCATATGTGTCCATGCATGTCATTTATCTCATGTTTTAGTCCTTCAAGAATTTTATTTTTTTCAAATAAATCCCTAACATCCAATTTCATCACAACTTCTAATTCTAAAGATGATGATTTAACACATACAAATTATAATCTACTATCAAACATTTCAAGCCATGCATATACAACCATAGCCGAATTTCAATGTGCCAAAATCTCAAAAATTTCCACATGGGTTGTATAGCATTTAAAGCAACCATTCCAAAAATGTAAAAATTATCAAAAACTAAGCAAAATACATACCCCTAATGAAGCTCCAAATTGCCGAAATTTCAAGCTCCAACAATGAAGTTTTCTTCCTCCAACTTTCGGCCAAGAAGATGAACAAGGTATGTTCTCTTTCTTCCCACTTGTTTTTATTATTTTATGTTAAAACAAACACATATATTAACATTATTTATTAACACACTAATATAACTTATAATAAAACTAAAATAACATCAAATTTGTAATTTGAATGGCCCATTGCCGTCCCTCTTTGTAGTATATGGGCTAATTGCCCTTTTAGTACATCCACTTAAAAAGCCACAATCAATTTAGTACCTTTCACTTTAGCATGAAACTTTTACGCTTTTCTCGATTTGATCCTTTTTATCAAATTAAGCACTTAAACGATAAAATTTCTCTACGAAACTTTCACACATTTTAATTCACAGATAATAGACACAGAATAAATTATTAGAATATTACTCGAGCTTGAATTCGTGGTCCCGAAACCACCGTTCCGATCAGGGTCAAAATTGGTCTGTTACACTTGCACTGCCACTGGTACCTGCATTAAATGAGAAAGGACTTAAAGTAAGAAGATAGCATTGTAAATGGCTATATAAGCCGAATAAAAAACCATTGTAAATGACCTTTTTTTTTCCTTTCAAAATAATCAATACTAAAAGACAGATTTATCAACAAAGGGTAATAGATTTGCAAACACAAAAAGAACAGAGACTAAACACCAATAAGAGAGTGTAATCGAAATATCGAAGTGAAACCAAAAAACTGAAGCTAAAGAAGGTGATTTTGCATGTTCGTTTTTTTTTATTAGTGTTCTGTTTTCAATCCTTTTTATTTAAATATAGGTAATAAATATAAAAGGAGTAATAAAAGAGAATTACCTTTAAAAAAATGAAAAAGGAGACATTTCAACTTTTGATCGCCGCATACGGTGGCGTGCGGCGGTCCGACATCAGGGCGGTGCCGGAATTCCCCATCCCTGCAGAGAAAACACAAAAGGGGAGAGACTTTTTTTAAAAAAAAAAGCAGGGTTAAAATGAGCTTTTTGAAAAAAAAAAATCACTTTTATAGACATAAAACGATGTTGTTTTGGTCGGCGCCCTTAAGCCTCAAAACGACGTCGTTTTGGCCTTAGGATTCGCGTGTCGACCCGACCCGCCCAAGAAGATCTGCGTGTTTTGGTGTAATGGTTTTATTGTTATATTGGTCCTTCCGCTTTTTTATAAATTTGCAATCAAGTTTTCTACGTTTTTAATTTAGGCCCCGAATCTTTATTCGGATTTCATTTAGGTCCTTGCCTCTGCTGCGCGTTTTGGGAGGAAAAGGGTTATTGCCCTTTTTAGTCCCCCATGTTATCCGTGCACTTAGAATAGGTCCTTTCCCTTTTATTTTATTTTGAATATCCCCCAAATTTTCCTTTTAAATTCAATTTGATCCCTCTTTTAGTTATTTTGTAATCATTATTATTATTACTATTATTATATCATTATTTTATATATATCTATACATTTTTTAATTATTACTATTTATTAGTATTATTATCGTTATTTTATTATCACTATCACCATTGTATTTATTTACATATTTTTGTTTCTTACTATTGTTTTGTTTATTGTTATCTTTATTATATTTATTATTATCATTTCTATTATTGTTTTTGTAACCATACTATTATTATTACTTTTATTTGATATTATTATTTTATTATTAGTATTATTATTATTACTATATTTACATCTATATTTATTTTCTTAGTTTAATACTATTATTTTTTAAATTTTCATTTATATATTTACACTTACATTATTTCACATATATACTTCTATTTTCATTTTTTATGGAAATTAATTATTATTATATTACATTTAGCTTTATATTTAGTACTATATTATTAAATAAAATACATTTTGAAAAATTACTATTTTTCATCTAAAGGTTTTTTTTTAAATAAGGCAATGTTTTGTATTTAGAAAATCGGGAATAGTGCCTAGCGTCTTTGGTTTCGATTTTCCGTTTGACTAAATAACTAAACATCCTTTTAATAAATTTCGTAAATCATGAGATGATTTTGATTACGAGGGTTTAAAATATCATGTCCTAATGTGCTGGATGTGATGTTTGTATCCTTTCGGAATAAAGAAATCTCAAATTTTAACTCAAATTGTTCACGTTTTCAAAGAAATCATGTTTTCGAATCTTCTATTATTATATTACATATAGTATTATATTTAATATTACATTATTAAATAAAATTCATTTTTTAAAATTACTATATTTCATCTAAAGGTTTCTAAAATAAGGCAATGTTCTGTATTTGGAAATTCAGGGAATAGTGCCCTAACGTGCTGGGTTTCAATTTTCCATTGGACTAAATAACTAAACATCCTTTTAATAAATTTTGTAAATCATGAGATGATTTTGATTACGAGGGTTTTAAATATCGCGTCCTAACGTGCTGGATGTGATGTTTGTATTCTTTCGGAACAAAGAAATCTCAAATTTTGACTCAAATTGCTCACGTTTTTAAGGAAATCATGTTTTCAAATATTTTTGAATTTTTGACATTAAGACATGAAATTATCAATTAGGTACCAATTTTGGGCGTTACGAGGGTGCTAATCCTTCCACGTACATAATCGACTCCCGAACCCGTTTTCTTGGATTTTGCAGGCCAAAATTAATGTTTTGAAACAACCGTTTTACGAGGTGACCCGATCACCCGCAACAAAAAGGATCGGTGGTGACTCCCATTTTTTTCGTTTTTATTTCCAAAATCCAAGTCGACCTTCCGTTTTTCTAAAAAATGGTTACGACAGCTTGGCGACTCCACTGGGGACATAATAACAAAGTCAAGCCGTAGAATCGATAATTTCATGTCCTTCTATTTGAATTTAAAAATCTGATTTAAAAAAAATTGATCATTGTACAAGTCGTTTTAATATTGAAAAGCATGTCTGCATTGCATTGCATGACCATTGTGGTTGCACCCTTAAGTGGGGGTGAGAAGCTACTCCTTCATGAGGTTTTCACCTCCATGCAGGATAGTGAATCACTTTCGGGATACATCCGTACCTATGTCTTCGTGAGATTTTCATCTCTATGCAGCCATAGGGAAATGTATTCCCCTAAACTGAACTCGATCCATATGAGCCTATAATGGGTGAGGATCGAGGAATCTGCTGGTTCAGGTACCTCAACTTTAGAGCTAAACTACATATAGAAAACCTAAGAACTTACCCTAGGTAGAACTATACCAAACCTTAGCAATCACCTAAACATGTGTTTGATTATTTGCTTTATGTTTTACTTCATGATACTAATTGATTGTGTTTTATTTTGTTGCATGTCATTTCATATTTTAAGAGGTATCGATTCACGGTCAGTTTCTGAGTTAGAAAGCTAGTTATGGAGAAAAAATTCCTTGATAAAGTGAAAGATAATTTAGCCGTCCGTAGGTGGTCAGAGCAGACACAATTAGAAAAAAGAGATAGCTTAGCCGAAGGATACAAATCAGAACTATGGGGCTATACTTGCATCAGTGTGACGTAGAATAATCTCCAAGAATTAAGAGAAGTATGGGATCGGTGGAGTGACGAGACCAAGCAATTGTTTTACTTTAGCTACAGGGATTTGCCGTACTTGTTGGACATTAAGGTAGATGAACATCTATTTCGAGCTATCTCCCAATATTGGAACTTTACATATAGTTGCTTCACTTTCGGAAGAGTTGATTTGGTACCTATGGTGGAGGAGTATACAGCTCTATTGCGATGTTCCAAGATTCAAGTTGATAAAGCTTACTTGAGGGCTCCTAATGTTCCAACCTTTTTGAGGAAAATTGATGAATATTATTGGGATGAGTGAACAGTGGGTCATAGCCAGAATCAAACAAAAAGATGAGTATAAGTGCATCTCTTGGAAAGCATTGAAGGATTCGATTCTAGAGCATCCTGATATGAAAAAGAGAGTCGATGTATTTGCTCTGAGTACATATAGATTGGTGATTTTCCCTAAGGCATTGGGATATATAGATGAAGCAGTTACTGATTTATTCGATCGACTTAACAAATGGGTCAAACATGTACATGCGATCTTAGCCGAGACGTTCAGATATTTAAATGCATGCCGGAGAGCTGGTGAGAGTAGATTCATTGGATGCGCACAGTTATTATTGGTTTGGTTCCACAGTCATTTTTGGAGGGTTGACAAGGTTCCTTACTGAGTGTTCTTTGAAAGTTATTCCCCTTTAAAGGAGGTCATGGTTACGACAAGGAGGGACGATATATCAGAAAAAAGGTGGATGGAAATTCTACAAAACCTCCAAGAGGAAGATGTTGAGTGGAAAGCCCCTTGGATGGTTCCCAAAGAAGTCCTTTATCGGAGCAGAAATTTTGATTGGGTACCTCTGCCTGGAATCTGGGGAACTGTTAGATATGCACCGTTGCTTGTACTAAGGAAATACAAAGCGAGACAGTTCATATCGGTGACATATGGGTTAGCTCAAAGTGAATTCTCATATAAGGGGGATAATTATAAGAAGAAGATTTGAGAGATTTCTGAGGCTTGGAAGCGGGCTCGTTGTATGAAGATATTGATTGGAGGACCAGTGACAACCCTGGAATACAAGGAGTGGTCAAGTAAAAGGATCAATGATAATATCCCTGGGCCAAGCTTGGAGGGCGCTCGGTCGATGAAAGAGTATTTACAAGTGGTCCCATCAGAGTTAGAGATTATAAACCAAGACTTCGAGAGATAAAGTTTAGAGCTCAGGAAGAGGATAGAGAAGTTGGAAGAAGAAAAAATGCACCTAAGTTTAGATGCTAATGTTCAGAAAATAGAAGCCAAGAGATTAAGAAAAGAAAAGAAGAAAATAGAGGAAGATTGAGATAGTTTGAAGACAGAATATAAGAAGATACGTTTGACGATAAAGAACGCTGGATTGGGAAAGACTTCGGAATAGTGGCAACAAGAGATTCAAGAGGAAAAGGCCAAGTCTAACTATTGGGAAAGGAAGTTTCAAAAAATGCAAGCGTGAAACTAAGCCTCAGAGAAGAATTTGGCAGATAACCAAAAAGAGAAAAGTGGATTAAAAGCTAGAGTGGCTGAACTTGGGCGGTCTCTTCATCACCATCAAAGTCGTAATTTTGAAATCGAACTAAAATCAAGTCTGAACAAGATTGAGGAAATGAAGGGTAAGATTGAAGAGTTAGAATCAGCATTGCATAGTTGTGAAATTTGGATTGAGCTTCTGGAAACAAGAGAAGAGCGTTGGAAGGAAGAGCTTCACCATTCTCATGATCAAGTTAGAAATCGGGATTACCTCATGGGTGAAGCAATAGTTCAGATTCAAGAGGTAGCTGATCACCTACAGACTTTGGCAGCACAAGCTGATATATTGAGCATGAAGTATGAGCTATAGTCGGATCGTGGTCAAGAGCTAACCTCTTTGTTAGGGAAAATCAAAACTTTAGGCCTTAGGGCGAAAGCATATTTGTAGTCCGCTTTATGTAAAGGATTTTGTTTTCTAATAAAGTCTTCTAAAATGAAGTTTAATCTAAATCGATGCCTCATTGCATTCATGCATTTGCATTACATCACATTATATGCATTTAAGTCCATAGAGAGAGCCTAATTAATTGAAATTAATACAAAAAAAGAGATAGAGAAAAGGAAAATCTAAAAACTGGGCATCGTTACGGTACACGACGCAAAACGAAAGTAATGAATCAAAGACCAAATAGATTAGAGCAACTGCAAAAAGACATGCAGGATCAAATGCGAGAGCAATTAGAAAAATACAACAAGACCTGATGGAACGGATGCAAGAATCCCAAAATAGTATGATAAGCTAGTTGGAGCAATTACTGGGTAAAAAACATGAAAAAGGAAAGGGCACATCTGTTAGTTCAGGGAATGATAATGACGACCCTGTCTACCCTCCAGGTTTTACCCTGACAAACACTCAAGCACAACCAGATATGTATCCCCAAAGGACGCCTGTTACCATCAGGCCGGTACCGCGATACCTGTGCACCTTTCGACAGGCTCAAGTTCTAACCTAGGAGATAGTTCAGCTAACCCTGTGGTCCCCGATCTTAATGAAATGGCAGAAATAGACAAGGCAAGGGTGGACCTGCCAAGACAACTTGAGGACCGTTGCAAGTGGTTAGAAGAGAAGTTCAAAGCAATGGAGACTGCCGACTACCATTACGGGGTAGATGCTAAGGACTTAAGTTTGGTCCCAGACTTGGTACTTTCGCCAAAGTTTAAAACTCCGGATTTTGAAATGTACAATGGGACCAGCTATCCCGAAGCACACATCACGATGTTCAATCGACGGATGGCGGGACACGTTAATAATGACCAATTACTGATTCACTGTTTTCAGAATAGTCTGGTCGGATCTACAGCCAAATGGTACAATCAGCTCAGTCGTGCCCAGATTAAGACATGGAAGGACCTGGCACAGGCCTTCATGAAGCACTATGGCCACGTGGAAGACATAGCACCCAACAAGATCACGCTGCAAAATATGGAGAAAAAGCCAAGCGAGAGCTTCAGACAATACGCCCAGCGATGAAGAGAGATAGCACAAGTTCAGCCACCTCTCTTGGAGAAAGAAACAACCATGCTTTTCATTAATACTTTGAAGGCTCCTTTCATTAATCACATGCTGGAAGTGCTACTAAAAGTTTTTCAGATATTGTGATGTCAGGAGAAATGATAGAAAACGCAATCAGATGCGGCAAAACAGAGGCGAGGGAAAATGCTAGAAAGACAATCCCGAAGAAAAGAGAGAATGATGCAAATAACATAAGGGCCCGTGACAAAAGTTATTCGAAGCCAATCACTGTGAGCCAGCCCAGAACCGTAATTATCGATCATCAAAGCCCATCTAGATAGGAATCTAAAACAAAGTAGAATGCGGAGAAACTCTAATTTACGCTGATCCCTATGACATATAGGGAATTGTATCAGAACTTATTCGATGCACATGTTGTTTCCCTTCATTAATTGAAGCCCCTGCAGCCGCCATACCCTAAATGGTATGACACAAATGCACAGTGCGAGTACCATGCGGGGATTGTGGGGCATTCAATAGAGCATTGTCTCGACTTTAAGAAATTGGTAGAAAAATTCATCCAAATGGAAGTTGTGAAATTTGACGATGCCCCTAGCACGGAGCACCCACTACCTAATCATGCTAATAATGGGGTAAATATGATAGGTAAAGATGTGGGGAAAAGAGTTAAAATAGATATTGCAGAGGTGAAAACCCCAAGGAGATGGGTTTGGAAGGAAATGATGAAGAGAGGATTAGCTGTATCAGATTCGGCGGAAGAATGTGAAGAAATAAGAAATGGCTGTGAGTTTCATAACATAGAAGGGCACGAGATCCAAAAATGTATTGAGTTCAGAATTCTGGTGCAAAGGCTGATGGATGATAAAGAGATGAAATTTTATGAAAGCAATAAAAGCCAAGAAGGAGAAAACATCTGAGTGTTAGACGATGAATCAACAGCAAAGGTCTCAAAAATTAGCTATCCATTGGTCATCATCTCGCGACCGAAGAACAATGAAGTCGGGGTAAAGATAACACCAAAGGTCGTGATTCAAAAACCTGCGATTTTTTTCTTACGAAGATAACAAAAAGGTTCCCTGGAACTATGACCGCAATGTGACGATTCCTGGGAGGGGGGACTCGCCCAGAACTACAAAGGGAAATCAAGAGGTAGGCTCCTATACGTGCAGTAGAAAGTGCTACGATGTGACAAACACACGAATATAGCCCGCAAAGGAGAAAGCCTTGATGGGTAAACAAAAGAAGGAAAAGGCGACCAAACAGGAATCGCCTATAAACTAGCCAGTAAAAGAAGAAGAGGCTAAGTAATTTTTAAAATTCTTAAAGCATAGTGAGTACAGTGTTGTGGAGCAGCTGCATAAACAACTGGCTCGTATATCTATGCTAGACTTACTATTAAGCTCGGAGGCGCATCACAATGCATTGATAAAAGTACTGAATGAAACTTATGATGCTAACGATATCTCCGTTAATAAGCTAGATCGCCTTATTAGCAATATAAGTGCCGATAACTTCATTTTCTTTAATGATGATGAGATCCCACTGGGAGGTATGGGTTCTAATAAAGCTCTCCACATTACCACACATTGCAAAGGGTACACATTACCAGGAGTGCTGGTCAACAATGGATCGGCGCTCAATGTCTTGCCACTATCGACGTTGAATCGATTACCCATAGATAGTTCTCACATGATGGCTTACCACAATGTAGTGAGGGCATTCGATGGAACTGAAAGGAAGGTAATGGGGAGGATCGAAGTACCTCTGTTAATTGGCCCAGGTATATATGAAGTGGATTTCATAGTAATAAATATTAGGCCGTCCTATAATTGCTTACTGGGGAGACCTTGGATACAATCAGTGGGAGCAGTGCCCTCGTCATTACACCAAAAGTTGAAGTTAGTTATAGAAGGTCGTCTGGTGATGATAAATGCTGAAGAGGACATCATCGCGACTGTAACTAATGGCACACCATATTTAGAGGCAAGCAACGAAGCGATTGAGTGTTCCTTCCTCTCCTTGGAATTTGTCAAAGCAACATTCATCATCGAGGGGAACAATATCCCAGTGCCTCAAATATCTAAAACTACGAAAATGGGTTTACAACTGATGGTCGGGAAATGAGCTTTACCTGGGAAAGGACTTGGAAAGTATCTCCAAGGAGAGATCGAGGCCCCGAGATTGAAAGAAAAACGAGACCTCTTTGGCTTAGGATTCAACCTAGACGCAAAGCAAAGAAGGAAAGAGTTAGAGAAAAAACAAGAAAGAAGGAAAGCACGTTTGAATGGGGATGGGATTAAATGGGAACCGATGACAATTCCTCACATTTGTAAGAATTTTATATCAGGAGGGATTATCCATCTAGAAAGAGGAACGAAAAATGAGGAAACCATGGAAGAAACATGGGGAAATATGCACGTCAATGCTATATTTGAAGGAAAAACTGAAGAAGAAAATTGGAATGGCATCCGCCCTTATGAGCCTGGCAGCATTCTAAACAACTGGACCACAGAGGAGATTCCTGTAGCTTTTAGAACTTATTTAGAGTAATATTTCGAACACACTTGTCTTTAAGTCTAGAAGCAATAAGATTCCCTTTTAAGAGCATGGCTTATGTCTAAGATATCGTTATTTTCAATGAAATGCATCTCCGCTACCTTTTGAGCAAATTTTCTTCTATTCTTTTCACTTCATTCATCATCATGATTATTCTTTTATTCTTTAGATATTCTTTTAAATATTTCCATTCTTCATTCATAATCATACCATACCAATAAATATGCTTAGATTCCTTTGTTCTATGGACCTTTATTCGTCTCCATAATAGGTCCCCAAATATTAATGATTTGAGTAACACTACCAATGACTCAGAATGTCCTTTTGAGCAAGATATGGGTACGGAAGATTTTTAGGATTTTGAAGATGACCAAGGTTGTAACCTGTCTCCTGAACTGTTAAGGATGCTAGAACAAGAAGAGAAATAGATCCTACCTCACAAAGAGTCAGTAGAAATAGTGAACCTGGGAGACAGACAAGAAAATAAAGAAGTGAAGATCGAAGCTTGTATTACCGCAGAGACAAAGCGAGACCTCATTGAGTTACTCTAAGAATTCAAAGATGTCTTCGTGTGGTCATATCAAGACATGTCCGAGCTAAGTACTGATATCGTGGTACACCGGCTGCCTATAAAAGAGGAGTACAAGCCAGTCCAATAGAAACTTCAAGGATGAGGCCAGATGTTCTGCTAAAAATAAAATAAGAGGTCAAGAAGCATTTTGACACAGGTTTCTTGCAAGTGGTTAAATACTCGGAATGGGTAGCCAATATCGTCCCCATACCTGAGAAAGATGGGAAAGTACGAATGTGTGTAGACTATAGGGATCTAAATAAGGCTAGCCCGAAAGATAATTTCCCTACCTCATATTGACACCTTAGTGGACAATACAGCGGGTTATTCGTTGTTCTCCTTCATGGACGGCTTTTCCGGATACAACCAGATAAAGTGCATCCTGAAGACATGGATAAGACCACGTTCATGACCATGTGGGGAACCTTTTGCTATAAGGCGATGCCATTTGGGCTGAAGAATGCAGGAGCGACATATCAAAGAGCCATGGTAACCCTATTCCATGATATGATGCACAAAGAAATCAAAGTTTATGTCGACGATATGATCGCCAAATCCTGAACTAAAAAGGAGCATGTCCAAGTCTTGAGGAAATTATTCTTGAGGTTGAGGAAATTCCAGCTAAAGTTTAACCCAGCAAAATGTACCTTCAGAGCCAAGTCAGGGAAACTACTAGGATTTATAGTCAGTGAAAAGGGGATTGAGGTTGACCTAGGCAAGGTCAAAGCTATACAGGAACTACCTTCGCCGCGCACTCAAAAAGAAGTTTGAGGTTTCTTAGGAAGATTAAATTACATTGCTCGGTTCATTTCACAACTAACTGAGAAATGTGACCACATATTCTGTCTTCTTAAGAAACACAATCCAGGTGCATGGGATGAGAAATGCCAAAAAACCTTTGACAAAGTGAAGCAATACCTGTCCAATGCCCCAGTGTTGACGCCTCCTAATCTAGATAAGCCATTAATCCTATATTTGATAGTTCTTGATAATTCAATGGGATGTGTGCTTGGCCAACATGATGAGTCAGGAAAGAAAGAAAAGGAAATATACTACCTTAGTAAAAAGTTCACTGAATGTGAAACAAGGTACTCACCAATTGAGTAACTGTGTTGTGCCTTGATCTAGACAACTCAGAGATTGATGCAGTATATGTTGTATCATACGACTTGGCTCATCTCAAAGCTAGACCCTCTGAAATATATGATGGAGTCGACTACATTGAATGGAAGGATGGCCGATGGAAAATTTTACTTTCTGAGTTTGACATAGTTTATGTGAACCAAAAGGCGGTGAAGGGGAGTGCAATAGCAAATTTTCTAGCAAGTAGAGCTCTGACAGATTACGAGCCTTTGGACTTCAATTTCCCTAATGAAGATTTAATGTACGTGGCAACCACCGAAGAAAGTACCCCAGGAGATCGTCCTTAGAAACTAAATTTCGATGGGGCATCAAATGCTGTGCGCAATGGAATTGGGGCAGTTCTAATATCCCTGAACGGAGATCATTATCCATTTACTTGTAAATTGGATTTTGATTGAACAAATAATATGGCAGAATATGAAGCCTGCATCATGAGTATCCGTGCCGCTATAGAACGCAAAATTAGGGTACTAGAGGTATATAGAGATTCTACATTGGTAATTTATCAACTCAAAGGGGAATAGGAAACAAGAGATCCCAAGCTGGTCGACTACAAAAGATTGGTCCAAGAATTGATCAACGAGTTTGATGACATCACTTTCAGTTGCCAAGAGATGAAAATCAGATGGCTGATGCTCTGTCCACCTTGGCTTCAACGGTCCGAGTAAACAAAAAAGAGGATATGAAACCTATCCAAATGAGTATTTATGAGGCCCTGGTCCATTGCTACAACGTCGAAGAATAAGAGAAAGATGATCACCCGTGGTACCACGATATACTATAATACGTGAAAAATCATGAATACCCTGATTAAGCGATCGAGAATGACAAAAGAACATTGAGAGGACTAGCATGTGACTATGTCTTAAATGGAGAAATCCTATACAAAAGAAGAAAGGATCAAGGACTACTGAGGTGTGTGGACACTGCCGAGGCTAAGAAAATCCTAGAAGAAGTCCATGAGGGTGTCTGTGGAACACATGCCAATGGTTTCACAATGGCTAGGCAAATCACGAGATTAGGGTATTATTGGTCTACCATGGAAAGAGATTGCATTGATTATGCCAAGAAATGTCATAAGTGCCAAATTTATGGGGACAAGATTCATGTACCACCTTCACCTCTACATGTTATGACCTCCCCGTGGCCTTTCTCTATGTGGGGCATGGACGTCATTGGACCAATCTCGCCAAAAGCTTCCAATGGACAAAAGCTTCATATGCTAATGTGACAAAATTAGCAGTCAGCAAGTTCCTAAAAAAGGAAATCATATGTCGATATGGAATGCCTAAGAAGATCATATCCGATAATGCGTTAAACTTGAACAATAGCATGATCCCAGAAGTCTACAGGCAATTCAAGATCAGACACCACAATTCGTCATCATATCATCCAAAAATGAATGGTGTAGTGGAAGCAGCTAATAAGAACATCAAGAAGATAGTGGAGAAAATGACTGAGACTTACAAAGATTGGCACAAGAAGTTACCATTTGCCCTTTTCGCCTATCGAACATCGGTCAGAACCTCCACTGGGGCAACTCGTTTCTCATTGGTCTACGGAATGGAGGCAGTTTTACCCATCAAATTCAAAATTTTGTCCCTTTGAGTCTTGTCCAAATTAAAGTTGGACGAAGCAGAATGGATCCAAGCTTGATATGATCAGTTAAATTTGATTGAAGAGAAAAGGATGAAAGCTATCCGTCATGGTCAGACGTACCAAAAGCGAATGATGTGAGCGTATGACAAAAAGGTGCACCCAAGATAATTACATGAGGGAGACTTAGTTTTGAAAAAGATCCTCCCCATACAAAAGGATTTCAGAGGGAAATGGATGCCGAACTGGGAAGGACCTTATGTGGTGAAAAAGACTTTCTCTAGAGGAGCACTGATCTTGGCCGAGATGGATGGGAAAAACTTATCCAACCCTATAAATTGGGATTCAATCAAGAAATACTATGCTTGAAGAGGAAAAAGGCTAAAGTGAAAACCCACAAAGGGCGCTTTAAGACCTTTAAAAAAAATGGAGAGGCCAAAGCGAAAACCCGCAAAAGGCGCTTTGAGACCAAAGGGGTTTTGAGTCGAAAACACGAAAAGGGTGACTCAAATTCTGAAAAAAAAAGAGTATGTGACAATTTTTCCCTCTCAGAATTAGTAAGAAAAGGAGGAATATTACACCTCAGAACATCTACAAAGCACTGCAGATCTCCCAACATCTATTCAGCTCAAAATGATCTTCAGAAAAATTGGATAGTGAAGCTCAGACTGCGATATCTGGGGCACCTACTTTTTCTTTTTGCCCATTTTTGTATTCCAATAATTTTTGCTTTTGTTGATTAATTTAATTCTATTCTTCATAAATTGCAGTGTTATCCATCATTTAAATCTTTTAAGCAATTTGCAATTGAAATAACAGTTGATGGACCCATAATGCTTCCATAAAAGGAGTTCTTCCTATTACTCTGGAAGTCTCTAAATAGTGCAGGAACCTGAAATAGGACTGTTGTCTAGAACCACCACGTTTAAGGGTTGGAAACATTTGAGGAAGAGGAGTCTAAAATCATGACCATCTCTCCAGATTCTTTGTCAAAAATACCAATTGCAAGAAAAAATGAGATATTACTTCCGTAACGCGGCCTTGATAAACGGATGAGCAATAACAATCCTAGGCATAAAAAGGATCATTCTCATAATATTCTGCATGCATATATCATTTAGTCATAAGAAACTGACTCATTTTGATCATTGCTTCCTGATGATTGTAAAAAGATCATTCTCATGACATTCTGCATTCATGCAAATATCGTCCATAATACATTTAGCTAGGAGCATTAGATTCCTTCTGATCATTGCGTCCTAATTATTTGGCATAAACATAAGCATGTAAAATCGAGTCTACAGGATATGCCCCTAGAGGATGGTGTAGCAGCATCGATGGATTCACCATCCTATATCCCTGACCAGTAGTGGAATAGGTTGAAGATTGTAGATCTTGTCACCCTAAACAATAGTGGGACAAGGTCGAAGGCAAATCTTGGCTCCATAAACAGTAGGGAACACGATTTAAGCCACCGTCCTATATCCCTGACCAGCAATGGAATAGGTTGAAGATTGTAGATCCTGTCACCTTAAACAGTAGTGGAACAAGGCCAAAGGCAAATCTTGGCTCCCTAAGCAGTAGGGAACACAATTTAAGCCACCGTCCTATATCCCTGACTAGCAGTGGAATAGGTTGAAGATTGTAGATCTTGTCACCCTAAACAGTAGTGGGACAAGGTCGAAGGCAAATCTTGGCTCCCTAAAAGTGGGGAACACGATTTAAGCCACCGTTCTATATCCTTGACCAGTAGTGGAATAGGTTGAAGATTGTAGATCTTGTCCCCCCAAATAGTAGTGGGACAAGATCGAAGGCAAATCTTGGCTCCCTAAACAGTAGGGAACACGATTTAAGCCACCGTCCTATATCCTTGACCAGTAGTGGAATAGGTTGAAGATTGTAGATCTTGTCGCCCTAAACAGTAGTGGGACAAGGTTGAAGGAAAATCTTGGCTCCCTAAATAGTAGGGGACACGATTTAAGCCACCGTCCTATATCCCTGACCGGTAGTGGAATAGGTTGAAGATTATAGATCTTGTCACCCTAAACAGTAGTGGGACAAGGTCCAAGGCAAATCTTGGCTCCCTAAATTATGGGAAACATGATTTAAGCCACCGTCCTATATCCCTGACCAGTAGTGGAATAGGTTGAAGATTGTAGATCTTGTCACCCCAAACAGTAGTGGGACAAGATTGAAGGCAAATCTTGTTTCTCTAAACAGTAGTGGAACATGATTTGAGCCATAGTCCTATCTCCTTGACCAACAGTAGAGTAGGCTGAAGATTGCAAATCTTGCCTCCCTGAATTCACAGTGGAGCAAGTTAAAAATAAACAAATCTTATCCCTTTGAAGTTGCAGCAGGAGCAAATTGAAGCTACTAGTCCTATCTCTCTGAAGTAGCGGTGGAGTGGATCAAAGCAACAAGATGCGGTAGACTAGAATGAGGCTACCTAAAGAAAAAGTCAAGACACGACAAGACCGAGCAAAATTGGTCTTTCTTAGAAGTCTTTACTCTATTCCTGTTACGCGATAATGAGCAAAGAGGGGCAGTTGTACAACCCAATTTTGGCCCGGGTCCAATAAACAATAAAATAGTCCAACTTTATAAAATTCAAAGTCTGATTACCCAAAACCCAAATGACCCATAACAATTACTAAACAGCCAAACCAGACCCAAACAAGTTAAAGCCTATCAGCACAATCAAGCCCCAAATCCCATTATCAGCCCAACAACAAAAAACTAAACCTAATCAGAAAAAAACGAACCCTAAGTGTGCCGCACCTAGGGCCTTCTGACTCTGACAACTGACCCACTGCCAGTCTGACACCACCGGCCACCGCCCCTCCCACTTGCACCGCCACTGGTACCTGCATTAAACGAGAAAGGACTTAAAGCAAGAAGATAGCATTGTAAATTGGCTATATAAGCCGAATAAAAAACGATTGTAAATGACCCTTTTTTTTCTTTCAAAATAATAAATACAAATAGACATATTTATCAACACAGGGCAATAGATTTGCAAACACAAAAAGAATAGAGACTAAACACCAATAAGAGAGTGTAATCGAAATATCGAAGTGAAACCAAAAAACCGAAGCTAAAGAAAGTGATTTTGCATTTTTCATTTTTTATTATTAGTGTCCTCTTTTCAATCCTTTTTATTTAAATATAGGAAATAAATAAAAAAGGAGTAATAAAAGAGAATTACCTTAAAAAAATGAAAAAGGAGACGTTTTGACTTTCATTACAGATACGGTGGCGCAGAACTGTTCTGCACTCGTATGCGGTCTTGAAATTCCCTTCCCTGCAGAGAAAACACAAAAGAGGAGAGAATTTTTTTTAAAAAAGCAGAGTTAAAATGAGATTTTTGAAAAAAAATCACTTTTATGGACATAAAACGGCGTTGTTTTGGTCTGCGCCCTTAAGCCCCAAAACGGCGTCGTTTTGGCCCTTGGATCCGCGTGTCGACCCGACCTGCCCAGGAGGATCTGCTTGTTTTGGTGTAATGGTATTATTGTTATATTGGTCCTTTCGCTTTTTTATAAATTTGCAATCAAGTTTTCTATGTTTTTAATTTGGGCCCCGAATCTTTATTCAGATTTCATTTAGGTCCTTGCCTCTGTTGCGTGTTTTGGGAGGAAAGGGTTATTGCCCTTTTTAGTCCCCCATGTTATCCGCGCGCTTAGAATAGATCCTTTCTATTTTATTTTATTTCAAATCACCCCCAAATTTTCATTTTAAATTCAATTTGATCCCTCTTTTAGTTATTTTGTAATCATTGTTATTATTACTATTATTATATCATTATTTTTATATATATCTATACATTTTTTTAATTATTACTATTTATTAGTATTATTATCATTATTTTATTATCACTATCACCATTCTATTTATTTATTTACTTGTTTTATATTTTTGCTTTTTACTATTATTTTGCTTATTGTTATCTTTATTATATTTATTATTATTATCATTTCTATTATTGTTTTTGTAACCATACTATTATTATTATTACTATTATTTGATATTTTTATCATTATTATTATTTTTAGTATTATTATTATTACTATATTTACATCTATATTTATTTTCTTAGTTTAATACTTTTATTTTTAAAAATTTTCATTTATATATTTACACTTACATTATTTCACATATATACTTCTATTTTCACTCATTTATGGAAATTAATTATTATTATATTACATTTAGCTTTATATTTAGTACTATATTATTAAATAAAAATACATTTTGTAAAATTACTATTTTTCATCTAAAGGTTTTTTTTTTTAAATAAGGCAATGTTTTGTATTTAGAAAATCGGAGAATAGTGCCCTAGCGTGCTAGGTTTCGATTTTCCGTTTGACTAAATAACTAAACATCCTTTTAATAAATTTCGTAAATCATGAGATGATTTTGATTACGAGGGTTTAAAATATCATGTCCTAACGTGCTAGATGTGATGTTTGTATCCTTTCGGAACAAAGAAATCTCAAATTTTAACTCAAATTGTTCACATTTTTAAAGAAATCATGTTTTCAAATCTTCTATTATTATATTACATTTAGTATTATATTTAATATTACATTATTAAATAAAATACATTTTGTAAAATTACTATATTTCATCCAAAGGTTTCTAAAATAAGGCAATGTTCTATATTTGGAAATTTGGGGAATAGTGCCCTAACGTGTTGGGTTTCGAGTTTCCGTTGGACTAACTAACTAAACATCCTTTTAGTAAATTTCATAAATCATGAGATGATTTTGATTACGAGGGTTTAAAGTATCGCGTCCAAACGTGCTGGATGTGATGTTTGTATCCTTTCAGAACAAAGAAATCTCAAATTTTAACTCAAATTGCTCACGTTTTTAAAGAAATCATATTTTCAAATCTTTTCGAATTTTTGACATTAAGACATGAAATTATCAATTAGGTACCAATTTTGGGCATTACGAGGGTGCTAATCTTTCCTCGTACGTAACCGACTCTCGAACCTATTTTCTTGGATTGCGCAGGCCAAAATTAATGTTTTGAAACAACCGTTTTACGAGGTGACCCGATCACACCCCAACAAAAAGGATCAGTGGCGACTCCCATTTTTTGTTTTTATTTCCAAAATCCAAGTCGACCTTTCGTTTTTCTAAAAAATGATTACGATATTTCACAAAATGACTATTTTACCCCTAGGCTCGTAAATTAATTCTAATCGAATTTCTTCCTTTTACAAGCCTAGATAAACATTTATTACTCTTATGAAAACCCTAAATACTCATTATTTCACACATTTACCACATATTTTACAACATTCACAAAATGGTCCTTTTAGGTGTTTTCATGGTAACACCTTTCACAAAAGTTGTTTATTTAACAACAAAGACTCATTTTCTTCCATAAAAATGCAGCAAATAACATAAATGCTCACATGAAAAGACCCTAAACTTTCAACCATTTTGCAAAACAGTCCTCTCTTTAGCTAGCTTAAGCTTTAGGGGTTCCAAAAGTACAAATATTATTAAGAAAGACCCCTAAAATCACGTACTTGTAAGAGGTTAACTTGGCTGAAAGTTTGAGCTTCAAGAACTCCTATTTTGTTGTAAAATTTTGGTGGAGAAGAAAAGAAGAAAAGATGATATCTTTTCTTTCTTTATTTTATTTTATTTCTAGACAATTTATCACCTAATCCACCAACTTGATCAATTTTGACATCTTTTTGTCCCCTATGGCCGATCAACCATTACTATAGGGGTTAATTGCACTTCAAGGACCTCCAATTAATATTCTATAGCTATTAGACACCTTTAGCTTGTAAAATAGAACTTTCGTATTTTATGCGATTTAGTCTTTTTTAGGAATTAAACATGCAATTGCTAAAATTGAAGCACCAAAATTTTCATGCACCCATATAATCATGCTATAACTCATAAAATAACATTAAAATAATTTTCTCCTACCTTGAATTAGTGGTTCTGAAACCACTATTTCGACTAGCCCTTAAATCCGACTGTTACAATTCTCCCCCTTAAAGATTTTCGTCCCCAAAAATCTTATCAGTGAAAAGGTTGGGATATTGGTTTCTCATAGTCTCCTTGGGCTCCTAGGTAGCCTCTTCTACCCCATTTCTTTGCCATAATACATTCACAAAGGCTATGCTTTTGTTTCTCAACTATTTGACTTCTCGTGCCAAAATCTTAACTGGCTCTTCGCCATAAGTCATGTCTGGTCGAATTTTTACCTCTGATAGTACAATCACATGCAAAGGGTCTGAACATTATCGACGTAACGTAGACACGTGGAAGACATCATGAATCTTTTCCAACTCAGGTGGCAAAGTTAAACGATAAGCTTCCAGCCCTATCCTCTCGGTAATCTCATATGGTCCGATAAAGTGCGGACTCAGTTTGCCTTTCTGGCCAAATCTGAGGACCTTTCTCCATGGTGATACTTTTAGAAACACTTTATCACCTACTTGAAACTCAATCTCTTTTCGTTTCAAATCCAAATAGGACTTTTGTATATCTGAGGCAGCTTTTAGACATTCACGTATCACTTTTACCTTCTCTTCAGTTTCTCTGACTAAATCGACCCTGTGAATCTAATTCTCTCTGAGTTTGATCCAATACAGCGGCGTTCAACACTTACACCCATACAATTCCTCATAAGGCGCCATCTTCAAACTCGACTGAAAGTTGTTATTGTAGGCAAATTTTATCAGCGGTCAGTATTTCTCCCAATTACCTTGGAATCCCAAAACACAACATCGAAGCATATCTTCAAGTATCTGAATTACTCTCTCCGACTGCCCGTCGATTTGCGGATGGAAAGCTGTATTAAAGCTCAATTTTGTGCCTAAGGCCTCTTGCAACTTTTTCCAAAACCATGACGTAAATCTCGGATCTCTATCTAAAATAATCGACAATGGTACTCCGTAAAGTCTTACTATTTCTGTCACATACAAATCTGCCAACTTATTAAGCGAGTAATCAACCCGTACTGCTATCAAATGGGCTAACTTCGTGAGCCTATCGACCACGACCCATACGACATCTTTCTTTTTCAGTGTCGATGGTAAACTCGTCACGAAGTCCACAGCAATATGGTCTAATTTCCACTCGGGAACCATAATGTAATAGTCTGGTTTAGACCCTAGTCAGAACTGTGGTTTCAAAACCACAAATTTGAGTCTAAATAATATTTTAATATTATTTTCTGTTGCTTTGATATGTGACTAAGCATATGTGAAAGCCTTGTATAAAAATTTGATCATTTGAGTGTTTAATTTAACAAAAGAATTAAATCGCATAAAGTGTAAAAGCGGCTTTCTAATTGATTAAGTACCTATGAGTTGTGGCTTTTAAAGGTGAGGCCTTATGAAGCAATTAGACCATTATTAAGTTAGTGGATGAATAAAGGACATAAATGCCCATAATGTTTTTATGTATATATGTTTAGTAAAAGGTTAAATATGTCATTTATGTATTAAAATGTGTTATGACAAAAACAAAGCATGAAAATGGGCATTAATTCCTTCGTCTTTTGATCGAATATTAGATAAAGAAAGAAGGGTTTAGTTATTTTGATTTTCGGCATTACAAGCTTTGATTTAAGGTATATTTTTAATCGATTTTTGATAATTTCTATGTTTTTACAATCGTTGCTTCGTCTACTTCAAAATCCATGTCTTAATTTTAAGTATTGATGATGTTTATGAGATGAGCTGTAACGCCCCAAAGTGAGGGGTTGGTAGTTTTTCTTAATTTCCATGTTGTGCTTGAACGGCAAGCTATTTGAGTTATTTGGGGGTTCTAAGGAGGCTTGGGTTTGAGTCTGAGCTGTGGAAAAATTTTAGTTTTTGCTCATAAGGGGAAACTGGCAATTAGTAGTAGGAATTATGTATAATTATGTGTGCTTTGTGCCACAAAAGAGCTTGTGGTATAGTGGCAAAGTGGCGCCACTTAGGGAGCAGGGAGGTGGCGTCATTAGCAGGCAAGGGAGTCCAAGGTTCGAGTAGTAGCATGGTATTTTATTGGGGTATTTATTTTGCAGATTGGACAGCTAGAGTTTGTGTTGGATTTGAAATATAGCTTTGGAGAGTTTGAATTGGTCTTGTGAGATGGTTGTGGATGAAATCAAGGAGGGATAAGGGGAGAGTATCTTAGAGAAAATTTAGGATGAGATTGAGGAGTTATCAGGGAGAAAAGTTAGGAGTTGAGAAGTGTGAAGAGTTGGTGTCGTCTTGGGAAGTGAAAAGTGTATAAATTTGGCTTAGGAGGGTAAATGAGTGTCGTTTATGGGTCTTTTAAGGGGTATTACGAATTTTTCATTGTGGCTTTCGACATTTGGAGAGTTTTGCAAATAGGTCTTTCTTTTCTTTACCGAATATCCTGTAGTTACCTTTACACAAGCACATTCGATATTTTTCTTTTCTTCTTGTTACCTTTTCCAAACCCTCTAAAGCCGAATAATTCCACCCTCCCTTTGCCGAAATTCTTTTTGTGCGGTCACTATTTCTTCAACCTATCTGATTCTTGTGTAAGTACTTTACTCTTTCAATTGATCTTGCTAGAATTGACTTTTCCTCTCCCTCACTCTTTCTAAATCGATTTTGGTAGGGGATTGATATCGAATCTCTATTCTTCAGATCTCTACCGAATTACTCTTTATGCGTTTTGGGATTTGGGTAAGTATTCTTCACTTTTGGTTTTGAAGGTTGGCCTAATGGTCGTAAGTAATGTAAGAGTGACTTAAGATGGATATAAGTCACTTATGGTTCAGTTTTTAATAATTCAGATTGATGCAGATTTAGGAAGCACTCGTGATTAATGATCGAGGAAAAGCTATTAAGGATAGGTGTTTCAGGATCGTGGCTAAGGAGATCGCAGCACGTTTGTTATCAAGTGTGTACATACACTACACACACATTAGATTGGCAAAAGCCGAAATGCTGAAAAGCCAAAAGTTTTAGTTACGATAGTCTTGCAAGTGCGCGAACACTCGTAAGGGAAAATCTACGTTATCAGATACCCCATGAGTGATCTCATGGACTTGGGTAGTGTTTTGGCCAATCGGGCCAAATCGGGTAGGATGGGCCCGACTCAAAGTAGGCAAATTTGATGAGTTGGTAATAAGTGATGAACTAGTCATGCTGGTTACATGGCTTGGAATTGATTTGGGCCAGACGAGCCATATGAATGTGATTGGGCCAGACGAGCCATATGAATGTGATTTGGGCCTAATGGGCCATACGAATGAGATTGGGCTTGGTGGGCCATATAAATGTATGTGAATTTGTTTGGGCTTTGTAAGGGGTCGTAGGCTTAGCATTTGGTAAATTGCTTAACCTTGCATAAAACTTTAATAATTAACTAATTGTGACCGTGGACAAGTCATAAGGTTAAGGTGTGGCAATGGGTATATGCATGTCTAGGATTGGATATAGGGAGAGCTTGGTACTTAAGCGGTCTTAATGCCTCACCTCCTCTTCTCTGGAATCCTATCGGTGCATAGTGTCTATTCACTTTAGCCATGAGGACTTGTTGATGGGCCATGGTAAGTAATAGACCCATGACAATGAGAAATGACCAAAATGCCCTTAAGGGCAAAAATGACTACAATGCCCCTATGTGTTGAATGTAAGAATTATGGATGTTACATGTACATTTGCTGCATTCATATGATATTCTGTATAAGATACATATGGGTGGGAATTATGGAACAGAGGAAGTATATGAGGATAGCATGGTTGCTTGACGACCGTGGATCCACCAATGGCTTTTTAAGCCTATTTTATGATTAGCAGCTTTGCTGCAACGTTAGGTAGTACCGCAACTGGGCTGCCCTTGAAGTGTAGCAGATGGGTGGGTCGATTTAGAAATCCCTACAGAAGTGTTTCGGTTGGACGGAGATGAAGTGTATCGGATGGATTATTTGGGGAGTGTTTGCACAGCATTGCATGTATGATATTATTATGTTAACAATATGATATGTGTGCTTTTTGTTTGATGAGGGTCGTACACACTGAGTTTTCAAAAACTCATTCCCTCTTTTGTTTTTCTCAGGTGATCCGCAGTAGGCGGTTCGACAGATGGGGGGACTCAGAGGTGGCCAACTAACAAGACGATCATACCTGAGTTTCTTAATATCTAAATTCTAGATTTTAAGTGATTTATTTTAAGTTATTTTATTTCGGATTGTAATAAGGTTTTCCCTCTAGTTATTATTCCATTACTTCCACTATGCATTGAAATTTTGAAACGAAACTTAGATTTATTTCTTTTAAGCATATTTTAGGTTTTTAAAAATAATTGTGTTTTAAAAACGAGCTTCTGCTGTCAAAGGAAATTATTTTTACATAGTAACAAGGAAATGTTTTTTGGATACACCTCGTTTTGAAAGCAAACTTATAACAGCCCGATTTTGACCCTAATCAGAAAAATGGTTTCAGGACCACAAATTCGAGTCCAAAAATATTTTAAAATTATTTTACGTGTTTATTATGTGTGAATTTTTTTGTGTTAAATTTTCGTGACTTAATTTTGTCATTTAGGTGTTCGATTAAATAAAAGGACTTAATTGCGTAAAATGTAAAAGTTACAAATTAAAGTGTAAAGAGCTAATTTAATAGTGACTTTTTAATATGGGGTCCTTAAAGGGAAATTAGCCCATTTTAAAAGATAGTGTATGTCATATGGTCTAAAGTGACCTTATTTTATATGTTATACTTATTAATTATAAAAGGTTAAATTAATAAATTAATAAAATGTTAATATATATATATATATGTGTGTGTGTGTGTGTGTGTGTGTTATTTGAAATAAAACAAAGCCATGGTTATCATCTTTTTAAGCTTAGCCAAAACTTAGCAAAAGAAAAAGAAATAAAACCTTGCAACATTCAGCCATGAATTGAGCTTGATTCAAGGTGAGTTTTAGCTCGATTTTTGATAATTTTACGTTTTGAGATCGTTGCTATGAGATGCACAAAACCCATGTTTCAATTTTTGATTTTGATGAATATTTTGAGTTGAGCCATTGATGATAGCTTGTTGTTTGTGTTGTTTGATGATGAAATATGATATATATATGTGTGTGTGTGTGTGTGTGTGTGTGTGTGTGTGTGTGTGTGTGTGTGTGTGTGTGTGTGTGTGTGTGTGTGTTAGATTAACAAGTTTTATCTTTGAATTTTTGATGAAATTGAGTAATTTGGACTAAATTGCAAAAATAAATTTTTGAGGGACTAAAATGTAAAAAAATGGAATATATGGACTTGTATGGAGCTAGTGAACATTCAGTCTAGGCATAGCATATGCAAATTTTGTGTATTTTATGTTTTGTGTAATAGGGGCTAAATTATAAAAAGTGTGAAATGTCAGGGGTAAAATGGTAATTTGCCCATTTATGTTTTTTTAGTCTAAATTGAATAAAATGGTGTTTAAATAAGTTTAATTTGAATATGTTTAGATCAAGAATTAAAGAAATCAGATTTGGATCGAGGAAAGAAAAAAGTGGTCGAATAGCCGATTTTACAGTCGACGACATCCGAGGTAAGTCTATAAGCATATAAAAGTTGTTAAATTGAAAATATTTATTTTTTATGTGTCAAATTGAATTTTAAGAAAATATATGTGCATTGGCTGATTGTGATTAAGCTTGGAATATAAGTTACGAGTTTGATTCGATCAAGATACATTGTCCGAAAGTCCCGTACGAACCTTAGGAATAGTTAGGGTACATATGTCATGACATAGGATTTCTATATGTGTTTTCGTGTAAGACGATGTCTGGGACGTTGGCATCGACTTGTGTTTATGTGTAATACCATGTCTGGGACATTGGCATCGTATTTGATTCGTGTAAGACCTTGTCTGGGATAGTGGCATCGATATGTGATTACATGTAAGACCACGTCTGGGACATTGGCATTGTACGAGCTTTCGACTATCCGCGTATCCTTTTTAATTCTGAATGGTTCAACGGGTAATGTGAAGTAAAGACCAAATGTGAAATTGAATTAAAAGGTTCAGGTATGTACTCATACTATGTTATGAAATTAAGGTAAATTGTATACTTGAATTGATGATTTAAAGTTATGTGAAATATGAATTATGTGTTAGCATATTTGAACATATAAGTGATTCAGCCTATTGATATAGTTGTGATATTTAAAAGTGATAATTATATATGTTTATGAGTATTTGTGCATTTAGCTATATGATGTTAAATGCTAATGTATATTTGATAACATATAAACTTGTGAGTGTGATATATGTATATTTAATTAAGGTTTGGATTGACTTGGCTAATTGATTTAGAGTTAATGCTCATATCATTATTATTTGCTTATGACTTACTAAGCTGCAAAAGCTTATTGTGTGTATGTTTACTCTTCATTTTATAGATTTTGGAAGATGGGTTATAAGCTCGTGGATCGTCGGAGGAGTTTACCACACTATCGACTGTTTCGGTATTTACTAAGTTTGAATTTTGAATCTATGGCATGTATAGTCTAGTATTGGTTTGGTTGGTTTTGAAATTGTAATTATTATAGCCATGCAAAAATGGCTTAATTTCCATGCTTGAGATCGGGTTGGTTTAAAAATGGCTTGTCCATGATCATTTTGTTGGATTTTATGTGCTTTTGAATGAGTGCTTGGTGTGTTTAATTTTATGCTTTATTTTGACTACATTTGATCATGATTTTAGCTTGCATTCAAATGAGATATTCTTGTTACAGGTATGTGATAAATTTGGTTATGTTAGGTATTAAAGTCTTGAAATATGAGGTTGATGAATAAATTTATGTTATGCATAGTTAATGATTTAATATTGAGATGTCTAAATTGTAATATGAACCGGTTTGAATATTGCTTATACAGTAAGTATGTATGTGATGGTTTGAGGTATTATATATAATTT
This sequence comes from Gossypium rotundifolium, assembly GCA_025506655.1. Lineage (NCBI taxonomy): Eukaryota > Viridiplantae > Streptophyta > Magnoliopsida > Malvales > Malvaceae > Gossypium > Gossypium rotundifolium. Next base: position 108,034,936 of record CP106725.1, read on the forward strand.
GGCTATGAAAATTTGATTAGGAAATGTGGTTTTGTATTGATTTGAAATGGCATGCTTTAATGAGTAAAAGTTGATATGTTTTGTTATTCTTTGGATTTGATCATGGTTTAGAAAATCGAGAAGAAATACCATGTTTTTATGAATATGAGGCATATGGTTATGTATTTCGATAATAAGCTAAGTAATGAATGTTTGTTAGGTAATAAGTATGTTATATGAGTTTGAGGGATATATGATAAATGTTTGATTCGCACATACGTGAGTAAGATTGATTCGGTTTATTAATTGTACAATGATATGATTTGTATGGATTTTCAGAAATGGCTCATTTGGTATGCACATATACGAAAGCTGGCAATAGGAAACTATAGATGTTTATGGTCTTTTAAAACAATACATAGTTGTCTTTTAAATAGACTTATAGTTAGTAAATAATGTTCTCATAAAATCGGTTAAAGTTGGTAATATGATACTATGTTTTGGGTTTAGCTTTTAATAGATAATGTAACATCCTAAATAATTGAGTATCATTATGTTGCTAAATGTTGGTTCGGGTTACTTGGAGTTAGAATAAATATTATTATTTAAGTGTACTTTAGAGTAAAGGAATTAAATGACCTTAAGGCATAAATTAATTAAGTACCAAAAGATGGCATAAGTTGAGCTAGTAGTAAAGTGGAGTTGGCGCCATATGTATTACCATGAGGGAAGGAGTTCGAATCACCTAGCATGCAACTAGGAATTTTTATTTTTTTGCTTTAGCTTGAGCATGTGTCGTCAAAGAGATAAGGCTAGGATGAGTTGGGATGTTTTATTTTTGGTAAGAACACTAAGTATTTGGAAAGTTAAGGATAAGGGCTTGAAATGGGGGATTGTGTTTCATCAACTTAAGGAAAAAAGAGGGGAAAAAGGCTTAAGAGGAGGAAGATGTTTTGAAACTTCCTAATGGCCATTTGACCCATGTATTTGGACAACAAATGAGGCAAAAGGGGTGGCGATTTTGGTTGAGAGTATGGTAGCTTGAATGTTAGAAGAAACTCTTTCATTTTGGTCATTTTCTTAACAAAGCATTTTTCCTCCACCCATATTCTCTCTAGCCTAAAATTTTCAACATATTTGAGTACACAATTCATTTTTCTTCTTCTTTGAGCCAATCTCTTGTGACCATTTCGGTTTGAAACTTTTTCTCTCCCAAATCCTTTTTCTCTTTGTGACCGAAAGTACATAGACAAGCAAATATTTTCTTCTTTTCATTTTCTCATTTTCTCCTCCTATGCCGAATGCATTTTCTTCCAAACTAAGCATCTTTTTCTTCTCTTTTCTTTCTCCTTTCTTTTTCTTTCTTTCTCTCTTTCTCTCTTGAAACCGAACCATACCATCCTATCTTTCTTTTCTTCTTTTTTCTTCTTCATTAAAATTTTCCTCAATTTTATATCATCCATGGCCAAATGTAATTTGATCTTGTGACAAAATCTCTTCATTTTCTCTTACCACAATCGATTTCAAGAATCAAGGTAAGGGGATTTTATTTTAAGGATTCTTATTCATTTAGTATAGTTACTTATTAATCGATTCGTTTGTAGGATCACAATCTTTCGATCGTTTCTCGAGGAACGAAGACAAATAGTGGTAAGTCAAATCTCAAACCTTACCAAACGTTAATCATATTTCGATACTAATAAGTCGAACTAATAATCTTATGTCTTTAGAGACATTCAAGATAGGGCAGAAAAGGGTAGTCCATAGTCTTCGTAAGAGGGGCGGTTCCACTATTCCCCCTAAATTTAAACGAAGGGCTGTTTCTGGAGTCCGAGATTTTCCACCGGGTTACGGACCATCAACCGAGGAGAATCAATTATTTGAAGTAGTTCGTACTCCCGAGCCTTTGTTGTAACATCCTGATAATTAGGGGTTATGCATCTTACTTAATTGAATGATGTTGCATGCTTAAATATGTTAAGTGTGATTTGGAAGTTATTTTTGAACTTCATTAATTAAGTGAATGCTTAGTGAAACTTTTAATTTTTAATTAAATAAGATGGAGCTAAGCATGTTAGGCTTTAAGAAATAAAGACAAGGGGTTTTAAGCATAAGATGAGTAATTAGCAAAGTGGTAAGGGCGCTTGGATGAGTGCTTGAGGGGAGAGGTTCGAATCCCCTAGCTAGCAAATGGGAGGATTATATTTTTGTTTCCTTCCCTATAGTTTCGGCCAAGACCCTTCTAGAATGGATGAGCATTCTTTTATTTTTGGCTATTTGACCATATGAAAAAGACAAGCTAAAGACTTATGGCATGGAATCAAGATAGGATGATAAGATAGGGGGGACAAAAGGCTTGATATATGGGCAATGTTTTGGAAACTTGTTCATGGTCATTTGACCATGAACCTAGTCGGTTTTAGGGGCTAAAGAGGGTGGTTAATGGTGATAGCAATCTTAGGGTTGGTGGGGAAGAATTAAGGAGGAAAAAAGGGGATTGTGTAGGCTATTGTGTTGGCCGAATTTTGGTATGGGATTAGGGAGGTTTTAGTTGACCAAAAGGTTGTCATTTGTGCACTTTTCCTTTGTCCAATATTTTTTTCTCTTAGCCAATTTGTCTATTGGCATTTGGTAAAAAGTTTGCTTTGTTTTGGCCTTTGCATTTTTGACCAAATAGGTACTTTTATTTCTTCTTTTCCTCTCAAATTTTTATCTTCTTTTGATACCAAAATATTGTCACTTTTGAGGACACTTATCCTTTTCTTCCTCTCTAGTGCCGAATTCATCTTTCACCAAAAGCATTCTCTCTCATTTTCTTTTTCTTTTTCATTCTATTTCTCTCTTCTCTTTCCCTCTCATAACCGAAACTATCCTATAATCTTTTCACCATTTTTCTTTCTTTTCTTTTGGTTAAAAACCAAAACCATCATATTTGAAACCACCATCTTTTCTCTTCTCTTTTGTTAAAGCCAAAATCACCATCTTTTTCTCCTTTTCTTTTTGTACAAACCGAAACCACCAAATCCATTTTTATTCTTTTCTTTTTGTTTTAGGCCGAATCTTCAAGTGGGTAAGTAAGACTTTTCGTTAATCGTTTCCATTATTTCTTTTTACTTTGGCCAATTTAGAATCATGATTCTCTTATTTTCTCTCCTAGGCCGAATCCTTGAAAAGGATTTTTAAGGATCTTTGTAGAAGCCAACTTTTAAGAAGTAACCTTTGAAATCATCCAAGGTAAGATTATTCCTTTTTGGTTATATTAATCCTTTTAGAATGGATCACTAATCAACTTTATTTTTAGGGGTGATTTAAGACTAGAGCAGTACGGAGTATTTGGAAGAGAAGAGGCACTGTTTTACCATTGAACTTCAAAAGAAGGGTCATGTCGGTGAAGAGATTTTCCACCGGGTTGTGGACCCTCTGCTAACGAAGATCTGTTATTTGAAGTAGTACGCATAACCGAACCACTTTACGTTGGTGGAATATCTGCGGTTTTGATCCATCTAGCGGAGAAAACCACAAATAACGGTTGTTCGAGAATCAGGGTAAGGATTTAGATCCTCATCAATAGTATAATTTTATTAGTAATAGTGTATACTAACCAAGTGTGATGATTAACTAGGTGTTGACGAGCGAGAGAGTATCATTCTCACTTTGTCATAAGGTGTGTAACCCTACATTAAAAACTCATAGATCTATTTTATATGTGATTTTATGATAATGTGTTTAATAATGATTTTGGCTACCATTCGGTGGTATACGATATTCGTGTATGTTTACCCCAATATTTCGTTAATTTTACTATATGCATAAAATGTGAAATAAGTATGATTATATTATGATTTTGGGGTAAATGGCATGAAAACTAAATGATATGTATGTGCATGGGCATATGGGTATATTTGATAAAGAGGAAGTATTCGGTGGTTTTACCACATTTCCGTGACTTCGGTCACATATTTGAAATCCGGTGACTTGGTCACATATGTGAATCTGGTAACCCGGTCACATATTTGAAATCTGGTGACTTGGTCACAATTTTGTCTGTAGCCTTGCCACAAAATTATAAGGGCGATGTGCATGTTGACTGCAACAATCGCCTTGAGGTGTGTAGCGGATGGAGGGTCGATTTAGTAATCCCACGGTGTGTTGGTTGGTACGGGTGGTGTGTAGCGGATGGATATTAGGTGGGCGGGTTTGCATTTCATTATTTGTACATATCCATGTGATTTAATTGATTATTATTTAATCTGCTATTAAAATGGGCTTTTGGCTAAATATGAGCTAAATGGGCCTTTGGGCTAAATATGAGTTAAATGGGCCTATGGCCATATGTGTAATTTTGGGCTTTAAGGCATATGATAAAATGGGCTTTTTAATGTATGTGTTACACATTGAGTTTATAACTCACCCATTTTTGTGGGATAACTTTTCGATGATTCAGTAGTGCGATGGATCGAATCGACAAGGACTCGTGGTGGCCAATGCTCATATCAAGTATTTTGAAGATTTTCCAATTTAAACTTATTAAATTTTATTACTTAGACTTTATTATGGGTTTGCTATTTTTGTAATAAGGCCACTATAAACCTGCTTTTAATTTTTGTGTTTGGACTTTTATTTTACCATGAACAAATATCTATTAAATAACTAAATGGTTTTTCGATAAATAATTTAAAAATGTTTTGTCACTAATATATATATGTTTTAAAGTAATTTTCATAAATTTGGTTTTCTTTTAATTTATTAACTCCTTCTAAAATAATGTTTTAAAAGGCATAAATTTACTTTACAATTTGATTTCAACCTAAAATATTAATTTAATGCTTTTTCTACAAAATCATCAAGTTTTTCTTAAATAAAATGAGAATTTGCTAAAGTTAGATTCGAGGAACATAACAAATCCGGTCAGGGTTTTTGGGCCGAGTTTGGGGTGTTTCAACTTGGTATCAGAGCCCAGTTTTAAACTCTCGGCCTTGGGTTGTGAAGCCCACAACGTTTTCAAAATATGGCCCAAATGACTTTTTGAAAGTTTTCTTAAGTTAAAGTGGTTTTATAAGAGCATGGTACTCGGGGTTCTCAGCCCAGATCCATCAGGTATGTATCTTTATTGATAGAGTGAGATGAAAGTCTGATAAGCCTAAAGAAACTATAACTTTAGAGACATGGACCCTAGGTGTATGTGTGCTACTACGGAAAAACCACTGAATATCTATTTCATAAAACTTTCTTTTAATAAGAAGTGAAAAGATTCTAATACATAAGACTTTTCGTAAAAACAGATAAGACACGTAGTAGACATGAGTTCTAGGGGACGTGGTCGTCGTGGATGTGGACGAGGAAGAATGGCTGTGTCGGAACCAGTTAGATCTGGTCAAGGTTCCGAAAATGATGCTCTGCCACTAGCTGTTGGAGTGGATTTTCAAGAGCAAAATGAAAGAGGTGACGCAGTATCACAAGCTGAGCTACGAGTTTTAGAATGAGTAGCAGAAACTAGTTCTGGAAATGGGTCTCGAAAGTCAGTAGCTGAGAGACTAAGATCGAATGGAGCTGAGGTTTTCAGGGGAGTATCTGGAGTAGCTCCAAATGTAGCGGAATATTGGTTGGAGGCAGTCGAGAGGATCATGGACGATTTAGACTGCACTGTTGAAAAAAAATTGAAAGGTGCTATTTCACTACTCCGTGATGAAGCCTACCAGTGGTGGCTCACTATCAAGGAGAGTACCCCTGTGGATCGACTGGATTGGGGGTATTTTAAAATTAAATTCGAAGGAAAATACGTTGGAGCTAGCTACATCGACTCCCAGAGGAAGACATTTCTGAATTTGGTGCAAGGAAACAAGTCGATAGCTGAATATGAAGTAGAATTTTTGTGACTTAGCCGTTATGCCAGAGGGATAGTGGCTACGGAATATGAACGGTGTGTCAAATTTGAGAATGGACTTAGAGATGAACTGCGAGTGATGATTGCTCCGAACCGTGAAAGAGACTTTGCAATCTTGGTGGAAAGAGCAAGAATAGCTGAAGAGGTTAAGAGGACTGAAAGACAGAACTGGGACAGAGGCCAGAATAAGAATAAGAGAAGCTTTGGGTCTTCAGGGTCACCCGGGAATTTTCAGAAGAAACCAAGAAGTGAAGGACCATGAGGTCGCAGATCACACTGGTGGACAACATCGTGCTTGTGCCCAATGTGGAAAGATGTACTCGGGAGAATGTTGGAAAAAGACCGGGGGATGTTTCAAGTGCGGATCTAAAGACCATATGATCAAGGATTGCCCGAAGAATTGAGAGAAGAACCGCCCAATGAAGTCGGGTGTTAATCAGTGGCAGAGGTGAACAATGACCGATAAGGGCCGTGGTCCAAATGGAAGGAATAATGGTTCTGGTAGAGGTCGTGGAACTTGAGCGAGGCAGTGGTAGCTCTGAGGCGAGACAGCCAGGTCTGGTATATGCAGTTCATCGCAGAAGACAGTGACGCACCTAATGTAATCACGGGTATGTTTCTGATTTCTGGGTTACCCTTTATTGCTTTGATAGATATAAGGTCAACTCATTCCTACATCGCTAGTGAAGTATCTGGAACTTTGCATGTGACTTCTGAGACTGTACCTAGGAAGATGACTGTACTTAGTCCTCTAGGACAGACAATAGTTATAGACAAACTTTTTAAGGAGGTACCTTTAGAAGTTCAAGAGATACAGTTTCCGACTGACTTAATGGAGTTGCCATTCGGAGAATTCGACCTGATCTTAGGCATGGACTGGCTTGTGAAGTACCGTGCAAATGTGGATTGTGCTGCTAAACGAATGTCCTTAAGAACTCTTGATGACAAAGAAGTTGTAGTGATGGGCGAGAGACGGAACTACTTATCTAATGTAGTATCCGTTCTTAAGGCAGAAAAGATGGTTAAAAAAGGATGTGTAGCCTTCCTGATGTTGGTGAGTGCCTTGGAGGCTAAGGAGGCGACTGTTGAAGAAGTCAGGACTGTGAATGAATTTGTAGATGTTTTTCCGGAAGAACTTCCAGGATTACCTCTAGATCGTGAGGTAGAATTCGGGATTGATTTATTGCCTAGAACAGCGCCAGTTTCTATTGCTCTATATAGAATGGCACCGAAGGAATTAGTTGAGCTTAAGGCTCAGATTCAGGAGTTGCTTGATCGTGGATTTATCCGACCTAGTGTGTCTCCATGGGGAGCACCGATTCTATTTGTGAAGAAGAAGGACGGATCGATGAGGATGTGTATAGATTACCGACAGTTGAATAAGCTGACCATCAAGAACAAGTATCCTTTGCCAAGGATTGATGACTTGTTCGATCAGCTTAAAGGAGCTGTGGTATTCTCAAAGATTGATCTAAGGTCGGGGTATCATCAGCTTAAAGTGAAAGAAGCGGATATCCATAAGACGGCTTTCCGGACTAGATATGGGCATTATGAATTTCTGGTAATGCCATTCGGATTGACGAACGCCCCAGCTGCGTTCATGGATATGATGAACCAAATTTTCCAGCCCTACTTGGATCAATTCGTCGTGGTATTCATAGACAACATCCTGGTGTATTCTAAGTTCGAGATGGAACATGATGAGCATCTTCGGATTGTGTTGCGAGTTTTAAGGAGAAGAAGTCAGTATGCCAAATTCAAAGAAGTGTGAATTTTAATTTGAAAGAGGTTATGCTTTTAGGCCATGTGGTATCTGCAGAAGGGATAAGGGTGGATCCTCGGAAGATTGAGGCTATGCTAGATTGGAAACCACCTAAGTCCGTAACTGAAGTTCGCAGTTTCTTGGGGTTAGCCGGATACTACAGAAGATTCGTCGAAGGATTCTCATCGATAGCTGCACCTTTAACAAAATTGCTGAGAAAGGAAGTACCTTTTGTGTGGGCTGATAAGTAACAAGGGAGTTTTGAGAAGCTCAAGAAGGTTTTGACTGAAGCTCCTGTTTTGATTCAGTCTGAGGCAGGAAAGGATTTTGTTGTGTATTGTGACGCTTCTCACACGGGATTAGGATGTGTTCTGATGCAAGACGGGAAGGTAGTTGCATATGCGTCTCGGCAGTTGAGACCACACGAGGTTAATTACCCGACGCATGATTTGGAGTTGGCAGCTATAGTCTTTGCTCTTAAAGTTTAGAGACATTATTTATACGGGGAAAAGTCAGTGATATACACGGACCACAAGAGTCTAAAATATCTACTGACTCAGAAAGAACTGAATTTGAGGCAACGAAGGTGGATAGAATTGTTGAAAGACTACGACTGTTCTATCGAGTACCACCCGGGCAAGGCGAATGTAGTGGCAGACGCTCTAAGTTAGAAAGTGGTATCAGATTTAAGGGCGATGTTTGCACATCTTAGTCTTTACGATGACGGAAGTTTGTTGGCAGAACTTCAAGTTAGACCGACATGGTTGAGTCAAGTGAAAGAGAGGCAGTTAGTTGACGATGATCTGAGTGCAAAACTTTGGCAGGTACAGAATGGGGAATTGGAAGATTTTGGTATTAACCGTGATGGGTTATTGTGTTTCAAAGGTAAAGTCTGTATGCCGAAGAATCAGGAATTGAGGCAAAAGATTCTTCAGGAGTCACATAGTAGCCCTTATGCTATGCATCCTGGAGGAAGTAAGTTATACCGAGATTTGCGAGATCAGTTTTGGTGGCCTGGACTTAAGCGAGAAGTTACGGAGTATATAGCAAAGTGCTTAACGTGTTAGCAAGTCAAGGCTGAACATCAAGTACCTTCGGGATTGCTTCAGCCGATAAAAATTCCACAGTGGAAGTGGGAGAGAATCACCATGGACTTTGTTAGTGGGCTTCCTCTTACGCCTACTAAGAAAGACTCGATTTGGGTGGCAGTGGACCGATTGACGAAATCTACACATTTTATCCCAGTTCGGGTTGATTACTCTTTACAGAAATTGGCGAAGTTATATGTGGCTGAGATTGTGAGATTGCACGGAGTGCCTGTGTCAATTATTTCAGATAGAGCTCCGAGGTTTACGTCTCGATTTTGGAAAGCATTGCATCAGGCTTTGGGCACCAGATTGGATTTCAGTACGGTATTTCATCCACAGTCTGACGGCCACCTGAACGAGTAATCCAAATTTTAGAAGATATGTTAAGGGATGTGTGATGGATTTCAAGGAAGTTGGGAGGAATTCTTACCGTTAGCGAATTTGCGTACAATAACAGTTATCAAGCCGAGATTCGGATGGCACCGTATGAAGCACTATATGGACGGAAGTGTCGCACTCCTACGTGTTGGATGTAATTAGGGAACGATAGATTTTGGGTCCGAAAATAGTGGTGAATTCAAGAAAAGGTTAAGGTAATTCGGCTCGGTTAAGGAAGCATCCGCGAGGCAAAAGTCGACGCAGATCTAAAGCGAAAGAAATAGAGTTTTTGTGGGGACCAAGTTTTCCTAAAGGTTTCACCTTGGAAAAAGGTAATGAGATTTGGTGCAAAAGGGAAGTTAAGTCCCAGGTTCATTGGACCTTATCGGGTTTTGAAGCGGGTCAGACCTGTGGCATATCAATTAGAATTGCCTTCGGAATTGAAGCAAATGCATGATGTGTTCCATGTTTCAATGTTACTCTGTTACCGGTCGGATCCATCTCATGTAGTGCCAGTTGTGGAGGTGGAATTAAGACCAGATTTGTCCTATGAAGAGGAGCCAATTCAAATTCTGGAGCAAGATGTAAAAGTTTTGCGGAGAAAGTCGGTTCCTCTTTTCAAAGTATTATGGTGTAATCATGGATCAGAAGAAGCTTCGTGGGAACCGGAGGAAGCGATGCGACAGCAATACCCTCACTTATTCCAGCCAGGTAATTTCGAGGATGAAATTATATTAAGGGGGTAGAACTGTAACATCCTGATAATTAGGGGTTATGCATCTTACTTAATTGAATGATGTTGCATGCTTAAATATGTTAAGTGTGATTTGGAAGTTATTTTTGAACTTCATTAATTGAGTGAATGCTTAGTGAAACTTTTAATTTTTAATTAAATAAGATGGAGGTAAGCATGTTAGGCTTTAAGAAATAAAGACAAGGGTTTTAAGCATAAGATGAGTAATTAGCAAAGTGGTGAGGCGCTTGGATGAGTGCTTGAGGGAGAGGTTCAATCCCTAGCTAGCAAATGGGAGGATTATATTTTTGTTTCCTTCCCTATAGTGTCGGCCAAGGCCCTTCTAGAATGGATGAGCATTCTTTTATTTTTGGCTATTTGACTATATGAAAAAGACAAGCTAAAGACTTATGGCATGGAATCAAGATAGGATGATAAGATAGGGGGGATAAAAGGCTTGATATATGGGCAATGTTTTGGAAACTTGTTCATGGTCATTTGACCATGAACCTAGTCGGTTTTAGGGGCTAAAGAGGGTGGTTAATGGTGATAGCAATCTTAGGGTTGATGGGGAAGAATTAAGGAGGAAAAAAGGGGATTGTGTAGGCTATTGTGTTGGCCGAATTTTGGTATGGAATTAGGGAGGTTTTAGTTGACCAAAAGGTTGTCATTTGTGCATTTTTCCTTTGTCCAATATTTTTTTCTCTTAGCCGAATTTGTCTATTGGCATTTGGTAAAAAGTTTGCTTTGTTTTGGCCTTTGCATTTTGACCAAATAGGTACTTTTATTTCTTCTTTTCCTCTCAAATTTTTATCTTCTTTTGATACCAAAATATTGTCACTTTTGAGGACACTTATCCTTTTCTTCCTCTCTAGTGCCGAATTCATCTTTCACCAAAAGCATTCTCTCTCATTTTCTTTTTCTTTTTCATTCTATTTCTCTCTTCTCTTTCCCTCTCATAGCCAAAACTATCCTATAATCTTTTCACCATTTTTCTTTCTTTTCTTTTGGTTAAAAACCGAAACCATCATATTTGAAACCACCATCTTTTCTCTTCTCTTTTGTTAAAGCCAAATCACCATCTTTTCTCCTTTTCTTTTTGTACAAACCGAAACCACCAAATCCATTTTTATTCTTTTCTTTTTGTTTTAGGCCGAATCTTCAAGTGGGTAAGTAAGACTTTTCGTTAATCATTTCCATTATTTCTTTTTACTTTGGCCAATTTAGAATCATGATTCTCTTATTTTCTCTCCTAGGCCGAATCCTTGAAAAGGATTTTTAAGGATCTTTGTAGAAGCCAACTTTTAAGAAGTAACCTTTGAAATCATCCAAGGTAAGATTATTCCTTTTTGGTTATATTAATCTTTTTAGAATGGATCACTAATCAACTTTATTTTTAGGGGTGATTTAAGACTAGAGCAGTACGGAGTATTTGGAAGAGAAGAGGCACTGTTTTACCATCGAACTTCAAAAGAAGGGTTGTATCGGTGGTAAGAGATTTTCCACTGGGTTGTGGACCCTCTACTAACGAAGATCGGTTATTTGAAGTAGTACGTACAACCGAACCACTTTACGTTGGTGGAATATCTGTGGGTTTTGATCCATCTAGCGGAGAAAAACCACAAATAACAGTTGTTCGAGAATCCGAGGGTAAGGATTTAGATCCCTCATCAATAGTATAATTTTATTAGTAATAGTGTATACTAACCAAGTGTGATGATTAACTAGGTGTTGACGGCGAGAGAGTATCATTCTCACCGTCATAAGGTGTGTAACCCTACATTAAAACTCATAGATCTATTTTTATATGTGATTTTATGATAATGTGTTTAATAATGATTTTGGATACCATTCGGTGGTATACGATATTCGAGTATGTTTACCCCAATATTTCGTTAATTTTGCTATATGCATAAAATGTGAAATAAGTATGATTATATTATGATTTTGGGGTAAATGGCATGAAAACTAAATGATATGTATGTGCATGGGCATATGGGTATATTTGATAAACGAGGAAGTATTCTGGTGGTTTTACCACATTTTCGGTGACTTCGGTCACATATTTGAAATCCGGTGACTTCGGTCACATATGTGAATCTGGTGACTTGGTCACATATTTGAAATCTGGTGACTTGGTCACAATTTTGTCTGTGGCCTTGCCACAAAATTATAAGGGCGATGTGCATGTTGATTGCAAAGAATCGCCTTGAGGTGTGTAGCGGATGGAGGGTCGATTTAGTAATCCCCACGGTGTGTTGGTTGGTACGGGTGGTGTGTAGCGGATGGATATTAGGTGGGCCGGGTTTGCATTTCATTATTTGTACATATCCATGTGATTTAATTGATTATTATTTAATCTGCTATTAAAATGGGCTTTTTGGCTAAATATGAGCTAAATGGGCCTTTGGGCTAAATATGAGTTAAATGGGCCTATGGCCATATGTGTAATTTTTGGGCTTTAAGGCATATGATAAAATGGGCTTTTTAATGTATGTGTTACACATTGAGTTTATAACTCACCCATTTTTGTGGGATAACTTTTCGATGATTAAGTAGTGCGATGGATCGAATCGACAAGGACTCGTGGTGGCCAATGCTCATATCAAGTATTTTGAAGATTTTCCAATTTAAACTTATTAAATTTTATTACTTAGACTTTATTATGGGTTTGCTATTTTTGTAATAAGGCCACTATAAAGCTGCTTTTAATTTTTGTGTTTGGACTTTTATTTTACCATGAACAAATATCTATTAAATAACTAAATGGTTTTTCGATAAATAATTTAAAAATGTTTTTGTCACTAATATATATATATGTTTTAAAGTAATTTCCATAAATTTGGTTTTCTTTTAATTTATTAACTCCTTCTAAAATAATGTTTTAAAAGACATAAATTTACTTTACAATTTGATTTCAACCTAAAATATTAATTTAATCTATTTTCTACAAAAATCATCAAGTTTTTCTTAAATAAAACGAGAATTTGCTGAAGTTAGATTCGAGGAACATAACAAATCCGATCAGGCTTTTTGGGCCGGGTTTGGGGTGTTTCATTTGTACGTTCATGGATTCTCATCGGGTAACGAATCATCGAACGAGGAGAAACCAAAGATAGAAGTGGTTCAAAATCAAAGGGGTTAGGATTTAGATCGTATATCAATAGTAAATTTTTGATAAAAGATAAAGTCCTAATGGTTCGTATTATGATTAGGTGTTGACGAGCGGGAAGGTTTAGTACTCACGATATCAAGGTGTGTAACTTCACGCTTTTCTCGGGTTGGATGTCATTTGTGGTATTGAGTAAAATCGTAAAAATGACAAAATCGATATAATACGAAATAATTGGTATTTTGGTGAAATTTCATAAAAATTGTTAAAAATGTGAAAATTACAAAAATGCCCTCGATGTGTAGGTAGTAAAATGAATACTAAAAATCTCATGTGTAAATGGGCCAAAGATGTGTTAGATCGTAAAATAGGCCGATAAGTTTGCTAGTTAGTAAATCGGCCAAAAAATATGCTAGTTAGTAAATTGGGCCGAAATCTTGGATAGATAGTTAAATGGGCCGAAATCCCTGATAAATAATAAATGGGCCAAAATCTCTGCTAGATCAATAAATGGGCCGATATCTCTGCTAGATCGATAAATAGGCCGAAATCTCTGTTAGATCGAAAATGGGCCGAAATCTCTGTTAGATCGTAAATGGGCCGTAATCTCTGTTAAATTGTTAAATGGGCCAAAATCTATGCTAGATCGCTAAATGGGCCAAAGATGCTAAATAGTTATATGGAACAAATGATATATTGTATTATGGGCCTTAATAAAAACATGAAATATTGGCTTGGGCCTAATATGTACATAAGCTATTTTGCATACATGTTGCATGGGTTGGGATTAACGATGAAGAGAACAAAGGCCTGTTGCCAAAATCTAGTTCGGTGGCTTTGCCACAAAATAATTAAACGACTGATTGCCTCTAGTTCGGTGGCTATGCGACAAATATTTTAATGGCTCAATGCCTCTAGTTCGGTGACTTTGTCACAGTCTAGTTCGGTGGCTCTGCCACAAATATAAAATGGCTTAATGCCTACGATTGGTGTGATGGCGGGGTGGGTTGACTTGATCCCCACGGTGTGATGGTTGGTGCGGGTGTGTAGTGGATGGAAATTAGGTTTGGGGTTGGGAACTTCATTTTGCATACATATTATTATTTATATTGTTAAACTTTGTTGACGGCTCAAGCCCAAAATAATGATTTGATGATCTGCCCAATGAATAAGTAAGTGAGTTATACTTTGAGTTCTAAGTAACTCACTCCTCAAATTTTCATCTCGTAATGGAAATTGACGTGGACTTGGGCGAGGATGACTTCGTGGAGGCCATACTACAAATAAGGGTTAATCAAACTTTGAACTTTTATTAAAGACTTTCTATAATTTATTATTATGGGTTTGATGTAATAAGGCCTCTATAAATGTTTTATGGATTTTATGTGTGGATGGATTTAAATTATGTTTTGGACTATTAATATGGGCTTATAATTATTTTGTTTTCTTAAAATAATTTGGGTTTTCAAATATATGAAATTCCTTTATCTAAATATTTAAAATTGTAAATATTTGAAACTCTTATCAAATTACTTTAAAGATTTTGACAATTTAGTATTAATGATATTTTCAACTAATGTTTTCTCATATTCATCAAATTTAAAATACTCTTTTGGTTTTATTAAACTTTATAAATAAAACGATGATTTTGAAATTTTCGATTCACCTTAATTATTAAGATAGTTCGATCTATGTAACAAACCAAATCTCGCTTTTACGCATAGACCGGGTTTGGGGTGTTACATTTAATAATATCGAGCCGTTTCAAAAACTCGGTTGTGGTTGGGTTCACAAATAATTTTTGTATGAAATCATTCAATTATGTTTTAAAGATCAGTATGGCACCACAAGCATCCGGCAACAAGTCAAGTAAGTATTTATTACTTAATGATTATTATGATGATATGATCATAAGAACACTCTAGAACTTCTAGTTTTAGATGTTAAAATTCGTAGAGATTGAGACTATAGGATGTGTTACGAAAAACAAATTTACCTCTCAAATCTCATAAAACATCGTTGATAAACACTGAAACAATTTTCTGATTCATAAAACTTGTAATCAGATTAAATCGAATTAGTCATCATGAGCACTAGAGGACGTGGTCGTGGACGCGGTAGACGTGGCCATGGAAGAGGACGAGGTGTTAGAGGTGCAACTGAAGCACCAAATCATATGCCGAAAATGGATGCACCTACGTCATTTGAGAGTGAGACGGGATCACGCGATCACATGGAAGAAGATAATGCCTTGACACAAGTGATGCTGCGAGTCCTGGAAAGGGTCGCTGGAACTAGAATTGGGCCAACAACTCGTGGGTCAATTTCGGAACGACTCAAGTCAAATAACGCAGAAGTTTTTAGAGGAGTTTCCGGTGTAGCTCCAAATGTGGCTGAATATTGGCTCGAAGCTGTGGAGCGGATTATGGATGATATGGAATGCACTGTTGAGCAAAAACTGAAAGGAGCTGTGTCCTTGTTAAGAGGCGAGGCGTGTCGTTGGTGGCTTCTTTATCGAGAAGGCACCAAGCTGCTTGATTACTTGAGAATTCTTTAAAGCGCCTTCAAGGGAAATATGTTGGAACAAGTTATGTAGACGCCCGAAGGAAGGAATTTCTGAATCTTGTCCAAGGGAGTAAGACAGTGGCAGCATGTAACACCCCAAACCCGGCCCATTCACTACGACCGAATTTGAAATGCCACAGCGGAAAAATGTTTGAAAATAATCTGACTTGTAAGTAAAGTATATAAAAATTTATTGTCTTTAGGAAAGAAAACCTTATGCATTTAAAATTTCGAAATAAATTAAGTTGTTACAAAATTCCCGGATTAAAACTTTATTATATATATTTAATAAAATAAGATCATTTGCAATTAATATTTAAATTGTCAATCCCTAATAGAACATAATAATAAAGGTACTTAATAAAAATACTTAAATACTTTAATGGGCCTTATTACAATAAACACTTAATCAAAATACTGAAACTATAATTACTTAATTAATTAAAATATCTTCTGCATGCGCCACCTCGTATCCACTCCAACCCGGTCCGATCATCAAATCACCTGCGATGTTTGATAAAATATTTGGGTGAGTTACACGGACTCAGTGTGTAACTAATCCACTGGATTCCACCAACATGTTAACCATATATTAACACATATATCAGATAATAATTATCATATTCCCATATTATCACATTCTGGCCTTGGCCCATATTCAAATCACTTATCAAGTAACAAGGTAATTAACCACATAATTTCCACATCTTGGGCTTAGCCCATTTCTTATTCAAATCCACATTCACATCTTGGGCTTGGCCCATTTCACATTAATCCACATATCAAATAAAATTATGCAAAGTGCACCCAACCCAAACCTAGGGTCCATCCTCTACACACCCCCTTATCCAGCCTACCACACACCAGGGGATTAACAAATCACCCTCTCCTTTTCACTCCAAAGGCAATCAATGCCGTCCATGCAATTAAGCACAACAATCCACAACGCGACCTCAGTCAGCGCCAATCCATGATGTAGCCATAGCTAACACCAAAACCACAATGGGACACATAGTCACTCATCAACCACGATATGGCACATAGCCGATATCAACCACGATGAGGCACATAGCCACTCATCAAGCCATGATGTAGCTCAAGGCTAACATCAAACCACGTACTCGAAGTACACCCGTACCTTCTTTCATATCCCAACCCATGCACATGCAACATGTGATAGTGTCATAATAGTAAATGCATGCACATGTTATTAAGGCAGACAATCACAATTCCACAAGCATAGTCACATTCACATCGGTACTTTCACATTCTTATCAGCAGGTAATACTAACCTGTTTATCGATATACCCCATTTTAGGGTATCCATCTCATAACTTTTACTACATTTGTTAGTACACAATCAACACATACAGATATAGCAAAAACCCGGAAAACGGTGGGTTAATCACACACCTGACTATTAGTGAAATCCCGAACTACTCGAATCTAACACGATCTCGAAACGTGGTTTTCCTCCTCCTTTAATGCCGATTTGGTCTCTTACCAAATCCCGAAGGCTTTGCTTATTTCGGTCGACTAGCTTTAACCACCATAGTCAAATCGGTTAACCACTTAAATACCAAACATGGCATATGGTTGAATATCACAACCACTTGCCTAACTTACCAAATCCTGAAAAAACTGCTCCTTGCCTTTGAACTGCCGAAATCCCTATTAACCATTGTTAGAGTCGGTTTAACACAATAATCCATAAAATTAGCCTTTGGCCGAAACTACCATGGCTTACCTTGAACGTCACAAATCCCGAAAGCTTCTCCTTTACTGCTCCTTAACGCTAGCTATAACAAAAAAAATACCAACTCATGACCCTATCATCATTCGGCCAACCTTATACCACAACCTTAATCACTTGCTTTCGGTACACAAAGAAAGAGCCTAAAATCGATTAATAAAGAGAGAACACTTACCACTATACACTGCTTTCCACCACCGTTTGTTTGAAGAGACTACAATAGAATAGTTGACATCAACACCTTAGGAGATTTGGCAATGGCTCTTTAATAAAAATAAAAATATGAATGGGAGTATGAACACTTACAAGGTTCAGCTAAGCCCTCAAATGGGGTTGGAATATTCGGCAATGCTAGCTAATAGTAGGGGGTTTCGGCATTTGTTGAAAAGAGAAAACAAGGTGAGCTTCTATGGTTTTTTGGCTCAAAGAGAGGATTAGAGGAACAATTTTTGGCCAAGGAAAATAAAATGAAGAAAAGAATAATTAAAGGATGGTCACCCCTATTTATACTACTCAAATTTGGCACTCCTACCTCCTCTCAAATTCTACCTCCTTCTCCTATAATAACTCTTGAACACATATTCAAAATATATAAAATAAATCTATAATTATCTTCTATTTATCAACTTAAAATAAATCCACCTTTATCACCTTAATTAATAGAATAAAAATTATCCATCATTAATCCCTCCTTTAATCTCTTATCTTATCACCTTATAATCCAAATAAATAAAAATAAAACAATAATAATCTTCTATCTACTAATCTAAACTAAAAATAAATAAATTAACAATTATCCTATTTTTAGCCGAATTTAATAGGAGAATTAGAATCCTTCTCCAATTGGAAGTCCCAAGTGCCGTCCACTTTCTTCTCCCCTTGCTTTGGCATCAGATGCAAAATAAAACACCAAAATACTGCTGCTCCCATGCCTTGAACCCGGGACCTGTTGGAACCCTTAACTGCAGGTAAGGTCCCTACCACTTTGCCAAGGCGATGATTGTGATATAATTCACCCTAAACTTCTTTTAACACCTCTTTCCCTAGCTCCCCCTTGTCCTAACGCCAAAGCAAAATAAAAACACGCCCCATGCCACCAACGGGATTCGAACCAAGGCCCTCGTTGCCGTAAGCCGCATATAGCGCTCCAAGCCACTCTGCATGGCCTTTTTTTATGACATAAACTCGCCACAACTAATTTTAAAGCCTCATTATCTTGCTCCCCTCTTAACGCCAAAAGCAAAAATAAAACACCCATTTGCTTTCCACGCTACTCGAACCCAAGACCTGCGCCAGGCGTCATTCCTGGCCCTTAAGTGGCATCCTTAAGCCACTTTACCAAGCCCCTTTTTATGACCCAAAATGCCCACAAATTATTCTTAAGGCCTCCTCAGCCTAATTTCCTCTTTTTACACTTAAATCCAAAAATTTTCCAAACCTTCCCTTTTTATCCTAGAATTTTAAGAACCCCTAAAACACATCCAACCACTCTTAAAGCCTACTAACTCATGAATTATGCACGAGTGTATAACCCCTAATCTAGGATGTTACACAGCGTATGAGGCTGAGTTTCTACGCTTGAGTCGCTATGCTCGGACAATAGTGTTAACAGACCATGAACGATGTGTGCGATTCGAGGATGGGCTAAATGATGGGTTGAGGGTTCTGATTGCCCCACAACAAGTTAGAACTTTTTTCACGCTTGTGGAGAAGGCCAAGATAGCCGAAGAGGCTAAGAACTCAGAACGATAGAATCGGGAAAGATTTAGAAATAAGAGAGATATACAGCAGTCGGGTTCTTCAAAGAGATTTTAGAAGAGGCCTCGGAATGATGAATCAGCCCAAGGTAGAGCACCTGTAACTAATAATCGAGGTTGAGATTGTGCTGAATGTGGAAAAAGGCATTCTGGAAAGTGTTGGAGGAAAACGGACGCTTGTTACAAATGCGGTTCAATGGATCACCAGTATAGAAATTGTCCTCGACGTATGGATACGACTCGTAAAGTTCGTAATAATGATGCACACCGGCGGAGGTACTCAAAGACCACCGAGAGGTCGTGGACCAGGTCGTGGTGGTAATGGGGCTGGACGTGGTCAAGGTGCACCGGGTTGAGGCAATGGTCCTAGAGGAAACACGGATGCAAGACAGCCAGGACTAGTCTATGCAGTTAGGCGCCACGAGGATGGCAATGCACCTGATGTAATAACTGGTACATTCTTCATATTTGATGTACCTGTTACTGCCTTAATAGATTTGGTTCTACCCATTCGTATGTGGCTAGCGCCATATCTGGAAACCTAAATCTAGAATCTAAAATTATCGATAGTGAGATGATAGTAATTAGTCCTTTAGGATAGTCGGTAATTGTAAATAAACTGTTTAGAGACGTACCCTTAGAAATTCAAGAGGAGGTGTTCTTGGCGAATTTGATGGAATTGCCTTTCGGCGAGTTCGACCTCATTCTGGGCATGGATTGGTTGGTTAAACATCGGGCGCATTTGGATTGTACTGAGAAATGGATGTCAATAAGAACCTCAGATGATAAGGAAGTCACAATGATTGGTGAACGAAGGAATTACTTGGCGAACGTGGTATCGGCGTTGAAGGTAGAAAAGTTGGTGCGGAAAGGGTATGGAGCATTCCTAGCCTTTATTTGTGCTTTGGATGCCAAAAAGTTATCTGTGGATGATGTGAGAACGATGAAGGAATTTCAGATGTATTTCCTGAAGAACTTCCTAGTATACCTCCAAATCGGGAAGTAAAATTTGGTATCGAACTTATGCCCGGTACAACTCCAGTGTCTATTGCTCCTTATAGAATGGCACCGATGGAGTTGGCAGAGCTTAAAACTCAAATTCAAGAATTGCTGGATCAGGGATTTATACGACCGAGTGTGTCTCCGTGGGGAGCACCAGTTTTGTTCGTCAAGAAGAAGGATGGATCGATGCATATGTACATTGATTACAGACAATTGAATAAATTGATGATCAAGAATAGGTATCTTTTGCCGAGAATTGATGACCTATTTGATCAATTGAAGGGAGCTTCAGTTTTCTCCAAAATTGATTTGAGATCAGGCTATCACCAGCTCAAGGTGAAAGAAGCAGATATTTTTAAGACGGCATTTAGAACTCGTTATGGACATTATGAGTTTGTAGTGATGCCATTTGGATTAACCAATGCACCAGCCGCATTTATGGACATGATGAACCGAGTCTTTCAACCATACTTAGACCGATTTGTGGTAGTGTTCATAGATGACATTTTGGTTTATTCAAGAAATGATGAGGAGCATGACACGCATTTGCGTATTGTATTGCAGTTACTTCTTGATAAGCAACTTTATGCCAAATTCAGTAAATGTAAATTTTGGCTAAAGGAAGTGACTTTCTTGGGTCATGTGGTATCAGCTAAAGGAATAAGGGTGGATCCTCGGAAGATTGAGGCTATTTTGGATTGGAAACCACCAACATCGGTAGCTAAAATTCAGAGTTTCTTGGGATTGGTAGGTTATTATAGACGTTTTGTTGAGGGGTTTTCGTTGATTGCTACACCCCTAACTAAACTGTTGCGGAAGGGAGTTCCGTATATTTGGACTGAAAAAAATAAGAAAGTTCTGAAAAATTGAAGAAGATTACGCGAAGCACCGATTTTGATTCAAAGGGAGGTGGAAAAGAATTCTTGTTTATTGTGATGCGTCTCACACGAGTTTGGGTTGTGTGCTAATGCAAAATGGAAAGGTGATGGCCTATGCTTCTCGTCAATTGAGACCGCATGAAGTAAACTACCCTACTCATGATTTGGAGTTAGCTGCAGTGGTTTTTGCTTTAAAGATTTGGAGGCACTATCTCTACGGTGAGAAGTCTATTATCTACACAGATCACAAGAGTCTTAAGTACCTCCTTACCCAAAATGAGTTGAATTTGAGACAAAGAAGATGGGTGGAATTATTAAAAGACTATGATTTCTCAATAGAATATCATCCTGGAAAGGCTAACGTGGTAGCTGACGCGTTAAGTCGTAAGGCGGTATCTGATTTAAGAGCAATGTTTGCTCATTTAAGTTTGTATGAGGATGGTAGTTTGTTAGCAGAAATTCAGGTGAAGCCTCTATGGTTGGAACAAATCAAGGAGAAGCAGACATCAGATAAAAAGTTGGAACTTTTATTTCAGCAGGTTGAAAGGGGTGAAATAGAGGATTTTGGTATAAATATGAATGGAGTCTTTGTGCTTTGTGGAAGGGTTTGTATGCCTAAAGACTGAAATTGAGGCAAATGATTCTCTGGGGGCGCATAATAGCCCTTATGCTATGCACCCTGGAGGAAATAAGATGTATCGAGATCTCCGTGAACAGTATTGGTGGCCAGGGTTGAAGCGTGAGATTTTTGAGTTTGTAGGAAAATGTTTGACTTGTCAGCAAGTGAAGGCAGAGCATCAATTACCGTCAGGTTTGTTACAATCGGTAAAGATTCCTCTTTGGAAATGGGAGCGGATAACTATGGATTTTGTTAGTGGGTTACCTTTAACACCTACTAAGAAAAATTCCGTATGGGTAATAGTTGATCGTTTGACGAAGACTGCTCATTTTCTTCCAGTTCGTACGGATTATTCATTGCAAAAATTGGCAAAGCTGTATGTATCCAAAATCGTGAGGTTGCATGGGGTACCAATGTCTATTATATCAGACAGGGATCCTAGATTTACATCACGATTTTGGAAAGCTCTGCATGAAACCTTGGGGACAAAGTTGAATTTTAGTACGGCTTTTCATCCTCAGTCTGATGGTCAGTCGGAGAGAGTAATTCAAATATTGGAAGACATGTTAAGGGGATGTGTGATCGACTTCAGAGGTAGTTGGGAGGATTTTCTACCATTGGCTGAATTCGCGTATAACAATAGCTATCAGTCTAGCATTCAGATGGCACCCTATGAGGTATTGTATGGTCGTAGGTGTCATACTCCTACTTGTTGGACTGAATTGAGCGAACGACAGATGTTGGGTCCTGAGATGATATCTAAAACAGAGGAAAAGGTAAAAGTTATTTGAGCACGGTTAAAGGAAGCCTCGGATAGATGCGAAGTCGTGTCATGGACCTAAAGCGAAAGGATATTGAGTTTCTTTGTGGGAGATCAGGTCTTTCTGAAGGTCTCACCTTGGAAGAAAATTTTCAGATTCGAAAAGAAGGGCAAGTTGAGCCCTAGGTTTATCGGGCCATATCGTGTGATGAAGCGTGTTGGCCCAGTGGCTTATCAAATTGAATTACCTCCGGAGTTGGGTCAAATTCATAATGTTTTCCATGTTTCCATGCTGAGACGCTATAGATCGGATCCATCTCATATAGTACCGATTGAGGAAGTGGAATTAAATTCAGACTTGTCTTTTGAAGAAGAACCAGTGGAAATTTTAGACCGGGATGTTAAGGTGCTAAGAAAGAAGACTGTGCCATTGGTCAAAGTTTTATGGCGTAATCACGGAGTGGAGGAAGCTACGTGGGAGCCTGAGGAAGCTATTCGACAGCAATATCCTCACCTCTTTTAATCAGGTAAATTTCGAGGACAAAATTTTATTTAAGAAGGGTAGAATTGTAACATCCTAAATAATTGAGTATCATTATGTTGCTAAATGTTGGTTCAGGTTACTTGGAGTTAGAATAAATATTATTATTTAAGTGTACTTTAGAGTAAAGGAATTAAACGACCTTAAGGCTTAAATTAATTAAGTACCAAAAGATGGCATAAGTTGAGCTAGTAGTAAAGTGGAGTTGGCACCATATGTATTACCATGAGGGAAGGAGTTCGAATCACCTAGCATGCAACTAGGAATTTTTATTTTTTTGCTTTAGCTTGAGCATGTGTCGGCAAAGAGATAAGGCTAGGATGAGTTGGGATGTTTTATTTTTGGTAAGAACACTAAGTATTTGGAAAGTTAAGGATAAGGGCTTGAAATGAGGGATTATGTTTCATCAACTTAAGGAAAAAAGAGGGGAAAAAGGCTTAAGAGTAGGAAGATGTTTTGGAAACTTCCTAATGGCCATGTGACCCATGTATTTGGACGCTAATGAGGCAAAAGGGGGTGGCCGGTTTTGGTTGAGAGTATGGTAGCTTGAATGTTAGAAGAAACTCTTTCATTTTGGTCATTTTCTTAACAAAGCATTTTCCTCCACCCATATTCTCTCTAGTAGAAATTTCCAACATATTTGAGTACACAATTCATTTTCTTCTTCTTTGAGCCAATCTCTTGTGACCATTTCAGTTTGAAACTTTTTCTCTCCCAAATCCTTTTTCTCTTTGTGACCGAAAGTACATAGACAAGCAAATATTTTCTTCCTTTCATTTTCTCATTTTCTCCTCCTATGCCGAATGCATTTTCTTCCAAACTAAGTATCTTTTTCTTCTCTTTTCTTTCTCCTTTCTTTTTCTTTCTTTCTCTCTTGAAACCGAACCATACCATCCTATCTTCCTTTTCTTCATTTTTCTTCTTCATTAAAATTTTCCTCAATTTTATATCATCCATGGCCGAATGTAATTTGCTCTTGTGACAAAATCTCTTCATTTTCTCTTACCACAATCGATTTCAAGAATCAAGGTAAGGGAATTTTATTTTAAGGATTCTTATTCATTTAGTATAGTTACTTATTAATCGATTCATTTGTAGGATCACAATCTTTCGATCGTTTCTCGAGGAACGAAGACAAATAGTGGTAAGTCAAATCTCAAACCTTACCAAATGTTAATCATATTTCGATACTAATAAGTCGAACTAATAATCTTATGTCTTTAGAGACATTCAAGATAGGGTTGAAAAGGGCAGTCCATAGTCTTCGTAAGAGGGGCAGTTCCACTATTCCCCCTAAATATAAACGAAGAGTACATTTACGGAGTTAGGGATTTTCACCGGGTTGCGGACCATCAACCGAGGAGAATCAATTATTTGAAGTAGTTCGTACTCCAGAGCCTTTGTACGTTCGTGGATTCTCATCGAATGTGAATCATCGAGCGAGGAGAAACCAAAGATAGAAGTGGTTCAAAATCAAAGGGTAAGGATTTAGATCGTATATCAATAGTAAAATTTTGATAAAAGATAATGTCCTAATGGTTCGTATTATGATTAGGTGTTGACGAGCGGGAAGGTTTAGTACTCACGATATCAAGGTGTGTAACTTCACACTTTTCTCGGGTTGGATGTCATTCGTGGTATTGAGTAAAATCGTAAAAACGACAAAATTGGTATAATACGAAATAATTGGTATTTTGGTGAAATTTCATAAAAATTGTTAAAAATATGAAAATTACAAAAACGCCCTCGATATGCAGGTTGTAAAATGAATACTAAAAATCTCATGTGTAAATGGGCCAAAGATGTGTTAGATCGTAAAATGGTAGATAAGTTTGCTAGTTAGTAAATGGGTAGAAAAATATGCTAGTTAGTAAAATGGGTCAAATCTTGGATAGATAGTTAAATGGGCAAATCACGATAAATGATAAATGGGCGAAATCTACGCTAGATCGATAAATGGGCGATATCTCGCTAGATCGATAAATGGGCCAAAATCTACATTAGATCAAAATGGGCGAAATCTACATTAGATCGTAAATGGGCCGTAATCTCAGTTAAATTATTAAATGGGCCAAAATCTATGCTAGATTGCTAAATGGGCTAAAGATGCTAAATAGTTATATGGAACAAATGATATATTGTATTATGGGCCTTAATAAAAACATGAAATATTGACTTGGGCCTCATATGTACATAAGCTATTTTACATACATGTTGCATGGGTTGGGATTAACGATGAAGAGAAGAAAGGCCTGTTGCCAAAATCTAGTTCGGTGGCTTTGCCACAAAATAATTAAACGGCTGATTGCCTCTAGTTCGGTGGCTATGCCACAAATATTTTAATGGCTCAATGCCTCTAGTTCGGTGACTTTGTCACAATCTAGTTCAGTGGCTCTGCCACAAATATAAAATGGCTTAATGCCTCACGATTGGTGTGATGGCGGGGTGGGTTGACTTGATCCCCAGGTGTGATGGTTGATGCGGGGTGTGTAGTGGATGAAAATTAGGTTTGGGGTTGGGAACTTCATTTTGCATACATATTATTATTTATATTGTTAAACTTGTTGACGGGCTCAAGCCCAAAATAATGATTTGATGATCGGCCCAATGAATAAGTAAGTGAGTTATACACTTTGAGTTCTAAGTAACTCACTCCCTCAAATTTTCATCTCGGTAATGGAAATTGGCGTGGACTTGGTGAGGATGACTTCGTGGAGGCCATACTACAAATAAGGGTTAATCAAACTTTGAACTTTTATTAAAGACTTTCTATAATTTATTATTATGGGTTTGATGTAATAAGGCCTCTATAAATGTTTTATGGATTTTATGTGTGGATGGATTTAAATTATGTTTTGGACTATTAATATGGGCTTATAATTATTTTGTTTTCTTAAAATAATTTGGGTTTTCAAATATATGAAATTGCTTTATCTAAATATTTAAAATTGTAAATATTTGAAACTCTTATCAAATTACTTTAAAGATTTTGACAATTTAGTATTAATGATATTTTCAACTAATGTTTTCTCATATTCATCAAATTTAAAATACGCTTTTGGTTTTTATTAAACTTTATAAATAAAACGATGATTTTGAAATTTTCGATTCACCTTAATTATTAAGATAGTTCGATCTATGTAACAAACCAAATCTCGTCTTTACGCATAGACCGGGTTTGGGGTGTTACAGATAAATTTGATTAGTTGAATTAAAGGCAAAATGATTGGTAAGGTGTTTATATATTTTAAGCTTGAATGGTTCAAATTTAATGTGGAAAAAATGTGTCAATAAATTGGTTTAATTGTTTATATCATATATGATTTTGGACATTAAGCTTTGTGATGTGATTTGTTTGGTCTATCAAGTGCAAGTAAATTATTGAATAATTAAATGTTCAATAATTATATTGGGTTTGAACATATATGTCATGATGTGATGAGTATATAATTTATGTGTATATTTTGAAGCAAATTTTGTATGGTTTTGAGGCGAGGTTTATTTAACATATAATTAAGATTATATGTAAGAGAATTGTCTTTTGTTTTATGATTAATAATGTATATTTAATTTTTAATCAACCATATGCTTTATTTATGCGAATATGATTTGTGTGAATAAGTAAATGTTTGGAAGTTGTATGTAGTGTGGTAATGCCTCGTAACCCTAATCCGGTGACGATATGGGTTAGGAGTGTTACAAAATTGGATTTTACTTAACTTTTCTTTTGAAGGGTGTTCAATGAAAACAAGGTTTTCGTAAAAACACTTCAATGTGACATGCCAGACTCGGGCCTAACTTCTAGGTCGGGTTTGGGGTGTTACATGAGCATTTGATGAACTCATGTGATTTGTTATGCTTTATAGTGAAATATGAATGATATGTATATGATTATCATAGTTTGTCATTGGAGTTTTGTTGAATTTAAGTATATTGGACTCAATTCAGAAAAATGATTATGTGAGGGATTAAATTGTGAACTTTATGAAATATGGACTTGTATGACATACATGGGCATTCGACTAAGCATGGATATATGGTAATTTTTTATATTTGATGTTTTGTAAAAAATGGACTAAATTAATAAAATGTGTAAATGTGAGGTTTAAGTTGCAAATAGCTCTAAATGTATGTTTTTGAATCGAATTGAATAAGTTGATGAATGAAAGAGTTAAATTTGTATATGTATAGATCAAGAACCGAAGAAAACGGACTTAGATCACAGGAAAGTGAAGGTAGTATAATGACCGAGTCCGAGCGAGTATCTGAATCTGAGGTAAGTCGATATACAAATAAATATATTTGTATTGAATTATATATGTTCATATAACTATCGATAATGATGAATGCATATGAGATGATGTATACAAAAATTCGAGATAGAATCGACATAGTGACAATGTCCGAGAAGTCCCGTTTGAACCTAGGAATAGACAGGGTAGTCTATGTCATGACATAGGTGTCTGCTATGTGATATCATGTATGACCATGTCTGGAACGTTGACATTGACTCGAGATTTTGTGTGAGACCATGTCTGGGACGTTGGCATCGATATGAGAATTATGTGTAAGACCATGTTCGAGACATTGGCATCGTAATAATTCGTGTAAAACTCTGTCTGGGACAGTGGCATCGATATCTGATTACATGTAAGACCACATCTGGGACGTTGGCATTGTACAATTATTCAGAGCACTCTGCGTATCCTATTAGATTCCGAACGGGTCAACAGGCAAATATGAGATATGAACGACTATGTGATTTGTATATCCGTATCAGGTAAGTTTGATATGTACACTAAGTGTGCATGAAAGGTAAGTATCTATATGAACTTACTATGGTGAATATGTGAAATGGAATGATGAGACAATATGTGAAAATATGCTTGAATGAGTTATGTGTGAATATGATATTTGAGTTGAAGAATTTCGTTATTATATGGCTAAGCAAATAAGCCAGTGAATATGAGATGAATTTGCTATGAGAACTATAAATGACATTCTAACAAATTCAATATGTGTATTATATGCTAAGTTTATTTGTATATGGCTTACTAAGCTTTTGAAAGCTTACTTTGTGTGTGTGTTTTCTCTGTTTTATAGATTATCGAAGCTACTGAAGGCTCGAGGACCGTCGAGGATCGTCATCACACTACTCAAACTCATTTTGGTACTTTTGTAATGTGAATATAACTAGATATGGCATGTATAGGCTAGTCACTTTGAGTCATTCTTGAGATGTGTAAATAGCCATGTAATGTGGCTAGGTAAATGTTAGTATTATGTTTGAGTAAATGTGATACATGATGTATGTTTGGTATGGCTTGATAGCTAATGGAATTTCCAAGGCTATGGTAAGTATATGAATGCATTATGAGAATGTATGATTAAGTAAAGAAACGATTATATGAAAGGTAAATGTGAATGAATCATGTTTGAGTATGAAGTTATGTTGGTTGTTTGACATTTTTTTTTTTGGATGTTAAGTGTGTATGAAATGAATTGGTATGTAGCTAGGAGAGATGACCCTAGTGTGGGTGGCATTTTGACCTTGCAAGTGGTCTGTTTTGCCTACACGGCTGCAGCACACGGGTGTGCCTAGTGGCCGTGGGTATAAGTCAGTAGCTATCCTAATTGTACATGGCCATGGCATACGGGTGTTGTAACATCCTGGAACTGGGCCTCGTAGGATTGGGCCCAATGGGCCTTAGGGGTAGTAGCGTTTAAAATTTTTAAGAACAAGAGAATGGTACTAAGGCAAGTTAGACCTATTAGGTGAGTGATTTTGGAAGGTTAGGGAGCTTTTATGAAGCCCCGGGTTAAAGTTAGGCCATAGGAAAAATTTTGGTTTTAGGTGAAAAAAACCCTGGAGTTGGTAGGTAGGCTTTAAGAATAAAATGTGGGGAAAAATGACAAGTGGAGTGTGTGGTGTAGTGGCAAAGTGACGCCACATAAGAGGCAAGGAGTGGCGTAAAAGGAAGGAAGGAGGTCCAAGGTTCAAGTCTTGGCTCTTGTATTTTGGTTTTCTTTTTAAATGGATTTTTGAATTTGGCCATAGGACTTATATTTAGTTGTGCATGATTTTAGAAACAAGGAGCTAGTTGGTAAAGTGGCTAGCAGCATGGGTTATGTTACAAGGGAGCCTGATTCGAATCTCATGAGAAGCAATGGAGTATTTATTTTGCTAAGATGGGGCGGCAAGAGTTTGAGTTGGATTTAAACTCTGCTAGCAGAAGGATCCCACATCGAAAAGATACGAAGAAGGAAGGTGAGAAGCTAGCTATATAAAGAGCATTCTAGGAGGAGAGAAAAGATACCTTGGTGGGCGTTGGGCTTAGGAGCTTTGGGAGCACGGTTTAGCAGCTTCAGAATTCCTATCAGGTGTGCAACTCTCTCTCTACTCTAGTTGTAGAGCGACAAATGCCGAAGTGCCGGTCACGGCAATAGTAGCCACATGGGCGTGCGAGCGCATGTGTGGGGGCTTCCACGCGATAGTTGAGGCCATCAGTAGTGTTCTTGTGGGTTGAGACTATTGGGCCACGATGGGCCAAAGTGGGCCTAATGGGCCTGTGGGCCCAATTGAATAAAATGTATGATGGTATAGTATATAGTGAACAAGACTAGGTGAACTTTTTATACGTGGCTAGATTTGTGCTAAGTGGGCCACACAAGCGCGTGGGCCCGAATGGGCCGATATTGAGTTTAGGCCCTATAGTCCGGTAAAACCAGAAATGGTAGCTGAGTCGCTCGGGGCAACTTTGGGCCTTCAAAAAGGCCATTGCAGGTGCGAAATTATGAAAATACCCTTGGTAGGTAAATTACGAAAATACCTTTGGTAGGTAAATTATGAAAATACCCTTGGTAGGTAAATTATGAAAATACCCTTGGTAGGTAAATTATGAAAATGCCCTTGGTAGGTAAATTACAAAAATACCCTCGATGGGTAAAATGATCGATATGCCCCTGAAGGGAAAAAATGACGAAAATGCCCCTACATGCTATATGATTATTCTTGTATGTGATTTATGATTGTTATCGTATGATTATTATTGTATGTTGCATTCATGTGTTATTATGTTGCACGGGGATGGGATTATTCGAAAAGGGAAGTGCAGATAGGATCGCATGGTTGCTTGATGACTGTGGATCCACCGAAGGCTTTTAGCCACCGAGCAGCTATGCTGCACCGATAAGTTAGTGCCATAACCGGTGCCACATAAGGAGTGTAGGGATGGGTGGGTCGATTAAATCCTCACAGGAGTGCAGGGTTGGTATGGGCATTAATGCATTGCATATGTGGTTTTATTTGAGATGGGCTCAGGCCCAGATAAATATAATTTGTGACATTTATGGGTCAAGGCCCAACTGAGGCTTTTATGGGCTAAGGCCCAATTGCCACCGTTATTGAAATGGGCTTCGGCCCGAACTATTGTGATTCATGTTCTTATTGATGAGGTTATGCACTGCGAGTTTTCGTAAACTCACACCCTCTTTTTAATATTTTTTCTCGGGTAATCCTCAGTAAGCGGTTCGACGTGCTAGAGGACTCGGATGTGGCCACACTACGAGCAATTTTGGACTCTAGTATTTTACTTATTTTTAACTTGGGTTAATATTTTGTAATAAGGCCTCTCTTAAATTTTGGGTTTAGTTTTGGATTTTTAGTTTAGTTTATTATGTCTTAAATCTACTAAACTTTGTATCACGATTTCTCAAAACAATATCTGCTTTCAAAATACTGCGCTTTCGCGAATAGGTCGTAAACATCACGTTTTCATAAGTCAGTCATTTTAATTAAGTTTCTGCAACAAACAAAGTTTTTTTAGGTAATAACTCTTTAATAAATGTCGATTAATAATAAACAAACGCAAACTGGGACTTTAGTTTTTAATATCAAGAAACGTTTTCAAATGGAACCATGGTTTCTCGAAAAGCACCCCAATGTGACACGCCAGATTCAGGCCTAACTTCTAGGCCGGGTTTGGGGTGTTACAGGCGTGCTTAGTAGCCGTGTGATTAAGTTAGTTGCCAATCCAAGCGTGCACGGCCATAGCACACGGATGTGCTAGATAGTCGTGTGAATAAAACAGTATCGAGACTCAGAGTACATGGCCATGGCGCACGGGCGTGCCTGGTGGCCGTGTGGATAAGTCAGTATACATGCTCTGTTATGGCACGACCTGGACACACGGTGGTGTCTAGTGGCTGTGGGAGACACACGGCCTGGTCACATGGGCGTGTGACCTGGATAGTTTTGAAAGAGTTTTAAATTTTTAAAAATTTTCGTATGTGTTCGGTTTAGTCTAGGCCCTACTCTAAAGTATGATTAAGGTCTCGTAGACCTTTATAAGGGACATTTTGATTGCAATTGGTAAATTGTTTTACTAAATGTCTGTAAAATTTTTTGATCTATCCGGTAATGCCTTTAACCCTATTTTGGTGATGAATTCGGGTTAGGGGTGTTACATTTGATTGGTATCAGAGCTACAATTTAGCTGATTCTAAGACTAATGTAGCGTATGAGAGTCTAGCTATACATGCCATATATCTAAACTATGACAGTGTGATGAATCCTAACGTGTAAAATATGAGTTTCGTATAGTAATGGATCCCAAAAGAGCTGTAGCTGACGATGTAGAAAGCAATGCACCTGCTCCTGGATAAGGGACAGTGCCATCTGACCCGAGACCGGCTATGAGCGGTCAAGAGGGAGAAGCTAAACAAGCTTTCTTCCAGATGATGAGTGAGTGGTTCACTCAATTTATGAGAAATAATCCGGCTATTTCACAACCTCCGCCCCGCTTAATCCCCCTCAGACATTTGGTATGCCTCCAACTATGAATTTAAATCTGTTGAATAAGCCTCCGGTTGACAAAATCCTTAAGTAAGTGGCTAAAGAGTTCAGGGCCACCAGTGATGATGATGCCGAAAAAGCTGAGTTCTGGTTAGAAAACATTATCCGGGTATTTGATAAGATGTCCTTGACTCCGAAAGAAAGTATTAAATGTGTTGTTTCACTGCTTCGAGATGCAACTTATCAGTGGTGGAAGACTTTGATTTCTGTTGTTTTGAAAGAGCGGGTCACATGAGACTTCTTTCAGGTTGAGTTTTGGAAGAAATACATCAGTGAGAGATTTATTGATCAGAAATAGAAAGAATTTTTGGAATTGAAATAGGGTCGTATGTCTGTTGCGGAATATGAACGAGAGTTTATGAGCCTGAGCCAGTATGCTCGTGAATGTGTATCCACCGAGGCAATAATGTACAAAAGATTCGAAGATGGCCTTAATTGAGATATTCGCTTGCTAGTCGAGATTTTAGAGATAAAAGAGTTTGTTGTACATGTTGATCGAGAATACAAAGCTGAGGCACTCGGGAAAGACAAAAGAAAAGTTGAGTCTAAAGCTAGAGAGGTGAGAAAGAGATTTCAGAGTAGATCATTTCAATCTACTTCGAAGAAATTCCGAGATGAACAAAGTCATTCAAGAGTTAATGTGGGACACTCGAGCAGAAATGAGCTAGATCACAAATGAGCTCCAAAACTCTAGCAACTTCAATAGCAAGTGTTGGAAATGTTTGATCCGAAAAACCTGAATGTAAGCATTATGGAAAAAGGCATCCGGGAAGTTGTAGATTAAATGATCGAGCCTACTTTAGATGTGGATCATTAGATCATTTTATTCGTGACTATCTAGAGTCTATTGAGTTAGAGATTGATTAGAATCTAAGATCTGATAACGTCCCAGCGAGAGGTAGATCTTTTTGAAATGCAAGAAATGTCAGTGGTAGTCAGAGAACTACAATAGATATCGTTGTGAGATCCAAAGTCAGAGCATCTGCCAGAGCGTATGCCATCCGAGCTCATGAGAAAGCTTCATCTCCCGACGTTATAACGGGTACATTTACACTTTATGATACTTCTGTGATTGCATTGATAGATCCTGGTTCTACACATTCGTATATATGCATGAACTTAGTATTCAGTAAGACTTTGCTTGTAGAGTCTACTGAGTTTGTTATAAAAGCATCGAACCCCTTAGGTAAAAGTGTCCTGGTTGACAAAGTATGCAAGAATTGTCCGTTAATGTTTTGAGATATCTGTTTCTCTGCTGATCTGATGCTACTACCATTTGATGAGTTTGATATCATTCTGGGTATGGATTGGTTGATATTGCATGATGCTGTGGTGAACTGTAAAAGAAAGATTATTGATTTGAGATGTCAGAATGATGAAGTAGTTCGGGTTGAGTCTAATGATTGGAATAGATTGCATGCTATTATATCTGTGTTGAAAGCTCAAAGATATGTGAAAAAGGAATATGAGGTATATTTTGCTTATGTAATTGATTCAAAAGTGTCTGAAAAGAAAGTTGAATCAGTGCCAGTTGTTTATGAGTTTTCTGATGTATTCCCTGAAGAATTATCGAGATTTCCTCTGATATGTGAGGTTGAATTTGGTATTGATCTGTTGCTTGGTACTACATCTATTTCGATTGCTCCGTATAGAATGGCACCAACAGAGTTGAAAGAGTTAAAGTCACAGCTACAAGAGTTGACTGACAGAGGGTTCGCTAGACTGAGTTTCTCACCTTGGGGTGCTCCCGTTCTATTTGTGAAAAAGAAAGATGGCACAATGAGAATGTGCATTGACTATTGTCAGTTGAACAAAGTAACTATAAAGAACAAATATTTGTTGCCCAGGATTGACGATTTTTTTATCAGCTAAAAGGAGCCACTATGTTTTCTAAGATTGATCTGAGATCGGGATACTACCAGTTGAGAGTGAAATATTTAGACATTCTAAAAATTGCTTTCAAATCGAGGTACGGGCATTATGAGTTTTTAGTTATGCCTTTCGGAATAACGAATGCTCCTGCTATTTTTATAGATCTGATGAACAGAATTTTTAGACCATACCTAGATCGATTTGTTGTTGTATTCATTGACGACATTTTGATTTATTCACGGGATGAGACTGAGCATGCCGAGCATTTGAGGATTGTGTTGCAAACTTTTCTAGAAAAGAAATTATATGCGAAATTTAGCGAATATGAATTCTGGTTGTGTGAAGTTAGTTTTCTGGGACATATTGTATCAACCTCTGGAAGACGAGTTGATCCGAACAATATTTCTGCTATTTTGGATTGGAAACCCCCGAAAAATGTATCTGAAATCCGCAATTTTCTGGCACTTGCTAGTTATTATTGTCGATTTGTAAAAGGCTTTTCGATGATAGTAACTCCTTTGACAAGATTACTTCAGAATGATGTAAGATTTGAATGGTCCCATAAATGTCAGAAAAGTTTTGATCAGTTAAAAACCCTTTTGACTGAAGCTCCAGTATTAGTACAACCAGAACCGGGCAAAGAATTTGTAATATACAGTGATGCTTTATTAAATGGTCTGGGATGTGTATTGATGCAAGAAGGTAAAGTCATAGCTTATGCCTCAAGACAACTGAAGCCGCATGAAAAGAATTATCTGACTCATGATCTTAAGCTAGCGGAGATTGTGTTCGCATTAAAAATCTGGCGCCATTATCTGTTCAGTGATAAATCTCACATATTTTCAGACCATAAAAGCCTAAAATATTTGATGACTCAGAAAGATTTAAATCTGCATTAGAGAAGATGGTTAGAGTTGTTAAAAGACTATGAACTTGTAATTGATCATCATCCGGGTAAAGCAAATGTCGTTGCTGATGTAATGAGTCAGAAATCACTATTTACACTACATGCTTTGAGTGCTCAATTAGATTCGTCTAATGATAGTTCAGTGTGTAACATCCCAAAATTGGGCCTAGAAGAATTGGGGCCAATGGGCCTCGGGCGTAGGAGTGTTTAAAAATTTTTGAGAATAAGAGAATGGCATTATTTCAAGTTGGACTTTTTAGGAAGGTGATTTTGGAAATTTACGGGGTTTTGGGAAGCTTCGGGTTCAAGTTTGGCTATAGGAAAAATTTTGTGTTTAAGCCTATTAAGGAGAGAGAGTAAGTGACCTTAAAGCTTATGGAAATAAATGAGTATATGGTTAGCATAAGTGAGCTATTAGTAAAGAGGTTATGGCGCCATATGTATTACCTTGAGGGAAGAGGTTCGAATCCCTTTGTATGCATTGTGAATTTTATTTTTTTTTTCTTTCCTTCCTTAATGTGTTGGTCAAGGAGTATTTATGGCAAGGGTGGACTTCATTATTTTTGGTAAGGTGGTTAAAAGAATAAGGCAAGATTGAGGATAGGGAAAGGAATCAAAAGGAATAGGTAAGTAAGGGGCACAAGAGGCTTATTTCGTGGATGGTGTTTTGGAAAGTTTGGGTGGCCAAACTCTTATCCTAGGGGTGGCTATAGGAAAAATTTTGTGTTTAAGCCTATTAAGGAGAGAGAGTAAGTAACCTTAAAGTTTATTGAAATAAATGAGTAAATGGTTAGCATAAGTGAGCTATTAGTAAAGAGGTTATGGCCCAACATGTATTACCTTGAGGGAAGAGGTTCGAATCCCTTTGTATGCATTGTGACTTTTATTTTTTTTCTTTCCTTCCTTAATATGTCGATCAAGGAGTATTTATGGCAAGGGTGGACTTCATTATTTTTGGTAAGGTGACTAAAAGAATAAGGCAAGGTTGAGGTTAGGGAAAGGAATCAAAAGGAATAGGTAAGTAAGGGGCACAAAAGGCTTATTTCGTGGGTGGTGTTTTGGAAAGTTTGGGTGGCCAAACTCTTATCCTAGGGGGGGATGAATGTAGACGGCTTGGGACTAGGATGATAGCCAATTTGGTTCTTGATGTTTTGGTATCATTTTTCTTTTCTCCCCAAACTCCTTTTCTTCTCCTTGCCGAATCTACACAACTTGGAGAGTGCAAATTCCATTTCTTTCTTCTTGCCAATTGTACCCTAAACTTTGAGACCATATCTTTTGTTCACTCATCCTTCTTGAAAACTGGAACTAATCCATCATTTTTTTCTATTTCTTCTTCTTCTTTTCTTGTTACAAAATCTTTCAAGAATCACTTCCCTTCTAATATTTTTTTTCACCATAGCCGAATATCGAGTCCACTATTTCTTTATAGCCGAATCTTTCATCTCATACATATTTTCTTCTCAACCATGTTGCTACTCATACTTTGATCAATTGGTAAGAGATCCAATTCAACATTTTTTTGTTATTCTTTCTCTTAATGCCGAATCTATGTCTTGGTGTGGGATGGTCACATTGACCGAAACCATCATCATACCTTCTCTCATACGAAATCACTTTTGTTCTCTGTAGAAATATTGTGGAAGGCTGAGACTTGGAGTTTCCAAATTTATCGTTTAATCGTTAGAAATCAGAACCAATATCGTTAAGGTAAGGGATTCATCATGGTTCTTTTTGGATCTTTTCGTTGACCGGTTACTTTGCTTAACGAGATAGTGGTTGTGAATAATCGATTATATTTTTAGAGACTAAATTGCTCGATCTATCCCACGTAATAAAGACTCAGATTTTTGGTAAGTGATATAGATTGTTAATCAATCGCAATACTTGGATGAAGTTGTAAATTGGGTTTGGACTAATTATTGACCGATTGTACTTTTAGGCGCCGCGAAGAGTATCGTGTTACGGATCCCGTAATAAGGTGTGTAATCCCATACCTTCCGAAATCATGTTTGAAATGGTATGTAATCTCACATATCTCTGAAATTTTGTATGATATGTTTTGTGATTCAGTCAAAATACCGAAGAAAACCAAAAATCGGCATCCGTAATCTCTCGGGCGTGCGTATGATCGTAGTGGTAATTATATTTTGTAATAAAATAGTTTTAGTTAGAAACAGTGACGTGTTTTTGAAAAATCACGAAAAATAGGAGAAAGGGAATTAGAAAGTGAACAAGATATCAAAATAAAGCTTACTGTGTCTATTTTGATATGGAAGAAACGGAGAAGGAAAAGAAATTTTATATTCTGAGATATGTTAATTTTAGTGAGATTGGTTCTGAATGACTTCGTGGTTCCCTGATCTGTCTTGGTAAAATCAGATAAAATTGTACAAAGTGATTTGAGTTATAATTGATATGTATAGATTCCTTAGTGAGTCTATTTTCAATAGAAACAAGTGGGAGCAGTATATGAAAGCCGTACAGTGAGATATTTGAAATTAAGGAAGGAGAGATCAGAATAGTTGGATAGTGAAACAAGGAAAACGTTAAGGAATAAACTGTACTAAATGGTTAAGCTAAAAATTCTGGAAAAATTGTAGTAAGAGGATATATGAGTCTAGTTTCAAGAAAAATTTACGGATTTAGATTTCAAGTTTCCTAACTCAAGTTATAGTCAATTTAGTTAGTACGACGCAGATGGACAGTTTAAATTTTTGTGCCCAAATTAGTAGTTAAGTCTGGATTGCGAAATTACCAAATTACCCTTAGTGAGTAATATTACCAATTTACGAAAATGCCCCTATGGGCCTAATTACTGAATTACCTTTAGTGGAGTGGGTAAGATTATCGAATTACCAAAATGCCCCTGAAGGGCCGAAATACGATATTGCTTAATAGACAAAATTGACATATTACCTTATGGGCCGATTGGACATATTGATTAATGGACCAATTTGATATGTGACTAAATGGGCCAAATTGACATGTGACTAAATGGGTCAAATTGATATGTAATTAAATGGGTCGAATAGATATGTGATAAAATGGGCCGATTTTGCAAAGTGTTATTGGGCCAATTTGTTTGTCATAAATTTTTGAATTTTTAATTATTATTATTATATTTGTAAATATCATGATTTGATATGTATGATGCATATTCATGAATTGCATGGGATGGGATAATGATGAAGAGAAGTTTTGGTAGCTTTGCTACATAATTTTAGTGGCTCTGCCACATATTTGGTGACTCTGTCATTAATCATGCAGTGGCTATGCCACGTAAATTCTGTTATTCGGTGGCTTGTCCACAAATAATCTGTTATAAATGGCTTAATGCCTACATTTGGTGTGTTAGCGGGGTGGGTGACTAAAGCTCCCCACAGGTGTGTTGGTTGGTACGGGTGTTGTGTAGTGGATGAAAAACTAGGTTTGGTTTGGGAATTGCATTTCATATTCATGTTATATTCATTACATTATTATTATTGTATGTGGGCTTAGGCCCAAATAATTGCTTAATGAGATTTTGGCCCAGTGAACAACGGTAAGGGGATTTCACACTGAGTTCTTGTAACTCACCTGTAACACCCCAAACCCGGCCCATACGTCATGACTGGATCTAGTATGCTACGGGTTGAATGTTGAAAACTTTGCTTTGAAGGGTTTTGAAAATCTCAGTTTATTTTAATCGATTAATCATTAATTGTGACATTTTTTAAGAAACTTTAACATTTGCGTTGAACATGCTGGAAAAACCCATTTTCCTTTCACTTTATAATTAAGACTTTGAAAACATAAGTTTATAAGATGTAACATAAAAAAAATATAGTTCGATAACCTAAGTTATGGAGGCCTTATTACAAAAATAATCCCAAAATTGAAACGTAAAGAAAAACCGAAAATAGTCTTATGAAGATAAAAGACTTGATGGCCCCTCGTGTATGCCTTTCGGCTCCCATGTCCACGATCTACTGCTCATCTAAAAGTTGAGAAAATAAAAGGGTGAGTCACCAAGACTCAGTGTGCAAATCCCGAAAACACATAAAAGCCTTGAGGCCCACAAACACATTATGGTCCTTGGCCCATACACAATGGCAATAGAATATTTACATGCAACATGTCCTATCCCAAACCTAAGAGTCCATCCTCTACACACCCCCGTACCAACCATCACACCATGGGGATTTCTACAATCAACCCTCCATCCGCTACACACCATATCGACAGCTGTGCTGTCTGTCATAAAGACTGATCACTATGTGACCTATGTGGCAAAGCCATCGATCGCCATGTGACCTTAATAATACATTGTAGTATTTTGGCAATTGTCTTTTTGTCATAAAGACCGATCACTGTGTGACCTATGTGGCAAAGCCACCGATCGCCATGCGACCTTCTTCCCCTTCATCATATCAATCCCATCCCATGCATACTGTAACATCCTGAAATAGGGGTTAAATTTTATTAAATTATTTTGCATAAGTGTGGTCATTATGGTGTTGATTGAGGTATTTTAGGTGCTAGTTATAAGCTAAGGGAAGGCCTGAGCTATAGGAGAAAATTTGGTTTTAAGTATTAAAAAAAAAGGGAAGGCTTGGAATTAATTGGTTTAGAATAATTTTTAGTATGGAGAATTTAGTGAAGTGGATCAAGTGATTATGATGCTTAAGTTAATTTAAGTGTTTAATGTTAACATAAAGGAGCTAGTAGTAAAGTAGTGTTGGCGCATGAGTAATTGCATGAGGGAAGAGGTTCGAATCCATGAATGGCAATAAGGTGACTTTTATTTTTGCATGTGTATGGCATGTGTCACTCAACTCTAATTAAGGTAAGGTTGGACTTTATCTTTTATGGATAGTAGACTAAGGAAATAAGGTAAGTGTTAACTTAAGGTATGGAATCAAGAAAATTTGGAATGATAAGGGACATAAGGCTTGAATTGAGGAATGTGTTATGGATAGAATAGTTGGCAAGGTTGACTCTCTTGGCCATGAACCTGGTCGGTTTTGGGGCTAGAGGGTTGGTTGAATTTTGAAAGGGATAGGAGGAAGATTAGGAGAAAATTGTGGCTTTATTTTATATAATAGGATAAGAGATAAATGAGGAGAGAATAAGGGATATGATAGGGAAGAATTAAGGGATATGATAGGAAATAGGTGTCTTAGAAATTGGGTAATATAAATAGGGGTGATCGGTTCTTGGCAATTCTTTTCTTTATTTTCTTTTTGCGAAATTGTTGGCCATAGAATTCTCTCTTTCAAACTTTCTTTTCATCTTGGTGTGTTGCCGAAATTTGCACCTTATTTTCCTTTGACAAGAGCCGAAAGTTAGAACCATTTGTGCATGTATTTTCTTTCTTCTTTCACATCTCTTTCTTTTCTTTTATTTTGCTTAAATTGAAATCTCCTTTAAGGTTGCCATTGCCGAATATTACATCTTCATTTGGAAACACCATAGCCGAATCCTCTAAACATTAAACCCTCTCCATTGTTGCATTTTCTCTCTTCACCATTAAGTGCCGAAATTCTTTCTCTTTAGGATCTAGAAGCCGTTTCTCTGAGGGTGTTTGTATAGTGTCGGCATTAGGGAGCATCAAAGGAGTGTTTCGGGATTGGAAGTAATCAAGGTAAGCCAAGGTAAGTCAAAAAGGTATTCGGCCAAGGGCCATCTTTAGAGTTTTCATGTGCTAAGCCGATTCTAATGGTTGTTAAGAAGGGATTTCAACTATTCAAGGGGCAAGTGGTGATTTGGGATTTAGATTAGTAAGGTAAGGAGGTTTGTGATATTTGGCCATAGGCCATTAGGTTTATTGTGTTGACCAATTTGGACTATGGATGTTTAGGGGTAGATTGACAGTGTTTAAGAGGAACTTTCGGGATTTGATCGATTGTGCCAAAGAAAAGGGGCGTAGTTATCGCACTAATCTCCTATTATTTGTATGTTGTTATATACGTATGTTATGATGTGTATGTTAGCCGAAAATAATGGCTAAGATGGTGGATACCCGTAGTGGGTAATCGAATAATCAGGTTAGTGCTCTATGACATTATTTTGCCTATGATATATGTGTGATATTTGTGATGAGCATACTCTAAATGTTAATCTGTCATGATACTCATGTATGCATGGGGCTTGGGATATGACTATCGAAGGAAAGGGTGTACTTTATGTACGTGGTCTAATGTTAGCCTTGTGCCACATTGGCGCTTGATGTTGGCTATGTGCCTCATCAAGGGAGGTGTTGGCTAGGTGCCACATCTCGGCAGTTGATAGCTGTGTGCATCACCGTGGACTGATTGATATGTCGGATCACTTATGTGATCGGTGGCTTAGCCACGGCCTTCTGCAGCAGGTCTGCCAAGGTAAAATATGTGGATCACTTGGTTGATCGGTGGATTAGCCACGGCCTTGGGCAGCGGGTCTGCCAAGGTAGGTGTGACGGATGGATATTAGGTTGGGTTGGGCTTCATGTTGCATGATTATGTATGTGAACTGCGAGGATGTGGGCCAAGCCCATATGTGGAGACATGTGAAATAACTATGCACTGAGTCTGTGTGACTCACCCAAATTTTTACCAATATTGCGGTGATGCATAAAGCTTGGACCGGGTTGGAGTGGATCTGAGGTGGCCCATCGAAGATGTTTTTAATTATTTACGTATTTTACATTTTCGGTATTTTTAAGTAAGGTTTATTGTAATAGGGGCCTTTTAAGGATTTGAAGTTTATTATTATGTTTAAAGTGGATTGATGATTAATGTATTATTTGAAAATGTTTTATTCTCGGCAATTGATACCTTAAAATATGCATTACATTTTCAATTCGGACGGTTTGTAATAATAAAGTTTTACTTAGAATTTTAAACAAACAATGTTTTACAAAGAACAACAAATTTTATGTTTTTAACTTTAAGTCAAAAGTTTTTCAAACATCTTCCGTAGTGGCATTTCAAATTCAGTCGTAGTGAATGGGCCGGGTTTGGGGTGTTACACATACATACATGCAAGAATCAGAACATTATACTATCTAAATAGATCCCAGACTTTCACATACTTCAATACACATAGAGAAGTTTCTATGATTACGTACCTGGCATCCCTTGCCTACCCTTTCTGGGTAATATGACTGTTCATACAGCCTCATTTTCCAGATTTTAGCCCATAATATACATATAATACAGGTTAACTAGTGTGATAGAGATCTACACACCTGATTACCGATAGGACAGTACTTTCTATGTCGACACTATCAGAAGTCCATACGACTGCTAACTGCTTAAGGTTTTGCTGCGAAGTCGGTCCACAACCCGGTGGCCAATCCCGAACTGCTGACACCGCGTATTTCTTAAACTTTGGGGCTGGGACAACAAATCCAACCCCTTCCTTCGATTTGCTGACATTCAAGTCCATGAATGACCTTGGTCAGAGGATACTATAATGATTGCTTAACGAGGCATTAGGTTAAGGCACAATTAATCGAAAAGAAACTGATTAAACAACATAAGGAGAATTGAACCCTTACCTTGAAATCTCGAAAATAATAATATGGTTCAAACGTTCACGATTTCTGGCTTAGAAACCTAGGCAATTAAATCTCCTTCAAATCCCAAAATGCCACCCAAAAAGAACACAAGATCAGTGAAAATGTCAAACTACAGATGGCCTAACAACCAACTAGCCATTCGGCTATGGTATCAAAAATCAAAAGAGAAGAAAAAAGAATAGAAGAAATCGACACTTACCTTAACACAGAGAATTCGACAACTCCTAGGGAATTTTGGCTTTTGAGAAGATCAGAAAGAAAAGATGATCTCAAGAGATCTATGAAGATTCAGCTTTGATGAAGAAATAGGCAAAGAGAAAAGAATAGACATGGGTATTCGGCTATGAAGATGAAAGCAGAGAAAACAATGAAATTTCAGCTTTTGCATAAAAGTAGAGATGAGAGAATAAGATTAGGGGTTTCGTCTTTTGAATAATGAGAGAAGAGAATGGAAAATAAAACCCTAATGCCGAAAAAAAAAGATATTCCCCCCACCTAAACACAGAAATTTTGGAACCCCTTGGATATACCAAAACTGATTCCTCCTCCCCCTCAGTGTTGGAATTCTGGCCACCACTGACCAGCAGATAATTCTTAAATTTTCTCCCTTATCTTCACCTGATCACTCATCCTCAAGTGGCCTAGATAACACCACCTCTTCCTCCTTTTTATTAGTCACTCTATCAGCCACACTATCCACATCATCCATTCCATTAATCTCCTACTTCCAAGCTTCCTATCTGCCCCCAACTCTCCTCTCCTTTAATGCCAAAAACATTTAAAATAAGTGGGTAATGCGACTTGAACCTTGGACCTCCTCAGCTGACGCCACCTCCCTGCTCCCTAAGTGGCGCCACTTTGCCACTGGGCCACAAGCCCACTTGCATCTTAAAACACAGATAACATCTTTTAAGCCCTATCCTAACTGGCTTTCCACTAGAATGTCCAAATAGAAAATTCGATTAAGGCCTCAGCATAATCCCTGAGCCCATTCTGGACCCCTAAAACATTCCATCAAGCATAACAAGCACAACCACACATATTAAACGCATAGGCCCATTAATTCAGGATGTTACATCAGCCCCTTCTTTCTTAACCCTGTAGGTAATGCTCCGTGAGGTGGACTTGGGCCATGGATGACTCGGTGGAGGCCATACCTCAGAAATGGTGTTATTAAATTTTAAATTTCTATTTCTGTTTATTTTATTATTTTGCTATATTGGTTTAAGTTGTAATAAGGCCTCTGGAGTATTTTGTTATTTGTTTTATGGTTGATATACTTATTATTTTGCTTAATGTGTTTTAAAAGAGAATTTTCTAAAAACTTAAATAATGGTTTTCCAAAATTGATTAGCAAATGAATTTCATAATAAACTTTATAAATATTTTAACACGGAAGTTATTTTCTCGAACTATCAAACAATATTTTCAAAAGTCACTGTTTTAAAGTTAACTACCTTGATTGTTGACTCATCAATCAATCTCTCAAAAATACTTGTATTTTATCTATGTTTCCGCAATGATTTCAAAATACTTCTGCAACTCTCTTCCTAAACATCACTTATTTAAAAATCGTTTATTTCAAATACGTCTTCGCCACCAAAAAGGTTTTTCTTAAAAGATAATTACATTTTCAAGTAGTTAACATTTGCTTAAGTGTTTTGGGTTTTAACAAAGAAGCTAAAATTTTCAAACGAGTTTTTTTTGTGACATGCCAGATTCGGGCCTAACTTCTGGGTCGGGTTTGGGGTGTTACATTTTATGGTATCAGAGCCTAGTTTCAAAACTCGGCTGTGGTTTGGATTCAAAAACGTTTTCAATGCTATTTGAAATTTTAATTTATACATGTATGTTCTAAAGGAAGTATGGCACCATGGGTATCTGGTACTAAGTTAAGTAAGTTTATGTTTTCATATTATGATTATTGTGGTATGATAGTAGATACTATAGAACTTTTAGAGATTGATACTATATGATGCATTTTGCGAAAATAACTTTACTTCTTATACTCCATAAAACATTGTTTAATAAATACTGAAATAGCATAAAGATTCATAAAACTCTTAATCAAATTATATCGACTTAGTAAACATGAGCGCTAGAAGACATGGACGTGGTAGACGTGGACGTGCTAGAGGCCGAGGTGCTAGGACTAGATCTTCAGCATCGGGGCGTGTTTTCGAAAGAGAG
Source organism: Gossypium rotundifolium (assembly GCA_025506655.1). Taxonomy (NCBI): domain Eukaryota; kingdom Viridiplantae; phylum Streptophyta; class Magnoliopsida; order Malvales; family Malvaceae; genus Gossypium; species Gossypium rotundifolium. The sequence goes on from CP106725.1 coordinate 108,079,113, forward strand.
GTGATGGCATCGCCAGTGGCTAAGACGGGGTCTCATGATCGTGTTGGGGTTGTCGAGCTGACTCAGTTAGTTAAGAAAGTATTGGAGGAGGTTAAAAGAATCGGTGAAGCACTTCGAGTTGGGTTTGTGGACTGTAAGAAGAAATTTGATCGTAGTTCCTTTGGGTCACAATCTCGTTCCATAAAGCATGTTAAGGCACGTCCAAACTTTTCGGCTTGCGATTATTGCAAAAGGCGTCATCCGAGAGAATGTTGGAGGAGGTTAGGAGCATGCTTGAGATGCGGGTCTAAGGAGCATAAGGCTCGAGATTGTTTCATCACCATCAAGTCAGGTATGCTTTGGTTGTGTGAAAGAGGATTTAAGATTAAGTTAAAAGTACATTAGTGTTAATAAGATCATAGTGTGCAGCGAAAGCATAATGGTGTGATTTGAGAGGTACGTTTAGTAGTTGATTGGAAAATTCGACGATGAAATTTCTTTGAGGGTAGAATTGTCACATCCCAAAATTGGGCCTAGAAGAATTGGGCCCAATGGGCCTTGGGCGTAGGAGTGTTTAAAAATTTTTGAGAACAAGAGAATGGCATTATTTCAAGTTGGACTTATCAGGAAGGTGATTTTGGAAATTTACGGGGTTCTAGGAAGCTTCGGGTTCAAGTTTGGAAATAGGAAAAATTTTGTGCTTAAGCCTATTAAGGAGAGAGAGTAAGTCACCTTAAAGCTTATGGAAATAAATGAGTAAATGGTTAGCATAAGTGAGCTATTAGTAAAGAGGTTATGGCGCCACATGTATTACCTTGAGGGAAGAGATTTGAATCCCTTTGTGTGCATTATGACTTTTATTTTTTTCTTTCCTTCCTTAATGTGTCGGTCAAGGAGTGTTTATGGCAAGGGTGGAATTCATTATTTTTGGTAAGGTGGCTAAAAGAATAAGGCAAGGTTGAGGTTAGGGAAAGGAATCAAAAGGAATAGGTAAGTAAGGGGGACAAGACGTTCATTTCGTGGGCGGTGTTTTGGAAAGTTTGGGTGGCCAAACTCTTATCCTAGGGAGGGATGAATGTGGACGGCTTGGGACTAGGATGATAGCCAGTTTGGTGCTTGATGTTTTGGTATCATTTTTCTTTTCTCCCCAAACTCCTTTTCTTCTCCTTGTCGAATCTACATAACTTGGAGAGTCAAAATTCCATTTCTTTCTTCTTGCGGATTGTACCCCAAACTTTGAGACCATTTCTTTTGTTCACTCATCCTTCTTGAAAATTGGAACTAATCCATCATTTTTTCTATTTCTTCTTCTTCTTTTCTTTTTGCAAAATCTTTCAAGAATCACTTCCCTTCTAATATTTTTTTCACCATAGCCGAATATTGAGTCCACTATTTCTTTATAGCCGAATCTTTCATCTCATACATATTTTCTTCTCAACCACATTGCTACTCATACTTTGATCAATCGGTAAGCGATCCATTTCAACATTTTTTTGTTATTCTTTCTCTTAATGCCAAATCTATGTCTTGGTGTGGGATGGTCACATTGACCGAAACCATCATCATACCTTCTCTCATACGAAATCACTTTTCTTCTCCGTAGAAATATTGTGGAAGGCCGAAACTTGGAGTTTCCGAAGTTATCATTTAAATGTTTGAAATCAGAACCAATATCGTTAAGGTAAGGGATTCATCATGGTTCTTTTTGGATCTTTTCGTTGACCGTTTATTTTGCTTAACGAGATAGTGGTTGTGACTAATCGATTATATTTTTAGGGACTAAATCGCTCGATCTATCCCTCGTAATAAGAGAATTGGATTGTTGGTAAGTAATATAGATTGTTAATCAATCACAATACTTGGATGAATTTGTAAATTGGGTTTGGACTAATTGTTGACTGATTGTACTTTTAGGTGCCGCAAAGAGTATCGTGTTATTGATCCCGTAATAAGGTGTGTAATCCCGTACCTTCCGAAAACATGTTTGAAATGGTGTGTAATCTCACATCTCTCTGAAAGTTTGTATGATATGTTTTTTGATTCAGTCAAAATACCGAAGAAAACCAAAAATCGGCATCCGTAATCACTCGGGCGTGCATATGATCGTAGTGGTAATTATATTTTATAATAAAATAGTTTCAGTTAGAAACAGTGATGTATTTTTGAAACATCACGAAATATAGGAGAAAGGGAATTAGAAATTGAATGAGATATAAAATTAAAGCTTATTGTGTCTATTTTGATATGGAAGAAACAAAGAAAGAAAATGGATTTTATATTCTAAGATATGTTAATTTTAGTGAGACTGGTTCTGAATGACTTCGTGGTTCCCTGATCTGTCTTGGTAAAATCAGATAAAATTGTACAAAGCTATTTATGAGTCATAATTGATATGTATGAATTCCTTAGTGAGACTATTTTCAATAGAAACAAGTGGGAGCAGTATATGAAAACCGTACAGTGAGATATTTGAAATTAAGAAAGGAGAGGTCAGAATAGTTGGACAGTGAAATAAGGAAAATTTTAAGGAATAAACTGTACTAAAAGGTTAAGCTAAAAATTCTGGAAAACTTGTAGTAAGAAGATATATGAGTCTAGTTTCAAGGAAAATTTACGGATTTAGATTTTGAGTTTCCTAAGTCAAGTTACAGTCAATTTAGTCAGTACGACGCAGATGGACAATTTAAATTTTTATACCCAAATTAGTAGTTAAAGTCTAGATTGCGAAATTACCAAATTACCTTTAGTGGGTAATATTACCAATTTACGAAAATGCTCCTATGGGGCCGGATTATCAAAATACCCTTAGTGGGTAAAATTACTGAATTACTGAAATGCCCCTAAAGGGCTGAAACACGACATTGCTTAATGGACAGAATTGACATATTGCCTTATGGGCCGATTGGACATATTGATTAATGGGCCAATTTGATATGTGACTAAATGGGCCAAATTGATATGTGATTAAATGGGCCGAATGGATATGTGATAAAATGGGCCAATTTTGCAATGTGTTATTGGGCCAATTTGTTTGTCATAAATTTTTGAATTTTTAATTATTATTATTATATTTGTAAATATCATGATTTGATATGTATGATGCATATACATGAATTGTATGGGATGGGATAATGATGAAGAGGAGTTTTGGTAGCTTTGCTACATAATTTTGGTGGCTCACCACATATTTGGTGACTCACACATCATCAGTGGCTATGCCACGTAAATTCTGTTATTCTGGTGGCTTGTCCACAAATAATCTGTTATAAATGGCTTAATGCCTACATTTGGTGTGTTGGCGGGGTGGGTGACTAAAGCTCCCCATAGGTGTGTTGGTTGGTACGGGTAGTGTGTAGCGGATGGAAAACTAGGTTTGGTTTGGGAATTGTATCTCATATTCATGTTATATTCATTACATTATTATTATTGTATGTGGGCTTAGGCCCAAATAACTACTTAATGAGATTTTGGCCCAGTGAACAACGGTAAGGGGATTTCACACTGAGTTCTTGTAACTCACCCCTTCTTTCTTAACCCTGTTGGTAATGCTCCGTGAGGTGGACTTGGGCCATGGATGACTCGGTGGAGGCCATACTTCAGAAATGGTGTTATTAAATTTTAAATTTCTATTTTCGTTTATTTTATTATTTTGCTATATTGGTTTAAGTTGTAATAAGGCCTCTGGAGTATTTTGTTATTTGCTTTATGGTTGATATACTTATTATTTTGCTTAATTTGTTTTAAACGAGAATTTTTCTAAAAACTTAAATAAAGGTTTTCCAAAATCGATTAACAAATGAATTTCATAATAAACTTTATAAATATTTTAACACGAAAGTTATTTTCTCGAACTATCAAACAATATTTTCAAAAGTCACGATTTTAAAGTTCACTACCTTGATTGTTGACTCATCAATCAATCTCTCAAAAATAGTTGTATTTTATCTACGTTTCCGTAACGATTTCAAAATACTTTTGCAACTCTCTTTCTAAACATCACTTATTTGAAAATCGTTTATTTCAAATATGTCTTTTCCACCAAAAAGGTTTTTCTTAAAAGATAATTACATTTTCAAGTAGTTAACATTTGCTTAAGTGTTTTGGGTTTTAACAAAGAAGCTGAAATTTTCAAACGAGTTTTTTTTGTGACATGCCAGATTCGGGCCTAACTTCTGGGTCGGGTTTGGGGTGTTAGACAGTGATAGCTAAATTAAAAGTAAAACCGTTGTGTTTACAGCAGATATGTGATGCTCAAAAAGTTAATAGTGAACTAATAGCGAAACAAGCTCAGTGTGATCCGAACTCTGATTCTAAATTTTGAGTGGATAATGATGATTGCTTGAGATTCCGAGATCAAATTCATGTTCCGAGAAATCTAGAATTGATTCATTTGATTTTGAATGAACACATAACAATCGTTTATCTATACATCCGAAAAGTACAAAGATGTACCGTGATATAAAGAAACACTATTGGTGGTCTAGTATGAAACGAGACATTTCTGATTTTGTTTCGAAATGTTTAGTCTGTCAGCAAGTTAAACCTGAACATCAGGTTCCATCTGGTTTGTTATAACCGATTATGATTCCTGAGTGGAAATGGGATAGAGTGAAAATGGATTTTGTTTCGGGATTGCCTATAACTCCGAGAAAGAAAGATGCAATTTGGGTTGTTGTTGATCGATTGGCAAAATCTGCCCATTTTATTCTGGTGAGATCTGATTATTCACTGGACAAGTTAGATGAGCTTTCCATTTATGATATTGTGAGATTACACGGGGTGCCATTATCTATTGTGTCAGATAGGGATATGAGGTTTACTTCACGGTTCTGAAAGAATCTACAAGTAGCTTTAGGCACGAAATTGCATTTCAGTACTGTTTTCATCCGCAAATGGATGGTCAGTCTAAACTGATTATTCAGATTCTCGAGGATATGTTGAGATGTTGTATTCTTGAATTTAATGGTCCGTGGGAACAATATTTGCCATTGATTGAATTTGCATACAATAATAGTTTTCAGTCGATCATTAAAATGGCACCATATGAAGCTTTGTATGGACGCAAATGACGAAAACCTCTATATTGGACTGAGCTCGGTGAAAATAAGTTGCATGGGGTTATTTGATAAAAGATACTGAACAAAAAGTAAAAGTAATCCGTGACAGTCTAAAAGCAGCATCCGATCGTCAAAAGTCTTATGTAGACTTGAAACGAAAAGAGGTTGAATTTGAGATCGGTGACAAAGTATTTCTAAAAGTGTCTCCGTGGAAGAAAGTGCTCCGATTTTGACATAAAGGCAAGTTAAGTCCGAGGTCCATCAAACCTTATGAGGTTATCGAGCGTGTTGGGCCAGTCGTATACAAATTGTTGTTGCCATCTGAGCTTGAAAAGATACACAATTTATTCCATGTTTCGATGCTCCATAGATATCTATCTGATCCATCACATGTGATTACTTCGTCTGAGATTGAAATTCGATCTGATATGACATACGAGGAAGAACCATCCGTATTCTAGCTCGTGAAGTGAAAAATTTGAGAAACCAGAAAATTTCATTGGTTAAAGTATTGTGACATCGACACAGAGTAGAAGAGGCTACGTGGGAGCCTGAAGATTCAATGAGATAGCAATATCCGAATTTTTTCAACGGTAAGATTTTTGAGGACAAAAATCCCTAAGGGGGAGAATTGTAACAGTCTGGTTTAGACCCTAGTCAAAACAGTGGTTTTGAAACCACAAATATGAGTCTGAATAATATTTTAATATTATTTTCTATGCCTTTGATATGTGATTAAGCATGTGTGAAAGCCTCGTATAAAAATTTGATCATTTGAGTGTTTAATTTGATAAAAGAATTAAATAGCATAAAGTGTAAAAGTGGCTTTCTAATTGATTAAATACTATGAGTTGTGGAATTTAAAGGTGAGGCCTTATGAAGCAATTAGACCACTATTAAGTTAATGGATGAATAAAGGACATAAATGCCCATAATGTTTATATATATTCATTTAGTAAAAGGTTAAATATGTCATTTCTGTATTAAAATATGTTATGATAAAAACAAAGCATGAAAATGATCATTAATTCCTTCATCTTTTGACCGAATATTAGAGAAAAGAAAAAGGGTTTAGTTCTTTTGATTTTCGGCATTACAAGCTTTGATTCAAGGTATGTTTTTAATCAGTTTTCGATAATTTCTATGTTCAAAACCCATGTCTTAATTTTGAGTATTGATGATGTTTACGAGATGAGCCTTTGATGAACTCATGTGATTTGTAATGCTTTATAGTGAAATATGAAAGATCTGTATATGATTATCATAGTTTGTCTTTGGAGTTTTGTTGAATTTGAGTATATTGGACTCAATTAAGAAAAATGATTATTTGAGGGATTAAATTATGAATTTTATGAAATGTTGGACTTATATGAGATACATGGGCATTCGACTAAGCATGGATATATGGTGATTTTGTATATTTAATGTTTTATGAAAAATGGACTAAATTGGTAAAATGTGCAAATGTGAGGGTTAAGTTGCAAATAGCTCTAAATGCATGTTTTTGGATTGAATTGAATAAGTTGATGAATGAAAGAGTTAAATTTGAATATGTATAGATCAAGAACTGAAGAAAACAGACTTAGATCACGGGAAAGCGAAGTAGTAGAATAACCGAGTCCGAACGAATATCTGAATCCAAGGTAAGTCGATATACAAATAAATGTATTTATATTGAATTATGTATGTTCATATAAATATTGATAATGATGAATGCATATGAGATGATGTACACAAGAATTCCGAGATAGAATCGACATAGTGACAATGTCCGAGAAGTCCCGTTTGAACCTAAGAATAGATAGGTAGTCTATGTCATGACATAGGTGTCTGTTATGTGATATCATGTAAGACCACATCTGGGGCGTTGGCATTGATATGAGATTTACACGTAAGACCGTGTCCGAGACATTGGCATCGTAATGATTCCTGTAAGACCCTGTCTGGGACAGTGGCATCGATATCTGATTACATGTAAGACCATGTCTGGGACGTTGGCAGTGTACAATTATTCCGAGCATTCTGCGTATCCTATTAGACTCCGAACGGTTCAATGGGAAAATCTGAGATATGAAACACTATGTGATTTGTATATCCGTATCAGGAATGTTTGATATGTACACTAAGTGTGCATGAAAGGTAAGTATCTATATAAACTTACCATGATGAATATGTGAAATGGAATGATGAGACAATATGTGAAAATATGCTTGAATGAGTTATGTGTGAATATGATATTTGAGTTGAAGAATTTGGTATTATATGGCTAAGCAAATAAACCAGTGAATATGAGATAAATTTGCTATGAGAACTATAAATGACAATCTAACAAATTCAATATGTGTATTATATGCTAAGTTAATTTGTATATGGCTTACTAAGCTTTTGAAAGCTTACTCTGTGTGTGTATTTTCTCTGTTTTATAGATCGTCGAAGCTACTGGAGGCTCGGGGACCGTTGTGGATCGTCATCACACTACTCAAACTCATTTTGGTACTTTTGTAATGTGACTATAACTAGATATGGCATGTATAGGCTAGTCACTTTGAGTCATGCTTGAGATGTGTAAATAGCCATGTGATGTGGCTAGGTAAATGTTAGTATTATGTTTGAGTAAATATGATACATGATGTATGTTTGGTATGGCTTGATAGCTAATGGAATTTCCAAGGCTATGGTAAGCATATGAATGCATTATGAGAATGTATGATTAAGTAAAGAAATGATTATATGAAAGGTAAATGTGAATGAATCATGTTTGAGTATGAAGTTATGTTGGTTGCTTAACATGTTGTTTTTTTTGGATGTTAAGTGTGTATGAAATGAATTGGTATGTAGCTAGGAGAGATGACCCTAGTGTGGGTGGTATTTTGACCTTGCAAGTGGTCTGTTTTGCCTATACGGCTGCGGCACACGGGCGTGCCTAGTGGCCGTGGGTATAAGTCAGTAGCTATCCTAATTGTACACGGCCATGGCATACGGGCGTGCCTATTAGCCGTGTGATTAAGTTAGTAGCCAATCCAAGCGTGCACAGCTATGGCACACGGACGTGCCAGATAGCGGTGTGAATAAAGCAATATCTAGCCTAATAGTAAACAGCCATGGCACACGGGCGTGCTTGGTGGCCATGGGAGACAAACGGCCTGGTCACATGGGCGTGTGACCTGGACAGTTTGAAAGAGTTTTAAATTTTTGAGAATTTTTGTATGTGTTCGGTTTAGTCCCGACCCTACTCTAAAGCATGATTAAGGTCTCGTAGACCTATATAAGGGACATTTTGATTGAAATTGGTAAATTGTTTTACTAAATGTCTGTAAAAGTTTTTGATCTGTTCGATAATGCCATTAACCCTATTCTGGTGACGGATACGGGTTAGGGGTGTTACACATAATAGGCTGAAGTAGACCTTAAGGTACTTGATGTTTAGCCTTCACTTGTTGACAAATTAGACATCTCAGTACAAACTCGAAAATTTCTTTCTTCATTCTCGGCCACCAATACCATTTCCTCAAGTCATTTTACATCTTCGTGCTGCCTGGATGTACAGATAAACATCCACTATGTGCTTCATGCAGAATCTTTCGAATAAGCTCATCATTTCTGGGTACACAGACCCTATCTTGGAACATCAAACATCCATCAGGACTTATCTACGTTCGCCTTTCTCGGATAGTAGTCAATTACTAGCTCATAATCTTTTATTAGCTCTAACCATCTTCTCTGAATTAGATTCAACTCCTTTTGAGTCATCAAATACTTTAGGCTCTTATGATCAGTGAACACCCGTGGTGCCATACTTCTTTTAAAACAAAAGGTTAAAACAGCTTAGGAAAATATTTTTAAACCCAAACCACAGCCGAGTTTTGAACCGGGCTCTGATACCATAAAATGTAACACCTCAAATCCAACCCATGCGTTAAGGCCAGATCTGACATGTCACATGATAAAAATACTACTAAGTCCTTTTTATTTGTACATAAATAGATTTAGATTTAAAATCAATTAAAACAAACTCCCATTTAAAATTTATGATAAAGTATTATTGAATAAAAGATTGATTGGTAAATCTATAAATTTGAGATATAAAAAATTTTATAAACCGTGACTTTGAAAATATCGTTAATAGTTTTAAAGGAATTTGAAATAATTTTCGAAAAGTGTTGATGAAATTTTAAGAGAAAATTTCCAAGTTAAAAAAATATATCTATGAAAGTTTATTAGGAAACCCTTTTTGTATATCCATTTTAGAAAGACGTTTATTTAAGTTTTCAGAAAAATTTCAATTGAAGTACTTAGAGCAAATTATAAATTCGTCAAACAATAGACAAAATAAAAATTAATCCAGAGGCCTTATTACAACCTTAACCCAAAATAGTAAAGTAATTAAATGTACTAAAAAGAAATCCAAATTTCAAATTAAACCGTTTTTGTAGTATGGCCTCCATCGAGTCATCCATGGCCCAAGTTTCTATCACTGACCATTACCTGAAAATTGATAAGGAAAAAAAATGGGGTGAGTTACTAGAACTCAGTGTATAACCCCCTTACCATTGTTCACTGGGCCTGAATCCCATTAACAATAATTTGGGCCTAAGCCCATTTTCAATAATAATAATGTATCAATTATATCATGTGTATGAAATGCAATTCCCAAACCAAACCTAGTAATCCATCCGCTACACACCACCCGTACCAACCAACACACCTGTGGGGATCAAGTCAACCCACCCCGCCAACACACCAATCGCAGGCATTAAGCCATTTATAAGAAATTTAATTGTGGACAAGTCACCAGGATAACAGAATTTACATGGCATTCCCACCATACAGACTTGTGGCAGAGCCACCAAAATATGTGGCAGAGCCACCAGAACTTCTCTTCAATATTATCCCATCCCATGCAAAATCATGTATATAATGCATAACAATTCATGATTTTTACAATATAACAACAGCATTTTATTTGGATATTCATTACAAAAGTACGGCCCATTATAAAAAATTATCAAATAGGCCCATTAAGCAAAATATCAGATTGGCTCATTTAGCAAAATATCAGATTGGCCCATTTAGCAAAATATCAGATTGGCCCATTAATCAAAATGTCCATTCGGCCCATAAGGTAGTATGTCAATTCAGCCCATTAAGCAATTTCGTATTTTGGCCCTTTTAGGGGTAATTTCACAATTTACGCAATAATACTACAAATTTCGTCAATTTTATTAAAATAATATATCTTAGACCAATTTTTCTGATTTACGCCCTATTACGATTCTAGTCATAGTGATTTATTTCTGATACTATATCCACCTTAAACCCACGAAAAACAGTGTGAGATTACATACCTAATTACGGTAAGCACTAAGCCTTCTTGCTCGTAGACACATAAGATATTGTAACACTCGATTGGTCAACATATGTGATTTATTAATCAACTCTAAAATGAACGATCTACGGTGCTTACCCTTTGAATTGTGAATGACCACGATTTGTCATTTTTCTCCAGATGACGGTCCAAAACCCGATGGAAAATCCCGAATCGTCGATACTGCCCTTCGTTTGAATTTAGGAGTAGGGATCACTAATCCGCTTCTTTTGAGATCTCCACACGACTTTCCTTTCGAATCGGTACCACAAGCCTCCATTCGACTAGATCTTATATAGATCGATATTACGATAAAATATGGATTGTCAAAGGGTAAAGGATCAGCTTACCACTAATTTTGAGTGATCAATGGTTGGATAGATCAAGCGATTTAATCCCTATAATTATAATTGGTTAATTATTACTATTCCAATAACGTCTTAATGAATAAAGAACGATTTTATAGAATCCTTGAAGAACTCCTTACCTTTAAGATTTTTTGGACCGATTCCCAACAATTGTATGATAACTTCAGAAGAATCAAAGTTTTGGCCCTCCAATATATCACTATGAAGAAGAAAAAAGATCTCGTTTGAGAGAGAATAATGTGATGGTTTCGATTAATATGACCATCCAAACCAAAGCGTAAATTCGGCATAAGATAAAGAAAATAAAATGTTGAAAAGATCACTTACCGATGGATCAAGGAATGAGTGATAACTCGAATAAAAAAGAAAGAATAATAAAGAGATGAAAGGTTTCGGCTATAGAGGAAAAATGGGCAAAATATTCGGCTATGGTGATAAGGATTAGAGAAGGAGAAATGCTTAAAGGATTTTGTGAAAAAGAAAAGAAAGAAGAAGAAAGATGTTTGACTAGCTTCGGTTTTCAAGAAAAGATGAGTGACAAATTTTGGTCTCAATGGTTTGGGTACATTCGGCAACAAGAAGAAAGAAAAGAAGAGAATATGCTCACTAATGGATTGTAATTTCGACACAAAGCAAAAGAAGAGATTTGGAGAAAACAAAAAATAGTGCAAGAATAGATTTTGGCCTAACAAGCACCAAAATTCTATCAAAATGCTAAGGAGAAATTCAGCTACCCCTCTCCCATACCAAAACCGTCCACATTCATGATCATAATGGTCAAAAATTGGCAACCACACTTTCCATAACACTTCCCTTGAAAAAGGCCACATGTTCCCTTTACTTTCCCCTTTTCATTGATTTCTTTCCCCACATTCATCCTTTCCTATTATTCTTAGCCATCATGCCAAAAATAAAAAGTCCAACTTGCCTTATTTACAATCTTGGCCGACACTTAGTGGAAAAGTACAAAAATAATAGTCAAAATTTACACATAATGGGATTTGAACCTCTTCCCTCAAGGTACTTCATATGGTGCCATATCCTTCCTACCAATTATTCATTTATGCTAGCAATTTACTCATTTATTTCCATAAGCTTTAAGGTCACTTTATCTCCTTAAAGTGCTAAATGCCAAATTTTTTTTACTAGGTCCAAATAAACCCCGAGCCTTCTCAGGATCCCCTAAACATACACAATTAATAATTTAACTAGCTTAACAACAGAAATAATGCAACACATAAAATTCTAAATTTTAGGATGTTACAACATTTCTCACCATAAAAATGGTGTCTCCAAATCTTTAATGCAAATAAAATTGTAGCTAACTCTAAATCGTGAGTCGGGTAATTCTTCTTGTGCGGCTTTAATTGTCTAGAGGCATATGCTATCACCTTACCCTCTTGCATGAGTACACATCCCAATGAATTCAAGGATGCATCGCTGTAAACCATAAATTCTTTTCCTGGTTTGGGTTGTACTAGAACAGGAGCCTTAGTCAACAATGCCTTTAGTTTCACAAAACTCTGTTGACAATTTTCTGTCCATTCAAACTTCACATCTTTTTTGCAATAGCCTCGTCATCAGAGTAGCTATCATGGAAAACCCTTTGACAAATCGTCTATAGTAGCCAGCTAGGCACAGAAAACTCTTCACCTTAGTTATGTTCCCTGGCGGTTTCCATTCAACAATCACTAAAACCTTACTCAGGTCGACTCTAATTCCATCTCCTGAGTCAATGTGCCCTAAAAATCCAACTTCCTTAAGCCAAAATTCACTTTTACTAAACTTGGCATACAATTGTTTATCTCTCAAAATTTGCATAACCATTCTCAAATGCTCAGCATGCTCGTTCTTATCTCAAGAGTAGATCAATATATCATCGATAATGACTACAACAAATTTATCCAAATATGGCCGAAAGATATGATTCATCAAATCCATAAAAACTGTAGGGTCATTGGTTAAACTGAAAGGCATAACCAAAAATTCATAGTGGCCAAACCTTGTCCGAAATGCAGTTTTCAATACATTCGAGTCCTTGGCTGTCAACTAATAATATCCAGAACTCAAGTCTATCTTGGAAAACACCGTGACTCCCTTCAATTGATCAAACAAATCATCGATTCTCAGCAACGGGTACTTGTTCTTCACAGCTACCTTATTGAGCTACCAATAATCTATACATAACCTCATGAAACCATCTTTCTTCTTCACAAATAATACGGGAGAACCCCATGGAGAATAACTTGGTCTTACAAAGCCTTTATCCGTTAGCTCTTGTAGCTGTGCCTTTAGTTCTTTTAACTCGATTGGAGCCATTCTATATGGAGTGACAGAAATGAAGGAAGTACCAGGAGCTAAATCAATCCCAAATTCAATCTCTCTAACTGGAGGTAGCCCTGGTAATTCCTCTGGGAAAACATCTGGATACTCACATACTATGGGCACTAATTGAATTCTTAACTCAGTCTCTTTGGCGTTCATCACAAAGGAAAGGTAAGCTTCGTACCCCTTTCTTAGGTATTTCTGAGTCAACAAGGAAGATATCACTACTGGCAATCTGTCTTGCTCATCTGATTCAACACGAATAAGATCCCCACTTTCACATTTCAACTCAATAAACTTCCTTCCACAATTCACTATCACATCATGAGTAGTTAACCAATCCATCCCAAGGATGACAACGAATTCATCAAACAGAAATAAAATGAGATTAGCCGAAAAGTAATGACCTCTAATCATTAAAGGACAATCTTTGCATACTCTATCAGCTAACACACTTTTGCCTACGGGATTAGACACTCTTATTATAAATTTAGTAGGTTCTACAGGCATGTTCATGCTAGAGACTAATTTCATGCAAATATATGAGTGGGTAGATCCTGGATCAATTAAAGATATAACATGAGTATCGTAGAGAGAAAATGTACCCATGACCACGTCAGGGGAGGATGCCTCTTCACGAGCGCGAATGGCATATGTTCTTGTTGGTGCTCTATCCTCAGTTCTTGCAGTTTGCTCTCTGGGTGTATTCTTACTACTCATTTCATTTCCATGGTTTCTCTATGGTCTTCTTCTAACAGTACTTCTCGGTCTTGCATTCTGAGGTTTTACTTTCTCACCCACCTCGGGGCAATCTCTAATAAAATGGTCTAGGGATCCACACTTGAAACAAGCTTTCTCGTTTGCTCGACACTCCCCAGAATGACATCTACCACACTGCGGACATTTCGGTCTACACGGTCGAGGGTTACCAACACTAGCAACTGAAGTAGTCTGAGCTTTAGACCTTGGGTACTGTCTACCTTTAATTATACTTGAAAATCCAGCTAAGGTGGCTAATCAAATAGTGAAATCTCTTGAATTCTTGGATGACGATTGGAATGACTTACCTAACTGTCCCTTCTTTGAGTCACGAGACTCGATTTCAACCTTTCTTTACTCTTTAACTAGTTCCTCGGCTTTACAGGTTCTATCTACCAGCACCACAAATTCTTTTAATTCTAGGACACCAAAAATTAAACGGATATCCTTATTTAACCCATCCTCAAACCTTTTGTACATAATGGCTTCTATATATACGCACTCTCGAGCGTATGTACTGAGCCTTACAAACTTACGCTCATATTCAGTCACCGTCATTCAACATTGTTTTAACTCTAAGAATTCTTTTCCTTTTTGATCGATGAATCTTTTACTAATATACTTTTTCTGGAACTTCTCTTGGAAGAATTCCCAATTAACTCTGTCCCTTGGTACCACTGACACAAGGGTGTTCCACCACTGATAGGTTGAATCTCTCAAGAGAGATACCACAAACTTCATACACTCTTCAGGCGTGCATGACAACTCATCAAATACCCTGATGGTATTCTCAAGCTAGAATTCCACCCTCTTCGGATCATTACCTATACTAGCTTGAAATTCCTCAACTCTTTATTTCCAAATCTTATCGACTAGAGGTCTTTCTCTTCTTACTACCTCTACCACTTGGAGAGCTATAGGAGTGGGCTAAGGAATAGATGGGGGTGGAGGGGGTTGAGCATTAGGATTTGCTCGAATAAACTCGATATACCACTTGCTCATCATATAGAGAAAGGCTTATCGAGCCTCTTCTTATTGACCCAAAGTCTTGGGTCTACTCTCTACTGGTGCGGCCTTTTGCGCGGGAGCTAGTACATTACTTGCAGCATCATCGGCTGCAGCCCTATTGGGATCCATTTACTATATAAAAACACAATTCAAATCGTTAGGAGTCATCACACTATAATTAGATAAATACTTATATGTATGGCATGTATAGCTAGACTCATACTTATGCTATGTTAGTCCGAGAATCTACTAAACCGTAGCTCTGATACCATTAAATGTAACACCACTTACCCATATTCAGCACCTGAATCGGATGCGAGGCATTACCATACTTAACTTTCTCAATTGTGCAATATCGATTCATAAAAATTTCATTTCAAATTAAAACTTTTCATTCAAGACCTTAATGTCCTTATTATAGGTCTACAAGACCCTAAACTTGTACCCGAAATGATTCGGGACTAAACTGAAAACTCTTGAACACTTATACAAATTTGACATAAAACAGGGCCACACGCCCGTGTGAAGGATGGAACACGCCCGTGTTCCACATCCGTGTGGATTTATTTTTCAATTCAAACCTACAGGGGTTTTCACATGGCCGGACACACGCCCGTGCCCAACGCCCGTATCCCTCAGACGGCCATGACACGCCCGTGTACAAAAACCTTGGCATTCTATTTATGACGTCATCACCTCAATAAGGTCACACGGCCAAGGCACACACCCTTATTCTTAGACCGTGTGTCGAATTAAGTTCCAAATTTCAGGTGTAGACTTCTCACAGCCCAGGCACATGCCCCTGTCTTAGGCCGTGTCTCCCACACGATCGAGACACACGGTCGTGTCTCCACCCGTGCTTTTACTACTAAGCATGCTAAGTTGTCAACTTAACATGCATGGGGACACACGGCCTCTCAACTCACCCATGGGGCTAACCGTGTGTCACATATGTCCTAGACACACGCCCATGTGTCTACCCTTGTGGAAAATTGTAAGGCTATCTACCAAGCCATTTGCCACTCTACAAAGCAATCACACTTATACCAAATCAATTCAAAATACATCATGACCATAAGGCACTTCTAGGAACTCAAAATTAAGACATCCTCACAAGCATACACTTCATGAATTTCATCATCATTGAATATATAAACTTGTCAAATATTGGCCCATTTCCAATGACCGCTTACAAAATGAATTTAATAACATTAATAGACAACACTTTGGCTAACAAATATGACATAACAAAATGACCAAGTCCTATACATGCCATACTTAAAATAAATCTAACTTTGCTATACCAAAGAGAAGTCGATAGTGCGGTTCTGAACTCTGACGTTTCACGATCTCCAAGCTAGCATGGCAATATTACAAGGAAAAGGGAAATGAGAGGGGTAAGCATAAAGTTTGAAAAGTTTGCATGAAATAAATAGCAACATAAAGGCTCATAATGTCATCCATCCATTGCATTGAATAAAACACTAAGTACTAAGCACATTGCCATAACTTACACATGCTTACTCTTACCAATTACATATCATGTCTCATGTCGTAAACATTTCTCATGAATTACTCACATGTACCTGTATCACTTCATCACATAGCTTTCGCACTAATCTCATCTCTATTATAGGCTTAGCTATTTACCCATTGAATCACTTGGGATACTAAGAAATACATAGTTATTATCATTCACATAAATGAGACGCCAATGCCACATCCCATATATGGTCTTACAAGGGTCACCTCTAGATGCCGATGCCATATCCCAGATATTTTCTTATACGGAATCTCATATCGATTGTCGATGCCATATCCCAAATTTCGATGCCGAGGCGGTGTCCCAAACATGGTCTTATACTGGACCTTACCCATCTCAAGTCTTAATGATATTATTCTCTCATTTATTAAAGTCCAACCGGGACTTCAACATCATAATTCTCATCATTTTCTCATTCAACATGATTACTAAAATTCATAGAAATATCATACATCTTCACAAATATAAAACATTTTAAAACGTAATAGCATGATGTTAAAGTTATTACACACAAACTTACCTCGATTTCAAAATAGGCCAAATTACCGATCTAGTCTGATACCTTGCCCTTTCCTCGGTCAAGGTTAATTCTTCGTTATTCTTGAACTATAATAACAAATTAGCGCATTTAATTATTACATTAATCAACACATTTCAATAATCATACTTTGGCAAAATTACCATTTTGCCTCTAGACTTTCACTAAATGACCATTTTACCCTAGGCTCGTAAATTGATTCTAATCGAATTTCTTCCTTTTACAAGCCTAGATAAACATTTATTAATCTTATGGCAACCCTCAATACTCATTATTTCACACATTTACCACATATTTTACAACCTTCACAAAAAGGTCTTTTTAGGTGTTTAGGTAACACCTTTCACAAAAGTTGTTTGTTTAACAACTAAGACTCATTTTATTCCATAAAAATGCAGCAAAAAACATAAATGCTCACATGGAAAGACCTTAAACTTTCAACTATTTTGCAAAATAGTCCGCTCTTTATCTAGCTTAAGCTTCTGGGGTTCCAAAAGTACAAATATTATCAAGAAAGACCCCCAAAATCACTTACTTGTAAGAGGTTAACTTGGCTGAAAGTTTGAGCTTCAAGAACTCCTACTTTTTTGTAAAATTTTGGTGGAGAAGAAGAGAAGAAAAGATGATATCTTTTCTTTCTTTCTTTTATTTTATTTCTAGACAATTTATCACCTAATCCACCAACTTGATCAAGTTTGACATCTTTTTGTCCCTTATGGCCAGTCAACCATTACTAGAGGGGTTATTTGCACTTTAAGGACCTCCAATTAATATTCTATAGCTATTAGACACCTTTAGCTTGTAAAATAGAACTTTCACATTTTATGCGATTTAGTCCTTTTTCGCAATTAAACATACAATCGCTAAAATTGAAGCACCAAAATTTTCATGCACCCATATATGATAAAATAACGTTAAAATAATTTTCTCCAACCTCAGATTAGTGGTTATAAAACCACTGTTCTAACTAGCCCTTAAATTAGGCTATTACACATTGTCCTCAATGTGTAGCCCCTAAAAAGATAAGGAAAGAAGTTACTCGATTGATCGTGATAGTTTCATTGGCTGTTGGAAGGTGCTTCCTCCTTTGATCGTTCAAGGTTTACAATATTTGTGTTTCTGTTATGTGGGGACTCTATATAAAGAATAGATATATAACTTAAATTTATCAAATATAACTAATTACAAAAAAAAAAAAGACTTAATTCTCCTAATATAATCTAAACCTAAAAATATCCTACCAAATATATATTAGTTGGTGTAGGATTATCAAAACTGAGTGTTTTGGGAGGTTCAAAAGGTTAAGAAGAGTTGGAATTAAGGGTTTTTAAGTTAAAAACCAGGTAAAAATAAGGTTTAGTCAATTGAGTTACGCAATCGAGTCGGGTCAACCCTATAGAAAATTGCAGTAACGATGCCTGACACACTTTGAAAATTTGAAAACTTGGGTGAACTGTGTTCTGTGTCACGACATAGAGATGGTTTTCTCGATTCTTTGATTCTAGATGCGGTGTTGTGACACAAGGGTGCTGTGATGCCACACCTGTTGGAACGCCGACACCCCTAAGGCGCAGCGAAATAAAATTAATCCCGGTGATCCAAACCATGAATCCATGTGTGAGGAACGAATCGGGGTGAAATAAAGGTTTTGAAATTACCAAAGTTTCAATCGAGTAGATAGCGACGCCTCGACAAGATATCGATCATCGTCGAACCAAGCCACAACCTTTACGGTGTCGGCCTCTCGTAATCCACCGGTTTGACTATGAACGCGAAATCTCCAAAACTATTTTTTAGAGAGGTGTTCGCTTGACTACCGCTAGACCTTTTTAAGCAAAATTCTTAGGTTTTTCTTCACTTATTACCCTTTTATAATCAAGATTTCATTTATGAATAATAAAATTAAATAAATATAATAATGTTTTAACCGAAAATTATAATTACATTAATTATACCCAAAAAGTTATAATTACATTAATTATAACATGGATTTCGTAAACTATATTTATTTAAATTTATATCTGAACCAAATTCAGATATTAATTCTCATTATGTGTACAACATCCTTGTACATATAATATATTCAATATTTGATTGCAATTAAATTAATTCTTTAATTAATTTAATTCATGTGACAATCAAACACAATACCAACTATGTTTCATTCCGTTCATTTCAACCATAGGGTGTGACCACAGAGGTTCTTGTAACGTTAGTAGTAATACTAGAACGATTCTAATGTCACAAACAATGAGTGGCATCTAGCAATGCATCATTGCTACCTAAGATACAAGGAGTCATGATTCGACATAACTTTTGTGATTAACTTTTCATGCATTAATCCTTAAGTCCTTTATCTCGGAATAGATACAAGTCATGGAATAGTCACACTTGTATAGTCCATCCCATGTTTCTTGATATCTTGAGTAGACTATGATATACAAATTAGTATGACATCTCATGTCAACTTATTTGAGCATGGCCATGCATTTCTAGTCTCACTCAATCAAGTGGCCTAAGATATTACTCCCATTATGTGGGAGGGACTTATCCTATATTGATCAACAATATCCTCTACATTGATTGTGATATATCCAACATCGCCTTTATAGAACAACCCGATTACGATGTACGCTTGATCGTATCAAAATATACGACTCACGATGTTGGGATAATGATTATCTCAAGTCTAAGGATCATATACATATTAATCACTATGAGTAATGTTGTGACAATTACATAATAATCCAAGAAACATACTTATAATGGGTCACCAATATGTTGTTCTCTAACACACATATTCATGCATTGATTTTGACACTCCATATCAATGATAACTCTTTATCATCAATCAACTACATGTTAGTCTTAATGCATTATTGTTGTCCTAGTCAACAATAATACTTGACTAAGGATATTTTAAGAATAATCATATTATTCTCGTGACATTATTATAAAACAGTTTATTTGTACACACAGAAGGAAAAACTGAAATAATAATGACAACGCTTTATATTAATAAACATGGTAAATCAAGTATGTTATTACAACCATCTCATGATTGATCTTTGGGCATACTCTTACAACATCGACTCTATTTTAACCCAAATTTATGCTTTTCAAAGTGTCTCAGGTTCCTATAAAACACAAATTTGATATAAGTTAGAATCTAAACTAAGCAATTAATTGAATATACAATAATATACATAAAGTTATAGTTAAGTTAGAATTGTCAAGTTTTACTGCCGGATTCATTTGACAGTTCAAGTAAAGTGCACGATGACACTTTTTTATATTTATTTCTTTTAGTGTTGGTCCATCGTCCGTTGTGCCATTCCACCTTCTTTCACTTGTCCCACTGCTTAAACCTATTCTTTCAACCTGCACTGATTATAGAAAATACATTCCTTGATTTAGGGTAGTTTGGTTTAAGGATAGATATTTCATTACAATGTTCTCTTAACTCTTTCCTATTTTCCCCACTCTGTTGGTGGTCGTATTAAAAAGTTCCTATTTCACCATTGATCTTCATGGTTAATTAATTTTTTTTAGATCAATGGTGGACCTTGATGTAGCTAAAGGGCCTACCCAACAAAATAGGTATTTCACAGTCTTCCTCGAAGTCGACTATAACAAAGTCTGTAGAGATTATGAAGTTATGCACCTTAACCAACACACCTTCCAATACTCCCTTGGGTCGTACTGAAGATCTATTAGCTAACGATAATGCGATTTGAATATTTTTGAGGTTCTCTAACCCAAGCTTTTCATATATATATAGAGGTATTAGGTTTATACTAGCTCATAAGTCATATAAAGCTTTACAAAAATGAATATCCCCTATCGCTATATGAATTTTAAAACTCCCCAGGTCTTTTAGTTTTGGAGGAACCTATCTAGATATTAACACACTACATAATGCATCTATATTAACCTGCTCTCCAATTTTAATTTTCCTACGCCTTAACATAATTTCTTTGAGGTACTTGGCATACTTCAAAACTTTTTCAATTAAATCTATCAATGGCATGTTAACATTTAAGGATTTAAATAAATTTAAAAAGCTTACAAAGCCATCTTAATCCCATCTTTGTTTCTTCTTCAACTAGGAAGGGAATGGTACCTTTGAAATTCCAAGTTCCTTAATTGATTCATCTTCTGGCTCAGTTGCTAGTTTGACTACTTTTTCTAGTTCTAGTTCGTCATCAGCTTCTAGGGGCTCTCCATGAAGATCACCGATATTCCTCTTGGTTTCCTCCTGACTAAGGTTCTTTGGGCTACTTAGTACTTTGCCCAATCGGAGCATGATTTCTTTCACATGCTCCTTCCCCTCTCTCTGAGGATTATCTTCAGTTTTACTAGGGATACTAGTGTCAATTTGTCTTTTAATGTCTCCCATCATGCTCATCAATTGGATCATTTGATCTTCGAGTTTAGTCAATATTTTCACAGAGTTGGTGCACTCAGATTGCACTTGTTTCACGTCTTTCCTCATTAACTGCATTTTCCCCTCGATCCAATCCAAGCGTTGACCACCTACAGAATGGTGATTTGGGTTGGCCCTTTCTTGAGGTTTCTACAAATAAAGAAGTTGATAATTAGCATTTTTAACATGGTTCAAACTATTACCTCATTCTTGATTTCCTCCCAACTCAGGTTCGGGTGGTCTCTCCATCTAAGATTATAAGTGTTCGAATAATGGTTTCCACCCCTATTTCTAATGTAAGTCACATCCTCAGTTGGATTGTTAATATAATGGAAGAGTGGTTTGTCTCCTCCATATATAGATGATACACTATTCGAGAGCTCTATGCAGTTGAGTTTGTCCACTCATTGTTGATATCCATCATCCTCATGGACAACATTCACAGTAGATGGTTTTTGGCCATATATATAGTGTTCAGTTGACCACTGGCAAGAATTCATCGCCATATTTTCTATCAGCTCATATGCGTCCTTATTTTTCCTATTTATTAAAGCTCCTCCCGTGGCTCCATCTAATGCTGGCCATGCGTGTGTATCCAACCCATTGTAGAACATTTACAATTGTAACTGTAACAACCCATTTTTCAATAGTGTTGAAAAAAGTGGTTTCGGGACAAAAAGTCCAACAAGTAAGTTTATATAATTTGTATTTAAATTATACAAGTCAATAATAATTTTCATAATGAATTTTGATTTGAGGATTTTTAACTAATTGAATTAAAAGTTAGTATAAGTGGTTCGGCTCAAAAGGCAAGTGGTTATTGAAAACAAGGTATTAGGACCTCATTTTCGTAACTTAAAGTCATAAATATTTTTATTAAATATTTACAGAGTCATATTAAAGTTTGGTCCGGTAATTTTGATGATTTATTTCTTAATTACGGTAAAAGGATTAATTTGTAAAGGAGGTAAAAGTTAATTTTTATAGATTTAAAATAGTAAAGGGACCAAAATGGTAATTAAAACATAGTCAAAAAGTCCAAGCAGTGGTGGATATGATTAATCCACTAACATTTGAGCTATTTGCTCTTTTAGTCCTAATTAGTTTAGGGCTAAATTGAAATTAAGTTTGTTTAGTTGGAATTTGAAAATAATTGAAGGACCAATTGTGTAATTAAACCTTCCTTAGATGGTAATTATACCATATTTATATGTTATGGACATGATTTAGTAATTTTATAAGTTTTATTAAAAGGTTAATTTTGTAAAAAGTTAAAAAGTAAGTTAAAAATTAAAGAAATAAAGAATAATATCATGAATTTCCTTTCTTCTTCTTGGTGGAGAAACGAATACACCATGGAAGAGAAGAACAACCTTTGGCCAAGCTAGGGTTCTTTAATTTGATCAAGAATGAGTTAAAAACCGATGAAAGGAGAAAATTATCGAATAGTCCCTGTACCTTTGTCATTGATGCAATTTAGTCAGGTAAGTTCGTTTGGTTTAATTTTAGTACATTTATAAATGTATTGTATAAACCTAATTGCATAATATTTAATTTTATTGATGTGTGTAATTGAAATGGAAATAATGAATTGAAATAATGTCGATCACTGACTGAGATACTCTGAGCCATTACGAGAAATCAGTCATGTAAGTTCGTACGTTTATTTATACTTCTAATGATTTTTATATTCTTTGTTAATATAATTTATTAAATGTTATATTGTATAATGGTATGGTCTTGAAAAATTAAAAAATGGAATACTGATTGTACTTAAAGTGTTCAACAAGCAATATCTACTGATCTTACTGAATGTGCTCAAACAAGCAATGTCTACTGATTCTATCGAAGTGCTCAAACGAGCAATATCTATTGATTCTATGAAAGTGCTCAACGAGTAATATCTACTGATCCTACTTAATGTTCTCAAATGAGCAATGTGTATTGATTCTACTAAAGTGCTCAAACGAGCAATATCTACTGATTCTACTCAATAGTTGCTCAAACGAGCAATTTCCACTGATTATACTGAATGCTTGCTCAAACGAGCATTATCCATTGGTTATACTGAATAAGATTTTATGTACCGATGATTGGACACAAACACTGAAATAATGCTTCGAATATTATTCATTTGATGGAAGTTGTGATTAACAGGAACTCTATTCATTAATCTTTATTTGAATTATTATTTATGTTTGATTTGATAAGCGTTACCGTTCAATCGACAAACTTACTAAAATTTATGTAAGCTTACATGTATTTGGTTTATTTTTGTAGATTACATTTTTTTGTGGATTCAAAAGATTGGATCAACATGAGAAATCACACTATCTAAGAATTTTTGGTAGATTTTAATTTTGTATGGCTTATATGGCATGTAATAGGACCCCTTTTTGAGATGTGGTATTAGTTCTTTATTTTGTGCAAGTTTACACTTGAGCTTATGATGTTGTATTTGAATAACTATGAAATATGCATGTTTCACCGAAGTTGAGTTGTTGGTCAAGCATGAAATACAATGATACTATGTTGAGTTATGGTATGAAATGAAATGGAGGTAAGATGTTGATGTGTAAGTTGTGAATTGTATATAGAACTATGGAAGTGAATTATTATGAAATATTGTGGTGTAAATGATGGCACATTGGTTAGGCACTTAGATTAATTATGTTTACAAGAGTTGAATGTATTTGAAGATGTTTAATAAACTATGGGATTGTTTGTTTGAATATGTTTACGTACTTAGGCATATGGGTGAAGGAAGGAACAAGATTTAGGTAAATTTTGGGTAGACATGGTCTTGGACATAGACTGTCACATGGCCGTGTATCCCACACGAACAACCCACATAGGCATGTGCCTTGAGCGTGTTTAGGTGCAGTTTTCACACGAGCTGACACATGGCCTGTGATACGACTGTGTGACCCAACATCAAATGTTACACAGACTGACACATGGCCTGTGACATGGTCGTCTGACACAACATTGAATGTTACACAGGCTAGCATACGGCCAGTGACACGGCCGTGTAGCGTCATTTCGAAAGGTACACGATCTGGCACACGACCACACAGTCTGGATCATGTCATACAATTATGTGACCCTTATTTTGAAAATTTATAATTTTTTCTTGAATATTCTACTTTGTTTCAAATTGGTCCCTAATTGTTCCCAAACTAATTTTATGGTCTCATAAGCCCTATTTAGGGTCCATAAGTGTATGTTTATTTCAATCTGAATTATTTTAAAAAAATAATAATAAATATTGTTAATTATTCTAGTGAACTGGATGCTATAGTGACTGAATGTTCTAAACGTACTGTAATACTTTTTAACCCTAATTTGACGATGAAAGCGATTTAGGTGTTACAGTAACCACTTAGGTAGTTCGTGATGTGGGCATTTCTGAATCAATGTTTTAAAACTCTCCCAAGCTTCATGAAAGCTTTCTCCTTCTACTTTCTTGAACGTGGCAATCTCCCTTCTTAGTTGGACCGTTATGTTGATACAGAAGAACTTATGTAGGAATTTCCCTGCGAGTTCGTCCCTGTAAATCTAACCAAGATAAAGTATTATCTATTAAGGAGAAGGGGAAAGTCAAAGACAAATAGTGTCATTGGTGACCCCGTTATATTTAAATTTATCATAAAGCTGAAAGAACGATTTCAAATGCTGATTTGGGTCCTCTATCATCATGCCTCTAAACTGCAAATTATTTTAGATTATCTAGATCATATGTGGTTTAATCTCAAAGTTATTGGCCGTAATGGTTGGCCTTGTTATACTTACCTAAACCATATCCAAATTCGGTAACGCATACTCCCTTAGGGTTCTCTCATTGCATGTCATAGGTATGTTTGAAGGTAGTTGTGGTGGTGGTAAGTTTTATAGGTTATTGTTGTTAGCCTTTCAAATAGTGAATTCTCATGAGGTAAATGTCCCACAGCTAGTGGTGGGTTCTGAATCTATTATTGCTATTGTTGCTGTTGAAAATTCTAGTGAATTATCTTTTCGGGATTAGCAGTTGGCTCTATAGGTGTTCCCCTACTATGAGTAATACACTGAAACCAAAAAGAAAATAAAAAATTTAGCACAAATAGAAAATAAAAATTGTATCTAGAATCTAAAAATTTCGTAATTATTTTATGAGAATACAAAAATTAAAATCAATCTAGTGACGTTGCCTCCTTGGCAACGACGCCAACAACTTAACCGTCTCCGGACGTACCAACGTCTAGATTAAGAATCCTACACAAAATATATTGAAAAGGCGGTTTCTCTTGCACACTCACCAAGTATGTTAGCTCACCCTTAGGCCTCATTCGACCCCTAAGGTTAGTAAAAGACTCAATTTGAAATTTTTATTAGATGTAAATAAAAATGCAGAACCTTCACTAAAACATAACAAAAGTGCTCATATTCAAGCTCCTCAAATGCAAAAACTAGTTTTATCTGCTACACCAAATTACAGTAGATCAAGCTTCATAGTTTTACTTGGAGGGAAGTATTTTGCCAAAAACTAGCTTGCTAGCTCAACCCAGGTGTTGGTCAAGTCGACCAACTATGAATCTAACCACATAAAAACATTGTCAATCAACGAGAAAGGGAATAGTTGAGACATATGGCATCACCAGATACCCTGTTATATTTAAAAGTATCACAAATGGTTAAGAAATGCATAAGGTGTTGGATGGGATCTTCATTCATCGATCCACAAAATTGAAGATTCTTTTGGATCATCCAACTCATGGTGAAACACCCCACACCCGGCCCATGAGAATGGACTGGATCTGGTATGTTCCTCGAAGTAACCCGGTTCAAATTCATTTGATTACTTTGAAAACTGAGTTTTGGAAGATAGTTCGTTGTGGGTTGGGCTTGAGTTGAAAACAAATTTATTTTATAACAAAACCCATTTGCTTGGTGACAAATTATTTAAACTTATTTCATACTAAGTGGGCTTACTGCTTATAAAGCCCTAAATTCATAACATAGTAATTATAGTAGAAATAAAAATTCATTCTTGGCCTTATTACATAAAATGAAACCCAAAATAATAAATTGTACAAGATTTAAAATAAATATTCAAATTAAATGAACTTCAAGTCAATCATGGCCACCACAAGTTCTCCGTCCGGTCCATTATCGCCATCACCAAACATATTCCCACAACGGGTGAGTCGATAGACTCAAGTGTGTAACCAACACTAAACATAATAGAAATAGGCACACCATAAAAATCATATGCATATAACAATTTCAAGATCATGATGCAAACCCGAACCCAAACCTATAAGCCATCCGCTACACTCCACCCGCACCAACCTCAGACACCGTGGGGACTACTAAGTCAACCTCCTTCCGCTACACTCCATCGAAGGCGTCATTGCGCAATGACGTGCTCATCGCCCATCGATAACATTGTGGCATAGCCACCATCGTAATGTAACCGGTTACCACTTAGTGAGACCAAGTCATCACATTCACTTAGTGAGACCAAGTCATCACAATCACTTAGTGAGACCAAGTCATCACTTTCACTTATAACGCTGGTGAGACCGTAGTCAACACCTTCTTCCCTTTACATAAATCCCAATGCCCCAAATTACAAATATCATGCATAACTTATTTTTAATTCACTTTCACATCACTTTTCACTTGTATAACATTTATTTCAAATCCTAGTAGAAGTAGGAAAACGTATTTTAGCACTTTGTACCATAATATGGCACTTTAGCCACTTTCATTCACTTTCACATTAGCATATATAGCATATTTAAACCATAAAACTATTAAGAATAGTGTGGAATACACACCGATTTGTTTAGCGATTCCTTGAGTTTTCAAAGCAAGATCTAGCGTTTAGATCCTAATTCCTACATTTGGTTGATCAAATATTACTTAGCATAAATTCTATTTTGGTTATAGTATCCAAATCCTAGTAGGATTTGTAAAGAGGCTTACCTTTGATGCCGATTTGATGTTTATTCAAATCCCTAATCTTTGTTTTCCTTCCTTTGATATTCGGCCAACCTTGAAACCTCATCATAAATTAGTTTTCGCTTTTAATAATTTCAGATCTAATCTTAGTAATCACAAAACTTTGGTCAATACCTTTTGGGGACTTACCTTATGGATTCTTAAAACCCAAACTTCACCTCCTTTTTCCTTGTAATCGGCCAACCTAGATTTTTGAATAGGTTAGCTTTTTGATCAATCGATCTAATTGACTAATGGTTTGGCCTTGGCGAATGTCTTACTTACCTTTAAATCCGAAGTCGATTTGATTCTGTCGAAATCACTTGTTAGATTTGAACTATTATTTAACTATGGAAAGAACCTTTTAGCGAATGTATGGTGATGTTCTTACCTCGTTTCGAATCCGGATGATCTCTTTTAATATTCGCTATGGCTCTATTTGGGATCTCAAAGCTTTGGCTTTTGTGGAGGAACAGAGAAGAAAAGAAAAAGAAAGGAAAAGAGATGGAGAGACCTTGACAAGGAGGATTCGCTAAGAAAAGAAAAAATAAATTGTTGTTGCTTTGATTAGGAGGTTTCGCAAGAATGATGAAGAGAAGAGAATGGCTTTTACTTTTCTCTCTTAGCCGAATCTATTAGTCTTAGAGTCCCTATTTCACCAATTCTTCACTTGTGATAAGGTTTAGTTTTATCAATATGAAACTCCATCAACTCTCCTAATTAGTCAAGAGTTTTATTGAATGGAAACTCCTCCCCTTGTGCCGTCCCAACCCTCCACTCATGGAGACAAAATTTTATTTCTTTTATTTGTTTCTTAGATGACTCAAACTCGTGCCCAAAACCTCTTGCATTTGGGCCATTTCCTAGGCCTTAGGTGGCATCTTCAGCCACATTTCCAAGTTCGTTATTGGGTCAAAGTTTATGTTCTTTATATTTTTAGGGTCACTTGGCCCTGAGCTCCCCTTTGGGCTCTTCAATTCTAAGATTCGGGTCATTTTAAGTTTCCTAAAATTTTCAGACTACTCAGATTTTCCTAGTTTCCAAAATGTTTAGTTTCCTATTTTGGCTTGGTTTCCAAAATGTTTAGTTTCCTATTTTGGTTTGGTTTCCAAAATGTTTAGTTTCCTATTTTGGTTTGGTTTCCAAAATGTCTAAGTTTCCGAAAATGTTCATTTCCATTTCCATTTCCATTTCCATTTTCATTTCCATTTCCATTTCCATTTCCATTTCCATTTCCATTTCCATTTTCATTTCCATTTCCATTTCCATTTCCATTTTCCATTTCCATTTCCATTTTCATGCATTTCTAGGTTTCCAAAAGTATCAAAATTTTATTCATAGTGCTTGAAACTTGTCATTTCATACAATTAAGCTAGAAATGCATAGGCCCTTTTTAGGATGTTACAGTTCTACCCCCCTTAAACAAAATTTCGTCCTCGAAATTTTCTAACTAAACAATTGAGGGTATTGTTGTCTCATGGTCTCCTCTGACTCCCACGAAGCTTCTTTCGATCCATGATTGCGCCATAATACTTTAACTAGAGGGACGGACTTCCTTCGTAGTACTTTCACGCCACGCCCGTAATCTGAATCGGCTCTTCCTCGTAGGTTAAGTCCGCCTTAGCTCTACTTCTTCTCTGGTACTATGTGAGAGGGATCCAATCAGAACGACGTAGCATGGACACGTGGAACACGCCATGCATTTGTTGCAACTCGTGGCAACTCTAGTGGTATGCCACCGTCCCACTCGCTTTAGTACCGATAGGGCCCGATGAATCTTGGGCTTAATTTCCTTCCCACCAAACCTCATCACTTTCTTCCATGGTGAGACTTTTAGAAACACTTGGTCTCCTACTTCAAATTCTATTTCCTTCCGCTTGAGGTCTGCATAAGACTTCGCTCTATCTCGAGGCTTCTTTCAACCGTGTTTGAATTATTTCAACCTTCTCCTCTGTTTCTGCCACTATCTCTGGTCCCAAAACTCGACGTTCTCCTAACTCAGTCCAACAAGTAGGAGTACGACACCTTCGACCGTACAATGCTTCATATGGTGCCATTCGAATGCTAGCCTGATAACTGTTGTTGTAGGCGAACTCGCTAAAGGTAAGTAGTCCTCCCAACTTCCTCGAAAATCCATCACACGCCCTCTCAACATATCCTCCAACACTTGTATTACTTGCTCAGATCGCCTGTCCGATTGTGGATGAAAGGCCGTGGTGAAATCCAACTTGGTGCCTAAAGCTTGATGAAGTGCCTTCCAAAATCGAGACGTAAACCTTGGGTCTCTGTCAGAGATGATCGACATTGGCACTCCATGTAACCTCACAATTTCTGCCACATATAACTTGGCTAGCTTTTGAAGAGGATAGTCTATTCTCACTGGGATAAAATGTGCGGACTTAGTCAAACGGTCTACTATAACCCATACCGAGTCCTTCTTAGTAGGCGTAAGGGGAAGCCCACTAACGAAGTCCATGGTAATTCTTTCCCACTTCCATGTGGAACTGGATTGGTCAAGCAATCTCGATGGAACTTGGTGCTCACTTTAACTTGTCGACACGCTCGACATCTTCCCACAAATTCAGAATTCTCTTTAAGATCCGCCACCAAAATTGTTCTCTTAAGTCTCAGACAACTTAATGCCTCCGGATGCATAGCATAAGGGCTATTATGCGCTTCTCAAGGATTTTCTGTCTTAACTCCTTGTCTCTTGGCATACATACTTTCCTCTCAGAGCATAATACTCCTTCATCGTTAATCTTATAGTCCTCCAACTCTCCGCTCGTGCTTTTTGTAGCTTAACATTCAAATCTTCATCAACCAACTGTCCCTCTTTACTTCCTTCAACCATGTTGGCTTGACTTGTAACTCACCAATAAACTTCCATCCTCATATAAGCTTAAATGAGCGAACATTGTTCTTAAGTCCGTCACCACCTTCCTACTTAAAGCATCACCTACTACATTCGCCTTGCCCGATGATATTCTATCGAATACCATAGTCTTTAGTAATTCCACCCACCTTCACGCCTCAAGTTTAACTCCTTTTGAGTCAACAGATACTTGAGACTCTTGTGGTCTGTAGATCACCGATCTTTCTCCATACGATAATGCCTCCACACCTTGAGAGCGAAAACCACTGCGCCAATTCCAAGTCATGGGTTGGGTAGTTCACTTCATGCGGCCTTAATCGCCGGACGCATAAGCGACTACCTTGCCATCTTGCATAAGAACACATCCTAACCCCGTATGTGACGCGTCACAAGATACCACAAAATCCTTTCACCTCAAAGTTGAATCAACACCGAGCTTCATTAACACCTTTTAAGTTTTTCAAAACTCGCTTGTTGCTTATCCGTCCATACAAAGGGTACTTCCTTCCTCAACAATTTTGTTAATGGCGCGGCTATCGACGAGAATCCTTCCACGAACCTTCTAAATAGCCTCGCCAACCCTAAGAAACTACGAATCTACGCCACCGACTTAGGTGGTTTCCAATCCAACACCGCTCGATTTTCTTAGGATCCACCCTTATTCCTCGGCAGACACCACGTGTCCTAAGAAAGCAACTTCTTTAAGCCAAAATTCACACTTGTGAATTTGGCATAAAGCTTCTTCTCCCTTAATACTTGTAACACAATTCGAGATGCTCATCATGCTCCTCTTCCGACTTAGAGTATACCAAGATATCATCGATGAATACCACAACAAACCCGTCTAAGTAAGGTTGGAACACTCGATTCATCATATCCATGAACGCTACCGGAGCGCTTTGTCAACCCAAACGGCATTACCACAAACTCAAAGTGACCATATCTTGTCCTAAAAGCGGTCTTATGGATATCACCTCCTTCACCTTCAACTGATGGTATCCCGACCAGAATCGATCTTCAAAACATCATGCGGCTTTTCACCGATCGAACAAGTCATCGATCCTTGGCAAGGGATACTTGTTCTTGATGGTCACTTATTTAGTTGATTTATAGTCTATGCACATACGCATAGTTCCGCCCTTCTTCTTCACAAACAAGACCGGTGCTCCCCACGGAGACACACCGGGCGAATAAACCCTCGATCCAATAATTCTCGGATTTGAGCCTTAAGCTCCACTAACTCCTTTGGCGCCATTCGGTATGGAGCAATCGACACGTGCGCTGCTCTCGGTAGTAAGTCTATTCCAAATTCAACTTCTATCCGGGGTATTCTGTAATTCCTCCGAAACACATCCTCAAAGTCCTTTATCGCTCGACTACTTTGACACCCTCCTCATTTCCATCCAATGCACTTACAAAGGCTAAGAACGCCTCGCACTTTTACGCACCATCCTTTCCGCCTTAAGCAATCAAACTACATTAGTCAAATAATTCCTTCTTTTCCTATCATAATGACCACCTCATCCTCGGGGTTCTTAGTTCCATTCGCTTAGCCGCACAATCCAACACGGCTCGATGTTCTACTAACCAATCCATACCAAGTATAAGGTCAAATTTCAAGGGTAATTCCATTAGGTCGGCCCAAAGCTCGCTCCCAATTTCTAGGGTATATTCGAAAGATCTTATTTACCACTATAGTTTGACCTAATGGGCTTACTACCGTCATCTCTTTATCCGAAAGTTCGAGTCTAGGCCTAGTGTCTCAACTACACTACAGTGCAACATAAGAATGGGTCGAGCCCACATCAATTAAAGCATAATAGGGTTTACCATGAATGAGGAACGACTGCTATGACGTCCGCGATCTTCATCCTCCTTCATGAACCAAGATAAACCAAACCCTACTGTCTTGCCTCAAGACAGGCACCTCCGCCACGCCCTCCGGCAAAGATTATTAACTCGGTTATTCAACCTCGACCTCGTTGAGGTCATTGTCCTCCCTACCGCCTCGATTAGCATTCTGTGTTCTTTGTCATTCATCATCCGATATCTTTGGACAATCCTTGAGCATATGGTCCTTAGACCCACATTTAAGACATGCTCCTATCTTTTCCAACACTCACCGAAAGTGCTTCCTTCCACAATAATCATAAGAACGACATCGCCTCCGGTCTCAACTTGTGACCCTTTGACCCCTCACTTCTGGGCCTTTTCTGCACATTTCCCGACGATCCATAACCTCTCTTGGGTCTATTCCTGTCAGCATTCTGCCTAGTCGAGTCCTTGATTCCTTCAGCTACTTTAGCCTTTTCAACCAACATGGAGAACTCCCTCTCCTGATGTGGAGCTATCAACAACCTTAGGTCATCCCTTAATCCGTCCTCAAAACGGACACAGCGCTCATGTTCAGTCGCGACTACTCCTCGAGCATATCGACTTAACCTCAGAAATTCAGCCTCATATGCCGCCACTGATTTGTTCCCCTGAACTAGCCCTAGAAAAGCTTTTCGCTGCTCATCAATATACCGAAAGTCGACATACTTCTTTTCGATATGCCTCTTTAGCATATTCCCACGCCGATCCTCCGCCGTGGCACCATCATGAACAGCTTAGCCACCATTGGTATGCTTCATCACGTGGGTGGCTACCATTCCTTTCAACTTCTCCTCGTGGGTCGGTCGAGTTCATCCATAATACGCCGATTGCTTCCATCCAATACTCGTGCAGACTGGTGCCACACCGACACTCCACTAAACACCTCGGCCCGTTGGCTCTGAGTCGCCGCAGACTTTCGAGCTCTCGAATTTCCACCGCGCCACCACCATTTCTAATACTGCAACATGGCTCATGACACGCCCTCATCCCCCGTCCGAGCCTCGCCGCCGACATTAACAAATGGGGTGGTGGTGGCGGTGGTAACTCATTGTCGAACCTTGACCGATCTAACGGGTTCTCGACACGCTTATTCTTCCTCTATCAAGCCCTTGACGAATGCGTCCTCTAGAACTCATTTTCTAGTGTCGAGATCCGATTAAGAAATTTTATGGATTAGTCTTTGTTCCACTTATTTATTGGCGGCGAGTTTTATGGAAAGGGATTTAAGAGTGGTTCTTTCGTATTCATACAAACACACGCCTTTTCCATTCATTCATTCATCCATCAAACAAGTATGAACTTATGCTCATTCGAGAAACGTTGTAGTTTTTGTTGTTTTGTTGTTTTCCTCTACCCGTGGTATTTTCGTAGTTTTGTCCTACAGGCATTTTCAGTAAATTTTTTTTTTTTAGAAGAAAACATTCCTTGGTGTTTTTATCGAAAATTATTTTTGAAAATTTTGAAGTCTAGGTAATTTGGGAAAAGTTTTAAATCGGGGTTATTTGGTAGTTTTTAACCTCAAGGGCATTTTGGTAAATTTTTATAAATCAGGGTAAATTTGTAAAATTTAATAAATCGGTGGTATTTCAAAAGTGGGAAAACTCTGAGGGTTCTTTTCGAAAATTGTTCCTTCAAAATGGAAAGGTTGCAAAAATTTTGAAAATCAGGGTCATTTTGGTAATTTTGTAAGTCAGAGGTAATTTTGTAATTTTCCAAAATCAAGATATTTTGATAGTTTGCAAGTTAGGGTTTTGAATATTTATAAAATAATGGAATTTTGGTAAAACTGCTGATTAGTTGAATCATTTTATAAACTAAGGGCATTTTGGTAATTTTACCACTAAGGGCATTTTGTAATTTTATGGATCAAAATTTTTCAAAATAATTGTGTATGTAAATAGTTTTCGCTAATTAAGGATAAGAGAAAGAAATTGATTTAAGAATTTTAATATTAAGTGTTAAAAAATGGCTAATTCTTCCTGTTTTAGTTATTGAGTTTAGCCTATGACCGAGCCTTCTTGGTCGTGGTGAACCAATGCTACGCACTGTGCAGATTCGAGTGGAGAGGAGGTGAGTCACGCGATCGCTTAAATACCAAGCTCCCACCGAAACCATTCCTAGACATGCGTCAGGGTTACCACACCCACTAAGTCCTCTGGGTTAGGGTGAACCAAGCTATGCACTGTAGGATTCAAGAAGAGGAGGTGAGTCGCTAGGACCGCTTAAATACCAAGCTCTTCAGATCCACTCCTAGACATGCGTACCATGGTTGCCACACCCTAGCTTAATTGACTTAGCCATAGGTTGGTTTAGTGCCTTAAGTCTTATGTGTTTGTGTTTGAGTACACTAATCCTAGGGTTCAAGTTCCTATCATGCTATTCTACGCTCCATGCCTTTTCTACCCTTATAAAATTCACGTAATCACACATAGAGTTGGGGTACTTACCGGTGGATCATGGGTCGAGACTTAGGGCCATGTCTTTATACTGCCCATTTGTAAAAATACTTTCATAAAACTCATTTGGCCTTGTTAAAAGAAAATGTTTTGGGCCTTAGGCCACAGTAGAGTTTGAACTGGCTCGATACTAAATTGAAACACCCCACACCCGCCCATGAGAATGGACTGGATCTCGTATGTTCCTCAAGTAACCTTGCTCAAATTCATTTGATTACTTTGAAAACTGTGAGTTTTGGAAGATAGTTCGTTGTGGGTTGGGCTTGAGTTGAAAACAAATTTATTTTTATAACAAAACCCATTTGCTTCAGTGACAAATTATTTAAACTTATTTCATACTAAGTGGGCTTACTGCTTATAAAGCCCTAAATTCATAACATAGTAATTATAGTAGAAATAAAATTTAACTACGGTGGCCTTATTACATAAAATGAAACCCAAAATAATAAATTGTACAAGATTTAAAATAAATATTCAAATTAAATGAACTTCAAGTCAATCATGGCCACCACAAGTTCTCGCCGTCCGGTCCATTATCGCCATCACCAAACATATTCCCACAACGGGTGAGTCGATAGACTCAGTGTGTAACCAACACTAAACATAATAGAAATAGGCACACCATAAAAATCATATGCATATAACAATTTCAAGATCATGATGCAAACCCAATCCAAACCTATAAGCCATCCGCTACACTCCACCCGTACCAACTCTGCACACCGTGGGACTACTAAGTCAACCTCCTTCCGCTACACTCCATCAAGGCGTCATTGCAATGACGTGCTCATCGCCCATCGATAACATTGTGGCATAGCCACCATCGTAATGTAACCGGTTACCACTTAGTGAGACCAAGTCATCACATTAACTTAGTGAGACCAAGTCATCACAATCACTTAGTGAGACCAAGTCATCACTTTCACTTATAACGCTGGTGAGACCGTAGTCAACACCTTCTTCCCTTTTACATAAATCCCAATGCCCCAAATTACAAATATCATGCATAACTTATTTTTAATTCACTTTCACATCACATTTCACTTGTATAACATTTATTTCAAATCCTAGTAGAAGTAGGAAAACGTATTTAGCACTTTGTACCATAATATGGCACTTTAGCCACTTTCATTCACTTTCACATTAGCATATATAGCATATTTAAACCATAAAACTATTAAGAATAGTGTGGAATACACACCGATTTGTTTAGCGATTCCTTGAGTTTTCGAAAGCAAGATCTAGTGTTTAGATCCTAATTCCTACATTTGGTTGATCAAATATTACTTAGCATAAATTCTATTTTGGTTATAGTATCCAAATCCTAGTAGGATTTGTAAAGAGGCTTACCTTTGATGCCGATTTGATGTTTATTCAAATCCGGAATCTTTGTTTTCCTTCCTTTGATATTCGCCAACCTTGAAACCTCATCATAAATTAGTTTTCGCTTTTAATAATTTCGATCTAATCTTAGTAATCACAAAACTTTGGCCGAATACCTTTTGGGGACTTACCTTATGGATTCTTAAAACTCAAACTTCACCTCCTTTTTCCTTGTAATCGGCCAACCTAGATTTTTGAATAGGTTAGCTTTTGATCAATCGATCTAATTGACTAATGGTTTGGCCTTGGCCAATGTCTTACTTACCTTTAAATCCAAAGTCGATTTGATTCTCGTCGAAATCACTTGTTAGATTTGAACTATTATTTAACTATGGAAAGAACCTTTTAGCGAATGTATGGTGATGTTCTTACCTCGTTTCAATCCCGTGATGATCTCTTTTAATATTCGCTATGGCTCTATTTGGGATCTCAAAGCTTTGGCTTTTGTGGAGGAACAAGAGAAGAAAAGAAAAAGAAAGGAAAAGAGATGGAGAGACCTTGACAAGGAGGATTCGCTAAGAAAAGAAAAAAATAAATTGTTGTTGCTTTGATTAGAGGTTTCGCAAGAATGATGAAGAGAAGAGAATGGCTTTTACTTTTCTCTCTTTAGCCTAATCTATTAGTCTTAGAGTCCCTATTTCACCAATTCTTCACTTGTGATAAGGTTTAGTTTTATCAATATGAAACTCCATCAACTCTCCTAATTAGTCAAGAGTTTTATTGAATGGAAACCTCCCCTTGTGCCGTCCAACCTCCACTCATGGAGACAAAATTTTATTTCTTTTATTTGTTTCTTAGATGACTCAAACTCAGCCCAAAACCTCTTGCATTTGGGCCAT
The DNA here is from genome assembly GCA_025506655.1 of Gossypium rotundifolium. NCBI lineage: Eukaryota > Viridiplantae > Streptophyta > Magnoliopsida > Malvales > Malvaceae > Gossypium > Gossypium rotundifolium. Next base: position 108,115,888 of record CP106725.1, read on the forward strand.
TTCCTAGGGCCTTAGGTGGCATCTTCAGCCACATTTCCAAGTTCGTTATTGGGTCAAAGTTTATGTTCTTTATATTTTAGGTCACTTGGCCCTGAGCTCCCCTTGGGCTCTTCAATTCGGCATTCCGGTCATTTTTAAGTTTCCTAAAATTTTCACATGGCTCAGATTTTCCTAGTTTCCAAAATGTTTAGTTTCCTATTTTGGCTTGGTTTCCAAAATGTTTAGTTTCCTATTTTGGTTTGGTTTCCAAAATGTTTAGTTTCCTATTTTGGTTTGGTTTCCAAAATGTCTAAGTTTCCAAAATGTTCATTTCATTTCCATTTCCATTTCCATTTTCATTTCCATTTCCATTTCCATTTCCATTTCCATTTCCATTTCCATTTCCATTTCCATTTCCATTTTCCATTTCCATTTCCATTTTCATGCATTTCTAGGTTTCCAAAAGTATCAAAATTTTATTCATAGTGCTTGAAACTTGTCATTTCATACAATTAAGCTAGAAATGCATAGGCCCTTTTTAGGATGTTACACATGGTCAACTTGATCTTGAAGTTGTTAGCATTAATCGTTGAGGTTGGGCGTGGCATAATCTCTCAACTTCCTTTTTGTAATTAGCCTTTAGTGTGGTGGTTCCTCTACTCTGGGGTCGTCAAGTGGTATGTCTACTAGTTGAGGTTTGGCTCCTCTCGGAGCTTGTCCTCTTGAGTGTGTGACAGAATTTTTTGTGATTTTGGTTCCTATTTAAATGTTACGATCCCACTAGAAGTTTGAGTCATACACTTCGTCCTTCAAGTAAACAAAATTTACGAAATCAACAAACCTTTCAAATAAAATAACAAATAAAGAAACAAAATAAAAAGTCGTACCTATAACTCAAGATTTGGTCAGTTATCCCCCTAAAGGCATGCAACAAAAAGTAAAATCACTATATTTAGCACCAAATCCTCAACAACGATGCTAACAACTTGACCGCCTCTCACTATTCTCATTGAGTACGAGAGAAATCAACACTAAAAAAAAAATGAAATAATCAATAACTACATGCAATGTCTATAAGTGTGACAAGTTAGTTGCAATATATTTGTACAACAGGGTATATGAGTACTCTGAGGATCGAACCCAAAGAAGTTGGTGATTTAGTGAATTCTAGTGACAAACATGAAATTAAAGAGTCTAAACAACTACTCACTATACATTATAGTATGACAAGCCATTCAAGAGTTTTAATTATACTAATTAATTAACTAAAATTCACAAAAGACTAAATTGTAAAGAAAACAAACTATGTAACTATCAAATACAAGTAAATATAGTAACAACAAGCAATTAATCGATTTCCATATTGTAACATCCCATAATAGGGCCTAGGAGTTAGGGCCTAGCGAACTGGGCTTGCCAGTGGGACTCGTGAGCTACAATCATGGTTTGGCGAATAGGGGTTCACCAGTGGGCCTGGAAAACTATGGTAATCAGTTTGGGCCAAGTGTGAAAGGGAAATTATACTAGAATTAGAAAGTCAACTTATTTTCCAACACCATCCGTGCATGTAACTCTTTCCTAAGTCAACTAGGGTGTCCTAAGAACATCAAAACACACAATGCCTATAAATAGAGCTCTTTTCATTAAGAATTTTATATTCTTTTGAAGGACAAAACTTGTAACATCCCACTCGACAAAGCCCTGAATGTTCGAAACTATAACAACTCAATTTCAATAAAATCGGAACAGTGGTTTTGTGACCACAAGTTCGAGCCGAAAAGATAAATTATTTTAATATTAGTGCATGATTAGTGACATGATAGAAAAGTTATATAAAAATTTTGAAAACAAAATTTCATCGATTATGTGTTTAATTAGAGACTAAATTGCATAAAATGTTAAATTTGAATTCTATTAGCTATAAGGATTAAATAGATATGGGATTCAAAATTTGAGGTCCTTATATGATAATTAGACCATTAAAGAAAAGTATGTAGATATTTTTAGTGAATCATCCATGGAAAATTAGAAAAAGGCTAAGGACTAAATTGAAAATCAAAATTGTTAAAGATGAAAAATTAATTAAATAGAAATAAAAATCATTTATATCATCTTCTTCCCCAAAAAAATACATGGAAACTTTAGGAGAGAGAAGAAACTTTCATGGCCTATTTGGGTAAGTATTCAAGCCCTGTTTTTAGTAATTTTGATAGTTTTGAAACCGGGATAGCTTAATCTATCTCTTTGGGGGATCAATTTGACAATTTATCAAAGTATGGAAATTAGGTCATGGATGTATATGCTAAAAATTTAAAATGTATGGTAGAAAATGAAAGGTTGTTGATAGATAAACAACTTTTACAAAGTGATTTTTGATGAAAACACGATTGAGGGACTAAAATGCAAAGTGGTGAAAATTGATGAAAAATTCTAAAATTTATATAATATATGTGCTGTAAATTCTATGTTGAAATTTCTCTTAGGCGTGGAATAGGGAGTAAATTGCATAAATTTCATTTTCTGAGTCTAGGGACGAAATTGGAATTTATGGAAAAGTTAGGGGCAAAATTGTAATTTTGTCTAGGACATAAATTGAGTCCACATGAATACAAAATGTGACAAATTGATGTTAAATTTACTCGTATAGATCCGAATAGACCAAATTCAGAGTTAGAACGAGGAAAAGAGGAAAATGCCGAATTAGTAGATTTTATGTACACGAACATTTGTTGAGGTAAGTTCGTGTAACTAATTTGTATATATTTTTATGCTTGAATTAAATGTTGTGTTTGTGAATTGTATAAATTCCATAATTATGTGAAATTATCACTTATTTGTTAAAGCCAGATAAATGAAATGTGCCCGATCAACAATAAAGCCCAATAAATGATAAATGATAAAAATGTTACTTATATGCTGAAAATGAATGTGGAATGTGTTTATTTGAATTATATGAAGGTTATAAATGTATCAAATAATCACATGCCTGATAATGCTTGGAAAATGTCAAATTCTGTTTGAATAAATGGAAAATTTGATGGATATGTGATTTCTCGAAATGAATAAGGTCCTGCATTTGCTGCTGACGGATTTAGCTCGGACGAGTAATCCTATTGACCTCATTATTGAAAGGACTTAGCCTGGATGGGTAATCCTATTATAAGTCCTCTTGAGCATATGTTATGGATTGGATTTAACTCGGACAGGTAATCCAGATCAAGCTCTTTAGAGCATATGTCATAAAAAGGATTTAGCCTGGACTGGTAATCCTGACTAAGCTCTATTGAGTATATATTGTAGACAGGATTTAGCGGGACTGGTAATCCTATTATTTATATATATGTGGCTCGAGAGTGTACTCTCTAAAATAGTACCTTATGGGTACCATTGAATATGAATTGATGGATCCTAATTTGTACACCTCGGGTGTACTACCTGTGTATCCATCTATATTCTGAATAAATACAATGAGTAAAAATCTTGACATGAAAGGACATGAATAAGAAATGAGATGTTACACGTCGTTGTTTGAAATCCATAAAAATGATGATACATGTAACATCCTTAAATCGGGGTCTTTGTATTTTATCTGCTTGCATGCAAATAGTATGGCTATCATGCTAGTTTAGGCTATTTTAGGCTCTAGGCATGAGCTAGGGATGGGCCAGAGTTTTTTTGAAATTTGCATTTTGGCCTTCTAGAGGGGGAGCTGTTTGAGTTAGGGGTTAAAGGTAGCTGGTGGTAGGTTGTGATGAAAGGAGTGCCTTGATAAAGTGGCAAGGAGGCGCCACTTAGGGCTTAAAGAAGTGATGCCTCGGGGGAGTGAGGGAGCCTTGGTTCGAGCAGCAGAAATCCCCTTTCTGCTTGTTATTTTTGACGCCAGGACAAGGGAGAGTTGCACTCGGGTAGGACTCTGGTGGATGAGTGTTGAAAGAGTCAATAGATTCAAATAAATGGAGGAGGGAAATCAGTGGAGTTGGAAACATTCAAACAGATTTGAATGTGTGGTCAGGAGGAAATTGTGGAGGAATAAGGGGGATGGACACTTGAGCTTGGAGTTTGCCGAATGTTAAACACTAAGGAGGAGGGGAAGAATCGATTTTTGGGTAGCTTAGGAGTGTCGAATTTCACATTTGGACTTAGGGGGAGAATTGATCTCAAGTGAGCATTTTCATTAGCTAGGAAGGTCGAGCGCATTCTTTTGCTTCTTTTTGTCAAAACCAAATTGTCCCTAAGCCTTCTCTTTTTCTCTCTACTTTTGGTGTTTGGCCGAAACTACATTACCCTCCACTCATTATTTTTTATTTATTTTCTTGCCAGTAACATCAAAAACTGAAACTCCATCTTCCATCCCTTCTCTTTATCTCTTTCATCTTCTATTAGCCGAACCTTACATTATTGATTAGTGTTCTCTCTTTCTCAGTTGCTTCTTGAGGCCGAAATTCCCTAACCCCCTTCTCATCTTCGATTTCTTGCATAAGTCGAATACCCCTTGCCCATATTTTCTTCCTCTTCTTGCGTTTCCTCTTAATCTCCTTAGATGCCCAAATCTAATTTTCCTTTCTCTGGTTCCCAAAGCTGAAATCTCAACCCATAATCAGGTAAGTTCTCTTTGCTTTCTTCTTTCTTTTTCTTCTCTTTCTTTCCATTTTGTTCTTATGGCCGAATCTCCCTAGCATTCTCACATCTCTGTTCTCTATTTCGATTACAATGGGAAGAAAAGCCAAAACCCCTATGTGTTCTGTAGAAGGTCTATACGTCTAGTTTTGGTTTCTTATTTGGTCTCCCTTTTGTTTTAGCCGTTGTCGAATCTTGTTGGAGGGTGATCGAGTTTATCAGGAAGGTAAGGGGTGATTTCTTTATTTTGTATTATCTAGTTCGGGTTTTCATGCCAAAGCTGAATGGCTGCTTGCCCTAATGGTGTGTTGTTTGGCCGAATGAAGAAGGGGGTGACGCACTCATTTGGTTTTTGGGATTCGGTGGTTTGTGGATTGGATCTTGAGCCTCGAGATTTTTCGATCTAGGTAAGAGCCTTCGCTTTAAGTGATGTATTAATCTTTTAGATTTAATTTTGTTGCTTTAACTCGATTTAGTGACCAAGGATTATTATGGACTCGAATGCTAGCCAAGCGTTAGGAGGGGTTGGATCGGTGAACCCAGCCCCTAAGTTCAAGAAGCGGGCAGTATCAGTGATGAGGGATTGGCCAATGGGTTGTGGGCCAGCCTCTGAACAGGAAAGTAGGCAGATAGCGGTAGTGTCAGTTAACGACAGTGTCGATGTAGAAAGCGTAGTGTTACGAGTAATCAGGTGTGTAACTCTTACACACTTTCTTTGTTTAATATGCTATTTGTTATGTGTTGTTAAAAGCCAGAATAACGGCAGAGATCACTAATTACCTGAGTGGGTAAAAGCAAGGATGTCGGGTAGGTTTGCTATGGCTGCAAACGTTAATTGCTTAAATTGAAATATGTCAGTGCCATGTTATTTTACATATGTTATTCTATATGTTAAGCATGATCATACTTGATGGTGTGCATGTACATGAGACATGGGTGATGAGAGGAGGGGGGAAGGAATATTTTCAGACTGTCACCAGTGGTTAGGTACCATACAGTGGGTTGGCCCCGCTTACTATGATATTGTGACTAAGTCTCAGTGGTTTGGAACCACCAGTGGTTAGGTACCACATATCTATATTTTTGTGACTCGTCCCAGTGGTTTGGTACCACAGTGGGTTGGCCCCACATATCGAGATAAGGGATCGTCACCAATGGTTAGGTACCACACAGTGGGTTGGCCCCACAATTGATTATTTGTGACTTCGGTCACCAGTGGTTTGGAACCACTAGTGGTTAGGTACCACCAGTGGCTAGGTGCCACAAGAGGTAGAATTGGGAGTTTCAGATGGATAGGTTGGATAGGTTGCATAACATACATATTGGCATATGAAACTGTTTAAAAGTTTAATATCTTCGGGATGGGGATTTACACACTTGGTCTCCGTGACTCACCCATTCCATTACCATCTTACAGGTAATTCCTAGACCGTGGATATGGAGCCGGGGTAGACTCGAGGTGGCCATGCTCAAGATTACTTTTCATTTGCTTTAAATGGTTATTTCAGATTTATTTTATTTTAAATTTGGGTTATCAGTTGTAATAAGGGCACTTAGTTTTTCTTTGGGACTATTCTTTTGGTAGAATTTCTTTATAATTTTGTTTAATTATTGAAAGCGTGCCTAGTAAGTTATAAATGGACGTTTTCAAAACTAAATAGACTTTCGGGATTTTCCTAGTTTCACCATTGGGAAACTGATTATCTAGTAATAACAATAATTTCTTAAGACTAAGGGCTAAAATGTTTTTCCCAGTTTACACAACATATACTGGGTTCTTTCATAAATGCAAAGGTTTACTTTCTAACTTGAGACGACAAATGGGTTTTCAAATGTTTTCTTCCCTGTAACATACCAGATTTGATCGTAGCATTTTGACCAGGTTTGGGGTGTTATAATTGTGGTATCAGAGCCAAGTTCAAAAGCTCGGTTGTGGGTATAAGGCGCAAAATGTTTTCAAGTAAAGGTTTCCAAAATGATTTTGATGGAAATACATGTTTTGGGAAAGCATGGCACCTAAGTCTCCGGCACCGATCCACCCAAGTAAGTATCCTAATCCCTGATGTGATATATATATACGTGATAGGGTTAATGGGTTTATAGGGACATAGATAGATATGTTAGGGTTTATGGACCTTAGGCCTAGTTACACAAACTCTTATATAAAGCTTAATTTCCCTAAATAAACATGTCTATGAGCAAGTTAAAATTACTAGGGTGTGGTAACAGGCATACACATGTCTAGGATTGGATTCAGAAGAGCTTGGTATTTAAGCGATCCTAGTGACTCACCTCCTCTTTATCGATCCTACCAGTGCGTAGTGATCGCTCACCCTAACCGGAAGACTTGTTAACAGGCCAAAATTTTAACTAAAACCCGAAAGGGACCAGTACCCTACTTTTGCAAAATTACTTATATGACCCTAAATTTTGTAAAATTTTCCATAGTACCCAAGGTTAAGGTACAAGACCAAAATACCTCCAATTTTTGAAATTACCAAAATACCCTCGATTTATGAAATTACCAAAATACCCCCAGAAGTACCCCCGATTTACAAAATTACCGAAATACCCCTATTTTGAAAAATTACCAAGATCCTTTATTTTGGAAAATTACAAAAATACCCTTGTAGGTTAACATTACGAAAATACCTCTGGGTAGTGAAATGATAAAAATACCCTTAGGCAATGAATGTGTGTCCATGAAGGTGCTGGTGTGGTTAATGGATATGTGTGGTGTTCCATTGGATGCTGATTGAGTAGGAACTCTAGAACTAAGGAATACCGACTTAAGAACCGAACTATGTAGACATAGTTCAAATTCGAAAGAATCACTGTTAAAAAACTTATTTCCATAAGATAGTCCGTTGTTAATCATTGAAAGAAAAAGGTATTAACCCATAAAATTTCTAATCAGATTAAATCGCGAATGGTAGAATGACCCCTCGAGGTCGTGGCCATATTGCGCGCGGACGTGGTAGGTGTAGGACATCTGTGTCGGAACTAGTAGGGTCTAGTTATGGGTCAGAGAATGAGGTGCCGCCGCTACCAGCTGTAGGTGCCAATTATCAGGAGCAGGCAGGTGGTGATGATGCAGTGTTGTAAGCTATGCTGCGAGTCTTAGAGAGAGTTGTTGGAGCAGGCGTAGGGACGGGGGCTCAAAAATCTGTGTCTGAATGACTCCGAGCGAATGGAGTCGAGATATTTAGGGGAATTTCGGGTGTAGCTCCCAACACCGCGAAGTACTGGTTAGAGGCGACAGAGTGTATAATGGATGACTTGGACTTCACGGCCGAGGAGAAGCTAAAAGGGATAGTATTTCTTCTCTGGGGTAAGTCTTACCAGTGGTGGCTCACGATCAGGGAAGGTACGTCGGCCGACGATGTCACTTGGGATTACTTTAAGATGGCTTATTAGAGGAAGTATGTCAGGTCTAGTTATATTGATGCGCAGCGTAGGGCATTTTTGAATCTGGTCAGGGGAGTGAGTCAGTATCGAAATATGAGGCAAAATTCTTAAGATTGAGCTGTTATGCTCGGGGTATCGTTGCTACGGAACACGAACGCTGTGTCAGGTTTAAAGACGGGTTGAGAGATGAGCTGTGAGTGTTGATTGCTCCACAGCGAGAGAGGGAATTTGTTGTTCTGGTGGAGAATGCCAAAATAGCAAACGAACCAAGAGGCAGAATCTGAATAGGAATAGGGATAAGAGGAGCTTTAGGCCATCAGGGTATGCTAGGAATCCTCAGAAAAGGGCTAGATTTGGTGGACCGAGTCAGGCTGTAAGGCTTGTTTCTGCTACTCAGTGGCCGCCACGGTGTGCACGATGTGGAAAGTCTCATTCGGGGGAATGTTGGGTAGGTAACAAAGGGTGTTTCGAGTGCGGGTCGATGGATCACCGGATAAGGGATTGTCTAAGAAGGTCAGCTAGGGTTCAGTCTGAGGGTCAAGGACGTACACAATTCAGGAGGGATGGTCAGCAACCGCAGAGGGGTCGAGGCTCAGTTAGGGGTTGTAATGGTAACGGGCACGATCGAGGAGCACCGGGCAGAGGTGTTTGGAATAGTGATGCAAGACAGCCTGGTTTGGTCTATGCAGCGAGGCGTCGAGAGGAGGGCGACGCACCGGACGTCATAACCAGTACGTTCTTAATTTTTGGATCGCCTTATACTTCCTTGATAGATGTTGGTTCAACGTACTCCTATGTTGCTAGTAGTATAGTGGGAACTCTGAACTTAGCATATGAGACTTCTTCTAGGGAGATAATTATAATTAGCCCTTTAGGTTACTCTGTAGAAGTAAAAAAACTGTATAAAGATGTACCTCTAGAACTTCAAGAGGTAATGTTTCCGGTTGATCTGATGGAACTGCCATTCGGGGAGTTCGATTTGATCTTAGGGATGGACTGGCTAGTGAAGTATCAAGTAGGTTTAGACTGTGCAGCCAAGCGCATGGTGTTGAGATCTATCGAGGGTGAGGAGGTGGTGATGATAGGTGATAGAAGGAATTACTTATCCAATGTAGTATCCGCGTTAAAGGCTGAGAAAATGGTGAGGAAGGGTTGTGAGGCATTCATGGTTCATGTCTGCGCCTTGGAGGCTAAAGAATCAATGGTGGGGGATGTCCGAACAGTGAGAGAATTTACCGATGTGTTCCCAGAAGAGCTTCTGGGTTTGCCTCCAGACCGTGAAGTTGAGTTTGGTATAGACCTGCTACCTGGAACTGCGCCAGTGTCTATTGCCCCATACAGAATGGCGCCAAAGGAGTTAGTGGAGCTAAAGGCACAGATTCAAGAATTGCTAGATCGAGGTTTTATCTGGCCAAGTGTATCACCTTGGGAAGCACCTGTGCTTTTTGTCAAGAAGAAAGACGGATCGATGCAAATGTGTATAGATTACCATCAGCTGAATAAGTTGACGATTAAGAACAAGTACCTGTTGTTAAGGATAGATGACCTGTTTGACCAGCTTAAAGGAGCATTAGTCTTCTCCAAGATAGATCTTAGGTCGAGGTATCACCAACTTAAGGTAAAGGAGGCAGATATTCGTAAGATGGCGTTTCGTGCCCGCTACGGACACTACGAGTTTTTGGTAATGCCGTTTGGGTTGACCAACGCGCCAGCAGCATTCATGGACATGATGAATCGGGTGTTTCAGCCGTATTTAGATCGGTTCGTCATGGTATTTATAGATGATATTCTAGTGTACTCAAAGTCTGAGGAAGAGCACGATGCACATCTTCGCGTGGTTTTACAAATTCTGAGGGAGAAACAGTTGTTCGCAAAATTTAGTAAGTGTGAGTTCTAGTTAAAGGAAGTAACCTTTTTGGGTCATGTGGTGTCAGCTGAGGGGATTAGGGTGGACCTTCGGAAGATTGAAGCGGTATTAGATTAGAAATCACTTAAGTCTGTGGCGAAGATTCAGAGTTTTCTGGGCTTAGCGGGATACTATAGAAGGTTTGCGGAAGGGCTTTCTTTAATCGCAGCACCGTTAACCAAGTTGTTGAGGAAGGGAATTTCGTTTGTGTGGTCTGACAAGCAATAAGAAAGTTTTGAAAAGTTGAAGAAGGTTTTGACAGAAGCTCCAGTCTTGATTCAGCCTGAAGTAGGGAAAGAGTTTACGGTTTATTGTGATGTGTTGCATATAGGGTTAGGATGTGTGCTGATGCAAGAGGGGAAAGTGGTAGCGTATGCTTCACGACAATTGAGACCTCATGAAGTGAACTATCCGACGCATGATCTGGAGTTGGCTGCAGTGGTTTTCGCTTTGAAAATTTAGAGGCATTACCTGTATGGAGAGAAATCTATTGTCTACACAGATCACAAGAGTTTGAAATACCTTCTTACACAGAAGGAGTTGAATTTTAGGCAGCGAAGGTGGATCGAGTGGCTAAAGGACTACGACTGTTTAATTGAGTATCACTCGGGGAAAGCCAATGTGGTGGCAGACGCGCTGAGCCGTAAGGTGGTGTCAGACTTGAGAGCAATGTTTGCTCACCTTAGCTTGTATGATGACGAAAGTTTGCTAGCGAAATTACAAGTGAAGCCATCATGGGTAAACCAGGTTAAGGAAAAGTAATTGATAGATGAAGTTTTAAGTGCTCGATGTTTGCAAGTGCAGAATGGTGGATTAGAGGGGTACAATTTAAGCAGTGAAGGTGTGTTGTGTTTTCAGGGAAAGGTTTGCATGCTGAAGGATATAGAGTTGAGGCAAAAAATTCTTCAAGAGGCACATAGCAGTCCGTATGCTATGTATCCGGGAGGTAGTAAGATGTACCAAGATTTGCGAGAGCAGTTTTGGTGGCCGGGTCTAAAGCGGGAGGTAACAGAATTTGTAAGTAAGTATCTGACATGTCAGCAAGTTAAAGCTGAACATCAGTTACCTTTGGGTCTGTTGCAGCCGATAAAAATTCCGCAGTGGAAGTGGGAAAGGTTTACGATGGATTTTGTTAGTGGGCTACCCCTCACACATACTAAAAAGGATTCGGTTTGGGTGATTGTGGACCGTTTGACAAAATCGGCTCATTCTATACCAATTCAGATTGACTATTCGCTCTAAAGGTTGGCTAAGTTGTATGTGGCAGAAATTGTGAGACTGCATGGAGTGCTAGTGTCAATTATCTCAGATAGTAATCTTAGTTTCACGTTAAGGTTCTGGGAAGCGTTGCATCAGGCATTGGGTACAAGGTTTGATTTCAGTACGGCGTTTCATCCATAGTCAGATGGGCAGTCAGAGAGGGTGATTTAGATTTTAGAGGATATGTTGAGGGGTTGTGTCTTGGGTTTTAGAGGTACTTGGGAAGAATTTCTACCAGTTCAGAGTTTGCATACAACAATAGTTACCAAGCAAGTATTCAGATGGCACCATATGAAGCGCTATATGGGCAGAAGTGTCGTACCCCTACGTGTTGGACAAAGTTGGGTGAACGTCAATTGTTGGGTCCAGAGTTGGTTGCTGAAACAGAGGATAAGGTTAAGCTGATTCGAGCTCGTTTGAAGGAAGCTTTGGACAAGCAAAATTCCTATGACAATCTCAAGCAGAGGGATATAGAGTTTGCAGTGGGTGATAAGGTTTTCCTGAAGGTGTCGCCGTGGAAGAAGGTGCTGAGATTTGGTCGGAAGGGCAAGCTGAGCCTTAGGTTTATCAGGCCTTATAAGGTGTTGAAGTGTGTGGGACTAGTAGCGTACCACCTCGAGTTACCATCAGAATTGAGCCAGATCCACGACATGTTTCATGTTTCCATGCTTAGACGCTAGCATTCCGATCTATCACATGTTGTGTCGATGGAAGAAATTGAAATGAGCCTGGATTTGTCTTTTGATGAGGAACCAGTACAGATTCTGGAACGGGATGTCAAAGTCTTGCGTAGAAAATTGGTTTCTTTGGTGAAGGTGTTATGGCGGAATCATGGAATAGGAGAAGCCACGTGGGAGCCCGAGGACGTGATGCGACAACAATACCCTCAACTCTTTTGACTAGGTAATTTCGAGGCCGAAATTATTTTAAAGGGAGTAGAACTGTAACATCCTTAAATCGGGGTCTTTGCATTTTATCTGCTTGCATGCAAATAGTATGGTTGTCATGCTAGTTTAGGCTATTTTAGGCTCTAGCCATGAGCTGGGGATAGGCCGGAGTTTTTTTAAAATTTGTGTTTTGGGCTTCTAGAGGGGGGAGCTGTTTGAGTTAGGGGTTAAAGGTAGCTGGTGGTAGGTTGTGATGCAAGGAGTGCCTTGGTAAAGTGGCAAGGAGGCGCCACTTAGGGCTTAAAGAAGTGACGCCTCAGGGGAGTGAGGGAGCCTTGGTTTGAGCAGCAGAAATCCCCTTTCTGCTTGTTATTTTTGACGCCAGGACAAGGGAGAGTTAGACTCAGGTAGGACTCTGGTGGATGAGTGTTGAAAGAGTCAACAGATTCAAATAAGTGGAGGAGAGAAATCGGTGGAGTTGGAAACATTCAAACAGATTTGAATGTGTGGTTAGGAGGAAATTATGGAGGAATAAGGGGGATGGAAACTTGAGCTTAGAGTTGGCTAAATGTTAAACACTAAGGGGGAGGGGAAGAATCAGTTTTTGGGTAGCTTAGGAGTGCTGAATTTCACATTTGGACTTAGGGGGAGAATTAATCTCAAGTGAGCATTTTCGGCTAGCTAGGGAAGGCTGAGTGCATTCTTTTGCTTCTTTTTGTCAAAATCGAATTGTCCCTAAGCTTTCTCTTTTTCTCTCTACTTTTGGTGTTTGGCCGAAACTACATTACCCTCCACTCATCATTTTTTGTTTATTTTCTTGCCAGTAACATCAAAAATCGAAACTCCATCTTCCATCCCTTCTCTTTATCTCCTTCATCTTCTGTTAGCCGGACCTTACTTTCTTGATTAGTGTTCTCTCTTCTCTCAGTTGCTTTTTGAGGCCTAAATTCCCTAACTCCCTTCTCATCTTCAATTTTTGCATAAGCCGAAAACCCCTTGCCCATATTTTTTTCCTCTTCTTGCGTTTCCTCTTAATCTTCTTGGGTGCCAAAATCTAATTTTCCCTTCTTTGGTTCTCAAAGACAAAATCTCAACCCATAATTAGGTAAGATCTCTGTGCTTTCTTCTTTCTTTTTCTTCTCTTTCTTTCCCTTTTGTTTTTATGGCCTAATCTCCCTAGCATTCTCACATCTCTGTTCTCTATTTCGATTGTTACGGGAAGAAAAGTCGAAACCCTATGTGTTCTGTAGAAGGTCTATATGTCTAGTTTCAGTTTCTTATTTGGTCTCCCTTTTGTTTTAGCCGTTGTCGAATCTTGCTGGAGGGTGATCAAGTTTATCAGGAAGGTAAGGGGTGATTTCTTTATTTTGTATTATCTAGTTCGGGTTTTCATGCCAAAGTCAAATGGCTGCTTGCCCTAATGGTGTGTTGTTTGGCCGAATGAAGAAGGGGGGTGACGCACTCATTTGGTTTGCAGGATTCGATGGTCTGTGGATTGGATCTTGAGCCTCGGGATTTTTCGATCTAGGTAAGAGCCTTCGCTTTAACTGATGTGTTAATCTTTTAGATTTAATCTTGTTGCTTTAAGCCAATTTAGTGACCAAGGATTATTATGGACTCGAATGCCAGCCAAGCATTAGGAGGGGTTGGATCGGTGAACCCATCCCCTAAGTTCAAGAAGCGGACAGTATCAGCAGTGAAGGATTGGCCACCAGGTTGTGGGCCAGCCTCTAAACAGGAAAGTAGGCTGATAGCGGTAGTGTCAGTTAACGACAGTGTCGACGTTGAAAGCGTAGTGTTACGAGTAATCAGGTGTGTAACTCTTACACACTTTCTTTGTTTAATATGCTATTTGTTATGTTTTGTTAAAAGCCGGAATAACGGCAGAGATCACTAATTTACCTGTGTGGATAAAAGTAAGGATGCCGGGTAAGTTTTCTATGGCTGCAAACGTTAATTGCATATATTGAAATCTATCAGTGCCATGTTATTTTACATATGTTATTCTATATGTTAAGCATGATCATACTTGATGGTGAGCATGTGCATGAGTCATGGGTGATGAGAGAAGGGGGAAGGAATATTTTTAGACTGTCACTAGTGGTTAGGTGCCACACAGTGGGTTGGCCCCGCTTACTATGATATTGTGACTAAGTCTCAGCGGTTTGGAACCACCAGTGGTTAGGTACCACATATCTATATTATTGTGACTTGACCCAGTGCTTTGGTACCACAGTGGGTTGGCCCCATATATCGAGATAAGGGATCGTCACTAGTGGTTAGGTACCACACAGTGGGTTGGCCCCACAATTGATTATTTGTGACTTCGGTCACCAGTGGTTTGGAACCACCAGTGGTTAGGTACCACCAGTGGCTAAGTGCCACAAGGGGTAGAATTAGGAGTTTCAGATGGATAGGTTGGATGGGTTGCATAACATACATATTGGCATATGAAACTATGTAAAAGTTTAATATCTTCAGAATGGGGATTTACACACTGGGTCTCCGTGACTCACCCCTTCCATTACCATCTTGCAGGTAATTCCTAGACCGTGGATATGGAGCCGGGGTAGACTCGAGGTGGACATGCTCAAGATTACGTTTTGTTTGCTTTAAATGGTTATTTCAGATTTATTTTATTTTAAATTTTGGTTATCAGTTGTAATAAGGCCACTTATTTTTTCTTTGGGACTATTCTTTTGGTAGAATTTTTTATAATTTTGTTTAATTATTGAAAGCATGCCTAGTAAGTTATAAATGGACGTTTTCAAAACTAAATAGACTTTCGGGATTTTCCTAGTTTCACCATCGGGAAACTGATTATCTAGTAATAACAATACGGCCACTCTAATTTCTTAAGACTAAGGGTTAAAATGTTTTTCCCGATTTACACAATATATACTGGGTTTTTTCATAAATGAAAAGGTTTACTTTCTAACTTGAGACGACAAATGGGTTTTCAAATGTTTTCTTCCCTGTAACATACCAGATTTGGTCGTAGCGTTTGGGGTGTTACAATACATGACAACTTACGTATGAAAACATGAGATG
This sequence comes from Gossypium rotundifolium, assembly GCA_025506655.1. Classification (NCBI taxonomy): domain Eukaryota; kingdom Viridiplantae; phylum Streptophyta; class Magnoliopsida; order Malvales; family Malvaceae; genus Gossypium; species Gossypium rotundifolium. Next base: position 108,130,996 of record CP106725.1, read on the forward strand.
ATGATATGTGTACATGGGATTCATTTGATGAATATGTTTATCCTTGGTTATAGACTTGTACGCTTTGGGTGTATTAGTACCCATATGACATTGATATTTCGAGTAAAATGTGTAAAGTTTTGATATGAAATAAACTGAACTTGAGATATGTTATATGAAAATATACTTGAGATATAGCAATGTAATTTATACATGTTGTGGAAAGCTTATGTGCATGGAAACTTGGTTGTTATTGAGCCCATACATGTTTTTGACATATGGAATATATGACTAACAAGAGCAATGAGGATATGTGTAGGGCTTAAGGTCAAATTGAATGAACGTGCCTTACATAGTTACCTCAAAATAGAATGAATGGTAAGTTAAATACCATGTTATACGAACTTACTAAGCATTTTATACTTACTTAGTTTTATTTCCCTATTTTATAATAAATCAGAAGCTCGTTGGATTGGAAGCTTGGTGGAGATCACTCATACTATCCATCGGGGTCGAGCACGTCTTGCAGCACGAGCGTGTCCTAGGGTCACACGGGCGTGTCCCTTGGGCCACACGGGTATGTGAACTCTATAACTTGGAAAATTTTTGAAATTTGACAAAAAATTTTTAGAGTTCCCGATTAAGTCCCGATTCGATTTTAAAGCTTATATTGGGCTTCAAGGGTCCATTTAAGGGACGTTATGAATAAATCTTGGGAAATGAATAGTAATTATTATGAATTATCTGAAAATGTTCTAAAAGTTTTGGTAATACTCTGTAACTCTATTTCGGCGACGGACACGAGTTAGGGGTGTTATAGAAACATTATCTATAAGAATAAAGCTTAAGGAATAAGTTTTAAGCACCCAACGTTAGAATTTGACTAAGTGTAAGAACTTTTTGAGTCCACCTACGACACCCTGGTCTAGCGGATTCTGAACGAAAGGAAAGGAACCCATGGTGAACTCTAGTATGTACAACATATAGGATATTCTGAAAGAACAAAGCTTATGGCTAACTCTGAAGAAAGGTAAGTATGATGAATGAAGGAGAACTTGTAAGAATGTATATATATGAATATGGCACATAGATATAAAGAGGTACTATTGGTGAAGTAGTTTTCCCAAAAGCCCTTAGATTATAATGAAAATAAGTAGACAAGGATTCCCCGTTAGATTATAATGGTAAGTGAAATTTAAGTGGTGATTATGAAATGAATGGTTATAAGGTATGAGTTCACGCTAGTGATATAGTACACCTCGTGACCCGTGCTAGTCAATGTATGAGATAAGCTAGTTAGGAACTAATCGAATGTGAACTAGAAGGGTTAAAGGCTAAAGGAGTAATAAGATAAGTTTCTTAGATGTAACAGATTTTGGATAAGACAACTCAGTATTGATGTGACATTTACCAAGTTCTCATAGAAACATGGGTTGAGTTAAAAGGACACTCAGTTTAGTTAAGGGAGAGTTATCTTCCTTCTTAAGAATGAGGGCTAAAAGTAGATGAAAAACATCTCCCTAAGATGAGTTTGAAACCCTAATTTTTGCTAGTAATTTCCTCCCATCAAGGTAAGTTTCATGACTTTACTTGTCAAGTGAACACAGATCTGTAAGAATGCTTAGAGAAATAGGGCTTAGTGATGCGTCTAGGTTTAAAGTGATGATAAAGGTTACCCAAATGGGTTCTAACAAAGTGTCTCTATTTATCAATAGAAGAGGAGGCTGTAGCATCTAACTAAATGATGGATCTAGAGCACGAGCTGTTTATTTCACAAGGAAAGACTAGACCTGAAGTTTAAACTACCTTTGAGGTCATCAGGTGAGTCCCAAAGCTAAATCTTGCATGTGTACTATACCTTTTGGAAATTTCTATGCAAAATGACCAAGTCATGAGATTTAAGCTAGAAAAGTGAGATGACATGATTCTGATATGGAATGTAAGCTTTATGAACTTGTATGTATGGATTACACGAAAAATAATGGTCTAAGTATGAAACATGGAATTTTGAGTTAAAGGATGTTTATGTCTGTATAATTAAAATGTGTGTATGTGTCTAGAAAATATGAATGAGTCTAACATGAAGGAGTCTGATATGAATAAGTCTTTTATCAAAGTGTCTTTCATAAGCAAGTCTGGTATGGACAAGTCAGTGTATGGTGTGTCTGTGTAATTTTCTGGAGTCGTCTAAAGGGGTTCATCAGGACTAAAAACATGAAACTCTGGCTAAAGGGGTCCGTTGGGACTTAAAACATGAATCTATGAAAGGACAAGTTCATGACCATGGCATCTCAGTGAATGGACCATATCGTGTAAGACCATATCTGGATATAGCATCGTATGGGAAAATTTAAACGAAGGTTATTAGCTAATGTGGCTTTCAGTGTGTCCCATGACAATGGGGGCAAACTTCACAAAATGTAAGTCTAAGCAAATCTCTGTTGTTTAAAACACTAGAAAGGAAAGCCTATGTGGAGAACCTATTAAAGGATAACCTTTTTGGTAAAACTCTAGAAAGGGAAGCCATTGTGGCTAACCTGTTAAAGGACAGACTTTTTTTGCAAAACTTTGGAAAGGTAAGCCTTTGCGGTGAACCTATTAAAGGACAGCCTTTGTGGCACAACTCTAGAAAGGTAAGCCTTTACGGCGAACCTATTAAAGGACAGCTTTTGTGGCAAAACTTTGGAAAGGTAAGCTTGTGTGGCGAAGCTATTAAAGGACAACCTTTGTGGCAAAACTCTAGAAAGGTGAGTATTTCTGGAAAAACCCTAGAAAGGTGAGCTTTTGTGGCGAACCTATTAAAGAATGCCTTTGTGACTATTTCTGTTAAATGATAAGCCTTTTTGGTGATCTCTTTTCAAGGAAAGCCTCTGTGGCAAACTTTAGATAGGAAAGTCCTTGTGGCTACGTCTGTAAAGGAACACCTTCGTGACATAATTTATGAACATGATGCCTTCGTGGTAAAGTTTTATAAAGAAAAGCCCTTGTCCATCTAAGTAAAGAAATGCCTTCATGGTAAATTCTGAATGAATGGTTCTCTGAATGTAACATCCTGAAATTAGGCCTAGTAGGATTGAGCCCAATGGGCCTTAGGCGTAGTAGCGTTTAAAATTTTTTTGGAGAATAGGAGATCGGCTTAAGTGCAAGTTGGACCTTTTAGATAAGTGATTTTGGAAGGTTAGGGGCTTCATGAAGTCCGGGATCAAATATTAGCTTTGGGAAAATTTTGGTTTTAGGTGAAAAAAACCTTGGAGGTTGGCGGGTAGGCCTTAAGAATAAAATGTGGAGGAAAATGACACAAGTGGAGTGTGTGGTGTAGTGGCAAAGTGACACCACAAGGAAGGAAGGAGGTCCAAGGTTCTAGTTGTAGCGTTTGCATTCCTTTTAGATTATTTTTATTAAATGAATTTAGACCTTGGCCATAGGGTTATATTTAATTGCGCATGGTTTGAGGCACAAAGAGCTAGTTGGTAAAGTGGCTAGCAGTGTGGATTATGTTATAAGGGAGCCAGGTTGAATCTCATGAGAAGCAAGGAGTATTTATTTTATGAGTGGATGGTAAGAGTTTCAGATTGAATTTAAACTCTCTTGTGAAGGATCCCACATCGGAAAGATACAAGGAATGAAGGTGAAGAGCTAGCTATATAAAGAGCATGCCAGAGAAGGGTTAACATACCTTGGTGGGCGTTGGGCACGGGGAGTGGTCGCAGTAGCAGTAGCACCGAGTCCTGTCGGTGTGTAACTCTCTACTCTAGTTGTAGAGCGGCAAATGCCAAGTGCTTGGCCACGGCAATAGTAGTTACACGAGCGCATGGCGCGTGTAGGGCTTCAACGATAGTTGAGGCCATCAATAGTATTCTTGTGGGTTGGGGCCGCTTGAGTTGCGATGGTAGAAATGGGCCCAATGGGCCCGTGAGCCTAAATGGAATAAATTGTATGATGATATAGTATATAGTGAACTAGACTAGGTGGAACTTATATCGTGGATAGATTTGTGTTAGGTGGGCCACACGAGTGTGGGCTCGAATGGGCCAAATCGAGTTTTAAGCCCAACAGTCCGGTAAAGATCGAAAATGGCAGTTGAGTCGCTCAAGGCGACACTGCACCTTTAGAAAGGCCATTCCATGTACAAAATTATGAAAATACCCTTGGTGGGTAAATTACAAAAATACCCTTGGTGGGTAAATTACGAAAATACCCTTGGTGGGTAAATTACGAAAATACCCTTGGTGGGTAAATTACGAAAATACCCTTGGTGGGTAAATTACGAAAATACCCTTGGTAGGTAGATTACTGAAAATACCTTTGGTGGGTAAGTTCTGAAAATACCCTTGGTGGGTAAATTACTGAAAATACCCTTGGTGGGTAGATTACTGAAAATACCTTTGGTGGGTAAGTTACTTAAAATACCCTTGGTGGGTAAATTACTGAAAATACCCTTGGTGGGTAAATTACTTAAAATACCCTTGGTGGGTAAATTACAAAATACCCTTGGTGGGTAAATTACGAAAATACCCTTGGTGGGTAAATTATGAAAATACCCTTGGTGGGTAAATTATGAAAATACCCTTGGTAGGTAAATTCTGAAAATACCCTTGGTGGGTAAATTCTGAAAATACCCTTGGTGGGTAAATTATGAAAATACCCTTGGTGGGTAAATTACTTAAAATACCCTTGGTGGGTAAATTACTGAAAATACCCTTGGTGGGTAAATTACTGAAAATACCCTTGGTGGGTAAATTACTAAAATACCCTTGGTGGGTAAATTACTGAAAATACCCTTGGTAGGTAGATTCTGAAAATACCTTTGGTGGGTAAGTTCTGAAAATACCCTTGGTGGGTAAATTACTGAAAATACCCTTGGTGGGTAAATTACTTAAAATACCCTTGGTGGGTAAATTATGAAAATACCCTTGGTAGGTAAATTACGAAAATACCCTTGGTAGGTAAAATTCTTTATTATACCCTTAGAGGTTGGTTAACTTTGATTATTTTGTATATTATTATTCGATTATGATGGTAATTAGTTCCATACGTTATTTGATATATGTCTAGCATACATAACATAACTGCATACACGAATTATTATGTCATATTGCATGGGTATGATGAGAGGAGGGAAGATTGATATTCGTGTCGATTTTACACGGTGTTTTGGTAACACATTGTGACTACGGTCACCAGAGGTTTGGTACCTCCGAGGTTTGGCACCTCATAGCGTCTCGTCCTCGTGGCTTAGCACCACCGTGGGTTGGCCCCACTTTGAGATACGGGATTGACGCCGGTGATTTGGTATCACACGATGGGTTGGCCCCATCATTCGATTTGTGTCTTGGACACGGTGGTTTGGAACCACCGGTGATTTGGTATCACATTCGTGTCTTGGACACGGAGGTTTGGCACCTCATAGCGACTTGTCCCCGTGGTTAATTCCACCGTGGGTTGGCCCCACTTTTGAGATATGGGATCGCCTGCGCGGTGATTTGGTATCACACGATGGGTTGGCCCCATCACTTGATTTGTGACTTGGTCACCGTGTTTTAGTAACACAATTGTGTCTTTGGACACCGTGGTTTAGCACCACCAAGGGTTTGGTACCACACGGGTAGAAAAGGAGTTATGGATGGCTAGGTTGGGTGCATTATGCATATGTATTGCTTTGTTATAAATTGTGTAAGTATGTGGCATTTACCCGGAGAGGAATATGCATCGAGTCTTAGTGACTCACCTTCTCCCTTATATTTTCGGTGATTCGTGAGATCGCGAAAATGGAGTGGATGAACTCGAGGAGGCCATGCAATAAATTTGGGTTCTACGTGAACTTTGGTTTGAGAACTTTAATTTATTTAAATTTGGTTTTATATTTATTTAAGTTGTAATAAGGCCTCTTAAATTATGATTTTGGATTATATTTATGCTTTGAATATGTTTAAAATATGGTTTATAAATTTCTTGATTATGAGCATAAATTGAGCACAAAGTTTTCTAAACTACACAACGCGATGGTTTTAAAACGTTACCATCGGGTAACATAAATCATTTGATAATTTTAACAACTTGAGTGTTTTCGATAATTTAAACGATTTTCAAATATTAAGTTTCTACATTCAAATGCAAATGGTTTTCAAAGTATTAAATTTGAGTTTTCTTAAAATGATATAAACGTTTTCTAACCTATGATTTATTCATTTATTTTAAAGTTTTACGTAATTTCAAAGTAAATTATTAGTTTTAACTTATTATACACTTGATTTCTACAAATATAGAATTTCAAAGGGTTTTTCACAAAAATTTAATCGTTAACTCATTTTTCTTCAAAATATTTTCCTCAGTGACATACCAGATTCGGTCGTGGCGTATTGACCGGGTTTGGGGTGTTACAAATTGGTATCAGAGCCTAGGTTTCAAAAACTCGGCTGTGGGTTATGGGGTTCAAAAAAAAGTTTGTTTGAAAATACATGTTGTTTGGAAGTATGGCACCTTGAGTCTCCGGCACCCAAATCAAGTAAGTTCCTTTATTTTATGTTTGTTAAGACAATGTTATGACTGTATTTTTGGTATTTATTTTGTGTGTCTTGGTTTGGATATAGAAATTGTATGTATAAATATCGATTTGCTTTTGTGTTTAGTTATCTAGTTATGAGAAAGAAGTTTTGAGATTTGGTTTATTAGTGTTATTAGATCAGAGTGCGCAGCGTGAGCGTAGTGTGGTAGGTTAGGAAGTGTGACTGTTAGTTAGTTGGAAATTTCGAGGACGAAATTTCTTTAAGGAGGGTAGATTTGTAACATCCTGAAATTAGGCCTAGTAGGATTGAGCCCAATGGGCCTTAGGCGTAGTAGCGTTTAAAATTTTTTGGAGAATAGGAGATCGGCTTAAGTGCAAGTTGGACCTTTTAGATAAGTGATTTTGGAAGGTTAGGGGGCTTCTATGAAGTCCCGGGATCAAATATTAGCTTTGGGAAAATTTTGGTTTTAGGTGAAAAAAACCTTGGAGGTTGGCGGGTAGGCCTTAAGAATAAAATGTGGAGGAAAATGACACAAGTGGAGTGTGTGGTGTAGTGGCAAAGTGACACCACAAGGAAGGAAGGAGGTCCAAGGTTCTAGTTGTAGCGTTTGCATTCCTTTTAGATTATTTTATTAAATGAATTTAGACCTTGGCCATAGGGTTATATTTAATTGCATGGTTTGAGGCACAAAGAGCTAGTTGGTAAAGTGGCTAGCGATGTGGATTATGTTATAAGGGAGCACAGGTTGAATCTCATGAGAAGCAAGGAGTATTTATTTTATGAGTGGACGGTAAGAGTTTGAGTTGAATTTAAACTCTCTTGTGAAGGATCCCACATCGGAAAGATACAAGGAATGAAGGTGAAGAGCTAGCTATATAAAGAGCATGCCGGAGAAGGGTTAACATACCTTGGTGGGCGTTGGGCACGGGGAGTGGTCGCAGTAGCGGTTTAGCACCGAGTCTGTCGGTGTGTAACTCTCTACTCTAGTTGTAGAGCGGCAATGCCGAAGTGCATCCACGGCAATAGTAGCCACACGAGCGTGCGGCGCCGTGTAGGGCTTCAACGCGATAGTTGAGGCCATCAATAGTATTCTTGTGGGTTGAAATTTGCTTGGGTGCGATGGTAGAAGTGGGCCCAATGGGCCGTGAGCCTAAATGGAATAAATTGTATGATGATATAGTATATAGTGAACTAGACTAGGTGGAACTTATATCGTGGATAGATTTGTGTTAGGTGGGCCACACGGCGTGTGGGCAGAATGGGCCAAATCGAGTTTTAAGCCCAACAATCCGGAAAGATCGAAAATGGCGGTTAAGTCGCTCAAGGCGACCTTCGCACCTTTAGAAAGGCCATTCCATGTACAAAATTATGAAAATACCCTTGGTGGGTAAATTACAAAATACCCTTGGTGGGTAAATTACGAAAATACCCTTGGTGGGTAAATTACGAAAATACCCTTGGTGGGTAAATTACTGAAAATACCCTTGGTGGGTAAATTCGAAAATACCCTTGGTAGGTAGATTCTGAAAATACCTTTGGTGGGTAAGTTACTGAAAATACCCTTGGTGGGTAAATTACGAAAATACCCTTGGTGGGTAGATTACTGAAAATACCTTTGGTGGGTAAGTTCTGAAAATACCTTGGTGGGTAAATTACTGAAAATACCCTTGGTGGGTAAATTACTGAAAATACCCTTGGTGGGTAAATTACAAAATACCCTTGGTGGGTAAATTCTGAAAATACCCTTGGTGGGTAAATTATGAAAATACCCTTGGTGGGTAAATTATGAAAATACCCTTGGTAGGTAAATTACGAAAATACCCTTGGTGGGTAAATTCTGAAAATACCCTTGGTGGGTAAATTCTGAAAATACCCTTGGTGGGTAAATTCTGAAAATACCCTTGGTGGGTAAATTCTGAAAATACCCTTGGTGGGTAAATTACTGAAAATACCCTTGGTGGGTAAATTACTGAAAATACCCTTGGTGGGTAAATTCTGAAAATACCCTTGGTAGGTAGATTACTAAAATACCTTTGGTGGGTAAGTTACTGAAAATACCCTTGGTGGGTAAATTCTGAAAATACCCTTGGTGGGTAAATTCTGAAAATACCCTTGGTGGGTAAATTATGAAAATACCCTTGGTAGGTAAATTACTGAAAATACCCTTGGTAGGTAAAATTCTTGTTATACCCTTAGAGGTTGGTTAACTTTGATTATTTTGTATATTATTATTCGATTATGATGGTAATTAGTTCCATACGTTATTTGATATATGTCTAGCATACATAACATCTGCATACACGAATTATTATGTCATATTGCATGGGTATGATGAGAGGAGGAAGATTGATATTCGTGTCGGCGGACACGGTGTTTTGGTAACACATTGTGACTACGGTCACGGAGGTTTGGTACCTCCGGAGGTTTGGCACCTCATAGCGTCTCGTCCTCGTGGCTTAGCACCACCGTGGGTTGGCCCCACTTTGAGATACTGGGATTGGCGCCATGATTTGGTATCACACGATGGGTTGGCCCCATCATTCGATTTGTGTCTTGGACACGGTGGTTTGGAACCACCGGTGATTTGGTATCACATTCGTGTCTTGGACACGGAGGTTTGGCACCTCATAGCGACTTGTCCACGTGGTTAATTCCACCGTGGGTTGGCCCCACTTTTGAGATATGGGATCGCCCGCGGTGATTTGGTATCACACGATGGGTTGGCCCCATCACTTGATTTGTGACTTCGGTCACCAGTGTTTTGGTAACACAATTGTGTCTTTGGACACGGTGGTTTGGCACCACCAAAGGTTTGGTACCACACGGGTAGAAAAGGAGTTATGGATGGCTAGGTTGGGTGCATTATGCATATGTATTGCTTTGTTATAAATTTTGTAAGTATGTGGCATTTACGGGAGAGGAATATGCATTGAGTCTTAGTGACTCACCTTCTCCCTTATATTTTCGGTGATTCGTGAGATCGCGAAATGGAGTGGATGAACTCGAGGAGGCCATGCAATAAATTTGGGTTCTACGTGAACTTTGGTTTGAGAACTTTAATTTATTTAAATTTGGTTTTATATTTATTTAAGTTGTAATAAGGCCTCTTAAATTATGATTTTGGATTATATTTATGCTTTGAATATGTTTAAAATATGGTTTATAAATTTCTTGATTATGAGCATAAATTGAGCACAAAGTTTTCTAAACTACACAACGCGATGGTTTTAAAACGTTACCATCGGGTAACATAAATCATTTGATAATTTTAACAACTTGAGTGTTTTCGATAATTTAAACGATTTTCAAATATTAAGTTTCTACATTCAAATGCAAATGGTTTTCAAAGTATTAAATTTGAGTTTTCTTAAAATGATATAAACGTTTTCTAACCTATGATTTATTCATTTATTTTAAAGTTTTACGTAATTTCAAAGTAAATTATTAGTTTTAACTTATTATACACTTGATTTCTACAAATATAGAATTTCAAAGGGTTTTCACAAAAATTTAATCGTTAACTCATTTTTCTTCAAAATATTTTCCTCAATGACATACCAGATTCGGTCGTGGCGTATTGACCGGGTTTGGGGTGTTACACTGAAGGTACAGTAAAGAAAGGACTCTAAAGATATGGTAAGTGTAAGAAACCCTGAAGAAATAATTTATGAGACAAGTAGAAGGAACTAAGGTATCCAATGAACACTGAAAGAAAGGCTCTGTATGTAGATGAAATGGCGAACACCGCATAGTAACAAGAAATGAACAATAAGGTTAGAGTGCGTCAAAATATGTGACAAATCCAAGATTTGTGTTAAAGGTATCTATAGACAGTACTCTGAATTAAGGAAGATCTAGGCAAACTCTACGTTAAATAGTTAGCGTAGTCTACCTCGCCTCAAAGGAAATGGTAACGTCAAAAAGATGAAATAAGATTTTAAGTCTGTTAATAAGATAAAGAAAGTGGCTAAGGACTATGTAAAGGTAAGATTTAAAAAGGGACACAGAAAATGATGGGATTGTAAGAATAGTATGCTTAATGGAAAGAAACAATCATTTGATTTTGAACTCGAATTCTGGAGCCTAAAAGGGTGAAGGCTTAATGAGTATAAAAGGAAGATAAGTCCTTAAAGACACTGAGAGGAAGGTAAAGGTCTAGAATAAAAAAAGAGTAATTACAGTCTGTTAAAGGAAATCTTTAGTGAAGTACCCGTTAGAAGGAATAAGAAAAAGTCAAAAGAAAAAGGAAGGACATGCGAAGCATCTATTACGCTTTGATGTAATGAATCAAGTATTTAAGGCTACGCCAAAGGAGTGGTGTGATGGGCGTTATGCATACAGAGGAGCTAAGTGGTGTGTTCAAGTCTAAGCATAAGTTATTAAATAGTAACCGAAAGTGTTTCAGTAGGTTGAGAGATTATTGAAATTTTATTACCACAAATTGTATCTGTAACCATACATTGTACATTCATAAGAAACCCTGATATATTCTATAACAACCCAATGGTCAAGGGTGTCGGAAAGTGTATTTCTGGGACTTCGTTTTTGTAAACTAGACTCATGAACATTTTTATTAAATATTTATAAAGTTAGTTGTGTAGCTAATTAAATTTTTGGATTAGTAAATTTCATGAAATTAGGAGCTATTAATGTACAGGGACTAAATCACTTAAGGGTTAAAAGTTGAATTATAGATATAAATAAATTAAAGGGACTAAAGAAGTAATTATTCCATTGTTTCATTAAAGTGGACTGCAATAATGATGATTGTACATATATATATATATATTTAACTTATTTATGTATGTATATGTTATGATAGTTAATATATGTATATATGTCACATAATAATAATAATAATAATAATAATAATAATAATAATAATAAACATGTAATAAAAGAAAGAATAGATAAATAGAAAGAGAAATGCATGCAAATTAAAGAACAGAAAAGAAAGAAACAAAGAGGCTGACGGCACCAAGGGCTTCAAACTTTTAAATTACAATTGTTTAGTCAATTTAGTCTCCTTTTCTTGTAATTTTTATGTTTTTGAAATCTCCGATACCTAGGGCTACCTGACCCATGTTGTAATTTTTAGTATTGGTCAAGATTTTAGATGTTGACATTATGGAATAGTTTAAGTATTAGGGATTAAATAGATAGATTTTTAAGTTGAAAATGGAAAATGACTAAATTTTGGAATAAATTGTTGATTTTAAGCAACAGGGACTAAATTGTGAAAAATTCAAAATTAAGGGGGTCGAATTGGAAAAGAGGAAGCTAAATTTAGTTGAAGTGAAATTAGTATAAAAATATAAACACCTTTTTACTTAGAATTTATGCAAGTTTCGAGCATAAGTTTGTAAATTTTCATAATTAGGTGTTAATTTTACATAATTTTACTATTTTATGCTACATGCTAATTTTTGTCTGCTCAAATTGTTGCAGTTGGACTACTGATTTGATAAATATGGGAGCCAATAAAAACTTGCATGGACATGAGCTAAAATACACTTCATGTGGATGGCAAAACAACAAATTTGACCTAGAAAAAAATGATTAAATCTAGTTGAAACTCATTTGCTAAAAAGGGCTAGTCTGCTAATAAGTTGGGTTGCCGAAACCGTCCAATAGGGGGAGAAAAGCCCAATTCGGCTTAGGCATGAAGAGAAGCCCAAATTAGCTTTGAATAATTGATTTTAAGGTCCTTACATGTATTAAAAAAATCACAAATTAGCCCTCAACTAAAACCTTGATTACCGTCCAACCCTTTGCATGATTCATGCTTGAAATCGAGGATGAATCAAGCAACCACTCAACCCTCATTCCACAATTTATGGTCGGCCAAGTAAGGGAGAAATCCAAGGGATCTCCATGCAATTTTTAGCAAAATCCCAAGCCATTCCTCTAGTATAAATACCACCTCTCATCTCCCATTTCAATCATCCCTCATTTCACATTTCTATCATATTTCTTTCCTCTCTTCCACGCATAAGCCATCCATTTCCCCACTTCCCTTTATCTAGCATTTCTCTTGATAAAAAATCTTTTGGTCAGCCACTTTGAGGAGCAATTTGTAATGGAGCAATCATGAGAATCGGAGGAAGCAACCACAATCAATCTTAGGAGAATCATCAAAATCATCAAGAGTTTCTTCTTCCTTATTCTTTAATTTTGTTCTTAGTTATTCAACATATTTGCAAATTGTTTTAATGCTTTTTCAATTAATAATGACGAATTAATTTTGTTTTAGCTGGAATTGATAAAATTCATTTGATTCATGTTTATTATGTTCTATGCCTCAGATGATCAATCTTGACTAGATGGCGATTAATGGACATGATAATTATAAGGTGCATGCTTAATTTAGATCCTGATCCAATTAAATTAAAGATTTGTAATAACTCGGGAGAGCTTTATTACCTTGCATAACTTTAGGTTTGTATGATTAATTTGTTTCAAACCTAACCCGTCCCTATTACTTCACATAAATTCTAAAGAATCTTTTGTTAAATATGGACATAGAAATATACATGTTTTTCTAAGTATAAAATTTCAGAAGAGTTTATATTAGATTCCAAGTTAATGAATGATCGAGTTGCCGTGGAATTTTTCTGGAACATTGTTAAACATGATGAAGAATGAATTGAGTCAAATGTTGTAGTTATTCTAGCTTATTCATGTTATTGTGAAATTGTTGCTAAACCTTTTCATTGCATTTCTCATCTCATTTGCATTTTGGTTAATTTGCATTTAGTTAATTAATTTAATTTAACATCCATCACCCCAATTTATTGTGTTTTATTTACCAACTTGTAAATTCATAATTTTCCATTTATTTGATTAACAAATACAGTTCATGTATAGACAATAACTCTTTACTTACTTATTACTTGATAACGACTGTGTACACTGGCACATTACATCGCAAACCAAGTATTTGGTGCGATTGTCAAGGACTGTTACCTTAATCAATATTTGTGAAATTATTCTTTGCAATTTGGTTTTATTTTATTTTATATTATATTTTACTTTAATTTTTTTTATTTTCCTTTCAGGTGTTTTTGAGAATTGATTGAATTATCGGTTTACTCCCATTAGACCCTGAAATCTAGTGGACAATTAAACAAATCAGAGAAGAAAGACTAGCCCAAACACAAGCCACAGAAATGGATGCTCTACAACATGTTCAAGGATGAGCATTTTCTTATAATGCTCACATTCTGATCATTACTGTCGATGACGAAAACTGCACCATTCAACAATATGCCATTCCTCTCATCAACGAGCATAATCCGAGTATTGTGACACCCGAAATTGAGGCTCTATAATTTGAAATAAAGCCCTTATGTTCCAAATACTTAAAAAATGTTCGGCTCTGTAACTACATGGCAAGAGTTGGTTGAACGTTTCTTAATGAAATAATTGCCCCCATCTCTGGCTACCAAGTTCTAAAATGAAATCATTTCATTCCAACAACTTCACGAATAATCTTGAGTGATTCAAGGAGTTACTACGAAAGTGCCCTCACCATGGTATTACTTATTGTGTTCAAATGGAGACTTTCTATATTAGACTTAAGCTCGTACTAGAATGTTGGTGGATGCTTCGACAAATGGGGCCCTTCTTTTTAAGTCTTACAATGAGGCTTATGAGATTATTGGAAGAACTTCTAGCAATAACTACTAGTGACCAGCCAACCAAGCAGCCTCAGGAAGACGAGTAGAAGGAGTACATGAAGTTGATGCTCTCAATTCACTTGCGGCTCAGGTATCTTCAATATATTCAATGCTTAAGAATTTTACTTCTAACAATCTTAATAATCTTGTAGCCCAACCAACAAGTCAATTTGAAAATGTTTCCTATGTATACTGTGAAGATGGACACTCGTTTCAAAATTTCCCATCAAACCCAAAGTCCTTTTATTATATGGGAAATCATAATCAAAACAGTAGTGGGAAATCATAATCAAAACAGTAGTGGGTTAGGACCACAGTCCAACTTCTATAATCCCTCATGGAAAAACCATCCAAATTTCTCATGGAGTAACCAAGGAGCCGGTCCTAACAACATTTATATGCAAACTAGACCGAAACAACCCCTAGGGTTCACTCAGCAAGTTCAAAAACTAGCTCAAGCTGAATCTTACAATAGTTTGGAGACCTTGTTGGAAGCATACATGTTGAAGAATAATGCATTGATCAAAGGTCAAACAACAACGTTGAGGAATTTAGAAAATCAAATGTGTAACAGCCCAATTTCGATGAAATAAGAACAGTGGTTTCGGGACCACAAATTCGAGTCAAAAATTAATTTTTTTTTATTTTATGGTCCATAATATGATAGAAATGTCATGTAAAAATTTTGATAAGAAAATTTTAACAATTATGTGCTTAATTACGAGAAGGACCAAATCACATAAAATGTAAAAGTTGAATTCTAGTAGCTATAAGGATTAACTAGCTATGGAATTCAAAACTTAAGGTCCTTATATGGTAATTAGCCATTAAAGAAAATTATGTAGATATTATGGTGACTCATCCATGGAAATTTAGACAAAGGGCAAGGACTAAATTGGAAAGTGAAATTTTTTAATTAATTAAAAGATGATAAAAAAGAAATATCATCTTATTTTATCATCTTCTTCCCCAAAAATACATGGAAACCTTAGGAGAGAGATAAGAAACTTTCATGGACGAATTGGGTAAGTTTCCTTGTCACGTTTTTAGTAATTTTGATATTTTTTAAATCGGAATAGATTAATCTATCTATTTGGGGGATTAATTTGAGAAGTTATCAAAGTATGGAAAATGGGTCATGGATGTATGTGTTGAAAATTAGACATTTGTTGTAGAAAATGAAATGTTGTTGATAGCTAAACAACTTTTACAAAGTGGTTTTTGATGAAAACATGATTTTAGGGACTAAAATGTAAAGTTGTGAAAATTGATGAAAAATTCTAAAATTTATAGAAAATAAGTGCTGTAAATTTTATGATGGAATTTTGGTTAGGCTTGGAATAGGGAGTAAATTATACAAATTTCATTTTTTGAGCCTAGGGACGAAATGGGAATTTATGGAAAAGTTAGGGGCAAAATGGTAATTTTGCCTAGGATGAAAATTAAGTCCACTTGAATATGAAATATGGTAAGTTGATGTTAAATATACTCGTATAGATCCAGATAGGCCAAATTCGGAGCTAAAACGAGGAAAAGAGAAAAATGTCGGATCAGTAGGTACACGAACATTTGTCGAGGTAAGTTCGTGTAACTAAATTGTGTTTATTTACATGCTTGCATTGATTGTGTTTATGTAAATTGTATAAATGCCACAAATATGTGAAGTGATTACATATCCGATCAAGCCCGATAAATAAAAATGTTTAAAGTAAATGATAATGCCTGATAGATGATAAAGGATAAACAATGAAAATGTTACTTTTATGCTTGGAATGAATGTGGAATGTGATCATTTGAATTATATGAATGTCATAGATGTATGAAATAATCACATGCCAGGAAATACTTGAAAATGTTAAATCTCGTTTGAATAAATGAAAATCGATGGATATGTGATTTCCCGAAATGAATGAGGTCCTGCATTTGTCGCTAACAGGATTTAGCTCGGACGATTAATCCTATTGACCTCATTTATGAAAAGATTTAGCCAGACGGGTAATCCTGATATAAGTCATCTCGAGCATATGTTATGTATTGGATTTAGCCCGGATAGGTAATCCAGATCAAGCAATTTAGAGCATATGTCATAAAAAGGGATTTAACCTGGACTGGTAAACCTGACTGAGCTCTATTGAGTATATATTGTAGACGTGATTTAGCCTGGACTGGCAATCCTGTTCTTTATATATATGTGGCTCGAGAATGTACTCTCTAAAATAATACCCTATGGGTATCATTGAATATGAATTGACGGATCCTGATTTGTACACCACGAATGTACTACCTGTGTATCCATCGATATTTCAGATAAGTTCAACGAGTAAAAGTTCAACGATACGTGATAATTGATTTATGGAAATATGAAATGATGATATTGTACATGGACTTTATTTGATGAATATATGTTCATTCTTTATTATAGACTTGTACACCTTGAGTGTACTAATCGTGACCTTGATATTCTGAGTAATATGAGTAAAGTTCTGATATGAAATAATCTGAACTCGAAATAAACTATTATGAAATTATACTTGTAATAATGAGATGAATTATGCATGATGAATGAATACATGTTGTGGAAAGCATATGCGCTTGGAAACTTGATTGTTGTTGGGCTCATATATGTTTTGATGTTATTATGGAATATATGACTAACAAGGGCAATGTAACACCCCAAACCCGGCCCAAACACCACGACTGGATCTGGTATGTCACTAAGGAAATTTTTGTAAAACAAATCGTGTTGTCAGAAAGCCCAAATGTCATTTATATAAAATATGCCTTTATGAATAAAACCCAAACTTAATTACATGCCTTAGTTTAATTAAAATAAATGTTTGAATAACTAAAAATAATTTATCCCATAATAAAACAAGATATAAACTAGTGGCCTATGGCCTTATTACAATAAGGTTTAAAATCCATTAAATAAAACATAATATAAAAATAATAAACTTAAGTCTTTTTGCCGGATCCACATATTCTTTTGCATGGTCACCTTGCGCTCCTCTCCAGCCCGGTCCGATGCACTAAGTGTTACCTGAAATGTTAATTAATTGGTTGAGTCGCGGGACTCAGTGTGTAACCTTCATGCACCATTAGATTTGGGCCTTAACCCATAAAAATAGAATAATAAATTCATGTACATATATAACAAATAATATGCAATGCCCAACCCATTTGCCTAGGTTTCCATCTGCTACACGCCCCCGTACCAACCGTTCACACCATTGGGGATTTCTACAATCAACCCACACCGCTACACGCCAAAATGGCAGTCATGCTGCTCATCAACATATCATGGCCGAAGCCCTTATAACAGATCACGGTAAAAGCCGCTACAACATATAATAGATCACGGTAAAAACTGCTACACATATAACGTATAACTTCCTCCTTTCATCAAACCCACCCCATGCAATCACAAAAATCAATACACTTATAACATATAATCAGAATATTCACTGACCTGGTGATTCGCTTTTACCCTCTTTGGGCATCCATCTTTATGTCAGGATTTCAGCATTTATCACAACATATAATACTTATAAATAGGTATTTAATAGACAGATCTAAATGGTGGGGAAGTATTACACACCTGATATCACGAAATCCAATATTCTTAGTCGATGTCCTTGATATCCAGACCTATTATCCTCAATCTATAACTTTGCTTAAAAGCCAGAAAATTGTGAAAATATGCCCTCTCCTATATTCGGCCATGGTTAGTATTCTACCTGATTTTATATATATAAATAAACAAATCCTCTTACCTTGAAATCCCGAAAGTAACATATTTCTATAACTTAGAGATCTATACGATTGGCCTCCTTCTTCAAATCCCGGAATGCCGAAAAGAAGTGTGAAATAAAAGATTAGTTTCTAATAGCCATTCGGCTAAAGACTTTGAAAAGCTGAAAGAACATTGAAATCCTGAAATCAACACTTACCTATTGTTTCCTTTAGATTTTGGCACAAGCAGACTCTATTAAAGAGGATTCGGCAACCACAGGAGATGAGATCTAGTGATTTTGGCTTTTATGAAAATCCCGAAAAAGATGAACTGATGCATTTTTGGCTTTTAGAAAAACTGAGTGAAGTGTTTCGGCTTAGAAGGAAAATGAAAAGAAAGTGGAGAGAAAGAATACTTAGGGTTTTGACTTTGGAAGAAATCAAAAGAAAAGAGATTACCAAGAAGAATGAGAATTTGACACGAAGATGAGAGAAGAGAATGGGGTTAAAATGCGGAATTGAAGAGGTACCCCTATTTATAAGGAATTTGGCACCCTCCGGAGATGGAATTTGACCAACTCTGTACTCGGAAGATAACTCCTATCTTTTCTCCTCTATCCTTCTATCCCTTATCCCTATCAAAACACTCATCCATAAGAGGTCACATTTGCACCAACTCTTCCTTTATTTTATCAGGTTGTTATCCTCATTAATTAAACAAAAATAATCCCTAAATTATAGCCTTATGCCGTCCCCCCTTAGCTCACCTTGGCTGCCAAAATTTTGACCCAATTCTTTGGGCCCAACTGAACCTCAAATTAACATATTAAACACACAATGCACAAGCCCAATAATACCTTACCATAACATTCTAAGTGCTACATGCATCTAAAAAATTTTAAACGTTCCCATTCTCAAGGCCTATTTGGCCCAATTTCAGGATGTTACAAATCTGCCCTCCTTAAAGAAATTTCGTCCTCGAAATTCTGACTAACTAGTAATCATAGTACCCAGGTCTCATCACTATGCTTTCGCTACGCACTCTAATTCCAAAGCCAAATAAACACTTAGTATACTATGGTAGGATACGCACCATTATTCGCTTCTGGAGCGTCTTCGTCCCCTTGTACTAATACTACCGATTCGTGTTTATCGATTAAGAATTTTATGAATTATTAGTTTTCTTCCACTGATTAACCACGAACAGTCTTATGAATAATAGTTTTAAAAGTAGTTCTTTCAAATTCAAACCTATCTACAGGTTTCAGTCTTCTTAATTCTAGGAACCATGCACATTCAACATCCATACACACCAACATACAAGTAGCATCCATCATCTAAGGGTATTTCCGTCATTTCACTGCCCAGTGGTATTTTTGTAATTTTAACCTACAAGGGTATTTTCGTAATTTTTCAAAATATGGTTACAGGTGATTTTACGAAATAAGGGTATTTTGGTAATTTTTAATTTGGCGGTATTTCTGTAATTTTTCATACCGAGGGTATTTCGATAATTTTTCATGCCGAGGGTATTTCAGTAATTTTACAAGTCAGGGGTAATTTGGTCAATTTGCAAATTAGGGGTATTTTGGTCATTTTTCAAATTGGGAAATTTTTACGAATCAAGGGTACTTTAGTGATTTTAAAACCAAGGTTTACTTTAGGGTTGTACAAAACAAGGTGGCTGGTCCCTTTCAAGTTTTTGTTATAGGTTTTGGCCTGTCAACACGTTCTCATGGTTAGGGTGAACAGTCACTACGCACCAGGTAGGATTCCAATGAATAGGAGGTGAGTCACTAGGACTGCTTAAATACCAAGCTCTCCCTGTATCCACTCCTAGACATCGTATAGCCATTACCACACCCTAACAAGGCTTAAGGTGAACAGTCACCACGCCCCAGGTAGGATTCCAGTGAAGAGGAGGTGAGTCACTAGGACTGCTTAAATACCAAGCTCTTACCGTATCCATTCCTAGACATGCGTGTGCCTGTTGCCACACCTTAAGTCAGTGATCAGTTCACAGGATTTGTTTGGATAATTTAAGTCTTATGTAATTTAAGAAGTTGTTTAACCTAAGCCTATAGTCTATCAAAGTCTAACTAATCTAACCTACGTCCCATAAAACCCATCAAGCCCATATTCATATATATATCACACAAGGAGTTCTGAATACTTACCTGGCAAACTTGGGCCGAAGACGCAGGTGCCATGCCGAGAAAACAAACCTTGTACCATTTTTAAACATGCATGTTTTAGAAAAAAACCATTTTTAGAAAACGTTTTGAGCCCAAAACCCAAAGCCGAGTTTTGAACTGAGCTCTGATATCAATTTGTAACACCCCAAACTCGGCCAAAACACCACGACCGGATCTAGTATGTCACTAAGGAAATTTTTGTAAAACAAATCGTGTTGTCATAAAGCCCAAATGTAATTTATATAAAATATGCCTTTATGAATAAAACCCAAACTTAATTAGATGCCTTAGTTTAATTAAAATAAATGTTTGAATAACTAAAAATAATTTATCCCATAATAAAACAAGATATAAACTAGTGGCCCATGGCCTTATCGCAACGAGGTTTAAAATCCATTAAATAAAACATAATATAAAAATAATTAACTTGAGTCTTTTTGCCGGATCCACATATTCTTTTGCATGGCCACCTTGCGCTCCTCTCCAGCCCGGTCCGATGCACTAAGTGTTACCTGAAATGTTAATTAATTGGTTGAGTCGCGAGACTCAGTGTGTAACCTTTATGCACCATTAGATTTGGGCCTTAACCCATAAAAATAGAATAATAAATTCATGTGCATATATAACAAATAATATGCAAGGCCCAACCCATTTGCCTAGGTTTCCATCCGCTACACGCCCCCGCACCAACCGTTCACACCATTGGGGATTTCTACAACCACCGCTACACGCCAAGATGGCAGTCATGCTGCTCATCAACATATCATGGCTGAAGCCCTTATAATAGATCACGGCAAAAGCCGCTACAACATATAATAGATCACGATAAAAACCGCTACACATATAACGTATAACTTCCTCCTTTCATCAAACCCACCCCATGAAATCACAAAAATCAATACACTTATAACATATAATCAAAATATTCACTGACCTGGTGATTCGCTTTTGCCTTCTTTGGGCTTCCATCTTTATGTCGGGATTTCGGTATTTATCACAACATATAATACTTATAAATAGGTATTTAACAGACAGATCTAAATGGTGGGGAAGTATTACACACCTGATATCGCGAAATCCAATATTCTTAGTCGATGTCCTTGATATCCGGCTCTATTATCCTCAATCTATAACTTTGCTTAAAAGTCAAAAAAACTGTGAAAATATGCCCTCTCCTATATTCAGCTATGGTTAGTATTCTACCCGATTTTACATATATAAATAAACAAATCCTCTTACCTTGAAATCCCGAAAGTAACACGATTCTATAACTTAGAGATCTATGCGATTGGCCTCCTTCTTCAAATCCTGGAATGCCAAAAAGAAGTGTGAAATAAGAGATTAGTTTCTAATAGCCATTCGGCTAAGGACTTTGAAAAGCCGAAAGAACATTGAAATCTCGAAATCAAGACTTACATATTGTTTCCTTTAGATTTCGGCACAAGCAGACTCCATTAAAGAGGATTCGATAACCACAGGAGATGAGATCTAGCGACTTCGGCTTTTATGAAAATCCCAGAAAAGATGAACTGATGCATTTTTTGGCTTGTAGAAAAACTGAGTGAAGTGTTTCGACTTAGAAGGAAAGTGAAAAGAAAGTGGAGAGAAAGAATACTTAGGGGTTTCGGCTTTCAGAAGAAATCAAAAGAAAAGAGATTACCAAGAAGAACTGAGAATTTCGGCACAGAAGATGAAAGAAGAGAATGGGGTTCAAAATGCCAGAATTTAAGAGGTACCCCCTATTTATAGGGAATTTTGGCACCCCCTCCAGGAGATGGAATTTCAGCCAACTCTGTACTCAGAAGATAACTTCTATCTTTTCTCCTCTATCCTTCTATCCCTTATCCCTATCAAAACATTCATCCATAAGAGGCCACATTTGCACCAACTCTTCCTTTATTTTATCAGCTTGTTATCATCATTAATTAAACAAAAATAATCCCTAAATTATAGCCTTGTGCCGTCCCCCCTTAGCTCACCTTGGCTGCCAAAATTTTGACCCAATTCTTTGGGCCCAACTGAACCTCAAATTAACATATTAAACACACAATGCACAAGCCCATTAATACCTTACCATAACTTTCTAAGTGCTACATGCATCTCAAAAATTTTAAACGTTCCCATTCTCAAGGCCTATTGGGCCCAATTTCAGGATGTTACAAATCTACCCTCCTTAAAGAAATTTCATCCTCGAAATTTCTGACTAACTAGTAATCGTACTACCCAAGTCTCATCACTATGCTTTCGCTACGCACTCTAATTCCAAAGCCAAATAAACACTTAGTATACTATGGTAGGATCGCACCATTATTAAACTTCGGGCGTCTTCGTCCCCTTGTACTAATACTACCGATTCGCGTTTATTTGATTAAGAATTTTATGAATTATTAGTTTTCTTTCACTGATTAACCATGAACAGTCTTATAATAATAGTTTTAAAAGTAGTTCTTTCGAATTCAAACCTATCTACAGGTTTCAGTCTTTTTAATTCTATGAACCATGCACATTCAACATCCATACACACCAACATACAAATAGCATCCATCATCTAAGGGTATTTCCGTCATTTCACTATTCAGGGGTATTTTCGTAATTTTAACCTACAGGGGTATTTTTGTAATTTTCCAAAATATGGTTCCAGGTGATTTTACGAAATAAGGGTATTTTGGTAATTTTTGATTTGGGGGTATTTCAGTAATTTTTCATACCGAGGGTATTTTGTAATTTTTCATACTGAGGGTATTTCTGTAATTTTACAAGTCATGGGTAATTTGGTCAATTTGCAAATTAGGGGTATTTTGGTCATTTTTCAAATCGAGAAATTTTTACGAATCAAGGGTACTTTAGTGATTTCAAATCCAAGGTTTACTTTAGGGTTGTACAAAACAAGGTGGCTGGTCCCTTTCGGGTTTTAGTTATAGGTTTTGGCACATCAACACGTCCTCATAGTTAGCGTGAGCAGTCCTCTACGCACTGGTAGGATTCGATGGAGAGGAGGTGAGTCACTAGGACTGCTTAAATACCAAGCTCTCCCTGTATCCACTCCTAGACATGTGTATAGCCATTACCACACCCTAACATGGCTTAAGGTGAACAGTCACTACGCATCAGGTAGGATTCCAGTGAAGAGAAGGTGAGTCACTAGGACTGCTTAGATACCAAGCTCTCACCATATCCATTCCTAGACATGCGTGTGCCTGTTGCCACACCTTAAGTCAGTGATCAGTTCACAGGATTTGTTTGGATAATTTAAGTCTTATGTAATTTAAGAAGTTGTTTAACCTAAGCCTATAGTCCATCAAAGTCTAACTAATCTAACCTATGTCCCATAAAACCCATCAAGACCATATTCATATATATATATATCACACAAAGAGTTCCGAATACTTACCTGGCGGACTTGGGCCGAAGACGCAGGTGCCATGCCGAGAAAATAAACCCGTACCATTTTTAAACATGCATGTTTCAAAAAAAAACCATTTTTAGAAAATGTTTTGAGCCCAAAACCCAAATCTGAGTTTTGAACTGAGCTCTGATAACAATTTGTAACACTCTAAACTCGGCCCAAACACCACGACTAGATCTGGTATGTCACTAAGGAAATTTTTGTAAAACAAATCGTGTTGTCAGAAAGCCCAAATGTAATTTATATAAAATATGCCTTTATGAATAAAACCCAAACTTAATTACATGCCTTAGTTTAATTAAAATAAATGTTTGAATAACTAAAAATAATTTATCCCATAATAAAACAAGATATAAACTAGTGGCCCATGGCCTTATTACAACAAGGTTTAAAATCCATTAAATAAAATATAATATAAAAATAATTAACTTGAGTCTTTTTGCTGGATCCACATATTCTTTTGCATGGCCACCTTGCGTTCCTCTCCAGCCCGGTCCGATGCACTAAGTGTTACCTGAAATGTTAATTAATTGGTTAAGTCGCGAGACTCAGTGTGCAACCTTCATGCACCATTAGATTTAGGCCTTGACCCATAAAAATAGAATAATAAATTCATGTACATATATAACAAATAATATATAAGGCCCAACCCATTTGCCTAGGTTTCCATCCGCTACATGCCCCCGTACCAACCGTTCACACCATTGGGAAATTTTTACAATCAACCCACACCGCTACACGCCAAGATGGCATTCATGCTGCTCATTAACATATCATGGTCGAAGCCCTTATAACAGATCACGGCAAAAGCCGCTACAACATATAACAGATCACGGTAAAAATTGCTGCACATATAACGTATAACTTCCTCCTTTCATCAAACCTACCCCATGCAATCACAAAAATCAATACACTTATAACATATAATCAGAATATTCACTGACATGGTGATTCGCTTTTACTCTCTTTGGGCTTCCATCTTTATGCCGGGATTTCGGCATTTATCACAACATATAATACTTATAAACAAGTATTTAACAGACAGATCTAAATGGTGGGGAAGTATTACACACCTGATATCGCGAAATCCAATATTCTTAGTCGATGTCCTTGATATCCAGATCTATTATCCTCAATCTATAACTTTGCTTAAAAGCCTGAAAGCTGTGAAAATATGCCCTCTCCTGTATTCGATCATGGTTAGTATTCTACCCGATTTTATTTATATAAATAAACAAATCCTCTTACCTTGAAATCCGGAAAGTAACACGATTCTATAACTTAGAGATCTATGCGATTGGCCTCCTTCTTCAAATCCTAGAATGCCGAAAAGATGTGTGAAATAAGAGATTAGTTTCTAATAGCCATTCGACTAAGGACTTTGAAAAGCCGAATGAACATTGAAATCCCAAAATCAACACTTACCTATTGTTTCCTTTAGATTTCGGCACAAGCAGACTCCATTAAAGAGGATTCGGCAACCATAGGAGATGAGATCTAGTAATTTCGGCTATTATGAAAATCCCAAAAAAGATGAACTGATGCATTTTAGCTTTTAGAAAAACTGAGTGAAGTGTTTTGGCTTAGAAGGAAAGTGAAAAGAAAGTGGAGAGAAAGAATACTTAGGGGTTTCGGCTTTCAGAAGAAATCAAAAGAAAAGAGATTACCAAGAAGAACTGAGAATTTCGGCATAGAAGATGAGAGAAGAGAATGGGGTTCAAAATGTCGAAATTTAAGAGGTAACCCCCTATTTATAGGGAATTTGCACACCCTCCGGAGATGGAATTTGACCAACTCGTACTCGGAAGATAACTCCTATCTTTTCTCCTCTATCCTTCTATCCCTTATCCCTATCAAAACACTCATCCATAAGAGGCCACATTTGCACCAACTCTCCCTTTATTTTATCAGCTCGTTATCCTCATTAATTAAACAAAAATAATCCCCAAATTATGGCCTTGTGCCGTCCCCCCTTAGTTCACCTTGGCTGCCAAAATTTTTACCTAATTCTTTAGGCCCAACTGAACCTTAAATTAACATATTAAACACACAATGCACAAGCCCATTAATACCTTACCATAACATTCTAAGTGCTACATGCATCTCAAAAATTTTAAACGTTCCCATTCTCAAGGCCTATTGGGCCCAATTTCAAGATGTTACAGGCAATGAGGATGTGTGTAGGGCTTGAGGTGAAACTAATTGAATGTGCCTTACATAGTTACCTCAAAATAGAATTTTGAGAAACTGAAAGCTTTGTTAACTGAAGCACTGATTTTAGTACAACCTGAGTCAGGAAAGGAGTTTGTGGTCTATAGTGACGCATCATTAAATGGTCTTGGTTGTGTGTTGATGCAGGAGGGTAAAGTAGTGGCTTATGCCTCGAGACAGCTAAAACTGCATGAAAAAAATTATCCGACTCACGATTTGGAGTTGGCTGCGATCATTTTCGGTTTAAAGATTTGGCGTCATTATTTGTATGGTGAAATGTACCGAATCTTTACTGATCACAAAAGTTTGAAGTACCTGATGAACCAAAAGGATTTGACTTTACGACAATGGCGGTGGTTCGAATTACTGAAGGTTTATGAGCTAGTAATTGATTACCACCCAGGGAAAGTGAATGTGGTTGCGAATGCCTTGAGCAAAAAATCCTTGTATGCTTTGAGAGCTATGAATACGAGTTTAACATTGTCTGATGATGGTGCTGTATTGGTCGAGTTGAGGGCTAGGCCATTATTTCTTCAGCAGATATGTGAAGCTCAAAATAATGATAGAGAAATGCAAGGTAAGAGAGCTCAGTGCGAATCAGGAATTGACTCTAATTTTTGGGTTGGTTCAGATAATTGTTTGAGGTTTCATGGTAGAGTCTGTGTAGCAAAGGAAGATGAGTTAATCCGAGAAATTTTACATGAAGCACACAATGGTTGCTTGTTAGTACATCCGGGCAGTACAAAAATGTACAACGACTTGAAGAAGTTGTATTAGTGGTCGGGTATGAAAAGAAACATCTCTGAGTTTGTTACAAAATGTTTGATCTATCAACAAGTGAAAGCCGACCATCAAGTACCTCAGGATTACTTCAACCAGTGATGGTTCCCAAGTGGAAGTGGGATTGAATCATAATAGATTTTGTAACAGGGTTACCTATGACTCCAGAAAAGAAAGATGTCGTGTGGGTTATTATAGATAGATTAATGAAATCAGCTTACTTTATACCGATGCGTGTAGATTACTCACTTGCTAAGTTGGCCGAGCTATATGTTGTTGAAGTTGTGAGATTACATGGGATACCTATATCTATTATCTCGGATAGAGATCCAAGATTTACTCCGAGGTTTTGGAAGAAGTTGGAGGAAGCCTTGGGTACAAGACTAAATTTTAGTATTACGGTCCATCCTCAAACCGATGGCCAATCTGAAAGAGTGATTCAAGTTCTTGAGGATATGCTCTGATGCTGTGTTTTAGAGTTTGAGGGTAGTTGGAAAAATATCTACCTTTGGTTGAGTTTGCCTACAACAACAGTTATCATTTGAGTATACAGATGGCACTTTACGAAGCTTTATATGGTCGCAAGTGATGGACTCCCTTGTATTGGACCGAGCTTAGTGAGAGGCAAATTCACGGGGTTGATCTAGTTAGAGAAACTGATGAGAAAGTGAAAGTGATCCATGATAGTTTGAAAGCTACTTTAGACGACAAAATTCATACGTGAATTTGAAAAGGAAAGAAATCAAGTTTCAGGTAGGTGATAAAGTATTCCTGAAAGTATCCCCATGGAAGAAAATATTGAGATTTGGTCGAAAGGGAAAATTGAGTCCACGGTTCATAGGGCCGTATAAAGTTATTGAAAAGATTGGGCTAGTAGCTTATCGGTTGGCTTTGTCGGCAGAGTTAGAGAGAATACACAACGCATTTCATGTATCGATGCTACAGTGATATCATTACAATCCTTCACATGTGATCCCTCCGACTGAAATTGAGATACGACCGGGCATGACTTATGAAGAGGAACCAGTTAAGATTTTGGCTCGAGAGGTTAAACAGTTGAGAAATAAAAGTATTGCCTTAGTGAAAGTGTTATGACAAAAACACGGTGTAGAATAGGCTACTGGGAATCGAAAGAAGCCATGAGGGAACAATACCTAAACCTTTTTACCAGTAAGATTTTTGGGGACGAAAATCTCTAAAGGGAGGAGTGTTGTAATAGCCTGATATTAGGGCTAGTCAGAACAGTGGTTTTGGGACCACTAATCCGAGGTTGAAGAAAATTATTTTAATATTATTTTATGTGTTATAGCATGATTATAAGGATGCATGAAAATTTTGGTGCTTTGATTTTAGTAATTTTATGCTTAATTGCGAAAAAGGACTAAATCGCATAAAGTGCAAAAGTTTCATTTTACAAGCTAGAGGTGTCTAAAATCTATGGATTATTAAATTGGAGGTCTTTAAAGTGAAATTAGACCATCCTAAAAGTGATGGCCGGCCAAGGGAGACAAGGTCATTAAAATTGGTCAAAATTTTGGTGGTGTGACTAAAATGAATAAAATAAGATAAATAAAAGATATATCATCTTTTACTATTCCCATTTCTTCTTCCACCAAAAATTGAAGAGAAAATAGAGGTTTTTGGAGTTCAAACTTTCAGCCAAGCTATTCCCTTGGAAGTAAGTGACTTTAGAGGTCTTTCTTGATAATTTTTGTACTTTTGGAACTCCTAAAGCTTAAGCTAGCTAATGAGGGGACTATTTTGCAAAATGGTTGAAAGTTTAGGGACTTACCATCAGAGTGTTTATGTTGTTTGCTTAGTTTTTATGGAAAAAATGACTGTTAGGGGGTAAGGAATAACTTTTGTGAAAGGTTTTTCCATGAAAACACCTAAATAGGACTTATTTGTAAAGGATGTAATTGAGTAATAAATGCATGAAATGATTGGTTTTATGAATTGTTATAAGAGAAATAAATGTTTAGCTAGGCTTGTTTAATGAGAAAATGTGATGAAAAACGATTTACAAGCCTAAGGGCAAAATCATAATTTTGCCAAAGTATAAGGGCAAAATGGTTTTTTTTGCCTAAGTAGAAATTTTGATGTATCATGAGTTATGTAGTGATTGAATGAGTAAATTTTATTATCATAGATCAAGAAGAGCGCAGAAACAACCTTGACAAAGGAAAAAGCAAGGTTATGGACTAAACCGTCAATTAACACATTTTGCACCTGTAACGCCCCGAATTTGGGCCTAGAAGAATTGGGCTTATTGGGCTTTTGTTCTCATAAATTTTTTAAGTGAGCAAGAAAATGACAAATGACATGACAGGTTTAAAGGTTTAATGAATTTGGAGTGTCCAGGTGTGTTAGAGAAGCTCTAGGTTTGAGTTTTGTGGTGGAGAATTCTTAATTTATTTAATTAAGAAATCAGGGTTGTGAGTAGTGGGCTATTAAATAAAAATAAAGTGAAAAATGGCACAACGAAGCCTGTGGTGAAGTGACTAAGTGATGCCACTAGGGTGTAGGGAGGTGGTGAAATATGCATGCAGGGAGGTTTGAGGTTCGAGTGCTAGCTTAGTTTTATTTTGGAGTTTAATTTTAGGCTTCTAGAAGGCTGGAAGTGGCATGTAGAGGGACACTAAGGAGAAGTGATCAGTACAGAGAATTTAGGAGAAGGATAAGGCAGATATCATGGAGAAAAATTAGGAGATGAGTAGTGGATGAAGTGGTGCCAAATTGGACTTTAGGGGTGGCTAAGTTTTGGCTATAGGCTATATAAATGTGTGTGTGCTGAATCTGGGGGCCTAGGTAATGTCGAATTTTTCATTCTTTTTCTTTTCATTACCAAGACCTTATTTTTCCACAGCCAAAAATACCTTGCCTTGTTGCCGAAATCTCTTATATCCGAATCTCTTTTTGTCGAATTCTCTCATAGCCAAACTCTTTTATTGCTGAAGTATCATCATCTTCTCTTGCCGGAATCCCTATTAGTGCCAATTATTTGTTATTTTCCTCCATCATAAATCGATTGTTACCTACTATCAGTCAAAGTTAAAAGCTGAATCTCATTCAGTAGTTATTTAGGTCGTAGGATCAAAAGTGGATTTGGTAAGTATTCAGTTAGCCCCTTAATGTGTTTTGTTAAAACTCGAAGGGCTGTCTAACTACTCATTATCGTTAATCTTGTATTAAAAAGGGTAAGGTTTAGAGATCGCAAGCGTGGTAAGGATCGTTAGCAAAGTGTAAGTGTACTCAACTCGATTATGGTTTAAGTAAATGGCCAAATGTGAGTATGATCTATAGGGGTGACTTGTGTGGATTATGAGTCACTCGAAGTTTGATGGTGTATGTGTGAGTGTAGATCTAGGGGATACTCGTGATTAGTAGCTAAGGAAGGACTATTAGAACCTGGTGGCACACGGTAAGGTTACAGTAAGGCTTCAGCTTTTGGTAAATATTTTGATTATGGGTGATTGATTGAAGGTTGGTTGGTTGTAGGTTTAAGACCAAGGATAGTATAGCACGTCACAGTAACCAGGTGTGTACAAACACTACACACACATGATATCGGCAATGCCGAAAAGCCGAAAGGCTGAAAGTGGCTAAATGGGCCCGGTGGGCCCTGAGGCTAAGTTTGATGAAATTGATTGATTTGGTTATATGAATTGAGTTAGTCATGCATGTTACATGATCTGGAATTGTTTTGGGCCTAATAGGCCATATAAAAGAGATCTGGGCCTAATGGGCCATAAGAATGTGATTTGGGCTAATGGGCTATATGAACGTGAAATGGGCTTGATGGGATTTATGGGGACGTAGACAAGTGTGCTAGGGTTTGATGGACTTTAGGCCTAGTTCAGAACAACTCTTAAATCGCATAAGACTTAATCTAATAATTAAACATGTCTGTGAACAAGTCGTTGGGTTAGAGTGTGGCAACGGATATATGCCTGTCTAGGATTGGATCTAGGGAGAGCTTGGTACATAAGCGGTCTTAGTGGCCCACCTCCTCTTCTCTGGAATCCTACCTGGTGCATAGTGTTGTTCACTTTAGCCGTAAGCACTTGTTAATGGGCCAAAGTTCATAACTAAAACCCGAGAGGGACCAAATACCCCTGATTTGAAAATTACCGAAATATCCTTAGGTTTGCAAAATCACTAAATACCCCTAATTTGTAAAATTACGATAATACCCCTGTAGGGTATAATTACGATAATACACCTATAGGGTAGAATTACGATAATACCCCTGTAGCGTAGGATTCGAAAATACCCCTGATTGTGAAATGACTAAAATACCCCTATCTGATGAGTATGAGGTTTATGGATTTTACTCATGTGCATGTTGCATTCATATGATATTTTGTTTAGGATGCATATGGGTGGGAATTATGGTACGGAGGAAGAGTTTGAGGATCGCATAGTCGCTTGACGATCGTGGATCCACCGATGGCTTTAAGCCCATTATATACTTAATAGCTTTGCTGCAACGTTGAGTAGTGCCGCTGTTGGTGCTACCTTTGGAGTGTAGGGATGGGTGGGTTGATATTTATATCCCCACAGGAGTGTAGGGTTGGAAGGGAAATAGAGTGTAGCGGATGGACTTTTGAGGAGGGTTTTGCATAATCTTGTTTTCATGTGATATGATGTGATATGATATGAGGTCATTGTGGGCTAAGGCCCAAAACCACCATTTTGATAAGTCTTAGACCCAATGTAATAATTTTATGTTGATTGGATTACCAAGGGTCGTACACACTGAATTTTGAAACTCACACCCTTTTTATTAAATATTTTAGGCGACCCTCAGTAGACGGCTTGATGTGGAAGGAGGACTTGGAGGTGGCCACACTACAAGCAATTCTTAATTTGTTTTGAAAGACTTAGTTTTAAATTACTTTATTTTCGTTGGGTTGTAATAAGGCCTTGTACTCCGGTTTGACTTTAGATTTTGAGTTTTGTTGTTTTTGTTTCAACTGTTTACCTAATTGTTGAACCTGGATAAATTTCTTAAGTTTAAACATGGCCTTTTATCATGACTTAATAAGATTCAAGGATTTTTGTCTTTTAGGCCTTAAATTTTAACTTAGCAAAATCATTTTGAATTATGCCTTTGATGTGACATTCACGAATTTGGCCATAATGTTTGGGCCGGGTCTGGGGGTGTGACAACACCGAGGTAAGTTTATGTGTAAACGATACATCTTTAACACATATGTTGTTACCTATTGATGCATTGTATGGATAGAACTACTTATTGGTGAGATTGATTGAAAATGATAGATAATGAGTAATTCTTGTATGAACCTCGGAATAGAGATGTAAGTACGAATAAATATCCATAATTATCCATAGTGGTGGGCTGTGTACGATACCACCCTAATTTATCATTGTTGGTGGGCTATATGCGATACCACCTTATTATTTATTCATGATGAGTTGTGTGCGATACCATTGTTTATATTATCATTTGGTGGGCTATGTGCGAACCGTAATTATCCTTGTGGTGGGCTGTGTGCGATACCACCCTATTATTGATTAATGGTGGGTTGTGTGCAAAACCGTCAGGTACTTTGTATCATTCTGAAAGGTTCATCGAGATACTTGTCTAAGTAAATATTTCATGTGACATTGGAGTGATGAGTGCAGGTTTGTGCAAGTAAATGTGAGCAATATATATGTTATATAGTTGGAATGTGGTAAGAGATGAGATGAGTAAGCATGATTATGAATATGTGAATTGTTCTTACATAATATGTAATGGTTGTGATGACTTAGCATATGGTATGATGCTTATTGTTTACATGCAGACTTACTAAGCTTAAAGCTTACTCCCTTTCCTTTCCCTTATTTTATAGTGTCAAAGAGTCAGCTCAGGATACGAAGATAATTAGAAGATCACCCACACTATCAGCACATCTTGGTATATTTAGACTTAGTATTTTGAGTATGGCATGCATAGGGGCTAGACTTAGTGAAATGTCATGTTATTTTGGCCAAGTGTATTGGCCCATTCAAGGATGAACTCTTTTGTATAAGGTCATAATTGATGGCTCATTTTTATTAATCTATGAAAAGATGAGGTTATTCATGAATGTGTATGATGCATGATTGGGTTGCTTGGTTAAAATATGAATGAATGGGTTAATAGTTGAATGTGATTTATGTTTGTATAAGTTAGGGTGATAAAAAGAGCTTGGCAAATAGCCTTGTTCTTGTCCACACGGGTAGACACATGGCATGTGTCTAGGCCATGTGTCACACACGGTCGGCCTCATAGGTGTGTGGTTAGGCCGTGTGTCCCCTGCATGTTAGTGTTACAAGTCAGTACGCTCAATAGTAAACACACGAGTAGAGACATGACTGTGTGTCTTAGCCGTGTGGATGGCACGGCCATGAACATGGGCGTGTGCTCAGGTCGTGTACAGTCTGCACCTGAAATTTGGAATTTAATTCGCCACACGGTCGAAGGACACGAGCATGTGCCTAGGCCGTGTGACATTTTTGGATTGATGATGTCAGAAATAGAATGCCAAGGTTTTAGCACACGGGCTAAGACACGGGCATGTCAAGGCCGTGTGAGGGACACGGGCTTGTGTCCGGCCGTGTGAAAACCCTTGTAGGTTCGAATTGAGAAATAATTCTAGTGGGCATGGAACACGGGTGTGTGATATGTCACACGGGTGTGTCCTTTCCTCTACACAGGCGTGTGGACTGTTTAGAGAAAATTTTCTAAGGTCTTCCAAAGAGCTTCAAAGAGCTCGATTTGATCCCGAACCATTCCTAAACCATTAATTAGGCCTCGTAGGCTTATTTAGGAGGTGTTAGTAAGAGTTTTGAATTGGAGAGAAAAGTCAAGTTTCTAAATTTCATGATTGATTGTGTGTAAGCTTAGTAATGCCTCGTACCCTATTCCGGCATTGAATACGGGTAGGGGTGTTACAGAGTGTACTAATCGTGACCTTGATATTCAGAGTAATATGAGTAAAGTTTTGATATGAAATGATCTGAACTCGAAATAAACTATTATGAAATTATACTTGTAATAATGAGATGAATTATGCATGTTGAATGAATACATGTTGTGGAAAGCATATGTGCTTGGAAACTTGATTGTTGTTGAGCCCATATATGTTTTGATGTTATTATGGAATATATGACTAACAAGGGCAATGAGGATGTGTGTAGGACTTGAGGAAAAATTGATTGAATATGCCTTACATAGTTACCTCAAAATAGAATGAATGGTAAGTTAAGTACCATGTTATACAAACTTACTAAGCATTTTATGCTTACTTAGTTTTATTTCCCTATATTAGAGTAAACCGAAAGCTTGTTGGATTGGAAGCTTGGCAGAGATCACTCACACTATCCATCGGCCCATGTCGATACAATATGGTAAAGCAATTATGGTTACAATGGCATGTATAGGTTATATTGGTCATATTGGCATGTAAATGTAAATGATTATTGTAACCTAGCCATTAGAATGGCTAGTGATGATTATGTTTTGATACATGTAAATATATATATATATATATTTAAGTTTACTTTATGGAGATAACATAAGTGTTTATTATTGATTGATTGAGAAAGGTTAAATGAGTATGCTTATAAAAGATAAGATTAAAAGCATGAATGCATTTAACAATATATCATGTTAGATGTTACAAATTGCTTGAATTCAATGCTTGGAATGGTTGGTATTTGGATGTAAGTTTGGTGCAGGATTTTGGTATGATTTTGGGTGAGAAATGAAGCTAGGAATGGCTTTGTTTTGTCCACACAGGAAGACACACGGGCGTGTGTCTAGACTACCTGTGAGACACGGCTGGGTATATAGGCATGTAGTTAGGCTGTGTGTCCAATGCACCTTAATTTTGAGAAACAGAATGCTCAGAATTGAGCACACGAGCAGAGACATGGACGTGTGTCTCAGTTGTGTGTGCTACACTGCTTAGAACACTGGCGTGTGTCTTGGCCATGTGAAACCTGCACCTAATTTCAAAAGAATTAAATTAACCACACGACCTAGCACACCGGCGTGCGGCATGGCCGCGTGCACAAGTTAGAAAGTTACATGGGGTCGAACACGGCCTGTAGCACGAGCGTGTCCTAGGGTCACACAGGCGTGCGAGCCTTGCACCTTAGAAAATTTTTTACATTTCGTGAAAAATTCTTAGAGTTTTCGATTTAGTCCCGACTCAATTCTAATGCTTATATTGGGCCTCGAGGGTCCATTTAAGGGATGTTATGAATAACTCGAAAAATGAACAGTGATTGACATGATTTATTTAAAAATGTTTTGAAAGTTTCGGTACTACTCTG
This sequence comes from Gossypium rotundifolium, assembly GCA_025506655.1. Classification (NCBI taxonomy): domain Eukaryota; kingdom Viridiplantae; phylum Streptophyta; class Magnoliopsida; order Malvales; family Malvaceae; genus Gossypium; species Gossypium rotundifolium. Next base: position 108,165,812 of record CP106725.1, read on the forward strand.
TAACTCTGTTCCGACGATGGATATGGGTTTAAGGTGTTACAAAGTGGGTAAATAGCCACTGGAATCTGAGATAGCGAAAATCCAAGAGTTTCAGGAAAAGAACATTGCAAAGAGGTCACATTGGAGCCTAAGGTAGCTGAGGCCAAAGATGGGCCTGCTGACAAGAAGGAATTTCAATCGAGAGTTGAAACTCCCGCTCCTCAAAAACCAAATCTTGAAAAACTTTGATAAGGTAAACCCTAAACTAATCAATTTTGATAAACTAACACGTTTTTCAAATGAAGAAACATTACCTCAAAAGGATTGCCTAGTTCCAGCCAGGGTTCCACCACCTCCTTATCCACAAAGGCTTCAGCAGTAGGAGGATACTCAAATTAAAGAAACTTTGGATGACAAGGTGACTTCTAATGACTTGAATGTTATTAAATCCCTAGATGTAGTCGAAGAATACTCTATTGTTTTTGAGGTAAAATCATTGCCTTCTACAAAATTGAAACTCAATTCTCTAGACGACTTGTTTGAACGTATTCTACCAGTGGATCTGCCAAGTGATGATGAAGACAAGGGACGTTTTGCTTTGTTAGAAGCAAATTCAAAGGGATTCACTTAGGAAGATCCACTCGAATCATTAGAGTTATCATATCGAGTACACACAACCAAAATCATTGATTGAGAAGTCAATTGAATTGGAACTAAAGACTTTGCCTCTTTATTTGAAATATGATTATTTAGGTCTATCTTTGAATTTTTCAGTTATTATTTCAGTTGAGTTCACCCAGAATAAAGAAGAAGAGTCACTTGTGGTTTGGAAAGGCACAAAAATGGTATCAGGTGGATTATTTTAGAGATTCGAGTCATAGGTTAGAGGATTCACATAAATTGGAGGAAGTTAAACGAGGCCACCAAGAAAGATCATTTTCGGCTTTCTTTCCCTCATCAAAAGTTTGATAGATTTGCTGGGAAAGAATATAATTACTTCCTAGATGAGTATGGTTGGTATGATAGATGGCCCTTTGACACTGCCTTGGTCAGTGATGATTTCGAATAAAATGGAGGGAGTTCTCTTAATTTTTCTCTGTTAGAATAGGGTTACGAGGTATTACTGATCAATACACATCATTTAGCATCCAATACTCATACATTTACGCATTCATACTCAAATACCATCCAACACAAACACATTGTCCCTTATAAGAGCCTAGGCCTTAAACATGCTTTAGAAGTGATTCAGGACTAAAGCGATAACATACGAAATTTTTGGAAAACTTAGAAATTTTTCATTCATTCAGGGGTCATACGCCCGTGTGAACAGGCTGTGTGCCTCACACGGCTTCAGAGATGCCCGTGTCACAGGCCGTGTGGAAATAGGGCTTACATATTGACTTGGGTCACACGGCCAACCACACGCCCGTGTGTCTAGCCTGTGTGCCCTTCGAAGTGGCCATACACGTCCGTGTGCTAGGCCCTGTACTAGGCTGTGCCAAACCTGTAGGGTATACTAACTTATGCCACACAGCTAAGTTACACGCCCATGTGCTAGGCCGTGTGCCATTTAGGGGGTATACTGACTTGTGCCACACGTCCAATCACAAGCCCGTGTGTGAGACTGTGTGGAGCATATTGATTTCATTGTAATTCAACACCAAGGGACACACGGCCGTGTAGTATGACCATGTGTCGCACACGGTTGAGACACACGCCCGTGTCTCTGCCCGTGTGGACAAAAATAGTCTATTGCAAGGCCAATTTGCCACCCTTACTCATGCTCACCTAAACAACAAAAAATGGTACCATTTCTTCAACCAATAAGTAGCCAAAATTATCAATCAAAAACATACTTCATACCATATCCATTTCGACCAACTTCAATACTCAATTCAATGTTAAAGACCTATTCAAATACTTACCAACTCAACTTCTAAAATCATACTTCACCAAAGCACTTCTCAAGCATTAAACTCCATAAATCAATTTAACCATTTACAACTATATAACCATCACCATTTTCATTCTAAACATTCCAAAATAAGCCATCACCCATGGCTATATATATACAACCAAACCATTTGCATTTACAAGCCATTTCTAATAGCTAAAAACACAACCATATTAACATCATTTACAAGCCAACTCTCATGACTATATTCACAACCAAAATACCACAAATAGCCTATACATGTAACACCCTTAACCCGTAACCATCGCTAGTCTAAGGTTAAATGCATTACCGGATAAATCAAATCTTTTACGAATATTTCACATCATAATTTAATATTGCTAATCAAAGTGTCGCTTAAATAGGTCTATAAGACCATAAACATGCATTATAAAGGGGTCAGGACTAAACCAAATACATACAAAAATTTCTAAAAATTAATCATTTTCCGAGTTACAGAGGTCACACACCCGTGTGGGCAAGCTGTGTGCCTCACACGGCCTCAGACACGACCGTGTGTCTAAGCTATGGCAAAACATGGCATACATACTGACTTATCCACGCGGCCTGAGACATACCTGTGTGCCTCACCTGTTAACTTGCACCGCACAGCTAATCACTCGCCCGTGTGTCCAGCCTGTGGTCGAAACTGACTTGTTTCATATAGCCAGTCACAAGCCCGTGTGTCTAGCCCGTGTATGAGCCTGACTAGTACCAAATTACAAATTCAAAGGACACAGTCAAGCCACACGCCCGTGTGCTAAACTGTGTGGGCAATTATAGGCCAATCTGCCACCTATTTAGGGTCAAACCTATAAGCACAAATAAACACATTTCATGCCTTCAGAATGCAACCCAATCATACCAATAATGTCCATATTTTCTAACCATTCAATGCATATCAAACTTACCAACTTATGAACCATTTATCTCATTCTAATTATAAGCATTTCTAGGAAAAATCCATCCAAATAACTTACCAATTCAATATTACCAATTCAATATACTAATCATTCATCAAAACATACCAAATTTGCATCACAAAACATAATTGACATTTACCATATTCACATCCCATTTACAAGCCATATCACATAGCTTATATATACAACTCAAAACAACATTTAATTCAACTAGACTATACATGCCATACTTAGCTATAAACACATTCAAAAGGTACCAAAATATGATTTGATAGTGTGATGACGATCCTCGACAATCCCTGAGCTTTCTGTAGCTTTAACGATCTATAAAACAATGTAAACACATACAAAGTAAGCTTTCAAAAGCTTAGTAAGCCATATACAAATTAACTTAACATATAACATTAATAATCATATCAAATACAAGATCATTAATATTTCTCAATTGCAAATTCACAATTCTTCTTTGGCTCATTTGTTTAGCCATTGCTTACCAACAATTCATACCTCAAAGTATCTCTTTTGCTCATATCACAAACATACATATATCACATTTTGCCTCATTGAATTTATGCACATATCTCACTTATACACAATCACATATACATACCTTTCATACTCAATCGTAGTATGCATTCCAAACGTACCTGAATCGATTACATATTTCACATAGTTTATTATTTCTCAAAATTGCCCGTTGAAACATTCAGAAACAAATAGGATACTCGAATAACTTGGAATACTCGTACAATGCCAACGTCCCAGACGTGGTCATACATGATATCACATATCGGAATCCCTATGTCATGACATATGAATCCTATCTATTCCTAAGGTTCGTACGGGACTTTTTGGACTTTGACACATTGTCGATACTTTCTCGGATTTCACATGCATATCATCCAAAGCCATTCATCACAATTCAATATCAAATAAACATGAATAATTCAACTTAAATATGTTTATTCATATATGGACTTACCTCGTACGGATATAGACGGACGAATTCAACTATTCGATCACTTTTGACTTTCCTCGATCTAAATTCATTTTCTTTGGTTCTTGATCTATATATATTCAAATTCAACCCTTTTATTCACCAAATCATTCAATTCAATCCAAAGACACACATTTAGGGTAATTTACAAATTAGCCCTCACATTTTCACATTTGACATTTAAGTCGTTATTTCACAAAATCACCAAATACACAAAATTCCTTCGTACCCATGCTTAGTCAAATTTTCATCAATATCATACAAGTCCATACATTTCATTTATTTTTCATTTTAGTCCCTCAAAATCATATTTTCTCAATTTAGTCCAAATTACTCAAATTCACCAAAAATTCAAAGACAAACTATGTTAATCTAACACATATATTTCATATTTCATCAACTAACATCATAAAACTCAAGTATTCATCAATGGCACATTTCAAAATCATTATCAAATTCCAAAATTAAGGCATGGGTTTTGTAGTACTTGAAGCAACGATTACAAAAACGTAGAAATTATCAAAAACTGAACCAATTACAAACCTTAATCAAAGAACACCAAGGCTGAACCCTATTTTCTTTATTTTCTTTCTTTTTCTTTCAATTTCGGTAATGGATGATATATTATGGAAATATTTTTATTTGTTTTATTATATTATACATTAATAAACAATTTTACATATAACCTTTTAACAATAACATTAAAATTCCACTATCTATGTACATTAATGTCCATCCATAATTCAAATGGTCCAATTGCATTATAAGGACCTCATATTTATAAAGCCATGTCAATATATTGGCATGTCACTTTTTCATTTCTTGCAATCTAGTCTTTTTATTTATTTTTTTTTTTGCAAATTAAACACACAAACAATAAAATTAATTCACGAAACTTTCACACATGCTTAATTATATACTGTAGGCACAGAAAATAATATTAAAATATTTTTAAAACTCAGATTTTTGGTCTCGAAACCACTATTTCGACTAGGGTCTAAACTCGACTGTTACAATACATGCCATATACCATATGTACACAACTCAAAAGTACCAAATAGATGTTCGATAGTGCGACGATGATATTCTCGACAACTCCCGGATCCGAGCTAGCCTTGATTCACTATAAAACATAGAAAAATAACACAAAGTAAGCTTCATAGCTTAGTAAGCTCGTTTGTGAATAACTTAATTCATCAAATAAATGCAAATCAATCAAATTTACATAACATCACCATATACGCATTAACTACAAACCTTTCTCATGTCTCAAAACATGATATAATACCATTTCATCAACTTTCTCTATTTAATACTCGAATAGGTTCTGTATGTACCTGTATCGCCTCGTACTAACCTCTTTCTCAACCACATCATTCATTTACCCGTTGAACCATTCAGAATAGAAGTCAGCTACTCAAGAAACTCAATCGATAAGTACCTATACCATGGCCCGAAGCCAAATCACGGTAACTTATCTCGAAGTACCTATACCATGACCAGTAGCCAAATCAAGGTAACTCCTTTTCGAAATACCTATACCATGGTCCGTACCTAAATCAAGGTATCACTCACACCCGTAGTGTCGATATCGTGGCCTGAATGCATCGCCCGAAACCAAATCGGTATATCATCTTATAACATATCATCAGTATCCAAAATCTATTCCTAAGGTTCAACCAGGACTTTTAGCTTGTCGATTCCATCTTCGAATATTTTTGTAGAATCGTATTTACAATTCATACATTAATAAAAATCTCATAATCACAGTTTAGGCAATATCAAAGCATTTAACATACATTTATAAAGAAATAGTCACATACAAACTTACCTCGAGTACGAAAATAGTGAAATGAGTCAATTACTCGATAATCTTTCCTTTCCCCCGATCTAAATCTGGATTCCTCTTTTCTTGATCTATTTGCTTGAATTTTTCCTAGCCAAATGAAGAACCCTAGTTCTTCTTGTTCTTCTTTTAATTTTAGCTCAAAAGATGATAATGGAGCAAAAATTTGATTTTGTTTTATTAATATTAACTATATTAATCAAATACCAAATTTAACCTTAAATTATAACATTTAAAAAATATAATGGATGGCTATAACTGTCCACTTACGCTACCGATGGTCTAATATCATCATAAGGACCTTTGGTGTAACATCCTAAAATTTGTGTATCAGTTGGTAGCTCGTGTTAGCTTGAGTAGTATTGTTTGTGTGCATAGTATAGCCTTGTGAAGGATTGACTTTATTTATGAAGGTAGAATAATTCTTAGTATTTAAAATTTAATGAAGTGGACTAGGTGATCTTGACACTTAAGATGATATAAGTATTAAATTCTAGCACATGAGGAGTTAGTGGCAAGGTGGCTATGATGCATGAAGGGTTGCTTGAGGGAAGAGGTTTGAGTAGTATGGATTGCATTGGAAAACTTTATTTTTTATGCACCTTTGCATTAAGTGTCGGCCAAGCTATTCTTATGGTAGGTTGGACTTTCAAAATTTTTGGTAAGTTGAATAATGGATTTGGAAAGCTTGTATTATGGGATAAGATTCTTAAGACTTATGGAAGGATGGGGGGACAAAGGGCTTAGATGATGGAGAGTGTTTTGGAAACTATGCTAAGGCCATTAGTCCATGAATGTGGACGACATGTGTGGCTAGGGGGTGGCTAAATGTTGATCAGAAGTTTGGGGGTTTTAGTTTGGTCAATTCTTGCATTTTGTGTATCTTTTACATTTTTCTTTTCCTCTCCAAAAGTTTTCTTCCTTAGCCGAATGTGCCTTGGCAATAAGGTAAATTTTGTTTTAGTTTTAGCATTTGTTTTCTTGTTTTGTGTCAAAGCCAAAAAGACCATAGAGGTTTGCCAAATTTTTTCTTAGGCATTTGGCCGAATATTCAATAGAGCCTCTCACATATTTTATTCTCTTTGAAGCCTAAAACCAACCCTCTTCCCTTCCATCTTTTTCTTCATCTTTAGTGGTTGGCCGAATCTTCCATCTCCCCATTTCATCTTTTTCTTTCTTCCACTTTTGCTCAAAACCGAAAACATCCCTCTTCCATTGTAATTTCTTTCTTTTCCTTCCTTTTGCTTTCTCTTTCTCCACTCTAGTCGAATCCTTTTTGTTGTTACAAATCAACCATAGCTGAAATTTCCTTCACCATTTAACCATATTGCTGAAACTTCCCATTCACTTTTTGATTTGTCTTGGCCGAATATCAACAAGGGTAGGTCTTCACGTAGTTTTCTTCAAACGGTTTTAGAAGGGGGTAAGTATTCATGGCCGTATTTCCTTTGTTTCTTTTCTCTTTTCTATGTCATTTTCCTTAAGGACAAAAGCCAAATTTTGGGCATTTGTTAGTAAGGTTTTAACCATAGGAACTTATTTCTTTTAGGTTCTTTGAGACGTTGGAAGCAATCGATTTAACCCTATTTCTCTAGCAATCGAAGGGTAAGTCAAGTGGTAAGGATTTTTGTTAGTTCATTAATCTTTAAGTGGATGTAAAGCCGAAGGCTTATGAGATTAAGGTTTGTTGGTGTGGCCGAATGGTCTTGTTAATGATTTTGTGGTTTGGCCGAATGTAGGACAAGGAGATCTAGAGAAGTAGATCGGGCTTGGATTTAGTGATTTCGCTAGTGTCGGTGTGTACCTTACACACTTTATAACTTCGGTTTATATATATATTAATAAACTAATCATGTTACCAAAGTGGAAAACTATGAGATCTTGATATGATTCCTTGATGAGTATGAACAAGGACTCGGGTAAGTCCGTTTCAATATGATGTTGATATATGTTGTTTAATATCATGATCTATGATATATTTATTATATGTTCATATTAGAGCATGATGGCATGATTTGCATAATAATTGCATGGTTATGGGTGATATGAGAGGAGGGGAAGATTTGATATCTGTGTCTTTGGGACACCAGAGGTTTGGCACCTCCAGTGGTTTGGTACCACAGTTATTTTGTGTCTTTGGGACACCAGAGGTTTGGCACCTCATAGCGACTCGTCCCAGTGGCTTAGTACCACCGTGGGTTGGCCCCACTTTCGATATATTGGGATCGTCGCCAGTGATTTGGTATCACACGTGGGTTGGCCCCACAACTTGATTATTTGTGACTTTGGGTCACCAACGATTTGGCATCACATTATTGGATATCGTGACTTTGGGTCACCAGTGGTTTGGCACCACCAGTGGTTTGGTACCACACGGGGTAGAAAAGGAGTTATGGATGGCTAGGATGGGTGCATTATATATATATATATATACTTGCTTAGTTATGAATTGTGTAAGAATATTGTATTAATCGGGGGAAGGATTTATGCACTGAGTCTTGGTGACTCACCTTCTCCTTTATCTTTTCAGTGATTCTTGATTGCGGAGGAGGAGCCGGATGAACTCGAGGAGGCCATGAAATAAAATTCAGCTTTTATAAGAACTTGATTTGGGTACTATATTTTATTTTAATTTGGTTTATATTTTTATTTGGGTTTGTAATAAGGCCTTTTAATTATGTTTTGGATTATTTATATTTTTGGACTTGTTTTAAATATGGTTTAAAATGTACATGGTTGATATATTAATTTGAGCACAAAGTTTTCAAAATTACAAACGCAATGGTTTTCAAAACATTACCATCGGGTAATATAGATTGTTTGATAATTTTTTTTATAACTTAAGTGATTTTGATAACTCATACGTTTTTCCAAAACTTAAGTTTGAGAATTTCAATTGACAACGGTTTTCAACCATTCGCTTGAGTCTTTCATAAAAATTATAAAAGGTTTTCTAATCTATGGAGCTGTGACTAAGTTTTAAAAATTTATTCACGGAATTTCAAAGTAAACTATCAGTTTTTAACTTATTATAACTTGTTTTCTTCAAATATAGAATAACAAAGAGTTTTCTTACAAAAATTTTTTATCGTTATCTCGATTTTCTTCAAAATGTTTACCCTCTGTGGCATGCCAGATTCGGTCTTGGCATATTGATCGGGTTTGAGGTGTTACAAATTGGTATCAGAGCCAAGTTTAAAAGCTCGGCTGTAGGCCCAAGGCCCAAAATGATTTAAAATATGGTCTTAAAATGTTTTTGTTGAAAATTATATTATTTGAAAGGCATGGTACCGAGTCTCCGGCACCGATCCGCCCGGGTAAGTACTTCAAACTATTGATTATGATGATGATGGCATGAATGTATAGTAGTAGGAACTACTCTAGAGATCCAAAACTATAGGTTGGATGTACTCGCGAAACAACCTCTTATTAAAACTATTCATAAAACTGTGTTTTAAAATAGTGGACTAATGACTAATGCATAAAACTTTTAAATCAGCTAAGTCAAGACTTTAGACATGAGCACTCGAGGTCGGGGTTGTGTTATGCGTGGATGTGGTAGGGGTAGGATGGCTGTGTCTGAGCCAGTGAGGTCGGGTCAAGGATCCGAGAATGAGGTACCACCACCCCAACCACCAGCGGTTGGAGTTGAGTTTCAGGAGCAAACGGGGGATAACGCAGTGTCTCAGGCGATGCTGCGAGTTCTTGAGAGAGTAGCTAGAATAGGAGGAGGCGCGGGAGCTCGAAAATCTATACCTGAGTGACTCCGAGCCAATGGAGCTGAAGTATTTCGAGGTGTTTCGGGTGTAGCTCCCAGTACGGCTGAATATTGGCTAGAGGCGACGGAGCGAATCATGGATGACTTGGACACGAATCTTGAGGAAAAGTTGAAAGGATAGTGTCACTTCTTGGGATGAGTCATATCGGTGGTGGCTCACGGTGAGGAACAGTCTTTGCGATGGAGGATCTTACAGGGACTATTTTAAGGCAGCGTATCAGAAGAAATATATTGGGTCTAGTTACATTGATGCACAGCGTAAGGCATTTCTGAGTTTGGTCCAAGGGAGTAAGTCCGTATCAGAATATGAGGCAAAATTTTTAAAATTGAGTCAGTATGCTGGAGGTATCGTGGCTTCAGAGCACGAGCGATGTGTTCGGTTCGAGGATGGATTGAGAGACGAGCTGAGACTATTGATTGCTCCACACCAGGAGTGAGAGTTTGCTGCGTTGGTTGAAAAAACTAAGATAGCTGAAGGGATAAAGGAATCTGTAAGGTAGAATCACGACAGGAACAAACATAAGAGAAGTTTTGGATCATCCAGGTCAGCCGGTAATTCTCAGAAGAGGGTTAGACAGAATGGGCCGAATCAATCTGGGAGGCCTATTACTGCTAATCAGGGACCAGCACAGTGTAATCGATGTGGGAAATATCATTGGGGTGAATGTTGGACCGGAGGGAAAGAATGTTTTGAGTGTGGCTCACTGGATCATCGTGTGAGGGACTGTCCACGTAAGCTAGCCAGGATTCAGTCTGAGGGTCAAGGTCGAGCTCAGTTCAGAAAGGAGGGATTGTCACCGCAGAGAGGTCGTGGTAATGGTAGAGGAAGTAATGGTTCTGGTCGAGGCCGCAGAGCATCGGGCAGAGGTACAAGTAACACTGAGGCAAGATAGCCTAGTTTGGTGTATGCAGCAGGGTGTCGAGAGGAGGGTGACGCACCGGACGTTATAATCAGTACGTTTTTAATCTTTAGTGTACCAAATAATGCTTTGATAGATGTGGGTTCGACGCATTCGTATGTTGCCAGTAGCATAGTAGAGACCATGAACTTAGATTCTGAAACTGCTTCTAGGAGGATGATAGTACTTAGCCCTCTAGGTCACTCTATAGAAGTAAATAAACTGTATAGGGATGTACCCCTAGAACTCCAAGGGGTAGTATTTGTAGCTGATCTGATGGAACTGTCGTTTGGGGAGTTCGATCAAAAAAAAGCATGGTACGATGCAGATGTGTATAGACTACCACCAGTTGAATAAGCTGACCATCAAAAACAAGTATCCTTTGTCGAGGATAGATGACTTGTTTGATCAGATTAAAGGGGCAGCGGTTTTCTCCAAGATTGATTTAAGGTCTGGATATCACCAGCTAAAGGTGAAAGAGGCTGATATCCATAAAATGGCATTTCGCTTTTCGGTATGGGCACTACGAAGTTTCGGTAATGCCTTTTGGATTGACTAACGACCGGCAAAGATTCATGGACATGATGAATCGTATTTTAGTAGTTTTTGGATCAATTTGTTGTAGTATTTATAGACGATATTTTGGTATACTCCAAGTCAGAGGAGGAGCATGATGCGCATTTGCGAGTAGTGTTACATATCCTAAAGGAAAAGCAGCTATATGCCAAATTTAGTAAGTGCGAGTTTTGGCTTAAAGAGGTAACTTTCTTGGGTCACGTAGTATCAGCTGAGGGGATTAGAGTGGATCCTCGAAAGATTCAAGCAGTGTTAGATTGGAAGCCGCCTAAGTCAGTGGCTGAGATTCGGAGATTTCTAGGTCTGGCGGGGATTTGTAGAGGGATTTTCTTTGATCGCAGCACCTATGACTAAGTTATTGAGGAAAGGAGTTCCATTTGTGTGGACTGAGAAGCAACAAGAAAGTTTCGACAAGTTGAAGAAGATTCTAACTGAAGCTCCGGTTTTAATTCAACCTGAGGCAGGCAAGAAATTCACGGTTTACTGTGATGCATCATATACTGGTTTGGGATGTGTGCTGATGCAGGAAGGGAAGGTAGTGGCTTATGCATCTCGGCAGTTAAGACCACATGAAGTTAATTATCCAACGCATGACTTGGAATTAGCTGCAGTGGTTTTCACTTTGAAGATTTGGAGACACTATTTGTACGGAGAGAAGTTGATAGTCTACACTGATCACAAGAGTCTAAAGTATCTTTTGACTGAGAAGGATTTAAACTTGAGCTAGCGTAGATGGATTGAGTTGTTAAAAGACTACGACTGTTCGATTGAGTATCATCCAGGCAAGGCTAACGTGGTGGCAGACACGTTGAGCCGTAAGGTTGTATCAGACTTAAGATCGATGTTTGCTCGTCTTAGTTTATACGATGATGGGAGTCTTTTGGCAGAATTACAAGTCAAGCCGACTTGGTTAGAGCAGATCAAGAAAAACAGTTAGAAGATGATGGTTTGAATGATCGGAAGTTGCAGTTTCAGAATGGTGGTTTAGAAGATTATAGTTTGTCCAGTGATGGAGTGTTGTGTTTTCAAGGGAGAGCTTGTATGCCGAAGGATGTTGAGTTGAGGCAAAGGATTCTTCGGGACGCACATAGCAGCCCATATGCTATGCATCCTGGAGGTACCAAGATGTATCGGGATTTAAGAGAGCAATTTTGGTGGCCAGTCTGAAGTGAGAGGTAACTGAGTTTGTGGGTAAATGTCTGACGTGTCAGCAGGTCAAAGCTAAGCATCAGTTACCATCTGGATTACTTCATCCGGTGAAAATTCCACAGTGGAAGTGGGAAAGGATCACTATGGACTTTGACAGTGGATTACCTCTTACACCTAGTAAGAAGGACTCTGTTTGGGTGATTGTGGATCGTCTGACTAAGTCAGCTCATTTCATTCTGGTAAGGGTGGATTACTCGCTTCAGAAGTTAGCTAAGTTGTATGTGGCGGAGATAGTAAGGTTGCACGGTGTACCAGTGTCGATCATCTCGGACAGAGATCCTAGATTTACATCGAGGTTTTGGAGAGCGTTACATCAAGCTTTGGGTACGTGGTTGGATTTCAGTACCGCATTTTATCCATAGTCTGACGGGCAGTCGAAAAGAGTTATACAGATTTTAGAGGATATGCTGAGGGGTTGTGTTTTGGACTTCAGAGGCAGCTGGGAATGGTTTTTACCATTAGCTGAGTTCGCGTACAACAATAGTTATCAGGCAAGCATTAAGATGGCACCATATGAGGCGTTGTATGGTAGGAGATGTCGCACACCTACATGCTGGACAGAGTTGGGTAAGCGTCAGATGTTAGGACCAGAGTTGGTTGCTGAGACTGAGGACAAGGTGAAGTTGATTCAATCTCGTTTGAAGGAAGCTTCGGACAGGAAGAAGTCATATGCCGATCTCAAGTGGAGGGATATTGAGTTTGCTGTGGGTGACTAGGTTTTCTTGAAGGTCTCGCCATGGAAGAAAGTGTTAAGATTTGGGAGAAAAGGCAAGTTAAGTCCAAGGTTTATTGGGCCGTATAAAGTGTTGAGACGAGTGGGACCAGTAGCATATCAGCTCGAGTTGCCAGCAGAGTTGAGTCAGATGCACAATGTGTTTCATGTCTCCATGCTTAGACACTATCGTTCTGATCCATCACATGTCGTGGCAGTGGACGAAATAGAGGTGAGTCCAGATTTGACGATAGAAGAAGAACCAGTGCAGATTCTAGATCGAGACGTAAAAGTTTTGCATAAGAAGTCAGTTCCTTTAGTGAAGGTCTTATGGCAGAACCATGGCATAGAAGAAGCTATGTAGGAACCGGAGGATGTTATGAGGAGCAGTACCCTCAACTCTTTTGATCAGGTAATTTCGAGGATAAAATTATTTTTAAGGGGGTAGAATTGTAACATCCTAAAATTTGTGTATCAGTTGGTAGCTTTTGTTAGCTCGAGTAGTATTGTTTGTGTGCTTAGTATAGCCTTGTAAAGGCTTGACTTTATTTATGAAGGTAGAATAATTCTTAGTATTTAAAATTTAATGAAGTGGACTAGGTGATCTTGACACTTAAGATGATATAAGTATTAAATTCTAGCACATGAGGAGTTAGTGGCAAGGTGGCTATGATGCATGAAGGGTTGCTTGAGGGAAGAGGTTTGAGTAGCATGGATTGCATTGGAAGACTTTATTTTTTTATGCATCTTTGCATTAAGTGTCGGCCAAGCTATTCTTATGGTAGGTTGGACTTTCAAATTTTTGGTAAGTTGAATAATGGATTTGGAAAGCTTGTATTATGGGATAAGATTCTTAAGACTTATGGGAGAATGGGGGGACAAAGGGCTTAGATGATGGAGAGTGTTTTGGAAACTATGCTAAGGCCATTAGTCCATGAATGTGAACGACATGTGTGGCTAGGGGTGGTAGAATGTTGATAGGAAGTTGGGGGTTTAGTTTGGTCAATTCTTGCATTTTGTGCATCTTATACATTTTCTTTTCCTCTCCAAAAGTTTTCTTCCTTAGCAGAATGTGCCTTGGCAATAAGGTAAATTTTGTTTTAGTTTTAGCATTTGTTTTCTTGTTTTGTGTCAAAGCCAAAAGACCATAGAGGTTTGCCAAATTTTTCTTAGGCATTTGGTAGAATATTCAATAGAGCCTCTCACATATTTTTATTCTCTTTGAAGCCTAAAACCAACCCTCTTCCTTCCATCTTTTCTTCATCTTTAGTGGTTGGCGAATCTTCCATCTCCCCATTTCATCTTTTTCTTTCTTCCACTTTTGCTCAAAACCGAAAACATCCCTCTTCCATTGCAATTTCTTTCTTTTCCTTCCTTTTTCTTTCTCTTTCTCTACTCTAGCCGAATCCTTTTTGTTGTTGCAAATCAACCATAGCCGAAATTTCCTTCACCATTTAACCATATTGCCGAAACTTCCCATTCTCTTTTTGATTTGTCTTGGCCGAATATCAACAAGGGTAGGTCTTCACTTGGTTTTCTTCAAACAGTTTTAGAAGGGGGTAAGTATTCATGGCCGTATTTCCTTTGTTTCTTTTCTCTTTTCTATGTCGTTTTCCTTAAGGACAAAGCCAAATTTTGGGCATTTGTTAGTAAGGTTTTAACCATAGGAACTTATTTCTTTTAGGTTCTTCGAGACGTTGGAAGCAATCGATTTAACCCTATTTCTCTAGCAATCGAAGGGGTAAGTCAAGTGGTAAGGATTTTTGTTGGTTCATTAATCTTTAAGTGGATGTAAAGCCTAAGGCTTGTGAGATTAAGGTTTGTTGGTGTGGCCGAATGGTCTTGTTAATGATTTTGTGGTTTGGCCGAATGTAGGACAAAGAGATCTAGAGAAGTAGATCGGGGCTTCGGATTTAGTGATTTCGCTAGTGTTAGGTGTGTACCTTACACACTTTATAACTCGGTTTATATATATATTAATAAACTAATCATGTTACCAAAGTGGAAAACTATGAGATCTTGATATGATTCCTTGATGAGTATGAACAAGGACTCGGGTAAGTCCGTTTCAATATGATGTTGATATATGTTGTTTAATATCATGATCTATGATATATTTATTATATGTTCATATTAGAGCATGATGGCATGATTTGCATAATAATTGCATGGTTATGGGTGATATGAGAGGAGGGAAGATTTGATATCCGTGTCTTTGGGACACGGAGGTTTGGCACCTCCAAAGGGTTTGGTACCACGCTTATTTTGTGTCTTTGGGACACGAGAGGTTTGGCACCTCATAGCGACTCGTCCCAGTGGCTTAGTACCACCGTGGGTTGGCCCCACTTTCAATATACTGGGATCGTCACCAGTGATTTGGTATCACACGTGGGTTGGCCCCACAACTTGATTATTTGTGACTTTGGGTCACTAGTGATTTGGCATCACATTATTGGATATCGTGACTTTGGGTCACCAGTGGTTTGGCACCACCAGTGGTTTGGTACCACACGGGGTAGAAAAGGAGTTATGGATGGCTAGGATAGGTGCATTATATATATATTGCTTGGTTATGAATTGTGTAAGAATATTGTATTGATCGGGGGAAGGATTTATGCACTGAGTCTTGGTGACTCACCTTCTCCTTTATCTTTTCAGGTGATTCTTGGTTGCAGAGGAGGAGCCGGATGAACTCGAGGAGGCCATGAAATAAAATTCGGTTTTATAAGAACTTCAGTTTGGGTACTATATTTTATTTTAATTTGGTTTATATTTTTATTTGGGTTTGTAATAAGGCCTTTTTAATTATGTTTTTGGATTATTTATATGTTTTGGACTTGTTTTAAATATGGTTTAAAATGTACATGGTTGATATATTAATTTCAGCACAAAGTTTTCAAAATTACAAATGCAATGGTTTTCAAAACATTACCATCGGGTAATATAGATTGTTTTATAAATTTTTTTATAACTTAAGTGATTTTGATAACTCATACGTTTTTCCAAAACTTAAGTTTGCGAATTTCAACTAACAACGGTTTTCAACCATTCGCTTGAGTCTTTCATAAAAATTATAAAAGGTTGTCTAATCTATGGAGCTGTGACTAAGTTTTAAAAATTTATTCACGGAATTTCAAAGTAAACTATCAGTTTTTAACTTATTATAACTTGTTTTCTTCAAATATAGAATAACAAAGAGTTTTCACTAAAAAAAAAATTTATCGTTATCTCGATTTTCTTCAAAATGTTTTCCCTTTGTGGCATGCCAGATTCGGTCTTGGCATATTGATCGGGTTTGGGGTGTTACATTTGGTTTAATAAATCATAGCAATTAAACACCCTTAACAATTAGAATGCAACTTTTTCATTTTACACGATTTAGTCCTTTTTCTCAAATTTAGCAATTAAATGATAAAATTAGCTCACGAAATTTTCACACATACATGCTGCCATGTTGTAATCACATAAAATAATATTAAAATAATTTTTTGACATCAGATTTTTGGTTCCAAAACCACTGTTTCAATTTAGCTAAAATCGGGTTGTTACAACTCTCCCCCCTTAGGAATTTTCGTCCCAGAAAATCTTACTAGTGAATAGGTTTGGGTATTGCTTTCTCATAGCATTCTCGGGTTCCCATGTAGCTTCTTCAACCTCGTTTCGATGCCATAATCCTTTCACTAATGCAATTTTCTTATTTCTCAACTCTTTGATCTCACGAGCTAAAATTCTAATCGGTTCTTCAGCATATGACATATCAGACTGAATTTCAACTTCGGTCGGGGAAATGACATGTGAAGGGTCAGATTGGTATCGTCTAAGCATAGACACATGAAATACATTATATATTTTCTCTAACTTAGACGGTAAAGATAATCGATACGCCACTGGCCAAACTCGCTCGATAGTCTCATACGGTCCGATGAATCGTGGACTCAATTTCCCTTTTTCGCTGAATCTAAGTATTTTCTTCCACGGTGAGACTTTTAAGAACACTTTATCCCCAATCTAAAACTCAATATCTTTCCATTTCAAGTCTGCGTATGATTTCTATCGATCTGAAGCTGCTTTCACTTTCACTTTCACTTTTTCTTCTGTTTCTCTGATCAGATCAACTCCATGAATCTTATTCTCATTAATCTCAGTCCAACACAATGGTGTTTGACATTTACGTCTGTATAGAGCTTCATACGGTGCCATCTTTATACTAGATTAAAAGCTATTATTATAAGAAAATTCAATCAGCGGTAGATATTTCTCCCAGCAACATTTAAACTCAAGAATGCAACATAGCAACATATCCTCAAGTATTTGAATAACTTGTTCTGACTGACCATCTGTTTGTGGATGAAACGCAGTGCTAAAATGTAGCTTTGTACCTAAAGCTTCTTACAATTTCTTCCAAAATCGAGAAGTGAATCTCAAATCTCTATCCGAAACAATAGATAGTGGCACTCCGTGCAATCGAACAATCTTTGAGATATACAACTCGGCTAATTTATCTAGCGAGAAATCTGTTTGTACTGGAATAAAAAGAGTTGATTTCGTCAATCTATCAACAACAACCTAAATCTTATCTTTCTTTTTGAGAGATAAGGGCAAACCCGATACGATATCCATTGTTACTCTATCCCACTTCCACTCAGGAACCATAATAGGCTGTAGTAAACCTGACGACACTTGATGCTCATCTTTGACTTGCTAAAAAATCAAACATTTTTGAAACAAATTCTGAGATATCTCATTTCATGCCGTGCCACCAATAAAGTTGTTTCAAATTGTTATACATTTTCGTGCTTCCTGGATGTACTGATAATCAACTACTGTGTGCTTCATTTAGAATTTTTTTGAATACGCTCAAGATTTCTCGGTATACAAATTCTTCCTCGGAACATCAAACATTCATCAGGCCCTATTCGAAACTCTGGATCAGAAGTCGACTCACACTGAGTTCGTTTTGCTTGCAATTCATTATCAAATTTTTGAGCCTCACAAATCTATTGTAGAAATAACGGTCTAGCTTTCAACTCAGCTACTATCGAACCATCATCAGACATAGCTAACTGTGTGTTCAAAGTACGTAGAGCAAATAAGGACTTTTGACTCAAAGCATCAGCAACTACAATCACTTTTCCTGGATGATAGTCAATCACTAATTCATAGTCTTTTAGCATTTCTAACCATCTCCGTTGTCACAAATTCAAGTCTTTCTGAGTCATTAGATATTTCAAGCTTTTGTGGTCGGTATAAATATGGCATTTCTCACCAAACAAGTAATGGCGCCAAATTTTCAAGGTGAGCACTATCGCATCTAATTCAAGATCATTCATTGGATAATCCTTTTAGTGTGGTTTTAACTATCTCGAGCCATAAGCTACAACTTTGCCATCCTACATCAAAACACAACCCAGGCCATTTAACGATGCATCACTATAAACTACGAATTCTTTACCCGACTCAGGCTGCACTAACACTGGTGCTTCAGTTAATAATGCTTTCAACTGCTCGAAGCTCTGCTGACACTTTTCTAACCATTCAAATTTAACATCTTTTTAAAGCAATCTTGTCATCGGAGTCGCAATCATCAGAAAACCTTTCACAAATCGTCTATAATAGCTGGCTAGTCCAAAAAAACTATGGACTTCAAATACATTTCTCAGTATAATTGCAGAAACTTTGTTCGGGTCAACTCAGATATCCTCGGCTGAAACTATATGTCCCAGAAAACCAACCTCTCGTAGCCAAAACTCACATTTGCTAAACTTTGCAAATAACTGTTTATCTCTCAAAGTTTGTAACATGATTCTCAAATGCTCGGCATGCTCAGATTCACCACGATAGTAGATCAAAATGTCATCAATAAACACAACTACAAATTGATCTAAAGAAGGCCTGAAAATCCGGTTCATCAAGTCCATAAAAATAATAGGTGAATTTGTTAGTCTGAAAGGCATAACAAGAAATTCGTAGTGTCCGTACCTTGTTCTAAATGTAGTCTTTGGCACATCAGAGTCTTTAACTCGCAACTGGTAATAACCCGATCTCAATTCAATTTTCAAAAATATCGTTGCCCCTTTTAACTGATCTAACAAATCATTTATTCGTGGCAAAGGGTATTTATTCTTGATCTTCACTTTGTTAAGCTGTCGATAGTCTATACACATTCTCATCGTGCCATCTTTCTTTTTCACAAATAACACCGGTGCACCCTAGGGAGAGAAACTCGATCTTGCAAAACCTCTATCCGTTAATTCTTGCAACTGAGTTTTCAATTCTTTTAACTCCGTCGGGGTCATTCTATATGGAGCTATCGGTATCAGTGTTGTTCCCGGTACTAATTCAATACCAAACTCAACTTCTCTGATAGGTGGTAAACTTGGTAACTCATCAGGAAATACATTTGGATATTCGTACACAACTGGTACTGATTCAATCCTTGTTTCTATCACTTTCGTATCAAGTACATATGCAAGATAAGCTTCACACCCTTTCTCACAAATCTTTGAGCAAACATAGACAAGATCACAACTGGCAAACTATTCAGATCATCAGATTCAATTCTAATAGTCTTATTATTCTGGCATTTCAGTTCAATGTCTTTCGTCTACAATTCACTATAGCCTCATACATCGTTAGCGAATCCATACCTAGAATAATATCAAATTCATCAAATGGAAACAACATTAAATTAGCCAAAAAATAGAAATCCTAATGCATTAATAGACAATTCTTGCAAACTTTGTCAACCAAAAACACATTTGCCTAAGGGGTTCAATACTCTAATCAAAAATTCAGTAGACTCTACAGGTAAAGTCTTACTAAATACTAAATTCATGCATATATAAGAATGGATTGATCCTAGATCTATCAATGCAATCACATTAGTATCATAAAGAGTGAAAGAACCAGTGATAACATCTAAAGATGACGTTTCTTCGCAAGCGCAAATAGCGTAGGCTCTGGCAGGCGCTCTGGCCTCAGATCTCACAGTAGAGTCTCTCATTGCCCCTCGAATAACACTCACATTCCCAGAATTTCTCGGTGGTCTTCCTCTAGTCGACGTATTACTCGGTCTCACATTCTGAGGTCTATCTTTCTCACCCATATCAGGATAGTTTTTAATAAAATGATCTAGCGAGCCACATTTGAAGTAAGCTTTAGTACTTTTATTCCAGTATTCTCCAAAGTGTCATCCCCACAATGCTGACACTCGAGTTTATTATCTCACACATTTCCAACACTCAACACTGATGTAGCTTGAGCTTTAGAACTTGAGTATTATTTTCTTTAATCTCTGTTCGAATATTCATTTGAAACATTTGGGCAAGTATACGAATCTCTGGATTTCTTCAATGAAGATTGTTACGGCTTACTTGTCGATCTTTTTTCTTGAATCTCTAGCTTCTGAATCTGCCTTTCTCTTTTCTTTACTAAGATCCTCAGCTTTACAAGCCCTGTCAACCAAAACAACAAATTCTTTCAACTCTAGAATTCTAAATAGTAGTTATATATCTTCATTCAAACCATCAATGAACCATTTACACATAATCTCCTCAGTAGACACATACTCTCGAGCATACTTACTTAACCGTACGAATTTTCTTTCATACTCAGTGACAGTCATGCGGCCCTATTTTAATTCTAGAAACTCTTTATGCTTTTGATCAAAAAATATTTGAATGATGTATTTCTTTCGAAATTTGAATTGAAAGAACTCCCAAGTAACCCGTTCTTTCAGAACCATAGATATTAGTGTTTTCCACCATTGATTGCGGTGTCTCTCAGCAAAGATACAAAACATTTAATACATTTATTAGGAGTACAAGATAATTCATCAAATACCCAAATCGTATTTTTGAGTCAAAACTCAGCTCTCTCAGTATCATCATCAACAGTAGCCCAAAACTCTTCAGCCCCATGTTTATAAATTTTATCTACTGGCGGCTTGTTCAATCGTATTTGTAACACCCCAAACCCGGCCTAAAAGTTAGGCCCGAATATGACGTGTCACATTGAAGGAAGTTGAAAAGCTACACAATTGTTTAGAAAAGTTTTATCGAATTTTTGAACTCTGACTTCATTATTTGTTTGTAAAAAATGTGATTTGCTAAATGACCGTTCAAAAGTTGTTATTATTTTGAAAATTTCTTTTGTTATGAAAATCAAATTTGAATAGTTGCGAAAACATGATATTTTGAAAAATAGTTTATTAACATTTTAGGAAAAACCCCATATTAAACATTTAATAACAAATGCTAACGGAAAGGGAAGTTTAAAAGAAAATTTAAAGTTAAATGGCCTTATTACAAAATATTAAACCCAAACCAAATAATCGTAAAATATAGCAAAATGGAAGTTTACTAAAGTTCGTGAGAATTAACTCCTATATATGGCCACCACCGAGTCCTCCACGGCTCCAAATCCTCTCTCGCTGGGGATTACCTGAAGCATTTAATAAATAGAGGGGGTGAGCTTACAAAAACTCAGTGTGTACAATCCTCATCGATCATAAAACATGCATCAAATTAATCCGGGCCTAAGCCCATTACAGCAATAGTGACAATTGGGCCTTAGCCCAAAATAGCCTCGATTAGGCCTTAACCCATATCATATGTCAAATGCCATAAAAATCTAGGCCTAATCCCATCTCAATAATGCAATCCATATATGCAATGCATTAACGCCAATACCATCCATACACACCATCTCCTATCCAACTGTGCACTCCTATAGGGATTTAATCGACCCACCCATCTGTACACTCCTTATGTAGCACCGATTACGGCACTAACATTATCGATGTAGCATGGCTACTCGATCGCTAAAAAGCCTACAGTGTTGGTACAAAGCCCATAATTACGGCACGAAGCCCATATTAATGGCACATAGCCCTCGGTAATATTATCAGTGTAGCATGGCTGCTCGGTGGCTAAAAAGCCTTTGGTAAATATGATTGACACAGAGTCATCAATATATATGTTAGGCACATAGTCACGATAAATATGATTGGCACAAAGCCCATAATTACAACACGAAGCCCTTATTAATGGCACACAGCGCTCGGTAACATTATCGGTGCAGCATAGCTGCTCGGTGGCTAAAAAGCATGCGGTGGCTATAAAGCCTTCGATGGCTAAAAAGCCTTCAGTGGATCCACAGTCGTCAAGCGACCATGCGATCCTATTAGCACTTCCTCCTTATTAATAATCCCAACCCCATAAAATATGCTGTGTATGTCATGCCCAATCATTACACTGTATGCAAAATGTCCATGCTCGGTAACAATTATTTAAACATGTAATAAAAGAAAACCAGTCATACAACCACAGTCAAATTAGACAACTCATTGCACAAGTCGATCATTTACCTACAAGGGCAAATCAGTCATTTTACCCTATAAGGGTATTTCAGTAATTCTACTCAACGAATTCGTGTATGCAGTGCATCTCAAACATAATCAATCATACAATTAACACATATAATGCTAGTACTACCACAACGGTACAACGGTCATTTTGTCGTTTAGGGGTAAAACGATAATTTCACCCCTTAGGGGTATTTTGGTAATTTTACAAATCGAGGGTATTTCAGTAATTTTGCAAATCGGGGGTATTTTGGTAGTTTTTCTAATTAGGGGGTATTTTGGTAATTTCATAAATAGGGGGTATGTAACATCCTAAAATTGGGCCTAGTAGAATCGGGCCTAATGGGCCTTGGGCGTAGGAGTGTTTAAAATTTTTGAGAATAAGAGAACGACATTATTTCAAGTTGGACTTATTAGGAAGGTGATTTTGGAAAGTTACAAGGTTTCTAGGAAGTTTCAGGTTCAAGTTGGGCTATAGGAAAATTTTAGTGTTGAAGCACTCAAGGGGGAAAAGGTAAGTGGCATCAAGGCTTAAGGAAATAAGTGTGTAATTTGCTAGCACATGTAGAGCTAGTAGTAAGTGGTGTGGCATTTCATGAAGAGGCTTAAAGGAGTGGGTTCAAATCCCACCTATTGCAAATTTTGGATTTATTTTGTGCTTTCTTTCCAAGTGTCGGCCATGGTTCTAAATATGGTAAGGGAGACTTTTTATTGATGGAAAAAAGACTAAGGAATAAGGTAAGGAGGAAAACAAGGGAAAAGGAAGGAAAGAAATAAAGGAAAAAGACAAGGGAGGGAACATGTTGGCCGAATATTAGGAGTTGCCTAAGAAAGAATTTTGGTCAACACTCATCTTTTTGGTAAAGATGATACATGATTTTGGGAGGGGGTCTTGGTAGCTGAATTTTTTGCAATAGTCATTTGGAAAATTTTGGTGCTTGTAAGGCTTGTTTTCTTTTAGCATTTTGGTATTCTCTTTTTCTAATTCTTTCCCTTTGCTTGCCGAATTTCTAAAGCCATATGTTCACCTCATTTTCTCTTATTTTTGGCCGAAACACTCTAGCCATTGTTCATCTTGTTCCCTTGTTGTGCCGTAACCCTCAATCCATCTTTGTTCATTCTTCCTTTGTTGTTCGAAACACTCACCTCTTTGATCATCTTCTCCTTGGTGATAGCCGAACTCCCTAACACTTCTTCTCCATTTTTCTTTCTCTTTTCTCACCATTTCTTTTATTTTCTCTCTTTTTCATTTGTCAATAATATTTGAAGGCCGAACCTTCCTTGTCCTTTTCTCTCCATTAGTCGAATCGATAAGTGATTCTTCCTTGTCCTTTTCTCTCCATTAGTCGAATCGATAAGTGATTCCATTCTACTCTTTTCATTTTCTTTTTCCCTAGCCGAATGTGTGTCTATCAACATTCAGATGTTTCACTTTGTTCTAAACCGAAATACCATTCTCTCCTAATCCCTCATATCTTGATCATCTTCTTGTTGTAGTATTATAATGGAAAGCCGAATCTCATACCCTTGCCTTATCTGTAGCCATAAGCCAATCGGTGGAAATCAGGTTCATCATCATTAAGGTAAGGAGTTTTTTCTTGGATTTTTTGTTATATCTCTACTCGGCTATGTTGCAAATCAAATCGAAGTTTTGACTAATCGATTATTTTAGGGACAAAATCACTCGATATTCTCTACTTGTTAATCCTTTGAAAATAGTGGTAAGCCGAAACCTCTCCTTAGATAAATACATTCACTCATCATAGTATTTTTCTAACCGAAACTTTTTCAATGGAGGTAAGTGGTAACGATTTCAGAGGAAAAGCGATTGGAGAACAAAAAAGGAGTGGATTTGCAATTCCTACTCCTAAGTTCAAACGAAGGGCGGTATCGGCAGTTCGAGATTTTCCATCGGGTTGGGGACCATCGTCTAGTGAGAATAGATAAATCGTGGTCATTCACGATATTGAGGGTAAGCATTTCATTAGACCGTCTGATTTAGATTTAGATTAATAAAATCGCTTTTGTTGGTTAATCGAGTGTAATGGTGATTTAGGTGCCGACAATCAAGAAGGTATGATCCTTACCATAATCAAGTGTGTAATCTCACACCGAAATCTCGCAAATCTATGATTTATCATCATGTTAGAAAATCGATAGATGTTGCTTAATAACGGTAAAATGATATGAATCGAGTAATTTACTTAAACATCGTTAATACTAAGATTTTTCAAAATCGGAGTTGATTTGTAAAATTACAAAAATACCCTCAATGGGCCATTTCTATCAAAATGCCTTAACGGGTCGAATTGCTTAAATACCATTAAAAGTATTGATTTACCAAAATGCCTTATGGGTCGAATTACAAAAATGCCCCTAATGGGTCGATTTGCTAGAATGCCTTAGTTGGCCGAATTAGTACTACTTTAATGGGTCGAATATCTAAAATATTTCTTTAGATTAATGGTTATTATATATGTGGATATTTTATTATGTATGTTGCATTTCCACATTTTGCATGGGGTGGGAAATTTGTATGGAGAGCAGTGTAGCCTGGTGGCATTGCCACAAAATGTTCATTATAATGCTTACTTATGATTTCGGTGGCAAGGCCACAATAAAAATATATGATAGCAGCTTGACTACAAACTTTGGTGTGAGCGACGGGGTGGGTTGACTTGATCCCCACAGGTGTGATTGGCTGGTCGGGGGTGTGATGGATGGATGGGCTGGGTTGCATTCATTTACTTCATTTTAATTATGTTATGTTAATGGGCTTCTGTCCAAGATATTCTTATATGGGTTCAGGCCCAGTGGATGACGGTAAGGGGATTATACACTAAGTTCTAGTAACTCACCCTCCTTCTTAATCTTTGCAGGTAATGCTCAGCGATATGGACTTGGGCAATAGATGACTCGGTGGGGGCCATACTTTGGAAATAATGTTTTCGAACATTAGTAAACTTCTTTTCCATTTTAATCCGTTACTTTTACTATTTTGGGTTTTAAAGTTGTAATAAGGCCTCTGGGATATTTTTATTTTGCTTTATGTTTAGTCGTACTTATTATCTTGCTTGAAATGTTTTAAAAGGGGATTTTCTAAAATCATAAATAACAGTTTTCCAAAATTGATTAACAAATGGATTTCATAATAAACTTGTAAAAATAATTTAACTCGAAGTTTCTTTCTAATTATCAATAACATTTTCAAAAGTTACGGTTTTAAAAGATCATTAGTTCAAATATCGATTCTTCCATCAGCCTTTCAAAGATTAGTAGTATTTTTATCAAATATTTTTAAACGAACTTGTTTTTCTTAACTATAATAAATTAATGTCACAAGTTCTTTAAACACTTTCTTCTTATGACATACCAGATCCGGTCGTAACGCATGGGCCGAGTTTGGGGTCTTACAGGGTATTTTGGTAATTTTACAAATCGGGGGTATTTCGATAATTTTGCAAATCAAGGGTATTTCAGTAATTTTACTAACTGAGGGTATTTTGGTAATTTTACAAATTGGGGGTATTTTAGTAATTTTGCAAACCAATGGTATTTTGATAATTTTGCAAATTGAGGGTATTTTGGTAATTTCGTAAACTGGGGGTATTTCGGTAATTTTACAAACTTGGGGTATTTTGGTAATTTTGCAAACGAAGAGATTTCAATAATTTTACAATCAAGGGTATATCGATAATTTTGTAATTCGAGGGTATTTTTATAATTTTGTAAACTAAGGGTATTTCAGTAATTTCGTAACTAAGGGTATTTCAGTAATTTTACCTTTAATGGCTCTTTTGAAGGCCTACTATCGCCTCGAGCGACACGGGTACCTTTTTTTATCGAAACAGTGCAATTGGGCCTAGGGCCCATTCTTGGCCCAAATGGACCCACACGCTCGTGTGGCCTATTTAGCCCAAATCTAACTACAGATATGAGATTCACATAGTCTAGTCCAATTTCTACTACACAGTCATACAATTTATTCATATGGGCCTACGGGCCCATTAGGCCCACTTGGCCCCGTTTAGCCCATTGTGGCCCAACAGCCTAAACCAACAAGAACACTACTGATGGCCTCAACTATCGCGTTGAAGCCCCACACGTGTGCTCGCACGCTCGTGTGGCTACTATCGTCGTGTCACCGGTATTTCGGCATTTGCCGCTCTACAACTAGAGTAGAGAGAAATACGCACCTGTTAGGAATCTGGTGCGAATCTGCGCTCCGACCACTCCTGTGCCCAAACGCCCACCAAGGTATCTTTCTCTCTTCATAGACAGCTCTATATATAGCCAGCCTCTCACCTTCCCTCTTGCTATCTTTCCGATGTGGGATCCCTCCATCAGTAGAGTTTAAATCCAACTCAAACTCTTGCCACCCCAACTTAGCAAAATAAATACTCCCTTACTTGTCATGAGATTCGAACCCAAGCTCCCCTGTAACATAATCCACGTCGCTAGCCACGTTACCAACTAGCTCCTTGTTGTCTTAAAACGTGCGTAACTAATTATAAGTCTATGGCCAAAGTCTAAGTTCACTTAAAAATAAATCAAAAAGAATTGCAAGCACTAAGACTAGAACCTTGGATCCCTTACCTCCGTATGGCATCACTCTCTTGCTCCTTAAGTGGCATCACTTTGCCACTACACCACACACTCCACTTGTGTTATTTTTCTGCACATTTTATTCTTAAAGCCTACTACTAACTCCAGGGTTTTTTTCACCAAAAACCAAAAATTTTTCTAAGGCCTAACTTGAACCCGGGACTTCATAGAAGCCTCCTAACCTTCCAAAATCACTCACCTACTAGACCCAACTTTCATTAAAGTCATTCTCTTATTCCTAAAAATTTTAAACGCTCCTACGCTAAAGGCCTATTGGGCCTAATTCTACTAGGCCCAAATTTGGGTCGTTATAGTATTGGATCTACAACTTGAGGAACAACAGGGATTTGTTGAGGAATAGGTGGGGCTGAAGGTTGTTGAGCAGCCAGATTCATTCGAACGAACTCAGTGAACCACTCATTCATCATCTGGAAAAAAGGCTTGTTTAGTCTTTCCCTCGTGGCTACTCGTTACAGGCGTAGAATCTGATGGCACTGCCCCTTGAGCGGGAGCGGGCGCATTACTCTCTACATCATCGGCTACAACTAGTTCAGGATCCATTACTATATGAAACACAATTTAAGCTGTCAAGAATCATCACACTATCGCAAAGTATATATGGCATGTATAGCTAGACTCTCATACATGCTACGTTAGTCCTAGAATCAACTAAACCGTATCCCTGATACCAATAAATGTATCACCCCTCACCCGTATTCACCGTCAGAATAGGGTTACTAGGTATTACAGATCAATACACATCATTTAACATCCAATACTCATACATTTATGCATTCATATTCAAATACCATTCAACACAAACACATTGTCCCTTATAAAAGCCTACGAGGCCTTAAACATGCTTTAGAAGTGATTCGGGACCAAACCGATAACATACGAAATTTTTGGAAAACTCAAAATTTTTCATTCATTCAGGGGTCACACGCCTGTGTGAACAGGCTGTGTGCCTCACACGGCTTCAGACACATCCGTGTCACAGGCCGTGTGGAAACAGGGCATACATACTAACTTAGGTCACACGACCGACCACACGCCCGTGTGTCTAGCCCGTGTGCCCTTCGAAGTGGCACAACATGCCCGTGTGCCAGGCCACGTACTAGGTCGTAACAAACCTGTAGGGTATACTGACTTATACAACACAGCCAAGTCACACGTCCGTGTGCTAGGCCGTGTGCCATTTAAGGGGTTATACTGACTTGTGCCACACGGCCAATCACACGCCCGTATGTGAGACCGTGTGGAGCATACTGATTTCATTTTAATTCAACACCAAGGGACACACGGCCATGTAGTATGACCATGTGTCACACATGGTTGAGACACACGCCCGTGTCTATACCCGTGTGGACAAAAGTAGGCCATTTGCAAGGCCAATTTGCCACCCTTACTCATGCTCATCTAAACAACCAAAATGGTACCAGTTCTTCAATCAATAAGCATCTAAAATTATCAACCAAAAACACAATTCATACCATATCCATTTCGACCAACTTCAATACTCAATTCAATGTTAAAGACCTATTCAAATACTTAACAACTCAACTTCTAAAATCATACTTCACCAAAGTATTTCTTAAGCATTAAACTCCATAAATCAATTTAACCATTTACAACTATATAACCATCACCATTTTCATTCTAAACATGTCAAAATAAGCCATCACCCATGGCTATATATATATAACCAAACCATATGCATTTACAAGACATTTCTAATAGCTAAACACACAACCATAATAACATCATTTACAAGCCAACTCTCATGACTATAGTCACAACCAAAATACCGCAAATAGCCTATACATGTCATATACCATATATACACAACTCAAAAGTACCAAATAGATGTCCGATAGTGCGATGATGATGTTTCCAGTGACTCCCGGATCAGAGCTAGCCTTGATTAACTATAAAACATATAAAAATAACACAAAGTAAGCTTCATAGCTTAGTAAGCTCGTATGTGAATAACTTAATTCATCAAATAAATGCAAATCAACCAAATTTACATAACATCACCATATACACATTAACTACAAACCTTTTTCATGTCTCAAAACATGATACAATACCATTTCATCAACTTTCTCTATTTAATACTCGAATAGGTTCTGTACGTACCTGTATCGCCTCGTACTAACCTTTTTGTCAACCACATCATTCATTTACCCATTTAACCATTCAGAATAGAAGTCGGATATTCAAGAATCTCAATCGATAAGCACCTATACCATGGCCCGAAGCCAAATCAAGGTAACTTATCTCGGAGTACCTATACCATGGCCCATAGCCAAATCAAGGTATCACTCTCACCCGTAGTGCCGATATCATGGCCCGAAGCCAAATCGATATATCATCTTATAACATATCATCAGTATCTAAAATTTATTCCTAAGGTTCAACCAAGACTTTTATCTTGTCGATTCCATCTTCGAATATTTTCGTAGAATCATATTTACCATTCATACATTATTAAAAATCTCATAATCACATTTTTGGCAATATCAAAGGATTTAACATACATTTATAAAGAAATCATCACATACGAACTTACCTCGAGTACGAAAACGGTGAAATGAGTCAATTACTCAATAATCTTGCCTTTCCTCCAACCTAATTTTGGTTCCTCTTTTCTTGATCTATTTGCTTGATTTTTTCCTAGCCGAATGAAGAACCCTAGTTCTGCTTGTTCTTCTTTTAATTTCGGCTCAAAAGATGATAATGGAGCAAAATTTTGATTTTGTTTTATTAATATTAACTTTATTAATCAAATACCAAATTTAACCTTAAATTATAGCATATAAAAACATATAATGAATGGCCATAATTGTCCACATACATTACCAATGGTCTAATATCATCATAAGGACCATTGGTTTAATAAATCATAGCAATTAAACACCCTTAACAATTAGAATGCAACTTTTGCATTTTACGCGATTTAGTCCTTTTTATCAAATTGAGCAATTAAACGATAAAATTAGCTCACGAAATTTTCACACATACATGCTGTCATGCTGTAATCACATAAAATAATATTAAAATATTTTTTTTGACATTGGATTTTTGGTTTTGAAACCGCTGTTCCAATTTAGCTTAAACCGAATTGTTACAACCCCGTGTCCCAGGTCGTGTGTGTATCAGCCCGAGTGCTAGCCCGTATGAATCATGTACCTAACACACTCAGGGAACATGCTGTGTGTGACACACGGCCTTGTGACAGCCCGTGTCCCAGGCCATGTGTGTCCAAAAATGACCAACATCATTCTATTTCCTCACCCAATTGCATAGGTACCTAAACCAATTCATAATACATGTTCACACATCTATAAACACTCCTTTAAATAATTAATACATGCCATTCTCAGTCACCTAACACCATACCAAGTATCATATACTAAAACACATTATAATTATCATGTTACTTATTATCAATACAATCATCTATAAGCCATAACATACACCAAACTAACCCATTTCAAACACACTATACCAACTTAATATGACACTTACCATTTCATAACCTCATACTCAAAAAGCAAGTGGGAGAGATTAACAATTCATATTCATCTTCCTCTAAGGGATGGAAGGAAAGACTCTCTTTAAGCTTGAAGAGAGTGCCAAAAGGAAAACTGCTTATTGGTGCTAACTCACTTCACTCATCAAACTGGCTTTCGGACCTACTCCTTACTTGACTACAGCACAGCTTCAAGGTAAAGAACTTCCTTGCTTGGCTGACCTGCGCGACTGGCTTTACTTCCTCGCCTTAGATTCTCTTGTCCGATAACTGTCCTACTTACTTTCCAAACTGAAAGGACTCAAGCTCACTTTACTACTCTTCGATTTTATTATAAAATAAAAACTTTACGAAAGTTTAGTAAGAGCTTTGTTACTTATTTTTATATTTTATATATATTTTAAAAATATAAAAAAAGTAAAGAAAAGAAAGACCACTAAATTTAAATAAAGGAGCAATAACCACTTTCTTGTTCTAGCAATAGTATTGGTATTGCTCTTTTATTTTCAAAAAATTGTATACACTAAAACCAAAGTCTTATCCATTTGTAGATGGATCTTCAATAGCAGCTAGGTCTAGAGGGAAGTTATGAGCATTACGTTCATGCATAACTTCCATACCAAGGTTAGCACAGTTAATAATATCAGCCCAAGTATTAATTACACGACCTTGACTATCAACTACGGATTAGTTAAAATTGAAATTGTTTAGGTTGAAAGCCATAGTGCTAATACCTAAAGCGGTGAACCAGATACCTACTACAGGCCAAGCAGCTAAGAAGAAATGTAAAGAACGAGAATTGTTGAAACTAGCATAAAAAGAAACATGTGCAAGTGGCCTTACTTTTATCATCTTCTTGCTGCAAATCATAAAGAAAAAGAAAGAACAAAAGCTTAAGGGTTCGGCCATGATTTTGGTTTAAGGTTAGTTTGTGATCTGTTTTCGATGATTTCTATGTTTTTAATAATCGTTGCTTTGAGAGCTACGAAACCCATGTCTCAATTTTGTGAATTGATGTTGTACATGAGAAATACCATTGATGTTATGTTGAGTTTTGTGATGATTTTTGGTGTTAAATGAAAGATTTGACTAGATGAATATGCTTTATTTTTGAATTTTTGATGAATTCAGCTAAATAGGGCTAAATTAAGAAAATGGTAATTTGAAGGACTAAGAAAATGGTAATTTGATGGAATAAATTGCAAATTTGATGGAAAATAGGGGCTTGTATGATATTCATAAGCATTCGGCTAAGCATGGATGGATGATGATTTTTGTGAATTTGACGTTTTGAGAAAAATAGACTAAATTGATAAATTCTACAAATGTGAGGGATAATTTGGAAATAGCCATAAATATGTGTCCTTGGATTGAATTGAATGAGTTAGTGAATAAAAGGGTTAAATTTGAATATGTAAAGATCAAGAACCGAGGAAAACAGACTTAGATCGTGGGAAAGCGAAAGTAACCGAGTAGTCGTTTCCATTCCGATAAATCGAATCTAAGGTAAGTCTCTATGCAAATAAACGTATTTGTATGAAATTGTAATTGTTCATATGATTAATTTTGATAACGAATGCTATTGAGAGGTTATGCATATAAATTTCGAGATAAGTTCGATATAGTGACAATGTTTGAGAAGTCCCGTACGAACCTAGGAATAGATAGGATTAGCTATGTCATGACATAGGTATCTGTTCTGTTTTATCATGTAAGACCATGTCAGGGATGTTGGCATTGATTTGAGATTTCGTGAAAGACCACGTTTGGGACGTTGGGATCGATATGAGCTTCACGTGTAAGACCACATCTGGGACATTGGCATCGACATGAGCTTTACGTGTAAGGACATGTTTGGGACATAGGAATCGTATTGATTGTTGTAAGACCCTGTCTGGGATAGTGGCATCGATATCTGAGTGCATGTAAGACCTTGTCTGGGACGTTGGCTTTGTACAACTATTCTGAGTTTTCTGAGCATCCTATTCGATTGGTTCAATGGGCAAGTCTGT
This sequence comes from Gossypium rotundifolium, assembly GCA_025506655.1. Lineage (NCBI taxonomy): Eukaryota > Viridiplantae > Streptophyta > Magnoliopsida > Malvales > Malvaceae > Gossypium > Gossypium rotundifolium. Next base: position 108,198,207 of record CP106725.1, read on the forward strand.
GATACGAATGGTAAATCTGAGCTATGATAAATTAAGTGAACGAATGTCTGTTTTAGGTACATTTGGTAAATACACAAAGTGTGTATAAAAAGGTAAGTATTTATGTGATTTTTATTTGAAGAAATGTATACTTAAATGTGAGAATGTGAATCTTGAAATGATGAATGTGGTAAATGTGGCCACAAGTATGAATCAAAGCATATATGTGATAGTTTGTTAAGTGAATGAGATGTGCCAATGTATCTAATTGCATATATGCCTTCCATGCTAATTTTGTTTGTATATTGACTTCCTAATCTTTTGGAAAGCTTACTCTGTGTTTGTTTTCTCTGTTTTATAGGTCATCAAAGCTACTGAAGGCTCGGGACCGCCAAGGATCGTCATCACACTACTAAACTCTTTTTGGTACACTTTGAAAATGTATATAGTTAGATATGGTATGTATAGGCTAGTTTTTTATATAAGTTTGTCATATGAACATAGCCATGTGGTTTGGCCAGTTATAAGTTGATAATTTGCTTAAATGATTGTGATATATGATGCATATCTTAGTATGTATAACATCCGGGAATTAGAGGCTTTGCATTTGTTATGTCTATGTGTGTTTGGCATGTTTTGTCTGCTAAATTGGTGTGTTTGGGGGCTCCGGGAAGGCTCGGGGTTAAGTTTGAGCCTTAGTGGAAATTTTATTTCTAGGCACTTTAGGGGAGAGTTAGCTGAGGCAAGCCTTAAGGTTTAACACTTGTGTTTGTTGACGCAAGAGATGGGGTGGTGAAGTGGCAAGGAGATGCCACTTGGTGTGCATGGAAGTGGCGTCATAAGGGAATGGCAGCAGGGGGGAGAGGTTCAAGTCACGCAGCTTGCATTTTGGGAATTTCATTTTGGAGCTAGGATGGAGGAGAGGTGGATTCGGCTAGGACTTTGGTGTGTGAGAGTTGAATAAGTCAACACATTTGAATTGAAGGGAGGAGAGGAATTGGAGGAGTATGAATCGATCAACAAGTTTGAGCGGGAGTGAAGAGTGAAAGGTGGAGGAAGTTGTGGGATTTGGAGAGAGGGAGAGAGGTTGGTCGAATTTGGGAAGGTGTGTGTGGGTGTGCACGGTCTAGCTTGATAGGTGGGGGGCCAAATCTTCATTGGTTGCTTTTGGTTTCTTTCTTTGCTGTGCATGTTCTATTATCTTGAGGGTAGTGCCAAAATGGTTTCCAAATAGGTGTTCGAGTTGGTTCATTTTCATTCCTTTTAATAGCATTTTCTTTCATTTCTTTTACACTTTTCTTTGAAGGTTGATTCATCTTTCTCCTACCAAAACCGCAACCCCTCACTCCATTTACTTCTTTTCTTATTTACCAAAAGCCGAAACACCTTCTAGTTTCATCTTTCTTCTTCTTGTTCTTCATAGCCGAATCTCCCTAGTTCATCTTCTTCTTGTTTCTTCTTCAAAACCAAACCTGTAAGTGCTATAGCCAAACCTTATTCTTTGTTTTATCTTCTCTTCTCTCTTTTTTACTTCATATTGTGTGAAGGCCGAATCTCCTTTTTGTGTCAAGTGTAGGCACCCTTTCATCGATTTTTGATAATAGCTGAACATAGACTCTCCATTCGGCATACTCTTGTGGCAGTAAGAAGCTCTCTTCTCTTGTCATCTCATTCTTTTTCTTTTTTTCCTCTTTGGGTTGGTTAACTGAAGTACTAACTCACTCCTCGGGCACTGGCCAATTGTACAAGGGCGTGTTTTCCTCATCTCTTTTTCATGTGGCCGATTTTCAAGAGGATTTTGGTAAGTAGTTGTTGGCCGAATGGGTGGTAAGGGATTCTTCATTGATTCGGTTGGCTGAAAGGCCACTCCTTTATTCTATTTCTAAGAACTGATTCTATCTTGGTGACTGTTCAGGGGCTCAATCGGTTCCTTAAGCCAAGTGTTAGCTTTCGGTTTCTATCGACCTAGGTAAGAAACTTCTTCTATTTTGGGCACCTAATCTCTCTTTCATTTTCTATGCCTTAACCCAGTTTCCTGATCAAGATCTTCTCATGGATACGAATGCCAGCCAAGTAAGGGAGGGGGTTGCACTCATAATCCCTACCCCTAAGCTCAAATGGTGCGCAGTGTTAGCTGTTCGGGATTTTCCACTGGGTTGTGGATTAGATTCGAATCTGAATAGACAGATTGCGATTGTTCCCTCCTCCAAGAGTGTCAAAAATATTGAGAGTTTAGTTCTCCGTGTTTACAGGTGTGTAATTTCTCACACCCTTTCCTGTTAATTTGCGATAACTACATGTCTTACGTATGAGCTGTAATGACGGTATTGACTACCAAGATACCCTCGTGGGTAAGATTGAAGACACCAGGTAAGTTCCACTATATTTTATCATTAACAAATGTATGTATGAGTGAAATGGCTTGACTGTTATGCATTGATGCATGATCATAGTCATATTATATGTTAACACGTGCATGGTCTCGAGGGTATAGTGCAAAGAGGGCAATCATAATTCTAAGACTGTCACCAATGGTTTGGTACCACAAGTGGGTTGGCCCTACATATTATTATTTGTGACTATGTCTCAGTGGTTTGGAACCACCAGTGGTTTGGTACCATATATGATATATCAGTGACTCGTCCCAGTGGTTTGGTACCACAGTGGGTTGGCCCCACATATATTTATCAGGGATTGTCACCAGTGGTTTGGTACCACAAGTGGGTTGGCCCCACATATTATTATTTGTGACTATGTCACCAATGGTTTGGAACCACTAGTGGTTCGGTACCATAGTGGCTGGGTGCCACAGATTTTGGGTAGATTCAGGAGATGTTAAGGATGGAAACATAGTTTGTTTGGGCTGCATTGCATACATGGTTATCTTACTGGACGATGTGGGATTAAGGCCCAGTTTGCGTTATTCGGGGATTTACACACTAAGTCTCGGTGACACAACCCTCTGCTAAACTTTACAGGTAATCATTAGATTGTGGATTCGGAGCTGAGACGGACTCGAGGTGGCCATGCATAAGACTCTGAGTAATTTCGTTTTCAATATTTTTTTTAAACTTCACTATTTGTTTTGGATTTTGGTATTGTAATAAGGCCACTTTAACGTTAATGTGGGTTTCATTTTGAAATTGATATAGCATGTTTAATGAATTATCAAACCGGGAGTTTTCTAATATTACAACTTTGATCAAACGTTTTTTTTAAAAATGGCTAATAAAAGATGGGTATCAAACATCAACTTGATTAAAGTTTCACTTAAAAACCACAACATCACTTTCGACTGATAGCTTAAACGAAATTTTCTTAAACTTTGATTTTCAACGAATCAACTCGGCTTTATAAAGCGGCTCAAGCTAAACAAAATTTCCAGATTTTCTCTAAAGGTACAATAAAGTTTATTGTCAACTTGAGATTTTAATTAGTTCCCAAATCCTCCTTCCTATAGCATACAAGATTCGATCGTAGCATTTTAATCGGGTTCGGGGTGTTACAATTATGGTATCAGAGCCTAGGTTCAAAAGCTCGACTGTGGATATAAGGTTCAAAAAATTTTCAAAAGACGACTTAAGAAAATGATTGAGATAAAATACATGTTTTTGGGAAGCATACCACCTGAGTCTCCAGCACCAAATCCGAACGGTAAGTCTTTTAAACATTGGTTGCTCAGCATGACTAATTGTATTGTGATATGATTGCTAGTACTAGGAAATTTCCCTTTAGAGATTGAAACTTGTGGGAATACATGCATTAAGAATTACTTTAATACTATTTTCATAAGACTGTTAGGTAATAAACAGTGGAAGAAAATACTAACTCATAAAACTTTTAATCAGATTAAATCGAAATGATAGTCATAAGTGCTAGAGGACGTGGTCGTGGCATACGAGGCCGTGGTAGAGTCCGGGGTGTTGGGTCTGAACCTTCGAAACCAGGACATGGGCTGGAAGGTGAAGTGCCAGCACCGCCAGTTGCGGAAGCTGATTTTTAGGATCAAACTGGCAGAGATGATGCTGTGTCCCAGGCGATGTTACGTGTTTTGGAGAGAGTTGCTGGGGCAAGCATAGGATCGATGCTTCGTAAATCGTGTTCGAACGACTCGAGCCAATGAAATTTGAGATGTTTAGGGGCATTTCTGGTGTGGCTCCTAACGTAGCCGAGTGCTGGTTAGAGGCAGTTGAGCGCTTCATGGATGATCTTGACAGCACCGCAGAAGGGAAACTGAAAGGGGTGGTGTCTCTTTTCCGAGATGAGGCATATCAATGGTGGCTCAAGGTTAGAGAGGGTACAGTAGCTGACCACATTACTTGGGATTTCTTTAATTTGGTGTTCTAGGGGAAATATATTAGGTCGAGCTATGTGGACGCTCAGCAGAAGGCATTCCTTAATTTGGTTCAGGGAAGTAAGTCAGTGGCCGAGTATGACGTAAAATTTTTACGTCTGAGCCGTTATGCCCGAGGTATTGCTGCAACTGATCATGAGCGCTGTGTCTGATTTGAGGATGGTTTGAGGGACGAGTTACGAGTATTGATAGCTCTGTAGTGGGAAAGAGAATTTGTTGTTTTAGTGGAGAAGGCTAAGATAGCCGAGGAGGTGAAGCAGTCCAAAAAGTAGAATCAAAACAGAGACAGGGGTAGGAATAAAAGGAGTTTTGGGTCATTGGGAGTTGCTGGGGGTTTTCAGAAGAGGCTTAGGTTAGATGGGCCGAGTCATGTTGCGAAGTCCGCTACTGTTAATTGGCCACTGCAGTATGCTCGATGTGGAAAATCTTATTCGAGAGAGTGTTGGGTAGGTAATAAAGGATGTTTCAAGTGTGGATCTATAGAACATCAGATAAGGGACTATCCGCAAGACCCAAACAGAACGAGGCCAGTAGGCCAGAATTATGTACAGCCTGAGAGAGGTGGCCAGCAACCACAGAGAGGTCGTGGTCCAGCCAGAGGAGGAAATGGTTTTGTCCGAGGGCATGGATCACTGAGCAGAGGTGCTGGGAATTCAATTGCAAGACAGCCTAGGTTAGTTTATGCAGCTAGACGCTGAGAGTAAGGCGATGCACCGCGCGTCATATACGTTCTTTATTTTTGGGTTGCTCTTTACTTCACTGATTGATATTGGATCTACGCATTCCTATGTTGCTAGTACTGTGTCAGGAACTCTAAACATAGACTCTGAGATTACTTCTGTAATATCCTTAATTCGGGGTCTTTGCATTTCGTGTGGTTGCATGTGTATTGTATGGTAGGTATGTTAGTTTGGACTATTTTAGGGTCTAGGCTCGAGCTAGGGATAGGCCTGAGTCTCAGCAGAAATTTGCATTTTGGGCTTTAGAAGGGGGAGCTACTGGAATTAGGTGTTAAGGGTAATTGGTGGCGGATTGTGTCGCAAGAGAGGTCTTGGTAGAGTGGCAAGGGGGCGCTACTTGGGAGGCAAGAGAGTGACACCTCATGTAAGCTAGAGGGCCTTGGTTCAAGCTACAAGAATCCCCTTTATGCATTTCTTTTTGGCACCAGGACAAGGGAAAGTTGCACTCAGGTGGGAATCTGAAGGATGAGGTTGGAAAGGGTCAACAATTTCAAATAGGTAGAAGAGAGGAAATTTAGGAAGTTGACTCATTCAAACTTGTTTGAATGAGTGGTAGAGAGGGATTCAAGGAGTAAAAGGGGGGACGGCTTAGTGTTTGAAGGGAGTGGGGTTGTGTAGCCAAATTTGGGTGAGGGGTGGATACGGCTTTGGGTGCTTAAGGGGGTGGCCGAATGTGCCTAGGGGTGTTGGGAATTTCCGCTAGCTAGGGAACTAATGGCATTTTTTTTGTACAACTCTTTTTGTCAAAACCAAAACGTTCATACCACTTTGTGGCATTTTTTATCTTTTCTCTCAAATACAAACTAAAATACTCTCATACCATTTGTTTGGCATTTTCTTTTCTCCCATTCATCAAAGTCGAAACCCTCTAAAGCCTCATCTTCTATCGAAACTTTGGCATTCTCTTCTTTTTTCTCTCAAACACCATAGTCGAATCTCCTGTGGTAGATAGTACCTTGCTTCGCCATCTCTTTCTTTTTAAGAGAAGAGTATTTCTGACATTCGGTAAGTCTGTTTGGTCTGGCCGAATCCCTCTAGAAACTTTTACTCACTCCTTTTCTTCTCTTGATTTATTTGGAAGGAAGCCGAACTCCTCTAACATCCATATCCTTTTTCTTTCGACTTTTGTTCCAGTGGTTGTCGTTACCTATTCTTTACCACTCTCAATCGGATTCTCTCGGGTTGGGGTAAGTGTTTCCATTTTGATTCAATCGTCTCTTGTTGCGTTAAAATGTCAAAAAAATAGATACCCTATGTTACGTGATGTTTAGCCGAATGCAGGAGGGGGTGTGTTGACACCGTCTGGTGTGAATCTTCGGGATTCGTTGGTTGTGGGTCACGTTTAGAGCCTTGGGTTCTTGTCGATTTAGGTAAGGGTTCTAACTTCGAGTTTAGTTCTTACAATTCATTTCACTACTTTAATCTGAGTTAGTGACTAAGGTGTGTTATGGACTCGAAGGCTAACCAAACATTAGGAGGGGCTGGATTGAGACCTCAGCCCCTAAGTTCAAAAAGAGGGCAGTGTCGGCGGTTCGATATTGGCCACCTGGGTGTGGGCGTGCACCGAGCAAGCGGTAGATTGTCGATAGCGTGGTGTCGATTAACGACAAGCATCGCGTAGAGAGTGTTGTTTTGCGAGTAATCAGGTGTGTAACTCTTACACACTTTATTTGTTAATATGTTGTATCATGTAATTGCTAAAAGCCAGAATAACTGTTGAAACAGTATGTTACCCTTGTAGGTAAAAAGCGAGGACTCCAGGTAAGTCTACTCTAATTGGCTAACGTTAAATGCCGGTTAAAAATCTGTATATGCCCTGCCATGTAATCTCTGATTGTTAAGCATGATATTTATGCCATGAATAGTATGTACATTAAGTGGGTATGATGAGAGAAGGGAGAAGGATGATTTAGACTGTCACTAGTGGTTTTGACCACACAGTGGGTTGGCCCCGCTTTCTATATATTTTTGTGACTAAGTCTCAGTGGTTTTGACCACCAGTGGTTTGGTACCACATATTGATATCTTTGTGACTCGTCCCTGTGGGCTAGCACCACTATGGGTTGGCCGCACATATTGATACGGGATTGTCACCAGTGGTTTTGACCACATTGTGGGTTGGCCCCACGAGTATTATTGTGACTACTATCACCAGTGGTTTTAACCACCAGTGGTTTTGACCACACGGGGTAGAAACAGGAGTACGGATCTCTAGGTTTTTGGATTGCATGACTTACATGTTGACTTATGAAATTTGTGTATGAGCATTGCGGTTTCCAGGATGGGGGGTTTACACACTGAGTCTCGATGACTCACCCCTTTTGTGTAATTTTGCAGGTAACCCTTAGATTACGTATATGGAGCCGGGGCAGACTCGAGGTGGCCATGCTCATTATTTTTCGGGTTTTGATTTAAATTACTACTTTGGTTTACATACTTTTAATTTGGTTTTTGAATTACAATAAGGCCACTAACTTTATTTTTTGGGGTTATTGATCTGCTTTACTTTTCACGAAAAATTGATATAAGTTACCCAAAACAGCATGCCTTAAAATGAATGTTTTCTGAACTTGCATAAACTATCGGGTTTTTCTAAAACTTTACCATCGGGTAAAAACCAACAAGTAGTATCAATAGGTTAACATGGTATCTTTAAAAACTCAATGGGGAACAGTTTTGGCAATTAAATTGAAACTATTTCGGCTATTCAATAAAAACGAAGGGCTTTCTTATAATAAGAGACAACACATAACCTTTCTAAATCAGTTTTTGGAAACAACCCATTTTTTAAAAAAAATTTGACCCCTATATCTCAAAATCTGACCTACAACCCATGTTGTTAGAAATCATTTTCTCATGTGACATACCGAATTCGGTCGTGGTGTGTTGACCGGGTTTGGGGTGTTATAATTTTGGTATCAGAGCCTGGTTCAACAGCTCGACTGTGGGCACGAGGCCTAAAACGTTTTCAATAAAGGTTTTTGCAAAACAACTTTGAGGGAAAATACATGTTTTGGGTAGCATGGTACCTAAGTCTCCGGCACCTATCCGCAACGGTAAGTCCCCTAACTATTGATTGCATGGTTTAAATAGTTGTGTTATGGATGCTAGTAATAGAAATTCCCTTTAGAGACTGAAGCCCATAGGATTGTATGGATTTACGAGAACAACTCTAAGTTATTCATAAAATTTGTGGTAATAACAGTGGAATAAGTCTAACGCATAAAATTCTTAAATCAGATTAAAACGTGGTAGAGGTAGGATGGCCGTGTCAGAACCGGTAGGATGGCCGTGTTAGAACCGGTAGGGTCTGGCCATGGGTCGGAGAATGAGGTACCACCACCGCCAGCTATGGGCATGGAGTTTCAGGATCAGACAGGAGGGGACGATGCGGTGTCACAGGCGATGCTGTGGGTTATGGAGAGAGTAGCTGGAGCAGGTGGAGGATCGGGAGCTCAAAAATCTGTGTTTGAACAACTCCGGGCTAATAGGGCAGAAGTATTCAGGGGTGTGTCTGGAGTGGCTCCCAATACAACTGAGTATTGGCTGGAGGCAACAGAACGCATTATGGATGACTTGGACTTTACGGCTGATGAAAAACTAAATGGGATAGTGTCTCTTTTACGGGATGAGTCTTATCAGTGGTGACTCACAGTCCGGGATGGTGCAACAACTGATGATCTCACTTGGGATTTCTTTAAGGTAGCTTATCAGAGGAAGTATGTCAGGGCTAGTTACATTGATGCACAGTGTAAGACATTCTTAAATTTGGTCTAAGGGAACAAGACAGTATCAGACATGAGGCAGAGTTTCTCCGGTTAAGTCACTATGCTCAGGGTATTGTGGCTACGAAACATGAGCGTTGTGTCAGGTTTGAGGACAGGTTGAGAGATGAGCTATGGATGTTGATTGCACCACAGTGGGAGAGAGAATTTGTAGTCTTGGTGGAGAAGGCCAAGATTATCGAGGAAGTGAAACAGTCGATGAGACAAAACCAGGATAAAAATTAGACCAAGAGGAGTTCTGGGTCATCAGGGTATGCTGGGAATTCACAAAAAAGGGGCTAGATATGGTGGGCCAAATCAGGTTTCCAGGCCTGCTATTACTACCCAGTGGCCGCCACGGTGTGCTCGGTGTGGAAAGTCTCATATGGGACAATGTTGGACTTGGAACAGAGGGTGCTTCGAGTGTGGATCTATGGGGCACCAGGTAAGGGATTGTCAGCGAAAATCAGCTAGGGTCCAGTCTGAGGGTTACGGGCGTACACAATACAAAAGGGATGGTTAGCAATCACAGAGGGGCCGCGATCTGATCAGGAGAGGTAATGGTTCTGGCAAGGTCGCGGAGCACCGAGCAGAGGTGCCGGGAATACTGATGCAAGACAGCTTGGGTTGTCTATGCAGTAAGGTGTCGAGAGGAGGGCGACGCACTGGACGTTATGACCGGTACGTTCTTGATTTTTGGACTGCCTTATATTGCTTTGATAGATGTTGGTTCGACGCATTCTTATATTGTCAGTAGTATTGTGGGAACTATGAACTTAGCCTTTGAGATTTCTTCTAGGGAGATGATTGTAATTAGCCCTTTAGGTCACTCTGTAGAAGTAAACAAACTTTATAAGGATGTACCCCTAGAACTTTAAGGGGTAGTGTTTTTGGCTGATCTGATGGAACTGCCATTCGGGGAGTTCGATTTGATCCTAGGGATGGACTGGTTAGTGAAGTACCAAGCAAGTTTAGACTGCGCAGCTAAGCGTATGGTATTGAGAATAGTTGAGGGTGAAGAGGTGGTAATGATAGGTAATAGAAGAGATTATCTATCCAATGTTGTATCCGCTCTGAAGGCTGAGAAAATGGTGAGGAAGGGTTGTGAGGCATTCATGGTTCATGCTTGTGCATTGGATGTTGATATTCATAAAACTGCATTTCGCACTCGTTATGGGCACTACGAGTTCTTGGCAATGCTGTTTGGGTTGACCAATGCGCCGGTAGCGTTCATGGACATGATGAATCGAGTTTTACAGCCGTATTTGGATCGCTTCATCGTGGTGTTTATAGACGACATCTTGGTATACTCAAAATCTGATGAAGAGTATGATTCGCACCTGCGTGTGGTTTTACAGACTCTGAGGGGGAAGCAATTATTTGTAAAGTTTAGTAAATGCGAGTTCTGGTTAAAGGAGGTAACTTTCTTAAGTCATGTGGTGTCAGCTGAGGGGATTAGGGTAGATCCTTGAAGATTGAGGCGGTATTGGATTGGAAACCACCTAAGTCTGTAGCAGAGATTCGGAGTTTTCTGGGTTTGGCAGGATATTACAAAAGATTTGTGGAAAGGTTTTCCTTGATTGCAGTGCCATTGACCAAGTTGCTGAGAAAAGGGGTTCCATTTGTGTGGTTGGACAAGCAGCAGGAAAGTTTTAATAAGTTAAAAAGGATTTTGACAGAAGCTCCGGTGTTGATTCAGCTTGAGGCAGGGAAGGAATTTACGGTTTCTTATGATGCGTCTCATACTGGTTTGCATTGTGTGTTGATGTAAGAAGGGAAAGTAGTGGTGTATGTGTCTCGGCAGTTGAGGCCTCACGAAGTGAATTATCTGACACATGATCTGGAGTTGGTTGTAGTAGTTTTCGCTCTAAAAATTTGAAGGCATTACTTGTATGGGGAGAAGTCGATAGTCTACACGGATCACAAGAGTTTGAAGTACCTCTTGACTCAGAAGGAATTGAATTTGAGGCAGCGTAGGTGGATCGAGTTGTTCAAAGACTACGATTGTTCGATTGAATACCATCCGGGTAAGGCTAACGTAGTGGCTGACGCATTGAGTCACAAGGTGATAGTGGACTTGAGAGCAATGTTCGCTCATCTTAGTCTGTATGATAACGAGAGTCTGTTAGTGGAGTTGCAGATAAAATCGACTTGGGTAAATCAAGTTAAGGGGGAACAGCTAATGGATGAGGTTCTAAGTGCTCGGAGATTACAAGTGCAGAATGATGGATTGGAAGGTTATAGTTTAAACAGAGATGGAGTGTTGTGTTTCTAGGGGAAAGTTTGTATGCCGAAAAATGTTGAGTTAAGACAAAGGATTCTCTAGGAAGCTCATAGCAGCCCATACGCTATGCATCCGAGAGGTAGCAAGATGTACCGTGATTTGAGGAATATTACGGTGGCCGGGTCTCAAGAGAGAAGTCTGAAATTGTGAGTAGGTGTCGACGTGTCAAGAAATCAAAGTCAACATCGCCACCTTCGTGTCTGTTGCAACCGGTGAAGACTTTGCAGTGGAAGTGGGAAAGGATTACGATGGATTTCGTCACTGGGCTACCCTTTACGCCTAGCAAGAAAGATTCAGTTTGGGTAATTGTAGATCGTCTGACAAAATTAGCTCATTTCATACCGATTCGGGTGGATTACTCACTTTAAAAGTTGGGTAAATTGTATGTAGCAGAGATAGTGAGACTACATGGGTTGTCAGTATCGATTATTTCGGATAGGGATCCTCGATTCACATCAAGATTCTAGAAAGTGTTGCACCAGGCATTGAGTACAAGGCTAGATTTCAGTACGGCGTTTCATCCGCAGTCAGATGGACAGTCAGAGAGGGTAATCCAAATTCTAGAAGATATGCTGAGGGGTTGTGTTTTGGACTTTAGAGGTAGTTGGGAAGAATATCTACCATTGGCGGAGTTCGCGTACAATAATAGTTATCAGGCAAGTATTCAAATGGCACCGTATGAAGCACTGTATGGACGGAAGTGTCGTACCCCTACATGCTGGACAGAGCTGGGAGAGCGTTAGTTGTTGGGTCCAGAGCTAATGGCTGAAACAGAGGATAAGGTTAAGCTGATTCGGGCTCGTCTAAAGGAGGCTTCGGACAGGCAGAAGTTTTATGCCGATCTTAAGCGAAGAGATGTAGAGTTCGCAGTGGGTGACAGGGTCTTTCTAAAGGTGTCACCGTGGAAAAAGGTGCTAAGATTTGGTCAGAAGGGCAAGCTGAGCCCTAGGTTCATCGGGCCTTATAAGGTGTTAAAGTGTGTGGGACCAGTAGCTTATCAGCTCGAGTTGCCAGTGAAATTGAGTCAGATCTATGACGTGTTCCATGTTTCCATGCTTAGGCGCCATTGAGCAGATCTGTCGCATGTTGTGCCAGTAGAGGAGATAGAGGTGAGCCCAGATTTGTCCTTTGAGGAAGAACCAGTGCAAATTCTGGATCGGGATGTCAAAGTCTTACGTAGGAAGTCAGTTCCTTTGGTGAAGGTGTTATAGTGAAATCATGAAACGGAAGAGGCCACGTGGGAACCGGAGGATTTGATGCAGTAGCAATACCCTCAACTCTTTTGACCAGGTAATTTCGAGGCTAAAATTATTTTTAAGGGGGTAGAACTGTAACATCCTTAAATCGGGGTCTTTGCATTTTGTGTGGTTGCATGTGTATTGTATGGTAGGTATGTTAGTTTGGACTATTTTAGGGTCTGGGCACGAGCTAGGGATAGGCCTGAGTCTCAGCAGAAATTTACGTTTTAGGCTTTAGAAGGGGGAGCTACTGGCATTACGTGTTAAGGGTAATTGGTGGTGGATTGTGTCGCAAGAAAGGTCTTGGTAGAGTGGCAAAGGGGCGCTACTTGGGAGGCAAGGGAGTGACACCTCATGCAAGCTAGAGGGCCTTGGTTCGAGCTGCAAGAATCCCGTCTGTGCATTTCTTTTTGACGCCAGGACAAGGTAAAGTTACACTTAGGTGGGACTCTGAAGGATGAGGTTGGAAAGGGTCAACAATTTCAAATGGGTGAAAGAGAGGAAATTTAGGAAGTTGGCTCATTCAAACTTGTTTGAATGAGTGGTAGAGAGGGATTCAAGAAGTAAAGGGGGGACGGCTTAGTGTTTGAAGGGAGTGGGGTTGTGTAGCCGAATTTGGGTGAGGGATGGATTCGGCTTTGGGTGCTTAAGGGCGGTGGCCAAATGTGCCTAGGGGTGTTGGGAATTTCGGCTAGCTAGGGAACTAAGGGCATTTTGTTTGTACAGTTCTTTTTATCAAAACCAAAACGTTCATACCACTTTGTGGCATTTTTTATCTTTTCTCTCAAATACAAACCAAAATACTCTCATACCATTTGTTTGGCATTTTCTTTTCTCCCATTCATCAAAGCCGAAACCCTCTGAAGCCTCATCTTCTGTCGAAACTCTAGCATTCTCTTCTCTTTTCTCTCAAACACCATAGCCAAATCTCCTGTGGTAGATAGTACCTTCCTTCGCCATCTCTTTCTTTTCAAGAGCGGAATATTTTCGGCATTCGATAAGTCTATTTGATCTGGTCGAATCCCTCTAGGAACTTTTACTCACTCTTTTTCTTCTCTTGATTTATTTGGAAGGAAGCCGAATTCCTCTAACATCCATATCCTTTTTCTTTGGCTTTTGTTCCAGTGGTTGTCGTTACCTGTTCTTCACCACTCTCAATCGGGTTCTCTCGGGTTGGGGTAAGTGTTTCCATTTTGATTCAATCGTCTCTTGTTGCGTTAAAATGTCGAAAAAACAAATACCCTATGTTACGTGATGTTTGGCCGAATGCAGGAGGGGGTATGTTAATGTCGTCTGGTGTGAATCTTTGGGATTCATTGGTTGTAGGTCACGTTTAGAGCCTTGGGTTCTTGTCGATTTAGGTAAGGGTTCTAACTTCGGGTTTAGTTCTTATAATTCGTTTCACTCCTTTAATTTGAGTTAGTGACTAAGGTGTGTTATGGACTCGAAGGCTAACCAAACATGGGGAGGGGTTGGATCTGAGACTCAGCCCCTAAGTTCAAAAAGAAGGCAGTGTCAGCAATTCGAGATTGGCCACCTGGGTGTGGGCGAACACCTGAGTGGCATAGTAGTCAGATAGCGGTGGTGTCGATTAACTACAGTACTGACGTAGAGAGCGTTGTTTTGCAAGTAATCAAGTGTGTAACTCTTACACACTTTATTTGTTAATATGTTGTATCATGTAATTGCTAAAAGCTGGAATAACTGTTGAAATGGTATGTTACCCTTGTGGGTAAAAAGCGAGGACTCCAGGTAATTCCACTCTGATTGGCTAATGCTAAATGCCGGTTAAAAATCTGTATATGCTCTGCCATGTAATCTCTGATTGTTAAGCATGATATTTATGCCATGAATAGTATGTACATTAGGTGGGTATGATGAGAGGAGAGAGAAGGATGATTTAGACTGTCACCAGTGGTTTTGACCACACAGTGGGTTGGCCCGCTTTCTATATATTTTTGTGACTAAGTCTCAGTGGTTTTGACCACCAGTGGTTTGGTACCACATATTGATATCTTTGTGACTCGTCCCTGTGGTCTAGCACCACCATGGGTTGTCCCCACATATTGATACGGGATTGTCACCAGTGGTTTTGACCACATTGTGGGTTGGCCCTACGAGTATTATTGTGACTACGGTCACTAGTGGTTTTGACCATACCGATATTAATTGTGACTACTATCACCAGTGGTTTTGACCACTCATGGTTTTGACCATACGGGGTAGAAACAGGAGTACGAATGGCTAGGTTTTTGGATTGCATGACTTACATGTTGACTTATGAAATTTGTGTATGAGCATTGCAGTTTTTAGGATGGGGGGTTTACACACTGAGTCTCGATGACTCACCCCTTTTGTGTAATTTTGCAGGTAACCCTTAGATTGCGCATATGGAGCCGAGGCGGACTCGAGGTGGCCATGCTCATTATTTTTTGGGTTTTGATTTAAATTACTACTTTGGTTTACATACTTTCAATTTGGTTTTCGAATTACAATAAGGCCACTAACTTTATTTTTTGGGGTTATTGATCTGCTTTACTTTTCACGAAAAATTGATATAAGTTACCCAAAATAGCATGCCTTAAAATGAATGTTTTCTGAACTTGCATAAACTATCGGGTTTTTCTAAAACTTTACCATCGGGTAAAAACCAACAAGTAGTATCAATAGTTTAACACGGTATCTTTAAAAACTCAATGGGGAACGGTTTTGGCAATTAAATTGAAACTATTTCGGCTATTAAATAAAAACGAAGGGCTTTCTTATAATAGGAGACAACACACAACCTTTCCAAATCAGTTTTTGGAAACAACCCATTTTTTTTTTAAATTTTGACCCCCATATCTCAAAATCTGACCTACAACCCGTGTTGTTAGAAATCATTTTCTCATGTGACATACCGGATTCAGTCGTGGTGTGTTGACCGAATTTGGGGTGTTACAGCTTCTAGGGAGATGATTGTACTTAGCCCTTTAGGACATTCTGTAGTGGTGAACAAACTCTTTAGGAGTGTGCCTCTAGAAGTGCAAGGGATAGTTTTCCCGGCTAATTTGATGGAACTGCCATTCGGGGAGTTTGATTTAATCTTAGGTATGGATTGGTTGGTAAAATATCGAGCAAATCTGGATTGTGCTGCTAAATGCATGGTGTTAAGGACTCTTGAAGATAATGAAGTTTTAGTGATAGGTGAGAGGAGGAACTATTTGTCTAATGTAGTGTCCACTTTAAAGGCTGAAAGAATGGTGAGAAAAGGATGCGAGGCTTTCTTAACTTTTGTTCGTGCTCTGGAGGCCAAGGAGTTGACGGTAGAGGATGTCAGAACGGTGAAGGAATTCTTCGATGTTTTTCCAGAAGATCTTCCAAGGTTACCTTCGGATCGCGAGGTGGAGTTCGGTATTGATCTTTTACCGGGAATAGCACTAGTGTCTATTGCCCCATATAGAATGGCGTCGAGGGAGTTGGTGGAACTAAAAGCCCAAAATCAGGAGCTGTTGGACTGGGGTTTTATCCGACCAAGTGTGTCACCTTGAAGAGCGCCGGTGTTATTTGGTAAGAAGAAGGACGGGTCAATGCGGATGTGTATCGATTATAGACAGTTGAACAAGCTAACGATTAAGAACAAGTATTCGTTGCCAAGGATTGATGACTTGTTCGATCAACTGCGAGGCGCTTCAATCTTCTCAAAGATAGATTTGAGGTCAGGCTATCATCAGCTTAAGGTCAAGGAGGCAAATATACATAAAATAACTTTTCGAACTCGTTATGGTCACTACGAGTTCTTGGTGATGCCGTTCGGATTGACAAATGTACCAGTGGCATTTATAGACATGATGAACCGAGTGTTCCAACCCTATTTGAATCAGTTTGTTGTAGTGTTCATAGATGATATCTTGGTTTATTCAAAATTGGAAGAGGAGAATGATTCGCATCTTCGGGTGGTTCTGTAGATTCTGAGGGACAAGGAGCTGTACGCTAAATTTAGTAAGTGTGAATTTTGGTTGAAAGAAGTTACCTTTCTGGGACACGTTGTATCTGCTGAGAGGATTAAGGTTGATCCCCAAAAAATTGAAGCCGTGTTGGACTGGAAACCGCCTAAGTCTGTGGCGCAGATTCGGAGTTTTCTTAGGTTGGTTGGGTATTATAGAAGGTTTATTAAGGGTTTTTCGTTAATAGCTGCACCGTTAACCAAGTTATTACGAAAAGGGGTACCTTTGGTCTGGTCAGATAAACAGTAGGAAAGCTTTGAAAAGCTAAAGAGGATTTTGGCTGAGGCACCAGTGTTAATTCAGCCTGAGGTTGGGAAGGAGTTTATCCTCTACTGTGATGCATCGCACATAGGGTTAGGATGTGTGCTGATACAAGAGGGGAAAGTGGTAGCATATGCGTCTCGAAAATTGAGACCTCACGAGGTGAACTATCCCACGCATGATCTTGAGTTAGCTGCGGTAGTTTTCGCTCTAAAAATTTGGAGACACTACCTGTATAGGGAGAAGTCCATCATCTACACGGATCACAAGAGCTTGAAATATCTCCTTACCCAGAAGGAGTTGAATTTGAGGCAGTGTAGGTGGGTGGAGTTATTGAAATATTATGACTGTTCAATCGAATACCACTCAGGTAAAGCTAACATAGTGGCAGATGCGTTGAGCCGTAAGGTAGTAGCGGACTTGAGGGCAATGTTTGCTCATCTCAGCTTGAATGATGACGGAAGCTTGTTAGCTGAACTTCAAGTGAAACCTTCTTGGGTCAGTTAGATTAAGGAGAAGCAGTTGTCAGATGAAGCACTAAGTTCTAAGTCTCAGTTAATGGCAACGGGTGAGACAGAAGATTTCAGTCTGAGCAGGGATGGGGTTTTTTATTTTCGTTGGAAGACTTGTATGCCAAGGGATGTAGAGTTGAGGCAAAAGATTCTGCAAGAAGTGTATAGTAGCCCATACAAGAGGTTTGAAGCAAGAGGTTACTGAGTTTGTGGGTAGGTGTCTGACGTGTTAGCTGGTGAAGGCAGAACATCAGTTACCTTCAAGGCTGCTACAGCCGGTAAAGATTCCACTTTGGAAGTGTGAGAGAATAACGATGGATTTCATGAGTGGGCTACCCCATATGCCTACAAAGAAAGACTCAGTATGGGTAATTATTATCGGTTAATGAAATACGCTCACTTCATTTTGGTTCAGGTTGATTATTCACTACAGAAGTTAACCAAGCTGTATGTAGAAGAGATCGTGAGGTTGCACGGGGTGCTAGTGTCAATTATATCAGACAGGGACCCTAGGTTTACATCACAGTTTTAGAAAGCATTGCATCAGGCGTTAGGTACAAGACTAGACTTCAGCACAGCATTTCATCCACAGACTGAAGGTTAGTCTGAGAGGGTAATTCAGATCTTGGAAGATATGTTGAGAGGCTGTGTCATCGACTTCAGGGGTAGTTGGGAGGCGTTTCTACCGTTGGCAAAATTTGCATACAACAACGGCTACAAATCTAGTATTCAGATGGCGCCCTATGAAGCGTTGTATGGATGGAGGTGTCGTACTCCTACTTGCTAGACAGAGTTGGGTGAGCGTCGAAAGTTGGGTCCAGAATTGGTTTTCGAGACTGAGGAAAAAGTTAAGTTGATTCAGACTCGACTGAAGAAAGCTTCTGACAGGCAGAAATCCTATGCTGATCTGAAGCGTAGAGATATAGAATTTGCAGTGGGTGATCAGGTGTTTCTGAAGATTTCGCCTTGGAAGAAAGTTTTGAGGTTTGAACGAAAGGGCAAGTTGAGCCCCAGGTTCATCGGGCCTTATCGGGTGTTGAAGCGTGTGAGACCAGTGGCTTATCAGCTCGAGTTACCTCCTAAGTTGGGGCAGATACATGATGTATTTCATGTCTCAATGTTAAGGCGCTACCGTTCAGATCCATCTCACATAGTGCCAGTGGAGGAAATCGAGGTAAGATCTGATTTATCTTTCGAGGAGGAGCCAGTTCAAATCTTAGACCGAGATGTTAAGGTGCTACGAAGAAAGTCAATTCTGTTGGTGAACGTTTTGTTGCGGAACCACGGTTCAGAGGAGGCCACGTGGGAGCCAGAGGATGTTATGCAACAGCAGTACCCTCACCTCTTTTGATAAGGTAAATTTCGAGGCCAAAATTTCTTTAAGGGGGTAGAACTGCAACATCCGGGAATTAGGGGCTTTGCATTTGTTATGTCTATGTGTGTTTGGCATGTTTTGTCTGCTAAATTGGTGTGTTTGGGGGCTTCAGGAAGGCTTGGGGTTAAGTTTGACCCTTAGTGGAAATTTCATTTCTAAGCACTTTAGGGGAGAGTTAGCTGAGGGTGGCCTTAAGGTTTAACACTTGTGTTTGTTGACGCAAGAGAAGGGGTGGTGAAGTGGCAAGGAGATGCCACTTGGTATGCATGGAAGTGGTGTCATAAGGGAATGGCAACAGGGGGAAGAGGTTCGAGTAGCGCAGCCTGTATTTTGGGAATTTCATTTTGGTGCTAGGATGGAGGAGAGGTGGATTCGGCTAGGACTTTGGTGTATGGAAGTTGAATGAGTCAACACATTTGAATTGAAGGGAGGAAAGGAATTGGAGGAGCATGAATCGGTCAACAAGTTTGAGTGGGGAGTGGAGAGTGAAAGGTAGAGGAAGTTGTGGGATTTGGAAAGAGGGAGAGAGGTTGGCCGAATTTGGGAAGGTGCGTGTGGGTGTGCACGGTCTAGCTTGATAGGTGGGGGGCCGAATCTTTCATTGGTTGCTTTTGGTTTCTTTCTTTGTTGTACATGTTCGGTTATCTTGAGGGTAGTGCCGAAATGGTTTCCAAATAGGTGTTCGAGTTGGTTCATTTTCATTCCTTTCAATAGCATTTTCTTTCATTTCTTTTGCACTTTTCTTAGAAGGTTGATTCATCTTTCTCCTACCAAAACCGCAACCCCTCACTCTATTTGCTTCTTTTCTCATTTACCAAAAGCTGAAACACCTTCTATCATCTTTCTTCTTCTTATTCTTCATAGTCGAATCTCCCTAGTTCATCTTCTTCTTATTTCTTCTTCAAAACCAAACTTGTAAGTGTTATAGCCAAACCTTATTCTTTGTTTTATCTCCTCTTCTCTCTTCTTTACTTCATATTGTGTGAGGGTCGAATCTCCTTTTTGTGTCAAGTGTAGGCACCCTTTCATTAATTTTTGATAATAGCCGAACATAGACTCTCCATTCGGCATACTCTTGTGGCGGTATGAAGCTCTCTTCTCTTGTCATCTCATTCTTTTTCTTTTTTTCTCTTTGGGTTGGTTAACTGAAGTTCTGACTCACTCCTCGGGCACTGTCCGACTGTAGAAGGGCGTGTTTTCCTCATCTCTTTTTCGTGTGGCCGATTTTCAAGAGGATTTTGGTAAGTAGTTGTTGGCCGAATGGGTGGTAAGGGATTCTTCATTGATTCAGTTGGCCAAAAGGCCACTCCTTTATTCTATTTCTAAGAATCGATTCTAACTTGGTGATTGTTCAGGGGCTCAATCGGTTCCTTAAGCCAAGTCTATTAGCTTTCGGTTTCTGTCGGCCTAAGTAAAAAACTTCTTCGATTTTGGGCACCTAATCTCTCTTTCATTTTCTATGCCTTAACCCAGTTTCTCGATCAAGATCTTCGCATGGATACAAATGCCAGCCAGGTAAGGGAGGGGGTTGCACTCGTAGTCCCTGCCCCTAAGTTCAAATGGCGTGTAGTGCCAGCCATTCAGGATTTTCCACTGGGTTGTGGACCGGATTCAAATCTGAATAGACAGATTGCGGTTGTTCCCTCCTCTGAGAGTGTCGACAATATTGAGAGTTTAGTTCTCCATGTTTACAGGTGTGTAATTCCTCACACCTTTTCCTGTTAATTTGCGATAACTACATGCCTTACGTATGAGCCCTAATAACGGTATTGATCACCAAGATACCCTCGTAGGTAAGATTGAAGACATCAGGTAAGTTCCACTATGTTTTTTCATTAACAAATGTATGTATGGGTGAAATGGCTTAACTATTATGAATTAGACGCATGATCATAGTCATATTGTATGTTAACATGTACATGGTCTCGAGGGTATAGTGCAAAGAGCGGAATCATAATTCTAAGACTGTCACTAGTGGTTTGGTACCACAAGTGGGTTGGCCCTACATTTTATTATTTGTGACTTTGTTTCAGTGGTTTGGAACCACCAGTGGTTTGGTACCACATATGATATATCAGTGACTCGTCCCAGTGGTTTGGTACCACAGTGGGTTGGCCCCACATATATTTATTAGGGATTGTCACCAGTGGTTTGGCCCCACAAGTGGGTTGGCCCCACATATTATTATTTGTGACTATGTCACCAATGGTTTTGAACCACCAGTGGTTTGGTACCACAGTGGCTGGGTGCCATAGATTTTGGGTAGATTCAGGAGATGTGAAGGATGGAAACATAGTTTGTTTGGGCTGTATTGCATACATGGTTATCGTACTGGACGATATGGGCTTAAGGCCCAGCTTGCGTTATGTGGAGATTTACACACTGAGTCTCAGTGACTCACTCCTCTGCTAAACTTTGCAGGTAATCATTAGATCACGGATTCGGAGTTGAGATGGACTCGAGGTGGCCATGCATAAGACTCTGAGTAATTTCGTTTTCAATATTTTTTTTTAAACTTTACTATTTGTTTTGGATTTTGGTATTGTAATAAGGCCAGTTTAACGTTAATTTGGGTTTCATTTTGAAATTGATATAGCATGTTTAATGAATTATCAAACCGGGGGTTTTCTAAGATTACAACTTTGATCAAACATTTTTTTTTAAAAAAAATGGCTAATGAAAGATGGGTATCAAACATCAACTTGATTAAAGTTTCACTTAAAACCCGCAACATCGCTTTCGACTGATAGCTTAAACGAAATTTTCTTAAAATTTGATTTTCAACGAATCAACTCGGCTTTATAAAGCGGCTCAAGCTAAACAAATTCTCCAGATTTTCTCTAAAGGTACAATAAAGTTTGTTTTTAACTCGAGATTTTAATTAGTTCCCGAATCTTCTTTCCTGTAGCATACCAGATTTAGTTGTAGCGTTTTGACCGGGTTTGGGGTGTTACAGTATGGTTGAAGCACTTGGAAATGGTCAAGTTTTGAGTAGGCAAATGAATGAATTATGTTTGTGATGAGATGAGTTTTAGTCTTGAAATTATTATGGTTGGAATTGGTATTGAATGCATGGTTTGAATGTTTATTTTGTTATGTTTTTGGTGGTCATATGTGCATGAGATGTCTTGATGATGTTGCTTGTAGGTATGACCCAAATGGGTGGCATTTTGGCCTTGCAAATGGCCTATTTTTGTCACACAGTTAAGGCACATGGCCATGCCTAGTGACCGTGGGGTAAAGTCAGTAGCTAGCTTAAAAGCACACGGCCATGGAACACGGGCGTGCCTAGAAGCCATGTTAGAAAGTCAGTATATAGCCTTATAGTACACGGCCTTAGCACACGGGGGTGCTTGGTAGTCATGTGGTTTTGGTAGGATTGGCCACGGCCAGGGTATACGGGCGTGCTTGGTTGCCATGGTGCTAAGTCAGTTTCAACCACGGGAAGGACACACGGGTGTGCCTAGCAGCTATAGAGGGCACACAGTTTGCTCCTACGGGCGTGTATCCCGTGTATTTGAGAAAAGTTTTTAAGTTTTTGATTATTTTTGTATGTGTTTTGTTTTAGTACCGACTCAGTTTATAAGCATGTTTTTGGTTTCAATGGCCTTCTAAGGGACACTATGAATCAAATAGATGTATATTTGTATGACATTTTTGCGAAAGTTAAAAAATAGCTCTTTCTATTTAATAAAACTATGGGGTAAAGAAGAGCAAAAAATAATTAACAGAAATTTTTGTTTATTTCCATCTTATTACTAATTATCGAATCATTTTTAGTTTCGCCCAATTCATATGGTTCTCTCAACCCCAAAAATGGAATTGGATTTCTTTTTGAAAGTTCGTTTATTATTCCCTTTAGAAATAGAATGATTTGAGTGATCCATTTTTTGTTTCTTTTGAAGCTTTTGAAACAATTTAGTTTTTTCGCTTAAAATCATTAAAGCTATAAAACATTTCGCTTTTAATTTTTTAGTTCTTTAAAATAGGCTCAAAAATGAAAGCCATTTTCGAGGAGAGTCGAAAGGTAGTTCGCCCATTCCCCAAACCGTTAAAAGCAAAATCATTCTTTTCACCTTTCTTTTTTTCATTGGATCTTTATGAGAGGGTTGTAGTTTAAATCATGCCAAGGTTTCGTGCAAAAGGAAATAGGATCTTTATCTGAATACCGTCTCATTAACCGCTTTTTGGAAATTCAGCCGGATAATTGAACACCATTATAAGTGCATTTTACATGCATTTCTCGATTCCAATCCGTTAAATCCTCGGACCACTCAGAAATTGAAATAATAACATACGGGCAATGTTTTTAACTATTATCAGTGAAGGTAATATAATATATTTTCTAAGAATTGATTGGGTTATTAACACGGAGCCCCTTATTACTTGAGCAAGTAAAAGACTATCCCAAGCTTTTTCTATTTGTATCCTCATTTTCTCTTCTCTTTTGTATTTTTCTCTTTTGGCCTCGTCTTTTTTCTCGATCTTTTTTTTGTATAATCAGAAATTTTTGATTCTTTTTTTTTTTTACATATCCAATTTCGAGATATTCGTTTCAGTAGTCTAGAAATATCAAAAGAAAAAAAGAGTGGTTTGTCGACTCTGTCCAAAAAAAGAGGGGAATGTACATTTCCTTGAAACAGCTCCCAAGTAATTGTTTGATGCCTTTGGGCACGCATGGAACTTTTTATTATGTCACGCCGAAAATTTGATTGTTGCAAATAGAGTATCAAAGCCACTTCATCTGTTTGATCAGGATCATTAGCATCCTTCGTCTTAGTATAAATATCGGCGTTTGCCTGGTTATTAGTAAAAATCACGACGCGCTTGGATTTTCTTGAATGAATTTCATGCTCTACTGTTACATTTTCCTCATTTTCTCCCTCCTGTTGTTCTAAATCATCGATTAATTTGTATGACCATCGAGGAACTTTTTTACTTATTTCTTTTATTCCAATTGTTTTAATCCTATTTTCTATGATGTTCATGAATGGTTCAGAATATTATAAAGATTTTAATCTGTGGACCATTGGGAATGGCCTTACTTCGTTGGTTTGTACAAGTATTCTTGTTTCACTAATTACTACTATATTAGATACATCATGGTACGGCATTATTTGGACTACAAGATCAAATCAAATTATAGAACAAGATTTGATAAGTAATAGTCAACAAATTGGAATTCCTTTAACAACCGATTTTTTCTTCCATTTGAATTCATTTCAATAATTCTTTCTTTTCGTAGCACCTGTACTAATCCTCTCTAGTTTGGTTCTTTAGTGAGTTTATTGATAGAGATCAATCGTTTCTTCCCGGATGCGTTAACATTCCCTTTTTTTAATTCTAGTTATTGTGGCGGGATGGGGCGAAAAAGATTAGATCGAGATACAATCAAATATCTGTGACTACTCTCTAGCCCCCCCTTTTTGTTATTACTTCGACTCATATTTCCCAAAATATGGATCCCACTCTAATAGCCCTGAATAAATTAAATACATGTATTAAGATACGAAGGCTTCTTATTCCACAACAACGAAAGCACTTTTTCACTCTTTCATATACTAGGGGATTTCACTTGGAAAGGAAAATGTTCCATACTAATGGATTCGGGTCCATAACCGTGGGTTCCAATGCACGAGATCTTGTAGCACTTACCAATGAGGCCCTATCGATTAGTATTACACAGAAGAAATCAATTATAACACTAATACAATTAGATCTGCTCTTCATAGACAAACTTGGGATTTGCGATCCCGTAAGATCGGTTCGAGGTCATGGGATCTTTTCTATCGATAAGAAGGGTCATTGTACAAAATGTTCTTCTAAATAATTGCCCCTTAGATCTTATATCTATCTATATGAATAAGAAATCATGTAACGAAGGGGATTCTTATTTGTACAAATAGTACTCTGAGCTTGGAACAAGCATGAAGAAATTAACGATATTTCTTTATCTTTTGAGTTATTCTCACGGATCGATCGCTCAAGACCTTTGGTCTCTACCCTACCGATGAAAAAATGGGATCACTTCTTATGGGTTCATTGAGAATGATTCGATCTATTTCATGGCCTATTAGAAGTAGAAGGCGCTCTGGTGGGATCCTCACGACGAAAAAAGATTGCGACCAGCTTGATAATGATCGAGTGACATTGCTTCTTCATCCGACCAGGGAATCCCTCATATATGATGCAAATGGATCTTGTTCTATCGTTGATTAGAAAAATCTCTATGAAAATATGAATCGGAGTTTGAAGAAGGGAAGGAGGAGTACTCGACCCATAATGAGATAGAGGAGGATTTATTCAATCACATAGTTTGGGCTACTAGGATATGGTGCCCTTGGGGCTTTCTATTTGATTGTATCGAAGGCTAAATGAATTGGGATTTCCTATTGGGCGGGTCATTTCGGGGCAAGCGGATCATTTATGATTAAAAGGATGAGCTTCAAGAGAATGATTCGGCGTTCTTGCAGAGTGGAACCATGCAGCATTGTGCACGAGATAGATCTTCCAAAGAACAAGGCTTTTTCGAATAAGCCAATTCATTTGGGATCCCGTGGATCCACTATTTTTCCTATTCAAAGATTAGCCCTTTGTCTCTGTGTTTTCACACCGAGAATTCTTTGTAGATGAAGAGATGTCAAAGGGGCTTCTTACTTCGCAAACAGATCCTCCTACATTTATATATAAACGCTAGTTTATCAAGAATACGCAAGAAAAGCACTTCAAATTATTGATTCATCGCCAGAGATGGCTTAGAACCAGTAGTTCATTATCTAAAGGATTTTTCTGTTCTAATACTCTATTCGAGAGTTATCAGTATTTATCAAATCTGTTCCTATCTAACAAAAGGCTATTGGATCAAATGACAAAGACATTGTTGAGAAAAAGATGGCTTTTCCCGGATGAAATGAAAATTGGATTCATGTAAGAGAAAGGTTTCCCATTACTTAGCCGGAAAGATATGTGGTCATGAAATAGGGATTAAGTGGAACAGAATTAACTGGGTGGTAGAGTTGTGGAAACACCTGTTTGTTCCATATTTTGGACCTTAGCTACTTAAAGTTTACCAACCATAGTACAAAGACTACCATTCTATCATCAAGTATCAAACATCACATATAGCCATGAAATATAGCATAATAACCATTTGCCCTATTACATGCCATATAAGTCAAATGTTTACAAAATCTACCAAAAGAGTCATTGGGATAGTGTGATTCTGCGAGTTGATCTGATCTCCCAGCCACAAAATGTAATCTACAAAATAAGGACAAAGCACAAGTAAGCTTACTTGAAGTTTAGTAAGTTCATTAAATCAAATGATAAATTTTACCAAATTTAACATAACAAATTGAATTATAAAATTAAATAACAAAGTTCCTGTTAATCACAACTCACAGCAGGTGAGTATTGTACAATACATTAATTCAAATCATATTTCAAAGTCGTCATTTAGTAAGATCTCATTTCATGTAATTTCAGTGTATTACTTATTCGAGTAAACTTTAGAACTTTTACCAGCTCACGATACTACTCACACAATCTGTAGAGAATCTACAACAGATGCAGGATCTAAAGCCATCGTTACAGTCTGTATCATCGATACATAGTACTTACTAAATAATCACCGACTCACGATGCTGCTCACACAAGTTTTAGAGAATTCGCAATAGATGTAGTATCTCAGTCATCACTACGGTCTGTATCATCGACTCAAGGCCTGATAGACAACACTGGTACAAGGCATGCTAGGCACAGAGCTCAATAAACACACCGGCACAAAGCCTGCTAGGCACAAAGCCTGATATACAGGTACATCGCGTACTCACAAAATTCACTTATTATTATTCTCAAATTATTCAATAGTTAAGTACAACATTGTATCTAATTATAATAAACATGTAATACTTAAGAATCCTTATAAACATAAAATTATAGTACGAATTTACAGGAATGATTTACCGTAACGATTCAGAGTATCTTAATTAGCAATCGATGTCGTATCAATTCAATATTTCCATTTTCATTTACACACATCAATATAATCCAAAATTATGTAATTAAATTCATATAATACATTTATAAATGTACTAAAATTAAACCAACGAACTTACCTGACTAAATTGCAGCAATGACAAAGGTACAGGGACTATTCGATAATTTTTTTTCTTTTCCTCAATTTTCCACTCGTTGTTGATATAAAAATAATAATATTTCCATTCAATTAACTAATTCCAATAGTAAAATTAACTCATTTTATGCAATTAAATCCTTTTAGGCATTTTTACGAAATTACCCCAATTTTTACTTTTATGCAATTTAGTCCCTAACACAAAACATTCAATTTAACCATTTTTATTCAAATTTTAGCTTAGATGAATATTCAAGTGCCTTTCTACAGCCCATTTTTGCAATTATTTTGCATCAAGTCCTTGTCTTTTACTATTTTCACATTTTAGTCCTTAAACATTTAAATCAACAAAAACTATTTTAAAAAAATAGTCCTATTTAGAAACCAAGCTTAATATTCTATCACAAAACTTCAAGAATATACTAAAATCATTAGTGGCACAATCCAAAACATTTAATAGTATTACAAGTTAGTCCCCAGGTTAGCTAGATTAAGCTAACACGAGCTCAAAAACATAAAAATTATTAAAAATGGACAGAATTTACTCACCCAAATAGAGAATCAAAGTTAGCCGAAGCTCGCCCATGGTTTCTTCAGTTTTTGGTTTCAATTAAGAGAAAGATGATGAATTTTAAAATGTTTTTAGCTTATTTTATCTATTACATATAACTTAAATTTCTAATTTATCAAATTGCCATTTTAATTGCTCATTAATTTCAACATTTTAAAGCCCAATACTATCCACTATCTCCTCGAACGGTATATTTACCATTCAAGGAGGATTTAATAGCACAATTGGTCCTTCAATTTTATTAAATTTTAACTAAACAAGCTTATTTTCAATTTAATCTTAAACTAATTGGGACTAGAGCAAATAACCCAAAAGTTAGTGGATTTAATCATATCCACCACCGCTTGGACTTTTTGACCATTGTTTAATTACCATTTTGGTCCCTTTATTATTTTAAATCTGTAACACCCCAAACCCGGCCTAAAAGTTAGGCCCGAATCTAACGTGTCACATTGAAGTGTTTTTGCGAAAACCTTGTTTTCATTGAAAACCCTTCTCAAAAAAATTTGGAGTAAAAACCCGGTTTAAAGTTGTTTCGCAAAATGATGTGTGTTTAAAATAAATAGGTCTTTTTATTATGAATAATTATCTTAAAAGTAAGACTTTTTACCAGCGAAAGCTTAATTTTGAATAAAAACAATCGTTTTAAGAAAACTTAATATAAGCTTATAAGAAATAAATTCGAGTTCCGTTTCTTAAAATGTAAAGTATAGTAATCAAAGTATCGATAAGCAGAGGGAAGGCCTTATTACAAACCAAACTTAAAATAATCAAATTACTCAAACTATAAAGAAAACCAAGTTCAAAACATCTTGCTAGCTGGCCACCTCCAAGTCCCTCCATCCGTCGAACTGCCTACTAGGGATTTCCTGAGAAAATAAAAGAGGGGGTGAGTTTTGAAACTCAATGTGTACAACCCTTAGCAAAAAAAACATACAACATTCATTTTGGCCTAAGCCCATATCATAATAATAATAACATAGCAACATCATACATGCAATGTTGTATAAACCCTCCCCAAATAATACATCCGGTACACTTCGTCTCCGCCCAACCTTATACACTTGTGGGGATTTCTAAATCAACCAACCCATCCGATACACTTCAAGGGTAGCCCGGTTGCGGTACTACCAAACGTTGCAGCAAAGCTGCTATTCATATAATAGGCTTAGAAAGCCATCGGTGGATCCACAGTTGTCACGCAACCATGCGATCCTCATATACTTCCTCCGTTCCATAATTCCCACCCATATGCATCCTAAATAGAATACCATATGAATGCAGCGAATGTACATGTAACATCCATAAATCTTACAATCAACACATAGGGGTATTTTAGTCATTTCACAAATCAAGGGTATTTTCGTAAATCTACTCTGCAGGGGTATTTAGGTAATATTCCAAAATAGGGGTATTTTGGAAATTTTGTAAATCAGGGATATTTTGGTGATTCCGCAAATTAAGGGTATTCTGGTAATTTTACAACCAGGGGTATTTTAGTAATATTGTAAACTAAGGATATTTGGGTAAATTTCAAAACAGGGGTATTAGGTCCCTTTCGGGTATTAGTTATGAACTTTGGCCCATAAACAAGTCCTTACGGCTAAAGTGAACAAACACTATGCACCATGTAACAACCCAAACCCGGCCTAAAAGTTAGGCCCGAATCTGGCGTGTCACATTGAAGGAAGTTGAAAATCTATGCAATTGTTTAGAAAAGTTTTATCGAATTTTTGAACTCCGAGTTCGTTGTTTGTTTGAGAAAAATGCGATTTGCTAAATGACCATTTAAAAGTTGTTATTATTTTAAAAACTGTTTTGTTATGAAAGTTGAACTTCCATCGTTGCGTAAACATGATATTTTAGAAAATGATTGCTAATGTTTTAAGAAAACCCCGTATTTATAAGTTTAACAGTTATCAATGAAAACTTAGAAAAATAAACCAATGGCCTTATTACAAATATTAAACCAAAATAAATAATCTAAAAGAAAAGGGAAAAATCGAAATTACTAAAGTTCACGAGTAGTATCTCCGATGTATAGCCACCCCCGAGTCCTCCACGACTCCCAATCCTCTATCGCTGGGAATTACCTGAAACATTTAATAAAGAGAGGGGGTGAGTTTATGAAAACTCAGTGTGTACAACCCTAACCAGTAAGAATATGCATCACAACAATCCGGGTCGAAGTCCATTACAGTAACAGTGGCAATTGGGCCTTAGCCCAAAATAGCTTCGGTTGAGCCTTAACCCATATCATATGTCATAGCAGATAATGTATGCAATGCGATGCAAACCTAGCCCAACCTAATTTTCAGTCCTCTACACACCACCCGTACTAGCCCATCACATCGTGGGGATTTCTACAATCAACCCTCCATCCGCTACAC
Source organism: Gossypium rotundifolium (assembly GCA_025506655.1). NCBI lineage: Eukaryota > Viridiplantae > Streptophyta > Magnoliopsida > Malvales > Malvaceae > Gossypium > Gossypium rotundifolium. The sequence continues at coordinate 108,227,795 of CP106725.1, forward strand.
ACCTCATATGTGGCACCAAGCCACTCGTGGTTCCAGACCACCGTGATACTAGATCACCGTGATAGAGTCACTATTAACATATGTGGGGCTAACTCGCCATGGTACCAAACCACCATGACAATCCCTGATAAATGTATGTGGGGCCAACCCACTGTGGTACTAAACCACTGGGACGAGTCACTGAATCAAAGATATATATACGTGGTATTAAACCACCGTGGCACCAAGCCACCGAGACATGGTCACCGAATCAGATATATGTGGGTCCAACCCACTTGTGGTACCAAACCACTATGACAGTCTCTAACACTTCCCCTTTCGTATTATAACCCAACCCATGCAGAACATACAAATCAAATGAATGCACCTGCTCTCATCATAGTGACAGATTACAGCATACATTTTCATGCCCATTAGTAGAACGTTATAGTCACTTACCTGGTATCCCCAGCTTTACCCACAAGTGTATAACGACTTCCTATTCAGTCACTTAGCCTTTTCAGCCAAACAGTTAATAACACATATTCATAACAGAGTGTGAATATTTTACACACAATCACGCTAATCAACCCCTAAGGGTATAACGGTAATTTTACCCACCAAGGGTATTCCAATAATTTACCTACCAAGGGTAATTCAGTAATTTCGCAACCCAAGGGGTATTTCAGTAATTTTACAAACCAGGGGTATTTCAATAATTTCACAAACTAGGGGTATTTCAATAATTTTACAAACCAAGGGTATTTTAGTAATTTTACAAACCAGGGGTATTTCGATAATTTTGCAAACTAGGGGTTTTTCGATAATTTCACAAATTAGGGTATTTCGATAATTTTGTAAACCAGGGGTATTTTAGTATTTTTACAAATTAGGGTGTTAACAACCCAACAGAAGGTCCACTATCGCCTCGAACGACTTAAGTATTCTAAACAGAGATAATGATGCGAATGGGCCTAAGGCCCATTCTCGACCCAAGTGGGCCCACACACTCGTATGGCCCATTTAGCCCAAACCTAGCAACATATATGAGATTCACATAGTCTAGTTCACTATCTACTACTCAAGCATACAATTTACTCATATGGGCCCCTAGGCCCATTAGGCCCATTGGCCCCTTTCGGGCCATCGTGGTCCAACAGCCCACACCCACAAGAACACTACTGATGGCCTCAACTATCGCGTTCAAGCCCCACACGTGCACTTGTACGCTCGTGTGGCTACCATCGCCGTGTTACCAGTATTTCGGCATTTGCCGCTCTATAGCTAGAGTAGAAAGAAGTACACACATGATAGGAATCTAAAGCTACTAAATCGCACTCTGAGACTCTTATGCCCAATGCCAACCAGGTATGGTCCTTCTCCTCCTATACAGCTCTATATATAGCTAGCTTCTCACCTTCTTTCTTTGTATCTTTCCGATGTGGGATCCCTCCGTTAATAGGGTTTAAATCCAACTCAAACTCTTCCCGTCCAATCCACAAAATAAATACTCCATTACTTCCATGAGATTTGAACCCAGGCTCCCTTGTAGCATAATCCACGCCGCTAACCACTTGGCCACAAGCTCCTCTTGTGTCTAAAACCATGCGCAACTAAATATAAATCTATGGCCAAATTCTAAAGTCCATATAAAAAGAAAACCAAAATGCAAGAGCCAAGACTTGAACCTTGGACCTCCTTCCTTCCTTTTTGGCGTCACCCCCTTGCCTCTTATGTGGCGTCACTTTGCCACTACACCACACACTCCATGTAACAGCCCGATTTAGGGGCTAGTCAGAATATTGATCACGGGATCCCTATTTTGAGATCAGAGAAATTATTTTTGTGATATATTATGAGTTAGAACATGATAGCATATGAGCATTAAAATTTTGGTACTTTAATTTTAACGTTTTCGTGTTTAATTGCGAAAAAAGACTAAATTGTATAAAGTGCGAAAGTTCCATTCTTTATGCTAAGAGTACCAAATGGCCATGGATTGTTAATTGGGGTATTTAAGAGGAAATTTAGCCTTTGAAAGAGGCTTGGCCGGCCATAAGAGAGCATGGGAGACAAAATTGTCAATTAGTGTCAAAGTTAGTAGTAGTAGGTGGACTAATTTGACTTGTAATAATAAAATAAGGAGAGAAAAGTTATCATCTTTTTCTCCCATCATCTTCCACTGAAAATTTGCAGCAAATAAGGGGTAGAAACCTTCAAAAATTTCAGCAAACTCTTATCTATTCAAGTAAGTGTTCTAGTGAACTTTTCTTGAAAATAATTGTACTTTTGATATCCCTAAAGCTTAAGCTTTCAAATGAGGGGACTATTGTGCAATGTTGTGAAAGGTTTAGAGTTTTACCATGAGAGCTACTTTAGTTGTTTGTTTCATTTTTAAGGAAGAGCTTGAGTCTTAGTTGTTAGATGAACAACTTTTAAAAAGGGTGTTAGCATGAGAACACCAAATAGGACCTTAATGAAAAGGTTATGAACTTGGTAGTAATTATGTGAAATATTGATTGTTGATGATAGCTTTAAGAGCATTAAATGTTTGCCTAGGCTTGTTGAGGATAAAATTATGATTAAAATTAATTTTCGAGCTTAGGGGCAAAACGGTCATTTTGCCAAAATCTAGGGGTAAAATGGTAATTTTGCCTAAGTAGGATTATTGAGATGCTTATATTAATAAAATGATTAAAATGAGCTAGTTTTCTATTATAGAGTGAGAGGAGATGAGAATTCGCCTCAATCGTGGAAAGGATAAAGTCGTGGACTAAACCGAAGAATTAACTCATTTTGAAAACGAGGTAAGTTGTATGTGATTTTAATGCAATATTTTATCAGCATAATTGAGAATGCTTAATGTCTTATTGATACATGATACTTCAATAAATTGAGAAACTTATGTGAATGTGATATCAAAGTCCTAATGGACCATGATGTATACGAAACATGGCATCGGCGTTGATATGAGTGCCAGTGTAAGACCATGTTTGGAACATGGCATCGGCGTTGATATAAGTGCCAGTGTAAGACCATGTTTAGAACATGGCATCGGCGTTGATATGAGTGCCAGTGTAAGACCATGTTTGGAACATGGCATCAGCATTGATATGAGTGCTAGTGTAAGACCATGTTTGGAACATGGCATCGGCATTGAGACCAGGGCAAGCGTAAGACCATATCTGGAATACAAAATTAGCATATGGAGGAAATTCCCTATAAGACCATGTCTAGGACATGGCTTCGGTACCTAGAGGAGACTTCATGTAAAACCACCTAGAGAGTGTGACATTGGCTTTATACTTATTATAGTAATTATAAAAGCATGTATTTGATTATTTCCAGCGTATGGTGGGATAAGCGAATGAATTTAAAAGTAGAGATATGAATGAATACAAGTGCGAGGGAATGAGTCATGAGAAATGGGCTCTATATGTGTTACAGTAAATGTTAGATATGGACAATTATAAGTAAGGATTATCAAGAAGTCTTGGCTTGTATACGATTAGCAATCGTTATGGATGAATTATTCTTTTATGAAGATTACGATTTCTAATTATTTCCATGCAACTTACTAGCTTATTGCTTACCCCTTTTTCATTGCCCTTCTTTCTTATAGTATTAACAAGATAACTCGAAGATCGTAGACGCAGCGGTTTGGGAATCACACTATCAATAACACTTTGGTATAACAATTTTAGACTTGTTTTGAATATGGCATGTATAAGACTAGGGTATTTTGTCAAGTTGTAATTGTTAGTTAAAGTGTTGGTTGTAAATCATTTTGTAAATGGTTTCTTGATTCAGGAAAACGTTTGGCAAACTCTTTATTTGCAATGAAGATGAAATTAATGAAGTGTATGCCCCTTTTAATTATTCTTTTGTATTGACTAGGTGATTGGCAAGAATTGTCTAGGTATGTAGGTTCATTGAGGTCAATGTGGTATGTAATATTACTTATGAAAAATGTATTAGATTGATCCTGATTTCAGAGTGGCAAATGGCTTGGTAAATAGCCTCTAAGTGCCCACACGGTTAGACACTCAGGCGTGTGTCTAGGCCGTGTGTACCCTGCACCTTATTATTATTAGCCAGGATAGGCCACGGGTAAATCCCACGGCCGTGTGCATGAGCCATGTAGGACACTTGGTTTGAACTTGGGCGTGTGCCCAGGCCGTGTGAATATAGTCAGTAACTCCCCACAGTTGGCAGACACGGGCGTGTTGTGAGGGTACACGGGCGTGCCCCTATTCCACACAAGCATGTGCCCTAACCGTGGGAGGGCAGAATGTTGGGATTTTTGAGCACGGTGTGAGCACATGGTCGTGTGTGACTTCACACGGGCGTGTGTGTCATCTAACACGGGCGTGTACTCCCTATTTAGATGGAAGGAAAATTTTATGGATCATTAGGTTTTTGATGTAGTTTCGATAACCCTCGTAGGTACGAATGAAGTCTCGTAGGTCGAATATGAAGTTGTCAAAGTGACTCAAGAAGAGTAGTAGTGTTGAGCCTAAGTGGTAATTAAGTACTTTTGTACAGCAACACCTCGTACCCTATTTCGGCGGGGATTATGCGTAAGGGGTGTTACACTCCACTTGTGTCATTTTCCTCCACATTTTATCCTTAAAGCCTACCTACTAACTCCCAGGGTTTTATTCACCTAAAACCAAAATTTTTCCTAAGCCCAAGTTTGATCCCAAGACTTCATAGAAGCCTCCTAACCTTCCAAAATCACTCACCTACTAGATCCAACTTGCATTAAAGCTGTAACATCCAAAAATTTGAGTATCTTTAGTGTTGGCATGGGTATAAATTTTTGTGTGTTATCATAGTTTTGTGAAGGTTTGATTTTATTTAGGAAGCTTGAATAAATTTTAGTATGGTTTATTTAATGAAGTGGATTAAGTGAGTTTGGCGCTTAAGATAATTTAAGTGTTAAATTAAAGCATAAGAGGAGTAAGTGGCAAGATGGCTAAGGAGCTTGAAAGGTTGCTTGAGGATGGAGGTTCGAGTAGCATGATTAACATTTTGGAGATATTATTTTTACATCATGGCTTTAATGGACGGTCAACCTATGTTTATGATAGGTTGGACTTTCCTCTTTTGGTAAGTTGAAATTTGGTTTAAGGAAAGCATGAATTTGGGGATAAGGTTCTTAAAGTTAAGGAAGGTTGGGGAGACATAAGGCTAGACTTTAGGATGATGTTTTGGAAAATTTTCCTAGCCTTTAGTGCATGCATGTGGACGGCATGTATGGCTAGGGGGGTGGCCGAATTTTTGATAGTAGGTTTGGGGGGAATAGTTGGTCAACCTTTGCTTTTTGTGCATTCTTTTGGCTTTGTTTTCTTTCTCTCCAAAAAAACTTCTCCTTTGGCCGAAAGTACCTAAGCACTTTTGTGCAAATTTTACTTGTGTTTTAGCCTTCATTTTGTTGAACCAAATACCATTTCTCTTCTTTCATTTGTCCTTTTGAAACCGAAACAACATTGGAACTTTTGTACATTTTCTTCTTTGGTAAAATAGGTGTTGGCCGAATCTTTTTCTTCCATCTCTCTCTCTTTTCTTCTTTTGATTTTTTTTCTCAACCACATTTTCCTTCTCTTTCTTTTGGCCGAACCATTCTCTTCTCCAAACACTCTCTTTTCTTTCTTCCATTATTGATTAAACCGAATCCTCTCTCTCTCATTTCTATTCTCTTTTCTACTCACATACCTTTCTTCTTTCATAACCATATTGCCGAACTTTCCACTTCTTTTTTGCATTGTTTTGGCCGAATATTCAAGGGTAGATTCTTTTTGGTTTTCTTCAATCAATTTTGGAAAAGGGTAAGTGTTCATGGCCGTTTTTCTTTCTTTTCTTTCTCTTTTCTATGTCAATTTCTTGTGGACAAAAGCCGAACCTATGGGCATTGTTTTGCAAGGTTCTAACCATTTTTAGGATTTGATTATTCTCTTAGGCTCATTGGGATTTCAGAAGCAATCGATTTAAGTCATTCCTTTAACAAATCGAAGTTGGTAAGTCAAGTGGTAAGGATTCTACACTCTTAAGTTGGTTGACGAAGCCTAAGGTTATTGGATTTAAGATATGTTGTTGGCCGAATGGTTTTCATTAAAATATTGTGATATGGCCGATTGTAGGACAAGGATCTAGTGCGGTGGATCGGATCTTCGAAAATTAGTTTTGCTTTGGAGAAAGGTGTGTACATCTTATACACTTTATAACTGGTTTATATATATATGTATATTTATGTGTATTATAACTAATCATATTATGAAAGTGGGAAAACGATGAGATTTGGATATGATACCATGATGGTATGAATGATGATTCGGTAAGTCCGTTTCAATATGTTATTAATACATGTGTATTGAAATCATGATCTATGATTTATGGTATTTGATATATGATTCATATTAAAGTGTATTAACATGATTTGGTTATCTATTGCATTGGTATGGGCAATATGAGAGGAGGGGGAAGATTGTGACTTCGGTCACCAGTGATTTGGTATCACATTTGTGTCTTTGGGCACCAGAGATTTGGTATCTCCAGTGATTTGGTATCACATTCGTGTCTTCGGACACCAGAGGTTTGGCACCTCATAGCGTCTCGTCCACGTGGTTAATACCACCGTGGGTTGGCCCCACTTTTGAGATATGGGATCGCCGCCATGATTTGGTATCACACGGGTTGGCCCCACAACTTGATGATTCGTGACTTGGTCACCAAAGTGGTTTGGCACCACCAGTGATTTGGTATCACATTTATATCGTGACTTCGGTCACCAGTGGTTTGGCACCACCAGTGGTTTGGTACCACACTGGGTAGAAAAGGAGTTATGGATGGCTAGGTTGGGTACATTATACATATATGTTGCTTTGTTATAATTTGTGTAAGTATGTGGTATTTACCCGGGAGTGGGAATATGCACTGAGTCTTGGTGACTCACCTTCTCCCTTATCCTTTCAGGTGATTCGTGAGATCGCGGATGATGAGCCGGATGAACTCGAGGAGACCATGCAATAAAAGTTGGATTTATATGAACTTCCATTTGGGTATTATATTTTAATTTGGTTTTCATATTTTATGGATTTGTAATAAGGCCTGTTTAATTATGTTTTGGATTATTTTTATGTTTTGAATACGTTTTAAATATGGTTTATAAATTTCATGATTATTATAATAAAATGAGCACCAAGTTTTCTAAACTACAAAAACGCGTTGGTTTTTAAAACGTTACCATCGGGTAACATAAATCACTCGATAATTTAAATGATTTTTAAATATTAAGTTTCTACATTCAAATGCAAATGGTTTTCAAAGTAATAAATCATGTTTTCTTAAAATGATATAAATGTTATCTAATCTATGATTTATCAACTAAGTTTTAAAGTTTTATGTAATTTCAAAGTAAATCTTCAGTTTTAACTTATTAAACATGTAATTTCTACAAATATTAAAATTTCAAATAGTTTTTCACAAAAATTTAATTATTAATTCGATTCTTTCAAAAATATTTTCCTTAGTGACATACCAGATTCGGTCGTGGCGTATTGACCGGGTTTGGGGTGTTACAAATTGGTATCAGAGCCAAGTTCAAAAGCTCAGCTGTGGGCCCGAGGCACAAAATGATTTAAAGTATGGTTTTAAAATGTTTTTGTTGAAAATTTTATGGTTGGAAAGGCATGGCCCCGAGTCTCCGGCATCAATCCGCCCTGGTAAGTACATCAAAACTGTTGATTTTGATAATTTTAGTGATGTTGATATGACTAAATAGTAGTAGGAACTACTTTAGAGACCCAAAACTATAGGTTTGGTGTACTCACGAAATAATGTCTTAATAAAATTTTTCATAAAAACTGTGCTTTAAAGAAAGTAGAATAAAGACTAATGCATAAAACTTTTAAATCAGATAAGTCAAGACTTTAGATATGAGTACTCGAGGTCGAGGTCGTGTTATGCGTAGACGTGGTCGAGGTAGGATGGCTGTGTCTGAGCCAGTGAGGTCGGGTCAAGGATCCGAGAATGGGGTACCACCAATCCCACCACCAGCGGTTGAAGTTGAGTTCCAGGAACAAACGGGGGACGACGCAGTTGTCTCAAGCGATGTCATGAGTACTTGAGAGAGTAATGAAGCAGGAGGAGGCGCGGAGCTCGTAAATCAGACCGAGCGACTCGAGCCAACGAGTGAGGTATTTCGAGGTGTTTCGGGTGTAGCTCCCAGCTCGGCTGAATATTGGTTAGAGGCGACAGAGCGAATCATGGATGATCTGGATTTAAATGCCGAGGAAAAGCTGAAAGGGATTGTATCGCTTCTTCATGACGAGTCATATCAGTGGTGGCTCACGGTTCGGAATGGTGCTGTAGCGGAGGATCTCACTTGGGACTATTTTAAGGCGGCATATCAAAAGAAATATATTGGGTCTAGTTACGTTGATGCGCAGCGTAAGGCATTCTGAGTTTGGTCCAAGGGAGTAAATCCGTATCACCAGAGTATGAGGCTGAGTTCTTAAGATTGAGCCGATATGCTGGAGGTATTGTGGCTTCGAGCACGAAATATGTATTCGATTCAAGATGGTTTGAAGGACGAGCTGAGATTGTTGATTGCTCCACATCAGGAGCGGGAGTTTGCTACTTTAGTTGAAAAGGCTAAGATAGCCGAAGGAATAAAGGAATCTGGAAGGCAGAGCTATAACCGAAATAAGCATAAAAGAGGATATGGATCATCTGGGTCAGCTGGTAATGTTCAGAAGAGGGCTAGGCAAAATGAGCCGAATCAGTCTGGGAGGTCTGTTACTGCTAATCAGGGACCAGCACGGTGTAACCGATGTAGGAAGTTTCATTGGGGCGAATGTTGGACCGGAGGAAAAGGCTGTTTCGAGTGTGGTTCGCTGGATCATCGTGTGAGGGACTGTCCATGTAAGCAAGCCAGGAATTAGTCTGAAGGTCAAGGTCGTGCTCAGTTCAGAAAGGAGGGACCGTCACCGCAGAGAGGTCGTGGTAATGGTAGAGGAGGTAACGGTTCTGGTCGAGGCCGTGGATCATCAGGCAGAGGTGCAAGCAACACTGAGGCAAGACAGCCTGGTTTGGTGTATGCAGCGAGGCGTAGAGAGGAGAGTGATGCATCAGATGTCATAACCGATATGTTCTTAATATTTGGTGTTCCATATACTGCTTTGATAGATGTGGGTTTGACGCATTCGTATGTTGCTAGTAGTATAGTAAAGACTATGAATCTAGATTCTGAAACTGCTTCTAGGAAGATGACCATACTTAGTCCTCTAGGTCACTCTGTAGAAGTAGATAAGCTATATAGAGATGTACCCATAGAACTTCAAGGGGTAGTATTTGTAGCTGATCTGATGGAACTACCGTTTGAAGAGTTCGATCCGATTCTTGGGATGGACCGTTGGTTAAGTACCGTGCAAGTTTGGATTCTTATTGCTAAGCGCATGGTTTTGAAGATGAGAAGGTGAAGAAGTGGTCATGATAGGTAATAGAAGGGATTATCTATCTAATGTGGTATCTGCATTGAAAGCTGTGAAGATGGTCAAGAAGGGCTGTGAGGCATTTGTGGTTCATGTATGTGCTTTGGAAGCTAAGGAGTTTTCTGTGGGAAATGTTCAGATCAGAAAGGATTATACTGACGTATTTCCTGAAGAACTTTCAGGATTACCTCCGGATCGTGAAGTCAAATTCGGTATAGATCTGTTACCCGGAACGGCGCCAGTATCTATAGCTCTGTATAGGATGGCACCAGAGGAATTGATGGAATTGAAAGCTCAGATTCAAGAGTTGTTGGATCGAGGTTTCATTCAACCAAGTGTTTTGCCTTATGGAGCGCCGGTACTTTTTGTCAAGAAGAAGGATGGTACGATGCGGATGTGTATTGACTACCGCCAACTGAATAAGCTGACGATCAAAAACAAGTATCCATTGTCGAGGATAGATGACTTGTTTGATCAACTTAAAGGGGCTGCGGTATTCTCTAAGATTGACTTAAGGTCTGGATATCATCAGCTAAAGGTGAAAGAGGCTGATATCCATAAGACGGCATTTCGCACTCGGTATGGGCACTACGAGTTTCTGGTGATGCCATTTGGGTTGACTAACGTGCCGGTAGCATTCATGGACATGATGAATCGAGTATTCCAGCAGTTTTTGGACCAGTTTGTTGTGGTTTTTATAGACGATATTTTGGTATACTCAAAGTCAGAGGAGGAGCATGATGCGCATTTGCGAGTGGTGTTGCAGATTTTGAGGGAAAAGCAACTTTTTGCCAAATTTAGTAAGTGCGAGTTCTGGCTTAGGGAGGTGACTTTCTTGGGTCATGTTGTATCAGCCGAGGGGATTAGAGTGGATCCTCGGAAGATCGAGGCAGTGTTGGATTGGAAGCCGCCTAAGTCAGTGGCTGAGATTCGGAGTTTTCTAGGTCTGGCAGGGTATTACCGAAGGTTTGTAGAGGGATTTTCTTTGATCGTCGTACCTATGACTAAGTTGTTGAGGAAAGGAGTTCCATTTGTGTGGACCAAGAAGCAACAAGAAAGTTTTGACAAGTTGAAGAAGATTCTGACTGAAGCTCCGATTTTGATTCAACCTGAGGCAGGCAATGAATTCACGGTTTACTGTGATGCATCACATACTGGTTTGGGATGTGTGCTGATGCAAGAAGGGAAGGTAGTGGCTTATGCATCTCGACAGTTGAGACCACATGAGGTTAATTATCCAACGCATGACTCGAAATTAGCAGCAGTGGTTTTTGCTTTGAAGATTTGGAGACACTATTTTTATGGAGAGAAGTCGATAGTCTACACAGATCACAAGAGTCTTAAGTATCTTCTGACTCAGAAGGATTTGAACTTGAGACAGCGTAGATGGATTGAGTTGTTAAAGGACTACGACTGTTCGATTGAGTATCATCCCGGCAAGGCTAACGTGGTGGCAGCTGCGTTGAGCCGTAAGGTTGTATCTGACTTAAGATCGATGTTTGCTCGTCTTAGCTTATATGACAATGGAAGTCTTTTGGCTGAATTGCAAGTCAAGCCGACTTGGTTAGAGCAAATCAAGGAGAAACAGTTAGAGGATGATAGTTTGAATGATCGGAGATTGCAAGTTCAGAACGGAGGTTTAGAGAATTATAGTTTGTCCAGTAATGGAGTCCTGTGTTTTCGAGGGAGAGCTTGTATGTCAAGGATGTAGAGTTGAGGCAAAGGATTCTTCGGGACGCATAGCAGCCCATATGCTATGCATCCCTAAGTAGCAAGATGTATCGATTTGAGAGAGCGCTTTGGTGGCGTGTCAAGCGGAGATAATCGAGTTTGTGGGTAAATGTCTGACGTGTCAGCGGTCAAAGCTGAACATCAGTTGTCGTCTGGGTTACTTTAGCCGATGAAGATTCCACAGTGGAAGTGGGAAAGAATCACTATGGACTTTGTCAGTGGATTACCTCTTACACCTAGTAAGAAGGATTCAGTTTGGGTGATTGTAGATCGTCGACCAAGTCACTCATTTCATTCCTAGAGGCGATTACTCGCCTGGAGGTTAGCTAAGTTGTATGTGGTCGAGATAGTGAGGTTGCACGGTGTGCGGTGTCGATCATCTCGCATGAGATCCCAATTCGCCAAGATTTTGAGAGCATTACATCGGGCTTTGGGTATGCGCTTGGATTTCAAGATCGCATTTTATCCACAAATCGATGGGCGATCGAAAAGGGTTATTCAGATTTTAGAGGATATGCTGAGAGGATGTGTTTTGGACTTCCAAGGCAGCTGGGAAGAGTTTTTACCGTTAGCTGAGTTCGCATACAACAATAGTTATCAGGCAAGCATTAAGATGGCACCATATGAGGCATTGTATGGTAGGAAGTGTCGCACACCTACATGTTGGACAGAGTTGGGTGAGCGTCAGATGTTAGGACCAGAGTTGGTTGCGAAAATTGAGGATAAGGTGAAATTGATTCAGGCTCGTCTGAAGGAAGCTTCGAATAGGCAGAAGTCATATGCCGATCTCAAGCGGAGGGATATAGAGTTTTCCATGGGTGACAAAGTTTTTCTGAAGGTCTCGCCATGGAAGAAAGTGTTAAGATTTGGGAGAAAAGGTAAGTTAAGTCCAAGGTTCATTGGGCCGTTTAAGGTGTTGAGACGAGTGGGACCAGTAGCTTATCAACTTGAGTTGCCAGCAGAACTGAGTCAGATTCACGATGTGTTTCATGTCTCCATGCTTAGACGCTATCGTTCTAATCCATCGCATGTCGTGGCAGTAGAGGAAATAGAAGTAAGTCCAGATATGACGATAGAAGAAGAACCGGTGCAGATTCTAGATCGAGACGTGAAAGTTCTACGGAGGAAGACAGTTCCTTTAGTGAAAGTTTGATGGCGGAATCATGGCATAGAAAAAGCTACGTGGGAACCAGAGGATGCAATGAGGCAACAGTATCCTCAACTCTTTTGATCAGGTAATTTCGAGGACGAAATTATTTTAAGGGGGTAGAATTGTAACATCCAAAAATTTGAGTATCTTTAGTGTTGGCATGGGTATAAATTTTTGTGTGTTATCATAGTTTTGTGAAGGTTTGATTTTATTTAGGAAGCTTGAATAAATTTTAGTATGGTTTATTTAATGAAGTGGATTAAGTGAGTTTGACACTTAAGATAATTTAAGTGTTAAATTAAAGCATAAGAGGAGTAAGTGGCAAGATGGTTAAGGAGCTTGAAAGGTTGCTTGAGGATGGAGGTTCGAGTAGCATGATTAACATTTTGGAGATATTATTTTTACATCATGGCTTTAATGGACGGTCAACTTATGTTTATGATAGGTTGGACTTTCATCTTTTGGTAACTTGAAATTTGGTTCAAGGAAAGCATGAATTTGGGGATAAGATTCTTAAGGTTAAGGAAGGTTGGGGAGACATAAGGCTAGACTTTAGGATGATGTTTTGGAAAATTTTCCTAGCCTTCAGTGCATGCATGTGGACGGCATGTATGGTTAGGGGGGTGGCCGAATTTTTGATAGGAGGTTTGGGGGGAATAGTTGGTCAACCTTTGCTTTTTGTGCATTCTTTTGGCTTTGTTTTCTTTCTCTCCAAAAACTTCTCCTTTGGTAGAAAGTACCTAAGCACTTTTGTGCAAATTTTACTTGTGTTTTAGCCTTCATTTTGTTGAACCAAATACCATTTCTCTTCTTTCATTTGTCCTTTTGAAACCGAAACAACATTGGAACTTTTGTGCATTTTCTTCTTTGGTAAAATAGGTGTTGGCCGAATCTTTTTCTTCCATCTCTCTCTCTTTTCTTCTTTTGATTTTTTTTCTCAACCACATTTTCTTTCTCTTTCTTTTGGCCGAACCATTCTCTTCTCCAAACACTCTCTTTTCTTTCTTCCATTATTGATTAAACTGAATCCTCTCTCTCTCATTTCTATTCTCTTTTCTACTCACATACCTTTCTTCTTTCATAACCATATTGCCGAAACTTTCCACTTCCTTTTTGCATTGTTTTGGCTGAATATTCAAGGGTAGATTCTTTTTGGTTTTCTTCAATCAATTTTGGAAAAGGGTAAGTGTTCATGGCCGTTTTTCTTTCTTTTCTTTCTCTTTTCTATGTCAATTTCTTGTGGACAAAAGTCGAACCTATGGGCATTGTTTTGCAAGGTTCTAACCATTTTTAGGATTTGATTATTCTCTTAGGCTCATTGGGATTTCAGAAGCAATCGATTTAAGTCATTCCTTTAACAAATCGAAGTTGGTAAGTCAAGTGGTAAGGATTCTACACTCTTAAGTTGGTTGACGAAGCCTAAGGTTATTGGATTTAAGATATGTTGTTGGCCGAATGGTTTTCATTAAAATATTGTGATATGGCCGATTGTAGGACAAGGATCTAGTGCGGTGGATCGGATCTTCGAAAATTAGTTTTGCTTTGGAGAAAGGTGTGTACATCTTACACACTTTATAACTGGTTTATATATATATGTATATTTATGTGTATTATAACTAATCATATTATGAAAGTGGGAAAAACGATGAGATTTGGATATGATACCATGATGGTATGAATGATGATTCGGGTAAGTCCGTTTCAATATGTTGTTAATACATGTGTATTGAAATCATGATCTATGATTTATGGTATTTGATATATGATTCATATTAAAGTGTATTAACATGATTTGGTTATCTATTGCATTGGTATGGCAATATGAGAGGAGGGGGAAGATTGTGACTTCGGTCACCAGTGATTTGGCATCACATTTGTGTCTTCGGGCACCAGAGATTTGGTATCTCCAGTGATTTGGTATCACATTCGTGTCTTCGGACACCAGAGGTTTGGCACCTCATAGCGTCTCGTCCCTGTGGTTAATACCACCGTGGGTTGGCCCCACTTTTGAGATATGGGATCGTCGCCAGTGATTTGGTATCACACGTGGGTTGGCCCCACAACCTGATGATTCATGACTTCGGTCACCAGTGGTTTGGCACCACCAGTGATTTGGTATCACATTTATATCGTGACTTCGGTCACCAGTGGTTTGGTACCACACGGGGTAGAAAAGGAGTTATGGATGGCTAGGTTGGGTGCATTATACATATATGTTGCTTTGTTATAATTTGTGTAAGTATGTGGTATTTACCCGGAGTGGGAATATGCATCGAGTCTTGGTGACTCACCTTCTCCTTATCCTTTCGTGTGATTCGTGAGATTGCGGATGATGAGCCGGATGAACTCGAGGAGACCATGCAATAAAAGTTGGATTTATATGAACTTCCATTTGGGTATTATATTTTAATTTGGTTTTCATATTTTATGGATTTGTAATAAGGCCTATTTAATTATGTTTTGGATTATTTTTATGTTTTGAATACGTTTTAAATATGGTTTATAAATTTCATGATTATTATAATAAAATGAGCACCAAGTTTTCTAAACTACAAAAAGCGTTGGTTTTAAAAGCGTTACCATCGGGTAACATAAATCACTCGATAATTTAAATGATTTTTAAATATTAAGTTTCTACATTCAAATGCAAATGGTTTTCAAAGTAATAAATCGTGTTTTCTTAAAATGATATAAATGTTATCTAATCTATGATTTATCAACTAAGTTTTAAAGTTTTATGTAATTTCAAAGTAAATCTTCGCTTTTAACTTATTAAACATGTAATTTCTACAAATATTAAAATTTCAAAGAGTTTTTCACAAAAATTTAATTATTAATTCGATTCTTTCAAAAATATTTTCCTTAGTGACATACCAGATTCGGTCGTGGCGTATTGACCGGGTTTGGGGTGTTACAAAAGCCGTTCTCTTATTCCTAAGAATTTTAAACGCTCCTACGTCTAAGGCCTACTGGGCCCAATCCTACTAGGCCCAACTTTGGGATGTTACAAATCTACCCTCCTTAAAAAAATTTCGTCCTTGAAATTTCCAGCTGTAGAAACAGTCGCACATCCTAACCTACAACACTATACTCACGCTGCGCACTCTGATTCTAAAACAGTAATACACTATCTAACTTAAGCTTGGAACCTCTTCACACAACCAAATATCTAATATAGAAGCAAACAGATATTTAACACTCATACATAAAAATTTTCCATTCAAACATCACATCCAAAACATACACAGAATAAATACAGTCATTATAGCATATAATAATAAGTAAGGGTACTTACGGATTTGGTGCCGGAGACTCGGGTGCCATACTTCCAATAAAGATACTTTTTTTAAAACCAAATTTCAAATGAATTTGAAAAAAAAACATTTTTCGAACCCATTCCACAGCCGAGTTTTGCAACCTAGGCTCTGATACCAAAATTGTAACACCCCAAACCCGGCCTAAAAGTTAGGCCCAAATCTAGCATGTCACATTGAAGGAAGTTAAAAATCTAAGCAATTGTTTAGAAAAGTTTTATCAAATTTTTGAACTCCGAGTTCGTTGTTTGTTTGAGAAAAATGTGATTTGCTAAATGATCGTTTAAAAGTTGTTATTATTTTGAAAAACTGTTTTGTTATGAAAGTTGAACTTGCATCGTTGCGTAAACATGATATTTTAGAAAACGATTGCTAATGTTTTAAGAAAACCCTGTATTTATAAGTTTAACAGTTATAAATGCAAACTTAAAAAAAATAAATCAATGGCCTTATTAAAAATATTAACCCAAAATAAATAATCTAAAAGAAAAGGTAAAAATCGAAATTACTAAAGTTCATGAGTAGTATCTCCGATGTATAGCCACCCCCGAGTCCTCCACGACTCCCAATCCTCTATCGCTGGGAATTACCTAAAACATTTAATAAAGAGAGGGGGTGAGTTTACGAAAACTCAGTGTGTACAACCCTCACCGGTAAGAACATGCATCACAACAATTCGGGCCGAAGTCTATTATAGTAACAGCGGCAATTGGGCCTTAGCCCAAAATAGCCTCGGTTGACCCTTAACCCATCCATATGTCACATCAGATAATGTATGCAATGCGATGCAAACCCAGCCTAACCTAATTTTTCGTCCTCTACACACCACCCGTACCAGCCCATCACACCGTGGGGATTTCTACGATCAACCCTCATCCGCTACACACCTCATATGTGGCACCAAGCCACTCGTGGTTCCAGACCACCGTGATACTAGATCACCATGACAGAGTCACTATTAACATATGTGGGGCTAACTCGCCGTGGTACCAAACCATCATGACAATCCCTGATAAATGTATGTGGGGCCAACCCACTGTGGTACTAAACCACTGGGACGAGTCACTGAATCAAAGATATATATACATGGTATTAAACCACCGTGGCACCAAGCCACCGAGACATGGTCACCGAATCAGATATATGTGGGTCCAACCCACTTGTGGTACCAAACCACTATGACAGTCTTTAACACTTCCCCTTTCGTATTATAACCCAACCCATGCAGAACATACAAATCAAATGAATGCACCTGCTCTCATCATAGTGACAGATTACAGCATACATTTTCATACCTATTAATAGAATGTTATAGTCACTTACCTGGTATCCCCAACTTTACCCACAAGAGTATAACGACTTCCTATTCAGTCACTTCGCCTTTTCAGCCAAACAGTTAATAACACATATTCATAACAGAGTGTGAATATTTTACACACAATCACGCTAATCAACTCCTAAGGGTATAACGGTAATTTTACCCACCGAGGGTATTCCAGTAATTTACCTACCAAGGGTAATTTGGTAATTTCGCAACCCAAAGGGTCTTTCGATAATTTTACAAACCAGGGGTATTTTAGTAATTTTACAAACTAGGGATATTTCAATAATTTTACAAACCAGGGGTATTTTAGTAATTTTACAAACTAGGGGTATTTCGATAATTTTGTAAGCTAGGGGTATTTCGATAATTTCACAAATTAGGGTATTTCAGTAATTTTGTAAACCAAGGGTATTTTAGTAATTTTACAAATTAGGGTGTTAACGACCCAACAGAAGGTCCACTGTCGCCTCGAACGACTTAAGTATTCTAAACAGATATAATGATGCGAATGGGCCTAAGGCCCATTCTCGGCCCAAGTGGGCCCACACACTCATGTGGCCCATTTAGACCAAACCTAGCAACATATATGAGATTCACATAGTCTAGTTCACTATCTACTACTCAATCATACAATTTACTCATATGGGCCCCCGGGCCCATTGGGCCCACTTGGCCCCTTTGGTAGGTAAATTACGAAAGTACCCTTGGTAGGTAAATTATGAAAATACCCTTGGTGGGTAAATTACAAAAATACCCTTGGTGGGTAAATTACAAAAATACCCTTGGTAGGTAAATTACGAAAATACCCTTGGTAGGTAAATTACGAAAATACCCTTTGTGGGTAAATTACGAAAATACCCTTAGTAGGTAAATTATGAAAATACCCTTGGTAGGTGAATTACAGAAATACCCTCGATGGGCAAAATGATCGATATGCCCTTGGAGGGCAAAAATGACGAAAATGCCCTTACATGTTATATGATTATTCTTGTATGTGATTTATGATTGTTATCGTATGATTATTATTGTATGTTGCACTCATGTGTTATTATGTTGCATGGGGATGGGATTATTCGAAAGGGGAAGTGTAGATAGGATCGCATGGTCGCTTGACGACTGTGGATCCACCAAAGGCTTTAGCCACCGAGTAGCTATGTTTGCCCGATAAGTTAGTGCATAACCTGTGCTACATAAGGAGTGTAGGGATGGGTGGGTCGATTAAATCCCCACAGGAGTGCAGGGTTGGTATGGGCATTAATGCATTGCATATGTGGTTTTATTTGAGATGGGCTCAGGCCCAGATAAATATGATTTGTGACATTTATGGGTTAAGGCCCAATTGCCACTGTTACTGAAATGGGCTTCGGCCCAAACTGTTGTGATTCATGTTCTTATTGATAAGGGTTATGCACACTGAGTTTTCGTAAACTCACACCCTCTTTCTAATTTTTTTTTCTCAGGTAATCCTCAGTAAGCGGTTAGACATGCTAGAGGACTTGGAGGTGGCCACACTACGAGTAGTTTTGGACTCTAGTATTTTACTTATTTTTAACTTGGGTTAAATTTTGTAATAAGGCTTCTCTTAAATTCTTGTTTTAGTTTTGGATTTTTAGTTTATTACGTTTTAAATCTGTTAAACTTTGTATCACGGTTTTCCAAAACAATATCTGTTTTCAAAATACTACGCTTTCGCGAATAGGTCATAAACATCACGCTTTCATAAGTCAGTCATTTTAATTAAGTTTCCGCAACAAACAAAGTTTTTTTAGGTAATAAGTTTTTAATAAATGTTGATTAATAATAAACAAACGCAAACTGGGATTTTAGTTTTTAATATCAAGAAAGGTTTTCAAATGGAACCATGGTTTCTCAAAAAGCACCCCAATGTGACACGCCAGATTCGGGCCTAACTTCTAGGCCGGGTTTGGGGTGTTACAGAGCAGCATAACATTAACAAATTCCATAAGTTGTTCATCAATAGGTTGATTACATGTATTTATAGTATCAAAAGAAGCTAGCTGAATGGTCACTTTTAATGAAGCTACTAATGAGCTAAAATGAAAAGTCTCAACTTTTGAAATTCTAGCCAAGTATCTCCCATCTTCAATATGATTAATTTCTTCAATTAAGTTGCTATTAAAGTCCTTTGAAGTCTCCATGACCAATCTAAAAGTCACCAGCCCATCTTCAATGTGATTAATTTCTTCAATTAAGTTGCTGATAAAGTCCTTTGAAGTCTCCATGACCAACCGAAAAGTCACCAGCCTCTTTGATGGAGAATTGATTGAATGTAATGATTTCTCATGAAGCAACGATTATGGAAGTTGAAAACAAAGAGGCTGCTGAAATTAAAGAAGAATAATGTTCTTCTTTAATTGATAAAACAACTTCTTAATGATGAATTAAGTCTTTTTATATCAGCCCCCTCTTGTGTAACCGAATTCACTTGAAAAGCCATCTTATTGAATGCATAACAGCCTTTAGAAGTAATGGACGTGAGTTAAAAAGTCACTTGAAATTAACACATGTAACCGTCATATTAATGCAATTATTAAACTTAAAACAAATTAACAACTAACTTAAATAAATGAACTAACACTTAAGTATCATTTATTCCAGCAACTAGTAAAGCATTATTAAATGAACTTAACTCATGCATCAATAAATTAGCCTAGTAACTATATTAATTAACTCATGCATCAATAAATTAGCCTAGTAACTATATTAATTAATGAAACAACTATTAAATTAAATTCATTAAAAGAAACTCAATTAATTAAACTAAGATGAGTTGAAATGATAATCAAGAACTCCTTTATTAAACAAAGATGCTTAAATGCAAATATTTAAAATGCAAACTAAATGCACAAATGAGTTACTTAATGGATGACTTAATTAAATACAGAACACATAATGCATGTCATAAATAAAATATGTAGATCAATAATGCATGACATTAACTAAAGATGCATTTAATTTAACAAGACATAATTAACAACTAAAGTAACTGAAATAAATAAATCAAGTCCTTATTCCAGCAATTTAAATGCAAGAATTAAAATTTAAAGATGAGCTCAAACGAGCTTATTTAAGCTGAATCAAGCTCGTTGAATGAGCACACAAAATCATTAACCTGGATCGAGCTCAAATGAGATGAATTTGAACTGGATGAAGCTCGTGGAACTAGAAACGAGCTGGGATCAGCTTGCTAGCAATGCAATGCTCAACTCGGGATACTTGTCTGATAAAGTTCACGGGACGTTCTCGCAGAACAAACCTTCGCTCCTTAGTAAGGTAATGCAATCGATATTTTGGACTCGAATAAATCTGCAAAGGTAAAAAGTCAAAAAGATAATTCTTGCTTTTCAAAATATAAGTTCTACAAGAAAGGAAGCTACTAATGCACCACGAAAAATGTACTTAAAAGGACAAAATGAAATGTTATTCACAGGTGGAACGCTTGACTCAATTTCAGGTTTAAAAACAAAATTTTCAGAATCAAGGATTTGATTTTTATTTTGGAAACCAACCACATACTTTAATTTCAAAAATAAAGATAAGACTCGAAGCAGATGAAGAGGTATAACAAAGTTACTTATAATGAGATCATGATGCGTACCTTTTCTTGGAAACAACTCGAAGTGGCTTACTCCCAGCTTAAAGACTCAATTTTGGTCATTAGCCCGATATACAACAAGAGGTTCACTTTCTTAAATAAATAATAAAAAATAGAGCAAAGAAAGTTTAAGCAGACAAATATGCAAAAACTCATACTTCAAGAATCTCAATCGGACAGGCAAATCGCAACATGGAAATTTTGCACAAAAATTCAAAGATTTCTCTTGATGGACACAATCCAGCAAAGTAAGTATTTTGAACAAAAACCTTTTTAACATGTATGTCAAACAAAGGAGCTGTGAGCATACGATTATTTAAAAGTTCAAATCCATCACAGAACAATTGAATAGGCATGTTTATACAAAAATATTTGGCACATGGATTCAAAGAATTTAAGCATTCAAACACATCAAAATGTGAAAAATCTTTGTCAAGCACATCTGGATTTCGCATGGGCAGGGACAATCCAATAGAAGGGTCAAACATGTTATAAGACCAAACTTTCATGGCATCACCTGAAACAACATCATTAACATTAATATGTGAACAATAATTGAACAAATCAAAAGATGGAAGTTTTTCAGAAATTAAGCCTTCAAACCCTTTTTGAACAAGTTTTAAATCAGACTGTTTTGATTCGATAAACATTTAGTCCTTACCTTTCTTACCTTCAATCGTAAGTAGGTGGTTATCCTTTACGCACTTACCTTTCTCGATCAACTGGAAACGTTTCTCGTTTGGAAGGTATTGTAGCTGAATTTGGTCACACAAAACTTTAAGAACCGAAAAGAAATATCACAAGAAGATCGAACAAGTGGGTTAGTGGAAACAATCCTTGCTTGCTCACTTTCTTTTTCACTTGATTCTTTTTTCTCGAGATCTCTCGTTTCTTTTTCTCAATCTCTTTTTCCACTCATTGTTCTTGTTCAACTTCTTTTTCTCTCTCAAACTCTTTTTTATTCTCTTTTTCAATTTCTCTTTCAATCTCATTTTCACTCTCTTTTTGTTTTTTTTTTCTTTTTCATCAGCTTTTTCAATGACTTTCTCGAGCTCTTTCAAGAATCTCTCATTTTCTCTCTTACTCGCCTCTTGCCTCTCTTTTATTTCTTTTTCTTTTTCTTCTTTTGCTTTTCTTGTTTTCTTTTTACAAGAACATACAAAAGAATCATGAAAACAATAATTTTGTTCAAAAGAAGGAGAATTATTGGCATAAGAATCTTGATCAATGCTTCGTGAAAAATACTCCGAGTAGGATTTCTTTGAAGATAGGAAAGAGGTATGCCTATCTCTTCGGATGTCATCTTGGACTGGTTCAAAATCAAAGTCGGCTTCTCTTCGCCTCGAGTTCCTTGATGAATAAGAATCTCGATCAAAATCTCGTCTCGAATAATCGTTAAAAGTGTATCTTTGCGAAGTTCTTGATTATGCTTTCCGATTTGATGACACTCATTTTCGTGGATCTCTTTGTTCCACAGGATTTAATCTCTCGTGTAGTCTATCAAACTTGGAATTCACCATTCTTTTCATTTCTTGCACCAAGTATTGGTATTCCGATTCGGTGAACTCTTCGCAAGACATGATCTTTGTTGCTAAAAAGAAATATGTTAATTCTCAAAACAAAAATTAAGTACCTCACCACAAACCTCACGATTTCACTCGAAAAGAAGAAGGAAAAGTGACACTCTCGCTCGTGTTTACGCTCGAGAATAGGCCTTTACCTCCACTCTATTGCGTTCACAACTCTTGTGCCTTTTACCTCTCTTTACCTTTCTCGTGATTTCGTAAGCAGATTCGCTAAGGCTTAACCTTAGTCTAGGTGATCAGTTTCAAATGGGTAACAAGGGATGAATTGTATGGTTGTGGGTAGGCTAAAAGAAAAAATTGAAATGGTTTTGGAGTGTGGCGTTGGGATAGGGGGTGAATAATGATAGAAGGGCTTTGAAGATCGGGAAACAAAATAGATGAAAACAAAGTAAGAACTTTCAAAACTGCACACTTCTTTTTTTTACTCAAATTTTTTTATTTTTTTCTTCAAATACAATATGCTGATTTCAAAAGAAATAAAATACAACTTGAAAGTTTTTTTTGAATTTTTTTACGAACCTATTTCGAGATTAGCTCGTACGTCGAAACTCCTCATTTTATAGCTCTGATACCAAATGATACGATCTACCTCGGGGTGAGTCGAGTCATATGTGAAGTTGCCCGATTGTCTACGAGAAGGTTTAGTTCGGCAAGTTTGAAGATGATACTTTTGGGTAAAATGGTGCGGAAGCTATTGAAAAAAGGTTTTAAAGATAGGTCAAAGGATATAAATTTTATATAGGTTCAGTTAAAGTAAATGAAGATGGAGATTGGTCTGGAAGTGGATTAACAACAATGGATGATAAGTGAAAGGAGGGTTCGGCTATGATGAAGTGAAAGGAAGGAAAGAAAGAAAGTTTGGTAGATGATGGATATGGAATAAAACAAACTCAAAAGCAAGTAAGAACCAATACTAAAAGTATTGACCCAAATACTTATAGGCTTTCAAGGTGGAAGATGGGAGTAGAGAAACCTCGACCCACTACGTAGAAAAGTAGGAACCTTGGTATAAAGGTGAACGCCACACTATATAATAGTGATAAGTTCAAATAGAAGAAAACGGGTTGACGCCACTAAAGACTAGATAAGCCAACGAGTCTTCAACGAAATATGAGAGAAAATAATCTCACAAATTGAGCAGCATAACATTAACAAATTCCATAAGTTGTTCATCAATAGGTTGATTACATGTATTTATAGCATCAAAAGAAGCTAATTGAATGGTCACTTTTACTGAAGCTACTAATGAGCTAAAATGAAAAGTCTCAACTTTTGAAATTCTAGCCAAGTAACTCCCATCTTCAATATAATTAATTTCTTCAATTAAGTTGCTTAAAGTCCTTTGAAGTCTCCATAACCAATCGAAAAGTAACCAGCCCATCTTCAATGTGATTAATTTCTTCAATTAAGTTGCTGATAAAGTCCTTTGAAGTCTCCATGACCAACCGAAAAGTCACCAGCCTCTTTGATGGAGAATTGATTGTATGTAATGATTACTCATGAAGCAACGATTATGGAAGTTGAAAACAAAGAGGCTGCCAAAAATTAAAGAAGAAGAATGTTCTTCTTTAATTGATAAAACAACTTCTTAATGATGAATTAAGCCTTTTTATATCAATCCCCTCTTGTGTAACCAAATTCACTTGAAAAGCCATCTTATTGAATGCATAACAGCCTTTAGAAGTAATGGACGTGAGTTGAAAAGTCACCTGAAATTAACACATGTAACCGTCATATTAATGAAATTATTAAACTTAAAACAAATTAACAACTAACTTAAATAAATGAACTAACACTTAAGTATCATTTATTCCGAAACTAGTAAAGCATTATTAAATGAACTTAACTCATGCATCAATAAATTAACCTAGTAACTAGATTAATTAATGAAACAACTATTAAATTAAATTCATTAAAAGAAACTCAATTAATTAAACTAAGATGAGTTGAAATGATGACCAGCAACTCCTTTATTAAACAAAGATGCTTAAATGGAAATATTTAAAATGCAAACTAAATGCAAACTAAATGAACAAATGAGTTACTTAATGTATGACTTAATTAAATGCAGAACGCATAATGCATTTCATAAATAAAATATGTAGATCAATAATGCATGACATTAACTAAAGATGCATTTAATTAAATAAGACATAATTAAAGACTAAAGTAACTGAAATAAATAAATCAAGTTCTTATTCCAGCAATTTAAATGCAAGAATTAAAATTTAAAGATGAGCTCAAACGAGCTTATTTAAGCTGAATCAAGCTCGTTGAATGAGCACACGAACTCATTGAGCTGGATCAAGCTCAAATGAGATGAATTTGAACTGGACGAAGCTCGTGGAGCTAGAAACGAGCTGGGATCAGCTTGCCAGCACCGCAATGCTCGACTCGAGATACTTGTCTGATGAAGTTAGCGGAGTAAAATGGTGGGAAAGCTATTGAAAAGGGGTTTCAAAGATAGGTCGAAGGATATAAATTTTATATAGGTTCGGTTAAAGTAAATGAAGGTGGAGATTGGTATGGAAGGGGATTAACAATAATGGAAAATAAGTGAAAGGAGGATTTGGCTATGATGAAGAGAAAGGAAGGAAAGAAAGAAAGTTTGGTAAATAATAGATATGGAATAAAACGAACTCAAAAGGAAGTAAGAACCAATACTAAAAAATATTGACCCGAATACTTATAGGCTTTCAAGGTGGAAGATGGGAGTAGAGAAACCTCGACCCGCTACTTAGAAAAGTAGGAACCTTGGTATAAAGGTGAACGCTCACTATATAATAGTGATAAGTTAGGATAGAAGAAAACAGGTTGACGCCACTAGAGACTAGATAAACCAACAAGTCTTCAACGAAATATGAGAGAAAATAATCTCACAAATTGAGCAGCATAACATTAACAAATTCCTTAAGTTGTCCATCAATAGATAGATTACATGTATTTATAGGGTCATAGAAGCTAGTTGAATGGTCACTTCTAATGAAGTTAATAATGAGCTCAAATGAAAAGTCTCAACTTTCGAAATTCTAGCCCAGTAACTCCATCTTCAATGTGAATAATTTCTTCAATTAAATGGCTGTCAAAGTCCTTTGAAGTCTCCATGACCAACCTAAAAGTCACCAATATCTTTGATGGAGAATTGATTGCATGAAGTGCTTAATGTTTGAGCCTTTCAATCCTACCATATGAATTTAACCCTTGTACCCTAAATTTGAGCCATATAGCCCATTTTATTGTTATTTACCTACATAATAAGCCACCATATTGTCATCTTTTAAAATTTTACCCTATCTTTCACCAATTTTAACTATACTTATCTTGGTGAGTAAAATTTGGGGGAGACTACAGAAATATGTAAACATGCAAAATATATATATATGCTCAAATGTTGAGATATATTGTTGAGCATAAGTCTCAAATTAAGTTTGGGGGTGTTAAAACCCATTAGTAAAAAGACACCTTAAAAGATCCAAGATAAAGTTAGGGTTAAGATAATTTAGCCTAAAAATCACTTCTCTTGATCCCTATTTTAAACCTAGCCCCATTTCAACCTTATAAAAGACCTATTGATTTTGATAATTATATCGACTACATTAGTGGAGTGAAATTACTAAGTGCAATATATGAAGACCAATAATTAAAACTTAGGATTGTTTTGTCTAATTAGATAAGGAAAAAATTTTGAATGGTGAATTTTATATATGACTTTGGAATGCATGCAAATTATGACTTATGACAGCATTTTCTTTTACTTAATACAAAATTTTGAAATAATATCTGCATGTGAGCAATTTATTAGTAAGAAGAGATAGTAAGTATAAATTTATTGATTCATGATTGTGTGAAAAGTTGATTCTATGTTAATATTGTGCAAGATTGCCCTAAATTTTTGCTTTGGGTGAACCATTACTCGGGACGAGCAATGGATTAAGTTTAGGGGTGTGATAAGTCTAAATTATATAGGTTTATTTAGCACATTTTACTTAGAATTTATGCAAATCCGAGCATGTGAATAACTAATTGAGTAATTTTAGCTCATATTTGGACATTGGGCATAATTTTAGTAAAGTTTGTAATTTTTCATTATTAGGTGTTAATTTTACATAACTTTACTATTTTATGCTACATACTAATTTTTTATCGGCTCAATTTGCTATAGTTGGACTACTAAATTGATAAATATTAGAGGCAATAAAAACACACATGGATATGAGCTAAAATCCACTTCATGTGGATGGCAAGACAACAAATTTGACCCAGAAAAAATTGATTAAACCCAGTTGAAAGTTGTTTGCTGAAAAGGGATGGTCAGCTAACTAGTTGGGTTGCCAAAACCGTCCAATACGGGAGAGAAGAGCTCAATCTGGCTCAAGCATGAAGAGCAGCCCAAATTAGCTTTGGAGTAATTGAATTGAAGGCCTTTACATGTGCAAAAAAATCACAAATCAGCTCTCAACTAAAACCTTGATTACCGTTTGACCCTTTGCTTGATTCATACATGAAATCAAGCATGAATCAAGGAACCACTCAACCATCATTCCACAATTTGTGGCTAGCCAAGAAAGGGAGAAATCCAAGGGATCTCTATGCTATTTTTAGCAAACTCCTAAGTCATTCCTTTAATATAAATACCACCCATCATCTCCCATTTCAATCATCCCTCAATTCACATTTCTATCATATTTCTCTTATCTTCCTTTCCTCTCTTCCACGTATAAGTAATCAATTTCCCCACTTCCTTTTAGCTAACTGTAACACCCCTTACCCTTATTCGAAGCCAGAATAGGGTACGAGGCATTACCAGACTTAAACACAAACAAACATACAATTTTGAATCATAAATTTCCATTCAAATTTAAAAATTTTCATACACATTCGTATCGTCTCTAAACGAGCTTACGATGCCCAAAATATGCATTGGAAGTAGTTCAGGACTAAACCGAGAACTTTAGAAAATTCTACAAAACTTAGAAATTTTTCATGTTACAGGGCTCACAAGCTTGTGTGGCCTAAGGGACACACCCAGTGACCCTAGGACACGCCCGTGCTTCAAATCGTGTCCAAATTAGGGTGCTCTGTGAGTTATGCCACACGGCTGTGCCACACTCCCGTGTGCTAGGCTGTGTAGCACACACGGCTGAGACACATGCCCGTGTGCTCAATTCTGGATATTATGTTTTTCCAAAATTAAGGTGCAAGGGACACACGACCAGAACGCATGCCTGTGGGGTAGGCCGTGTGTCACACACGGTCTAGACACACGCCCGTGTGCCTACCCATGTGGTCAAAAACAAGGCTATTTAGCCATTTTGCCACCCTCACTTGCACACATTAAAAGCAACATCACATGGCACAAATTCAAGCATATAAATGCAACCAAACAGCCACAAACAAGACAATAACATGTCATCCTCATGCCATTATTTATCACGTTTAGAACGTGAATCTTTCCACACCAATCCATGCAACATTCCACATTCATGGTTAAAACATATCAACTTTATATCATTTTCTAACATATTCACTACATTTATTAAGCCCTAAATCAAACATACAAATTTCAGATTCATTAGGCTTCATTCAACTACTTTCAAGTTACCAAATGATACTCAAATTCCTCATCTTATCAATAGGTCACATTTTCAAAAATCACACAATCATGCTATAAATCACAATTCCAAACATTTCACCTTCACCAAGCATACCATGATCATATCACCATAGATATTGACACATATATGAATATACTTAGGCTTACAACCATGTTAGCCAATATTAGCCAACTTACATGGCCAAATAGCAAAACAAGCCTTTGACAATCACAAGCCAACCTATTGGCTACAATCACAATGACACATTTAACAAATGACTAAGTCCCTATACATGCCATAAACTTAAAATACTTGAATTCACTTATACCCAAAATGATAGCTTGATAGTTTGATAGGATCTCCGGCGAACTCCAACCCGAGCTAGCTCAATAACCCTATAAGACATTGGAAAGGAAGGGGTAAGCTATATTATATAGCTTAGTAAGTTTATATGAAAATAGTAAACAACTCTTACCGATCTTTTATCGAGTCTAACAATATAAACATAAAATAATAATAATTTCTTTAAAACTTACAGTTATAAACTTTCATTCAGTCATAATGTTTACTCTGTCAACTTATAAGCATAATTTAACATATCTTGGCTTTAGCCTAACAATCATAATTTCCCCTTTGTATCAAATTACAGCAAACAATGAATCATTTCAAACTTCATAGTAACCATGCACATTAATTGTGAGTATTTACATTTCAAGCATATACTTTAACATCTTTCAATTGCCTAAACTCTTATCTTCCCATACTTCCATAACCATCTCAACAAGTAATTATGTCAATCTTTTTTTTCTCATATTCAACAAATCACAATTTGTGTGAAAAAAACACACCACACCATAACTAAATTTGGCCCAAAAGCCAATCACATATTCATCAATCGAATTTACCATGTATTTCATACATCATAAGTATAGACCAAAAATCACAAGGTTTTCACAAAAACATTCTCATGGAAATCATGAACTCACGATTTCATGAAGTCAATGCTTATAAACTTTACGTACATACCTATACCAACTTGTAACATAATCACAAACTTTCTTGTCTTTGACATACCCGTTGAATTTCCCGTTGAACCATTTGGAATACTAAAGGATACTCTGGTACACACAGTACCGTACCAATGCCATATCCCAGATATGGTCTTACATGTAATCTTGTATCGATGCCGATAGCCTAGCTATGGTCTTACATGAAGCCTCTTATTGATGCCATGTCCCAGATATGGTCTTACACATAATCTCAGTAACCCTAATGTCATGACATTTATATCTTATCTATTCTTAAGGTTCAACCGGGACTTTCGCTATACCGAATCTCTATCGGTCATTTCTGTAGTATCGTACTTAATAATATTCACATTTCGTTTCAATAATATAACATTTACTATAATTATATCAATTAAGCATTTATACACATATATAATTTAATGTTTATTAAACATATGAACTTACCTCAACATAAAAATGGCAAAAATGGCTAAATTGTCAAATACTCATTTTTCCCCCGTTCTAGGTCCAATTTTCATTCAATTTCTTCAATACCCATGTCTAGCCGAACCTTATACATACTCATAATAGCCCACAATTTTCATTTATTCAAACTTTTATTACATATTTTCAACTCTTACAAATAAGTCCTTTTAGGCATTTTTACCAAAAATCACTTAGTAAAAGTCGTTTAACAAACAATAAACATGCATTTTATACCATCAAACATCAAAATACATACATTTTCAACATGGGTAAAATTATAAACCTTGACATCTCTTCAAATTGATGGTAGAAATAGAAAGATCGAGTTACAATGACTTCAAAAACGTAAAGAGCATTAAAAATAAGGCTAGAATGGACTTACAATCGAGCTTAAAAGCTAGCAAAACCCTAGCTATGTCTTCTCTATGCAAGTTTCGGCCATGAGAAAGAAGATGGAAAAAATGGCTTTTAATTTGGCTTTTTAATTCATTTAATTACCAAATTGCCAAAATACACTTAATGAAAAACTTTGAAAACATACCAAACCATGTCCATTTTTGTCCACCAACTTAACCAATGGTCTAATTACCATTTAAGGACCTCTAATTTAAAATCTCATAGCAATTAGACACCTCTAACATATAGAATTCAAGTTTTGCACTTTTTACAATTTAGTCCTTTGGACTAAATTGAGTGCCCAAACGTCAAAATTTTCTAACAAAATTTTCACGAAATCGTTCCATAAAATTGTAGAACATAAAAATATAATAAAAATGAAATTTTCTTTGTCGAATTTGTGGTCTCAAAACCACAACTCCGACTAGACCCAAAATCGGGCTGTTACTCTAACATTTCCCTTGATAAAAAACCTCTTGGCTGGACACATTGAAGAGCAGCTTACAAAGGAGCAATCATGCGAATTGGAGGAAGCCACCACGATCGATTTTTGGAGAATTGTCGAAATCATCAAGAGTTTGTTCTTAGTTATTCAACATGTTTGCAAATTGTTTTAATGTTTTTCCATTAATGATGATAACTTAATTTGTTTTTAGCTGGAATGATTGCAATAATTTGATAAAATTCATTTGATTCATGTTTATGATGTTCTATGCCTCAGTTGTTCATGCTTCCAAATCATTCAAGTATTTCATGCATTAAAATATGTTTAGATGCATTAGAATTAGTTGATCAATCCTGACCAAATGGCGATTAATGGACACGATAATTGAAAGGTGCATGCTTAACTTAGACCCTGATCCAATTAAATTAATGGTTCGTAATAACTCAAGAAAACTCTATTAGCTTACATAACTTTAGGTTTTGGTGGTTAAATTATTTCAAACTTGACCCTCCCCTGATACTTCACATAAATTCTAAGGAATCCTTAGTTAAAAATAAACATAGAAATATACATATTTTCCTAAGTATAAGATTACGAAAAGAATTTATATTAGATTCCAAGTTAATGAATGATCGAGTTGCTGTGGAATTTTTCTGGAACATTGTTAAACATGATGAAGGATGAATTGAATCAAATGTTGTAGTTATTCTAGCTTATTAATGTTACTGTTGTTAATACTTGTAAGATTGTTGCTAAACCATTTCATTGCATTTCTCATCTCATTTTCATTTAGTTAATTAATTTAATTTAACATCCATCACCTCAATTTATTGTGTTTCATTTACCAACTTGTAAATTCATAATTTTGCAATTATTTGATTAACAAATACAATCCCTGTGGAGACGATAACTGTTTTACTTACTTATTACTTGATAACGACTATGTACACTTGCAAATTTCGTTGCAAACCAATTTTCCAAACATAACATGGGAAACCCTATCTTTAATTTAACTTAAGGCAGACTCTCCATCCATCTTTTCTTCCTGAAATCCGCTTTTCCATTAATGAAATCTAAGGCAACAAATCGGGATTTGACCACCATATCCCCCTGATTTGTGGATCCAGATCCTCGATTAGCACTAAAATTACGCATCTTTCTACCCTTAACAAGCATCCATAGACCACAGAGGTTCATCTCTCCAGCACCGCCGCCTTCCATCATCAAGGTTTCCAATATGAGTTTACCACCATCAGTCGGAGGAGCGTCACCCTCTACATTCAAGGTAGACTTCTTAGATTTGCGTAACTCCTTAACATGCCCATAATACCCACATGAGAAGCAAACCATATGGAGATACTCATATTCAATTTTTTGGATTACTCCATTAATCATTACCTACGAAATTAGAGGTTTATCTAGATTCAAAAAAATGGCCATCCGCGCAAATCTATCTCGTGCCTTGTTGCTAGTATTGAAATCTCGTTTAGTGACCTTATCTACCATCCCTCTGATTTCCCACAAATTTTTGTCTTGTACATGTGTCCCGAAAGCCTTAGCAGACGGATCCATGACATGATAACACAAGGGAATGGCTTAACTAAATTGAAATCAATGGACCATGGTTGTACTGTTAAGGATTGACCAAAGATTATCCAAGGTCCCTGAGATAGAACTATTTCAAAATCTTCAGTATTTTGGAACTTAACCAGAAAGTACCCATTTTCTATATCCATCAAATGAATGGGCTTAGATGGTTTCTGCAATGAGTAAATTTTATTCAAGAGTTTAGTATATCTAATGTTTTGGCCAAACAACTTAATCACCATGGTATTCACCATATGATTGATATAAAATTGATTCACTCTTTCAGAGAATTCAATTAAGGGGATGCCATTGACAAAAGACTTTGTAATGTCCCCTTCCGAAAAAAAAAACAAATTCATCTTCCTCATCCAAATCAATTTATGAGTGCAAACTTATCAAATCCTGACCATTTCCAAACAGTCTCTCCTCCCAAGAAGGTTTTGGATCCGGTTCCAAGTCAGCAACCATCAATTCACTCACTAAAGCCATCAGAACACTTTTTCTAAAGCTATGAAGGATTTCTCAAAAAAAAAAACTCCGGCATAGACTACCAAAACCTACCTTCATACTTTAAACCTTCAAACCAAACTCTTTAAATCTTGATACCAAACTTAAATTTTGGCATCAATGAGTACCATAGGCCACCACTCATCAATGACCACTATTACCATCAACCCACACAACTACTTAACTCATTATAGATCATAAGTGAACGAGTTCATAACATTGTATAACTAAATCTACCTGTCTGCCAGGACCAATATTCAATGAATGGATAAGAAGGAGGAGCATATTATTAGAGAGTTGAGCAACCAAGTTTTTTTAATTTTTAGATTAAAGTTATGAACATAAAGTCATGAAATTCGAACGAATATGTTTTTATTACGACCCATATCATTTCTAACATGTTGTTAGACTAAGGCGTAATGGAACTTTTTTTAAGTATTTAAATTGAGATTGAATATTGAAATTAAGGGATAATACCATATTTGGTATTTGTAATTTTATAAAATACCAAATGTGATACTTAAATTTTAATTTGTGTGTTATTTGGTAACTATATTTTCATAAAATATCTAATATGGTACTTAAACTTTAAAATGTCCAATGTGGTACCTATTGGAAATAGTCAATATGCTACCTAAACTATCAATCTGCGTATTATTATGATACCTAAAATTAAAACCCTTAATAAATGTTAAACCAACCAATGGAAATGACATGTGAATTTTTTTCAAATCACAAAATTCTATGTGGATAATATAACATTATTTGAAAAAGATAAATAAAACAAAAAATAAATTAAAAATAAATAAGAACATAAGTTCAACTTTAAAAAATCATCAATTTTAACTTAAAATTTCTTCAATTTTTAAAAACATAAATTTTCCCAAAATTTTGAAATTTATACAAGCCAAAATTTCCCAAAATTATGTCTTTTACTTGACTTATTGAACTTGAATGAGAGGCTAAATAACTTGATTTCGACTACCATTTTATTTTTATGCTTTATTTATCTCTTCACGTAATATTATATTATCAATGTGAAAATCATAATTTGGAAAAAAAAATTCCAAGTGTTGAATTTTCATTGATTGAATAAGTATTTAATATGGGTGTTGACTCTATGTAATAGCTCATTTTCGGTAAAAATTAGAACAGTGGTTTTGGGACCACAAATTCGACTAGTAAATATTTAGTTTATTATTATTTTAATGTCTACTATATGTTGTAGTGTCATATAAAAATTTTGTTAAGAAATTTTGTCAATTATATGTTTAATTTGGTGAAAAGGACTAAATCGTAAAAGGTGCAAAACTAGAGTTCTATAGCTAAAGGTATCAAATAGCTATGAAACTATAAATTTAAAGGAATTAAATGGTATTTGTACCATTCATATAGTTAGTGGACATTCATGGATTGGTTTTATTGAAATTATTAAAGTTTTTAAAGGTTATTTTGGTAATTAGGTAATTAAGGTTAAAATTAATAAAATAAATTCTATTTTTTTTCATTCATCTTCTTCCCCCACCGATTTTGAAGACTAAGAACACCATTTTAGGGCTCCAAGCATTCGACCAACTCCCTAGCTTGCATGTAAGTGAAATTTGTCCCCTTTCTAATGATTTTCATGTTTTTGGAATCATTGTACCTTAATCTAGCTAGCCCAGAGACTAATTTGCAAAATTGTTAAAGGTTTAGGGCTTAGCTATGAATTTTCTTGCATGATTTATGAAGTTTTATGAAATATTATGAGTCATTTTTGTTAAATAAACAACTTTTGTAAAGTGATTTTTTGATGAAATTATCATTTAGGGACTTACTTGTAAAAGTAGTAGAATACCATAATAAAATTGTGAAATGATGATTTGTATGGGTTGATATGAGTCCTTAGGTAAATTAGCTAGCATGAAATGTGGATGAATTTGCATAAATGTTAATTTACGAGCTTAAGGACTAAATTGTAAAGAAGTTAAAATATTAGAGGTAAAAACATAATTTTACAAAAGTATGAATTTTGGACTAAATTGATTAGTATGCATATTAAATGAACTAAATTTTCTTATTTAGATCAAGATAAACCTCATACAGATATAGATCGAGGAAAAGTTAAAGCCTCAGATTAGTGATCTCGTTCTTGCATCTTTGTAATCGAGATAAGTTTTATATTTAAATAACGTTTAATGTTATTTTGATGTATATGATATTGTGCTATTTATTATGTTATGAAATAATGGAAATCCAATGACTTATAGACGATTATCGAGCCCCATTTGAACCTTAGGAATATATAGGATACAAATGACATGTCATTAGGGTTACCATGTTTCGAGTGCTGGTCATGTTGCGAATACTCGTCAGCTTGTGTGAGCGGCATTGTGGAGCTACATTTCGATCGTCAGATTGTGCGAACAGACCCATTTATGGCTCGAGTGATGAATGATGTAAAGGAAAAGGAAATGAATGGTGTCGACAATATGTTTAGCATACTTTGTGTGAGCTTCCCGCATATCTGACATTATTCTAAGTGGTGCAACGAGCATGAAAAGGGAAGGAACAATAAGTGTTCTTATGACTATGTTATGAACTTATGAAAAGGTATAAATTTATAATAATAAAATTATGTATAACTTTAATGGAAAGTATGAATTAATTTGTACAAAGTTCATGAAGTTTATGTAACATCCCAAAATTGGGCCTAGGAGAATTGAGCCTAATGGGCCTTAGGCGTAGTAGCGTTTAAATTTTTAGAGAATAAGAGATCGGCTTAAATGCAAGTTAGACCTATTGAATAAGTGATTTTGAAAGGTTAGAGGGCTTCTATGAAGTCCCGGGATCAAATATTGGCTTTAGGGAAATTTTGATTTTAGGTGAAAAAAACCCTGGAAGTTGGCAGATAGGCCTTAAGAATAAAATATGGATGAAAATGACACAAGTGCAGTGTGTGGTGTAGTGGCAAAGTGACGCCACTTAAGGACAAGGGAATGACGCCACAAGGAATGGCTTAGTGGCAAGTGGCGTGAATTGGCTGACAAGAGGAGCTTGTGGCCAAGTGGTTAGCAGCGTGGATCATGTTGCAAGGGAGCCTAGGTTCGAATCTCATGAGAAGCAAGGGAGTATTTATTTTGCGGATTGGACGGCAAGAGTTTCAGTTGAATTTAAACTCTCTTGTGAAGGGATCCCACATCGGAAAGACACAAAGAATGAAGGTGAAGAGCTAGCTATATAAGGAGCATCCTAGGAGGAGAGTAAACACATCTTGGAGGGCGTTTGGGCACAAGAGTGATCGGAGCGCGGATTAGCCCCGAGTCCTATCGGTGTGTAACTCTCTACTCTAGTTGTAGAATGGCAAAATGCGAAATGTTGGTTACACGGCATTAGTAGCCACACGAGCGTGCGAGCGCACGTGTGGGGCTTCGACGCGATAGTTGAGGCCATTAGTAGTATTCTCGTGGGTTAGGGCTGCTTGGGCCTCGATGGGCTGAAGTGGGCCCAATGGGCCCGTGGGCCCATATGAGTAAATTGTATGATTGGTTAGTATATGTTGAACTAGACTAGGTGGAACTTATATCGTGGCTAGATTTGTGCTAGGTGGGCCACACGAGCATGTGGGCGGATGGTAAAATCGGGTTTTAGGCCCAATCGTCCTAAGATCTGACCGGAAATGGTAGTTGAGTCGCTAGTGGCAACATTAGGCCTTCGGAAAGGCCATTACAGTTGTGAATTCTGAAAATACCCTTGGTGGGTAAATTACGAAAATGCCCTTAGTAGGTAAAATTACGGTTATACCCTTAGAGGTTGATTAGCATGATTATGTTGTTTAGTTTTGGCCAATTGTAGGGAAGGCAGAACCTTTTTAGGAGGCGTATAGTCAGCATTTGCAGTAGTGATCTACCGAGATTTGGAGACTTGAGACTTTTATGAGCCACGTGTGATTTCAGGGTTTAGTCAACTGTGCTAATCAGGTGCGTAATCATCGCACTGTTTCTCCGGTTAATTGTTTATTAATGTGTATACTTGAGTATGTTGTGTGATAGCCGACAATAAAGGCTAAAGTGATGGATACCCATGTGTGGGGTAATCGGTTATGAGTTAGTAAATTGTGATATTAAATTATTTATGGTGCATGTGATATAATAATGAGCATGTGAGGTATACTCATTCGATATGATGATTTGACATGATACATTTGCATATTTGCATGGGGATTGGTTTTGATCAAGGAAGGACGGGGTGTACATATTATGTACGTGGTCTAATGTTAGCCTCGTGCTACATTAGCGCTTGATGATTAGCTGTGTGCTTCATCAAGGGAGATGTTGGCTAGATGCCCATCTCGGCGGTTGATAGCTGAGTGCATCACCGTAGACGGATTAATGTTGGGATCACTTATGTGATCGATGGCTCTGCCACATCCTTGAGCAGCGAGTCTGCCAAGGTAGGATTTGAGGATCACGATGTGATCGGTGGCTCAGCCACGGCCTTGTGCAGCAGGTCTGCCGAGGTAGGATATGTGAGATCACTCGGTTGTGATCGGTGGATTAGCCACGGCCTTGGGCAGGGAGTCTGCTAAGGTTGGTGTAATGGATGGACTTAGGTTGGGCTGGGATACATTTGGCATGACTGGTTGCATGGACTGTGTGGATATGGGTCAAGCCCATACGTGTGGAAACATGTGTAATGATTATGCACGGAGTCGGTGGACTCACCCAATTTTTCTTAACCATTTCGGTGATTCATGAGCTTGGACCGGGTTGGAGTGGATACGAGGTGGCCATCTGAGAAAAGAGATTTTGATTATTTTACGCATTTTTGAAATTAAGTATTTTGTTTAAATATTGGGTTGTAATAAGGGCCTTGTTATTATTTTTGGTATTATTTTATTATGGGCTTAATTAAATTAAATTACTATGTGAAGATGATTTTATTTTTAGCCACCTATTTATTCAAAGTATATACATAAAAGTTTTAATTTGGACATTTTATAATAACAAAGTTTTACTTATAATTTTAAATGGACATGGTTTTCAAAAGTTAACAAATTTACATGTTTTATTCTAAAGTCAAAAAGATTTTCAACCGTTCCTCTGCAGTGACATACCAGATCCAGTCAGGGCTTATAGGCCGGGTTTGGGGTGTTACAGTTTATCTTACCATGTGATGATTTTGTTAAGTTATGTATTAAAGCGCTAACTTGTGCTGTTTATTATGCTTAGGCTTGTGTCAAGCTCATGTTGGACTGATTCATGTTTAATTTATAAGGTTTTGCATTGAAATGGTAAGCTATATTCATGATTTACGAACTTACTAAGCATTATGTGTTTTCGTCTTATAGATTATCTAGATTTTCTTATCATACTATGTCTTATTTTGATGTTTTGGTCAGGGTTATAATGGCATGTATAGGAGGACTTGTGTCTAATGTCTAGTTGATGTTTATGGCATGTAAATGTTGCTATGAATTTGTGGTACTTATGGTACTTTGAAGCATTGATAGTTAGGGTTGATCTAGCTAAGTTGATGTGTGTTTTGAATAACCTATTTGGTATGTGATGATGTATGTAACACCCCAAACCCGGTCAATACACCACGACCGAATCTGGTATGTTACAGGGAAAAAAGGTTTTAAAAGGTTTAGGTTTGAGTTTAAAAGTTGGAGAAAAACACTTCGCTAGTTTGTGTATTTGAAGAAAAAGTTGAGTGGGTTTGATTGAAGTTTGATGATGTATTTGAAAACCCGAAAATTTTAGAAACTTACCTCGATGGGTAGACAAAACAGTTTATCTTGTTAAGAAGTTTAAGTTGTTTTCTCATTGTTACAAAAACATTTGTCTTAGTAGAAAATCGTGATTAAGTTAGAAAACATTTGAGCTCTCTTTTATTCCAAATCTTAGTGTGATACCCGATGGTATAGTTTAAAATGTCACTTTTGTAGTTTTGAAATCGTTATCTTTCCAAATTTTAGCACATTTTAGCCCAATTAATTTGTTAAGACATATTAGAAATCCACCTTAATCATAAACAAACATAACTTAAAAGGCCATTTACAACCCGAATAAAACCAAATAGTAATAAAACTTAAGTACCAAAATTTCATAAAAGTCCGAGCAAATCTTTTATTAGCATGGCATGAGCACCTCGAGTCCATCCGGCTCCACCTCCGCATCTATGTGTCACCGAAATAGTCAAAGGAGAGAGTGAGTCGCAAGACTCAATGTATAATTCCTCTCCGGTTTAACATGCCAACACATATATCATAATGAATAATGCAAACAATGCACCTGTTCCTAACCAACCATAACGCTTTTCTACCCGTGTGGTACCAAACCACCGGTGGTGCCAAACCACCGTGACCCAAAGTCACGATATCCATCTTGTGGTACCAAACCACCGGTGACCAAGTCACAAATAATCCAATGATGGGGCCAACCCATCGTGTGATACCAAATCACTAGCGACGATCCCATATCTCATAAGTGGGGCCAACCCACGGTGGTGCCAAACCACGGGACGAGTCGCAATGAGGTGCCAAACCTCGGTGTCCCAAAGACACAATGTGATACCAAATCACCGTGACCGTAGTCACAAATCGATGATGGGGCCAACCCATCGTGTGATACCAAATCACCGGCGTCAATCCGTATAATCAATCGTGGGGCCAACCCAACGTGGTACTAAGCCAACGGGGCGAGACGCCGAGGTGCCAAACCTCCGTGACCCAAAGTCACAAAATATCATTGTGGTACCAAACCACCGGAGGTGCCAAACCTCGGTGTCCCAAAGACACGGTGTCCCAAAGACACGGATATCATATTCCCCCTCCTCTCATTTCACCCAATCACATATCATACTAGATGCAAAATCGTGCAATCATGCTATCATGCTCACATGCTTAACATGGCATCTCAAAGTATCAAAAATCATGATATCATCATCATCACATAACTCATAGTGAAACGGACTTACCCGAATCCATATCCATACCTCAATGGGTATCGCAATAATCAATCACACTGTTCCATTTACACAACAAGTTATCACATTATTAAGTTAAGATAGTGTGTTGGTTTACACACCTAAATTAGCGGAGGTTTTAATACTAAGAACCGGTCTAAGACCCTCGACCACCTTGACAACTTTGATCCTAAAATCGACCAACAAAAGGGTTAGCACACATATCATTCGGCCATAACCAAATAAATCAAAGGGTATATCGGTTTACCCTTACCTTAAACTGGATTTGGTTTCCTACCAAATCCGAACCCAACAGTGGTTCTTTCAGCAATCGGCTTCACCCTAGAAAGAAAGTGGTTAATCCTTTGAAACCATATACTTAATCGAAACTAAACAGATAACTATGAGCAATCATCTCCCCATTACTTACCGATTGCTAAGCAGAGTAAAAAGGCTCTCATTGCTTGATTACGAACTCCAAAGGCCCTATATGGAAATAGTTACCAAAACAAGTGATTAACTCCTTTATAATAGATATCGAAATCAGCCCTTAAATATACCCAAAAATCGGCAAGGTACTAGAGAAAGGAGAAAGGCCATTCGACCAACACTTACCCACTACCAATCGATTGGAAACCAGCACCTAACAACACCCAATATTCGGCCACCAAACACCACTAGGAGAGGAGAAAGATTCGACTAACAGGTTTTGGAAAAAAAATGAAAGTAAAGATAGATGAATGGAGGGGGTCACTTTCGGTTTTGAAAGGGGAAGAAAAGAATAAGGTGTGTTTAGAAGAAGAACAAATTTCGGCTACTATCCTTCAAGAAAAGAAAATGCTAGATTCGGCTCAAAGATGATGAGAAACAAAGGCTGGTTTCGGTTTAAATGAAATGGTATGGAACAAATGGGAAAATCGGCACAAGGGTTGTAAAAACAAAAAGAAAGAAAATGAGAAGGAAGGATCACTAGTTTCGGCTTTGCACAATGAAAAGAAGAAGGAAGAAACAAGGTAGAATTTCGGCAATAAGGGTGCTTGAGGTTTCGGTTTAACAAAATTGAAAAAGAACAGAAGGTGGGAGAGGCATTCGACTAACAAGGTTTCCAAAAGAGAGAAAAAGATGGTAATGGGCTGCTAGGTTCGGCTAACACAAGGAGAAAGAAGCAAAACAACAAAAGAGGACAAATAATGCTTAAGAGTCCAAGAGGACATTCGGCTACTACTAAAACAAAAATGATTGAACAGCAAGCAAATTCGGCAAAGATGGGAGCACTTGGGTTCGATTTCCAAAATGAAAAGAAAAACAAAAGATTCGGCTTAGGCTATTTGCAAGTGACCGAAAAACACACATGCCAAAAGGCAATTTCGGCACCCTCCAAACACCAACCGGCCACACATCCCCTTTCCCCCAAACTCTCACCAAATCCGGCCAAATCTCCCCCATTTACTCTCACACCACCAATTCAAATACCATGACCAAGTCTCCCTCCTACAATTGCTCTCCATCCACCGTTTGAATGAGTTGACAAGGTCCAAGCTAGAGTTCAAATTGCCCACAACTCTTCCCCTCCATGCCGTCAAAATGGATGCAAAAGGGGTGGGATTCTCGCGACTTGAACTCAAGACCTCCCCCTTGCAATTGACGCCACACACATGCTCCAAGTGGCGCATGCCTTGCCACTTTGCTAGCTCTTCATTTGTGTTACAAATTCACTTAAATTAATTATAAACCCCAGCACCTTCAGCTCCTATCCCCTAAAGCCCAAAGACTAAAATTTCACCACCTAATCAGGCTCACTCCTAGCCTACAACCAAGTCCCGAAAACACACAAACAACCACATAGCACGCCATAGACATGCAAACAATACCAAAAATAAAATAGCCCTTAACCCGGGATATTACAGTTCTACCCCCTTAAAATAATTTCGACCTCGAAATTACCTGGTCAGAAGAGTTGCGGGTATTGCTGTCTCATCATATCCTCGGGTTCCCACGTCGCTTCTTCCACGCCATGATTCCACCATAGAACCTTAACCAAAGGCACAGACTTCCTGCGCAGAACCTTCACATCCCGCTCTAAAATCTGTACAGGCTCTTCCTCCATGGTCATATCCGGGTTTACCTCAATTTCTCCTACTGTCACCACGTGCGATGGATCTGAGCGATAACGCCGAAGCATCGAAACGTGGAACACGTCATGAATCTGACTTAGCTCTGCTGGCAACTCGAGTTGATAAGCAACTGGTCCCACTCGTCTCAGTACCTTATACGGCCCAATAAACCTCGGACTTAGCTTGCCTTTCTTCCCGAACCTTAATACTTTCTTCCACGGTGAGACCTTCAGAAAACCCGATCTCCACAAAGAAATTCAATATCTCTCGCTTAAGATCGGCATAGGACTTACGTCGGTCCAAGCTTCCTTCAATCGAGCTGAATCAACTTAACCTTGTCTTGGTCTCGACAACCAACTCTGGTCCCAATAGCGGCGTTCACTTAACTCGTCCAACAAGTAGGTGAACGACACTTCCTACCGCATAGCGCCTCATAAGGTGCCATCTTGATGCTCGCTTGGTAGCATTTGTTGTAGGCGAACTCATAACGGTAGATATTCCTCCCAAGCGCCCTAAAGTCCAAAACACACCCTCGTAGCATGTCCTCCAAAATCAGATAACCCTTTCCATTTGCTGTCAATCTGCGGATGAAATCTTGTCTTTGAAATCTAGCAGTGTACCCGAGCTCGATGCAACGCCTTCCGAACCTTGACGTGAATCTCGGATCCCTATTCGAGATGATCGATCATCGGCACCCGTCGAGCTCACAATCTCGACACATACGACTTCACCAACCTCTCAAGTGAGTAATCCACCCTCACCGGAATAAAGTGAGTGATTTAGTCGATCGATCCACAATTACCAGATGAATCCTTCTTGCTCGGTGTAGCGGTAATCCTTGATTTAAATCCATAGTTATCCTTTCCCACTTCCATCGAGGAATCTTCATTGGTGAAGCAACCCAGACGACAATCGATGCTCGACCTTGACTGCGACAAGTCGACACTTACCCACAAACTTCGGTCACCTCCTTTTTCGGACCGGCCACGTAATCGTTCTCGAGATCCCTATACATTTTGCTACCTCCGGGATGCATAGCGTAGGGCTGCTATATGCATCTGAAGAATCTTTTGCCTTAACTCGGAATCTCTCGGCATACAAGCCTTACCACGAAAACACAAAGACCCCATCACCGGACAAGTCAGAACCCTTCAAACCATCATTACGCACTTGTGTCCTCTGCGCTTAGAACCTCATCCAACAAGCTGTTTCTCTCGATCCGCTCAACCCAAGTAGGCAACACTGCAGCTCTGCGAGAATACTCCGTCGTCATACAAACTCAAGTGGGCAAATAACGCTCTTAAATCCGAAACAACCTTACGGCTTAACGCGTGCGCCTGGCGTTAGCCTTGCCGGATGATACTCGATTGAGTAATCGTAGTCTTTCAAAGACTCAATCCATCTGCTACGCCTTAGATTCAAGTCTTTCGAGTCGGAAGGTATTTCAGACTCTTGTGGTCCGTGTAGACTATCGATCTTTCTCCGTACAAGTAATGCCTCCATATCTTTAAGGCAAATACTACACCGCTAACTCCGGATCGTCGTTGGATAATTCACCTCATGTGGCCTCACCGCCGAGATCGTAAGCCACAACCTTCCTTCTTGCATCAAGACACAACCCAATCCGTATGTGATGCATCGCGATACACCGTGAATTCCTTACCGACCTCGGGTTGAATCGAGCACCTGCTTGATCGAATCTTCTTCAACTTATCGAAGCTCTCCTGCTGCTTCTCAGTCCAAATAAACGGAACCCCTTTTCTCAATAATTTAGTCATCGGTGTCGCGATTAATGAGAAACCCTCTACAAATCTTCGGTAGTATCCTGCCAAGCCCAGAAAACTCCGAATTTTCGCTACTGACTTAGGCGGCTTCCACTCCAAAACGGCCTCTATCTTACGGGGGTCCACTCTAATCCCCTCAGCAGACACTACATGACCCAAGAACGTCACCTCCACGAGCGAACTCGCATTCTTGAACTTCGCATAGAAATTTGTTTCTCCTTAGAATCTGCAATACCACCCGCAAATGAACATCATGATCCTCCTCAGTCCTTGAATATACCAAAATGTCGTCGATAAAAACCACCATGAACTGGTTTAGATACTGTTGGAACACCCTATTCATCAGATCCATGAAAGCTGCCGGTGCGTTAGTCAACCCGAACGGCATAACCAAGAACTCAAAGTGCCCATACCGCGTCACGAAATGCCGTCTTACGATATCGCCTCCTTTACTCTTAGCGGTGATACCGGACCTTAAGTCAATCTTCGAGAAAACCGACGCCCCTTCAAATGATCAAACAAGTCATCTATCCGAGGCGGTGGATACTTGTTTTTGATCGTCGACTTATTCGGTTAGCGGTAGTCTATACACATCCGCATGGTACCGTCTTTCTTCTTTACAAAATCTTGGCGCTTCGCCATGGTGAAATACTTGGCCCGATAAAGCCTCGGTCCAATAACTCTGGATTTGGGCCTTAAGCTCCACTAGCTCTTTAGGTGCCATCACATGCGGAGTAATAGATCTGGTAGCGATTAGCCCGCAATGATCTATCCGAACTCTACCTCCCGATCTAGTGGCAAACCCTAAGCTCCTCAGAAACACATCCACAAATTCCCTAATCGTCCAACCGTCTCCACGGCAGACTCCTTAGCCTCCAAGGCATACACATGAACTACATAGGCTTCACACCCTTCTGACCATCTTCTCGGCTTTCAGAGCAGATACCACATTGGACAGATAGTTCCTCCTATTATCGATCAGAACTACCTCATCACCCCAGTTGTTTTGAGCCATGCGCTTAGCGCAATCCAACCGCTGGTACTTAACCACCACCATCCATCCCAAAATCGGATCGAACTCCCCAAGCGGCGGTTCCATCGGATCGACCTCGAAAGATACCCCTTGGAGTTCTAGAGTGCGTCTCTATCTGATTTATCTACCACTACTGAGTGACCTAGAGGGCTTATTACGGTC
This sequence comes from Gossypium rotundifolium, assembly GCA_025506655.1. Taxonomy (NCBI): domain Eukaryota; kingdom Viridiplantae; phylum Streptophyta; class Magnoliopsida; order Malvales; family Malvaceae; genus Gossypium; species Gossypium rotundifolium. The sequence continues at coordinate 108,272,052 of CP106725.1, forward strand.
ATCGCCTAGAAGATATTTCGAGTCTAGATCCATGGTCTTCACTATGCTATTTGCAACATACGAGTGTGTTGAACCCACATCAATTAAAGCGATAAATGGAGAACCAAAGATTAGAAACGTCTTGGTAATGACGTCCGGTCGTCGCCCTCCTCTCGGCGCCGCATGACATACACCAACCCCTACCGTCGGCCTCGAACTACTGCACCTCGCGGTGCTCCACGACCCCAACCAGAACTATTACCTCCTCTGCCATTACCTCGGCCCTTCTGCGGTGGTCCATTATTTCTGTACTGATTACGGCCCTGATTCTCTGACTGAATCCTAGCTAACTTGCGCGGACAATCCCTCACACGGTGGTCCAGCGAGCCACACTCAAAACAGCCTCTACCATCAGTCTAACATCCTCCCCAATGAGCCTTCCCATAATGGTTACACTGCGGCGGTCCCTGCCTAGCAGCAACAAACCTACCCGACTGATTCGGCCCACTCGGTCTAGCCCTTTTCTGCTGATTTCTTGATGACCCAAAAGACCCAAAACTCCTCTTGTGTCGGTTCCTATCCATACCCTGCCTCACAGATTCCTTAATGCCCTCGGCCACCTTCGCCTTTTCAACTAGGACAGCAAATTCATGCTCCTGCTGGGGCGCAATTATCAACCTTAATTCGTCTCGCAGGCCATCCTCGAAACGAACACACCTCTCATGTTCAGTGGCCACCATACCCCTGGCATACCGACTCAGCCTAAGAAATTCTGCCTCGTACTCCGACACAGATTTACTCCCCTAAACTAACCTCAAAAATGCTTTTCGCTGCTCATTTATGTAGTTAGCTCTGACGTACTTTTTCTGATAAGTAGCCCAAAAATAATCCCATGTCGATCTTAATTGCGGTATTTATCACGGACCGTGAGCCACCATGGTATGACTCATCTCGAGAAGTGATCGATCCCTTTAATTTCTCTTGACCGTTAGGTCCAGATCGTCCATGATCCGTTCGTCGCTTCCGGCCGAGACTTTCGGCGATCTTTGGGAGCAATACCCGAGACACCCCGAAAAAATTCAGCCCCATTTGCCCGAAGTCGCTCAGGCACAGATTTCCTAGCTCCTACGCCTCCACCTACTCCAGTTACCCTTTCTAATACTCGCAGCATCGCCTATGACACTGCGTCATCGCCAGTCTGCTCTTGGAACTCACCACCTCCAGCTGGTGGCGAATCGGTACCTCATTCTCTGAACCCTGACCAGAACCTACGGGCTCAGAAACTGTCATCCTACCGCGACCACGTCCACGACCACGTCCACCTCGGGTACTCATGACTAAATCTTGTCTGATTAAAGAATTTTATGTATCAGTCATTATTCCACTGTGTTTAAAACAAAGTTTTATGGATATTGCTTATTAAAGAGGTTTCGTTTTCGCGAGTCCACAATGTCCTATCAGTTTCAGTCTCTAAAGTAGTCTTACTAGTCATCCAATCATATCAATTAATGTCACAACCAATAGTACGGGGTACTTACCTGGGCGGACTGGTGCCGGAGACTCGGTGTCATGCCTTTCAAACCATGCTTTTAAAACAGAATACTTGAAAACTATAGTTTTAAAACATTTTGGGCCTCGGGCCTGGTAGAAACCTTTGAACTTGGCTCGATACCACAAATGTAACACCCCAAACCGGTCAATACACCACGACCGAATCGGTATATTCTGAGGAAAAAGGTTTTGAAAGGTTTAGGTTTGAGTTTAAAAGTTGGAGAAAAACACTTCGCTAGTTTGTGTATTTGAAGAAAAAGTTGAGTGGGTTTGATTGAAGTTTGATGATGTATTTGAAAACCCGAAAATTTTAGAAACTTACCTCGATGGGTAGACAAAACAGGTTTATCTTGTTAAGAAGTTTAAGTTGTTTTCTCATTGTTACAAAAACATTTGTCTTAGTAGAAAATCGTGATTAAGTTAGAAAACATTTGAGCTCTCTTTTATTCCAAATCTTAGTGTGATACCCGATGGTATAGTTTAAAATGTCGCTTTTGTAGTTTTGAAATCGTTATCTTTCCAAATTTTAGCACATTTTAGCCCAATTAATTTGTTAAGACATATTAGAAATCCACCTTAATCATAAACAAACATAACTTAAAAAGGCCATTTACAACCCGAATAAAACCAAATAGTAATAAAAACTTAAGTACCAAAATTTCATAAAAGTCTGAGCAAATCTTTTATTAGCATGGCATGAGCACCTCGAGTCCATCCCGGCTCCACCTCCGCATCTATGTGTCACCTGAAATAGTCAAAGGAGAGAGTGAGTCGCAAGACTCAGTGTATAATTCCCTCTCCCGATTTAACATGCCAACACATATATCATAACAGAATAATGCAAATAATGCACCCGTTCCTAACCAACCATAACGCCTTTTCTACCCCGTGTGGTACCAAACCACTGGTGGTGCCAAACCACTGGTGACCCAAAGTCACGATATCCATACTGTGGTACCAAACCCTTTGGTGACCAAGTCACAAATAATCCAATGATGGGGCCAACCCATCGTGTGATACCAAATCACTAGCGACGATCCCATATCTCATAAGTGGGGCCAACCCACGGTGGTGCCAAACCACAGGGACGAGTCGCAATGAGGTGCCAAACCTCTTGTGTCCCAAAGACACAATGTGATACCAAATCACTGGTGACCGTAGTCACAAATCGATGATGGGGCCAACCCATCGTGTGATACCAAATCATGGCGTCAATCCCAGATAATCAATCGTGGGGCCAACCCACTGTGGTACTAAGCCACTGGGACGAGACGCTGAGGTGCCAAACCTCTAGTGACCCAAAGTCACAAAATATCATTGTGGTACCAAACCATTGGAGGTGCCAAACCTCTGGTGTCCCAAAGACACGGTGTCCCAAAGACACGGATATCATATTCCCCCTCCTCTCATTTCACCCAATCACATATCATACTAGATGCAAAATCGTGCAATCATGCTATCATGCTCACATGCTTAACATGGCATCTCAAAGTATCAAAAATCATGATATCATCATCATCACATAACTCATAGTGAAACGGACTTACCCGAATCCATATCCATACCTCAATGGGTATCGCAATAATCAATCACACTGTTCCATTTACACAACAAGTTATCACATTATTAAGTTAAGATAGTGTGTTGGTTTACACACCTGAATTAGCGGAGGTTTTAATACTAAGAACCGGTCTAAGACCCTCGACCACCTTGACAACTTTGATCCTAAAATCGACCAACCAAAGGGTTAGCACACATATCATTCGGCCATAACCAAATAAATCAAAGGGTATATCGGTTTACCCTTACCTTAAACTGGATTTGGTTTCCTACCAAATCCGAACCCAACAGTGGTTCTTTCAGCAATCGGCTTCACCCTAGAAAGAAAGTGGTTAATCCTTTGAAACCATATCTTAATCGAAACTAAACAGATAACTATGAGCAATCATCTCCCCATTACTTACCGATTGCTAAGCAGAGTAAAAAGGCTCTCCTTGCTTGATTACGAACTCCAAAGGCCCTATATGGAAATAGTTACCAAAACAAGTGATTAACTCCTTTATAATAGATATCAAAATCAGCCCTTAAATATACCCAAAAATCAGCAAGGTACCAGAGAAAGGAGAAAGGCCATTCGGCCAACACTTACCCACTACCAATCGATTGGAAACCAGCACCTAACAACACCCAATATTCGGCCACCAAACACCACTAGGAGAGGAGAAAGATTCGACTAACAGGTTTTGGAAAAAAAATAAAAGTAAAGATAGATGAATGGAGGGGGTCACTTTCGGTTTTGAAAGGGGAAGAAAAGAATAAGGTGTGTTTAGAAGAAGAACAAATTTCGGCTACTATCCTTCAAGAAAAGAAAATGCTAGATTCGGCTCAAAGATGATGAGAAACAAAGGCTGGTTTCGGTTTAAATGAAATGGTGTGGAACAAATGGGAAAATCGGCACAAGGGTTGTAAAACAAAAAAAAAGAAAATGAGAAGGAAGGATCACTAGTTTCGACTTTGCACAATGAAAAGAAGAAGGAAGAAACAAGGTAGAATTTCAGCAATAAGGGTGCTTGAGGTTTCGATTTAACAAAATTGAAAAAGAACAGAAGGTGGGAGAGGCATTCGGCTAACAAGGTTTCCAAAAGAGAGAAAAAGATGGTAATGGGCTGCTAGGTTCGGCTAACACAAGGAGAAAGAAGCAAAACAACAAAAGAGGACAAATAATGCTTAAGAGTCCAAGAGGACATTCGGCTACTACTAAAACAAAAATAATTGAACAGCAAGCAAATTCGGTAAAGATGGGAGCACTTGGGTTCGGTTTCCAAAATGAAAAGAAAAACAAAAAGATTCGACTTAGGCTATTTGCAAGTGACCGAAAAACACACATGCCAAAAGGCAATTTCGGCACCCTCCAAACACCAACCGGCCACACATCCCCTTTCCCCCAAACTCTCACCAAATCCGGCCAAATCTCCCCCATTTACTCTCACACCACCAATTCAAATACCATGACCAAGTCTCCCTCCTACAATTGCTCTCCATCCACCGTTTGAATGAGTTGACAAGGTCCAATCTAGAGTTCAAATTGCCCACAACTCTTCCCCTCCATGCCGTCAAAATGGATGCAAAAGGGGTGGGATTCTCGCGACTTGAACTCAAGACCTCCCCCTTGCAATTGACGCCACACACATGCTCCAAGTGGCGCATGCCTTGCCACTTTGCTAGCTCTTCATTTGTGTTACAAATTCACTTAAATTAATTATAAACCGCAGACACCTTGACTTCTATCCCCTAAAGCCCAAAGACTAAAATTTCACCACCTAATCAGGCTCACTCCTAGCCTACAACCAAGCCCCGAAAACACACAAACAACCACATAGCACGCCATAGATATGCAAACAATACCAAAAATAAAATAGCCCTTAACCCGGGATATTACAATGTAGTTTGGAATGTGGTCGATTGTGGTACGTATTGGTATAAAAATAAGTAGATTTATATGGTTGACATATGGTCAATTAGGCATATGTTTAAATATGTTTGATGGATTGTGATTGAGGTGCCTATATGGTATATTGGTTGTATGGTTTAATAATCTTGTGAATTGGTCATTTTTATGTATGTTTTGGGTAAGTTTTAAAGCCTTGGTCTTATGTGTAAATGTTTTAGGTTCATACTCTGAATGGGTGAAAAAAATGGCTTGATTTTGGCCAATTTCTTTTCCACAAGGCCTATGTAACATCTGGGATTTAGGGGTTATGCATATTAACTTAAATGTATGTGGTAGCACGCCTATGTGTGGGTTGAATATGTTTTGGGGACTTCGGGAACTTTAGAATGTAGGAGAATGCCTTAGAAAAATATTAGATTTTGAGTCTTAAAATGGAGCTAAGCAAGATAGACCTTAAGAAAAATTGTATGGGATTTTAGGCACAAGAATTCAGTTGGCAAAGTGGCAAGGGAGACGCCACTTAGGGCCTTGGAAGGTGACGCTACAAGCAGTGAAAGGGGGCTTAGGTTCGAACAGCATAAGCAACATTTTGGGCTTGAATTTTTTGGTAAAGAGGAGTAGTGATGGACGGCACAAGGACTTAAAGTGGATGAGGATGAGACTTGGTCATATTCTTTTAAAAATTCGGCTAAAGGGAGGAGATAAGAGTTGACTCATTCAAATTATTTTGAATTTGTAAAGAAGAGGAAAAGTAAGAGAAAAAAAAGGAAGCTGATAGGGGAAAGAAGAGTTGGCCGGCCAAGGGATTTCTTTGGTGTTAGTTTCGGTCATGTTGAAGGGGGACAAAGCCGAATATGCATAGTGAAGTTTAGGCATTCTCTTTATGCAATTTCTTTGTCTCGAAAACTTGTGTTCTTTTTCTTGTGGAACCGAAATAGGAGATCACTGGTGCACCTTTTTTTCTCTCTTGACCAAAAGCAGAAGCCATTTGTGCATTCCCTTCTCAATCTCACTATTGCCGAATCCTTTTAGCCTTCTTCTATACTTCTTTCCTTTCTCTCAACCGCAAGTTTATACCTACTCTTTTGGTGGCCGAATATCCCATCTCCATTTGGGAGTATTAGCCGAATCTTATGTCCCTCATTCTCTTTTCTTTTTTGCAAATCCTTAAAGCTGAAACATTCACCATCTAGTCGATTTCTTCATATGTTCCTCCTTCAAAGTCAATCACTTTTCTATAGTAGCCAAATTCCTCTGTGGTTCTAAGCATGAGTGCAATCGATTTCAACATTAGGGGTAAGAATCAACAGTCATTCATTTTTCTTTCTTTTTCTTTTGGATTAGCCGAATCTAAGGATCTAATCCCTCTTATTCTCAATTGGCTGAAACCTTGAAGGGGATTTGAGATTCTTTTGTGAGCGGCGATTAGGGGAGATCATTTGGGATTTGAATACCCAAGGTAAGTGAAGTGTGATCTTAGGCCGAAGGCCATTTACTTTGGTTTATTAAATGTTAGAATCGAATCTAACATATACCATATAGGAATTTTGACAAACTCCACAGACAAGTGACGGATTCGGGATTTAGACGATCAAGGTAAGGGATATTAATATTCGGCCAAGGGTCACTTTTTGTTCTAAGACTATGCCGATTCTAACTATGGTGTCTTAGGGGGTTTTCGACAGATCTTCAGGATTTGGCTAAGCAATCTAGGTAAGGTCTCTAGTGTTTCATATATGTTTCCTATTCGTTCAAAAGCCAAAAACTAACCGTTTGAGTGTACTAATGCTTAGCCGATTGTAAGGGGGAACATCACGAAGTTTCAGCATTTGGTTGGTAACCAAATTGGCAGCAAGGAAAAAAAAGGGATCTAGAGCGTTAGATCGAGACTTTCGAGATTTTGATTAGATCTACGAGTAATCAGGTGTGTAACCCACCCTAAATTCCCAATTAACAGTAATATTGATTTGTATATGTTAATAAGGCTATGCATGAATAAGGCTAAGGGTACCATTCCATGGTATAGTGCATTCAGGTACGTTACCCCTAACTCTCAGATAATTAAAGTTTATAAAATATGAATATGGATATATGAGAAATATCGTTATGGCTATGGGGTAGGGTATAATGCATGTTATTTGTATGTTTTGTATGTTGCATGGACATATGGGTGATTATGTGAAAGGGGAAGTGATCTGGTGGTTGCTACCACAATATCTGGTGACTCTGTCATATTATCTGGTGACTATGTCACATAATATGAATCTGGTGACTCTGTCACATTATCTGGTGGCTATGCCACAATTATAAGAAGCGATGTGCGATTGATCGCAATGACGCCTTTGATGGTGTGTAGCGGATGGAGGGTCGATTTAGTAATCCCCACGGTGTGATTGGTAGGTACGGGTGATGTGTAGAGGTTGGATCTAGGTGGTTTGGGTTGCATCATGGTTTACAGTTATTTTATGTGAATTACTATGCCTGGTATGTTTTGGGAGTCTGTGTTGGTAGTTACACACTGAGTCAGTTGACTCACCCTTCGTAGGCTACCTTTTAGCAGATGGCACTTTCGATAGATGGACCAAGGTCGACAGGAACTTAGCGGTGGCCATGCACATTTCGATTTTTGGTTTTCTTATTAAGTTTATATTTATTTATTTTGGGTTATATTTTGATGTAATAAGGCCATTATTACTTAACCGTTTTATTTTCATTGCGTTTTAAATTTACGATATAATCTGAACAACATCAATTGTTTTGAAACTCAATCACCTACGGGTTTTTTAAGTTACAAAATATTAAACTCTAAAATTCGGTATTTCTTTAACTTGTAACCTTTGGAATATGAAATTATCGATTTAGTACAAAATTAAATTACAACTCAATTTTTAACTTGAGAACAACCCAAATCTATTTTCTTCGAAACCACCACGATTTTCAAAATGTTATACGAGACTTAACTACGTTTTACTCAAAGAGCATGCCAGATCCGTTTAGGGCTTGTGGGCCAGGTTTGGGGTGTTTCAGCCTAAGACACGGGTGTGTCTTTTAGCCATGTGTGACACACGGCCATGGGAGACGGTCGTGTGTGTCCTGCAGTTTTAAAGGTTGGAAGTCAGCTAGTTACACGACCTAGCACACAACTTGGCACACGGGCGTGTGGCTTGGCCGCGTGACCTAAGTTAGAGAGCTATACAGGCACGGACGTGGGCTGGGACACAATCGTGTGTCCCTATTTTGAATGTTACATGGCCTGAGAGATGAACATGTGTCTTAGTCGTGTGAGTCACATGGCTGTGTGACCCCTACGGTTTGAATTTTTCTAACTTTCTCCATATTGTTTAAATATTTCTAATTTAGTCGTGAATCATTTCTAAAGCGTTTATAAGGCCTCGATGGCTTTAATAAGGGATGATATATATGTATATGATTGAGTTATGCTATAATTATGTTAATATTTGGAAATGTATATTTTACATTTTGTTTTTATAGTAATGCTCTGTAACCCTATTCTGGTGACAGATACAGGTTAGAGGTTGTTACATTTAGTGGTGTCAAAGCAATGGTTTAGTCGATTCTCGGACTAAACATAGCGTGTGCGAGTCTAGAAATACATGCCATTATATAACCTGTGATAGTGTGATAGCTCCTAACTCGATTTGAATTATGCTTTCATATAGATAATGTCATCCAACTGAGTCGATTCCGATGAGGCTGATAGTAACGCGTAAGCCTCTGTTCATGGAGCAACATCAAGTGGCAGTAAGCTTGTATCTGAGGGCCAAGGAGGAGAGGCTAAAGAAGCCTTCTTCTAAATGATGAATGAGTGGTTTACTGAGTTTGTACGAATGAACCCGATGGCTCAATGACCTTTATCCCCACCTATTCCCCAACCGATCCCCGTAGTTCCTTAGGGTTTGGAACCACTATGATTGAGTAAGCCTCCGGTCGATAAAATCCATAAATGTGGGGCTGAAGAGTTTAAAGCTATGTCTAAAGATGATCCAGAGAGAGCCGTGTTTTGGTTAGAAAACACGATCAGGGTTTTGGATGAGTTATCTTGTAAACCTACAGAGTGCGTGAAATGTGTTGTTTCCTTATTGAAAGACTCAGCTTATTAGTAGTGGAACACCTTGATTTTAGTTGTGCCGAGAGAGCAAGTAGATTGGGAATCCTTTCAAATCGAATTTTGAAAGAAGTACATGAGTCAGAGGTTTCTTGACAAGAAACGCAAAAAGTTTCTCGAGCTTAAATAGGCTGAATGTTAGTATTTGAGTACGAGAGGGAATCTATTGGATTGAGCAAGTATGCCCGATAATGTATACAGACCAAGATTGCTATGTGTAAATAGGTTGAAGACAAGTTAAATGAAGATATTAAGTTGTAAGTTGGGATTCTAGAATTTAAAGAATTTGTTGTTCTAGTCAACCGAACACACAAAGCTGAAGAATTGAGTAAAGCTAAAAGAAAAGCTAATTATGAGGCTTGTGATTTGGGTAAAAGATTGACGGGGAAATCATATCAATGCCATCGAAGAAATCAAAAGAATATCATAATCGTTCGTCAGCTTCAATGGGTTACTCTGGTAGAGATCGAGGAAAACAACCTGCAGCTTCAAAACCTCAGGCTACGTCTATAGCGAATGTAGACAGTTTGAAGAGTAACAAACATGAATGTCAACAATATGGACGTCGATACTTTGGTGAGTGCAAAATGAAAGACGGGGCATGTTTTAATGTGGTTCCTGTAAATATTTTATCTAAGATTGCGTAGAGAGGTTAGAAAAAGAAAAGGCTTAAACTGTTCAACCGAGCAATGCAACTGTAAGAGCTAGGCCGCCAAGGAACACTAGAAATATGGGAAATAATTGTAGTGAGACAAAAGACTCTGCTGTAAGATCTAATGTACGAGTGCCAGCTAGAGCTTACACAATCTATGCTAGAGAGGAAGCTTCAGTACCAGATGTTATCACTGGTACATTTTCTATCTTTGATACTGATGTTACTACATTGATTGACTCGGGGTCAACACATTCATATGTATGCACGACTTTAGTGTCAAGTAAGAAATTGCCTTTCGATTCTACTAAGTTTGTGGTTAAAGTAACGAACCCCCTAGGTCAATATGTGTTAATTGATAAAGTTTGTAAAAACTATCCTTTGACGATTCGAGGTTGCAACTTTTCGACTGATTTGATGTTACTGCCCTTTGATGAGTTTGACGTGATTTTGGGTATGGTTGGTTAACTCTGCATGATGTCATTATGAACTGTAGATGAAAGCTTATTGTGTTAAAGTATCCGAATGGTAAAAAGCTTCAGGTTGAATCAGATAGACTGGATAGTATGTCTAATGTTATTTTGGCTATGTCAGCACAGAAATATGTTAGAAAAGGTTATGACACTTATCTTGCTTACATATTTGATTCTAGAGTTTCTTATTTGAAGCTAGAATAGGTTCTAGTGATGTGTGAATATTCAGATGTGTTTCTAGAGGAGTTACTCGGGTTACCACAGACCAAAGAGGTTGATTTTTCTATTGAATTAGTGCCGGGAACATCTCCAATATCGATAGCTCCTTATAGAATGGCACCTACAGAGTTGAAAGCACAATTGCAAGAGTTGATAGATAGAGGTTTTGCTTGACCCAGTTTTTCTCCTTAGGGTGCTCCAGTATTATTTGTTAAGAAAAAGGACGGATCCATGTGATTATGTATTAACTATCGACAACTCAACAAAGTTACGATCAAGAATAAGTATCCATTATCACGTATTGACGATCTGTTTGATCAGTTGAAAGGTGCAACAGTGTTCTCAAAGATTAATCTTAGATCTGGTTATTATCAATTACGAGTTAAAGACTCAGATGTGCCAAAAACTGAGTTCAGGACTAGGTACGAACATTATGAATTTCTTGTGATGCCGTTTGGTTTGACGAATGTACTTGCAGTATTTATGGATTTGATGAACAAAATTTTTAGATTGTATTTAGACAAATTTGTGGTGGTATTCATTGATGATATTTTAATCTATTCACGAGATGAGACTGAACATGCTGAGCATTTGAGGATTGTTTTGCAAACTTTACGCGAAAAGCAATTGTTCGCTAAGTTTAGCAAATGTGAGTTCTAGCTTCGGGAAGTCAGATTTCTGGGACATGCTGTATCAGCCGATGGCATATGTTGTATCAGCCGATGGCATTAGAGTTGATCCGAGCAAAATTTCAACTGTGGTAGATTGGAAGCCTCCGAGAAACATGTATGAGGCTAGAAGTTTTTTGGGTTTAGCCAGATATTATATAAGATCCTTCAAGGGATTCTTGATGATTGCTACACCGTTGACACGACTATTACAAAAAGATGTTAAGTTTGAGTGGTTCGTGTATCAAGCCAATTTTGGGGCTAGTCAGAACAGTGGTTTCAAAACCACTAATCCGAGGCCGAATAAATTATTTTTAATATTATTTTATGTGTTATAACATGATTATATGAGTGCATGAAAATTTTGGTGAATTAATTTTAGTGATTCCTTGTTTAATTTCGAAAAAGGACAAAATCGCATAAATTGCGAAAGTTTTGTTCTACAGCTAAAGGTGTTAAATAGCTATAGAACCTTAAATTGGAGGTCCTTAATGTGCAAATAGACCCTTAAAAGAGTGATGGCTGGCCATAGGGGACAAAAAATGAAAATTGGTCAAAGTTTGGTGGCATTAGGTGACTTAATTGATGAAATAAAATAAAATAAAAAGAAGAAAAGATATCACCTTTCATCTTTCTTCTCTCCATTAATTTTTCCCCAAGAAAACAGCCATGGAAGCTTGAAAATTTTCAGCAACTTACAACCCTTGCAAGTAAGTGATTTTGGGGGTTATTTTTTGATAATTTTGGTACTTTTGGAACCCCTATAGCTTTAATCTAGCTAATGAGGGGACTATTTTGCAAAATGGTTGAAAGTTTAGAGTTTTACCATGTGAGTATTCATGTTGTTTACTGAAATTTTATGGATGAAAATGAATCTTGGTTGTTAAATAAACAACTTTTGTTAAGTGATTTTCATGAAAACACTTAAAAAGGACCTTTTTGTAAAGGTTGTAGAATAGGTGGTAATTGTGTGAAATAAAAGAAATTATGAGATGTTATAAGCTTAATAAAGGTTCGACTAGGCTTGGGTAGTGAAGAAATTTGATGAAAATTGTTTTATGAGCCTAGGGGCAAAATCGTAATTTTGTGAAAGTCTATGGGCAAAACAGTAATTTTACAAAAGTAAGAATTTTGGAAGGTCTTGATTAATGTGATGTTAAATAAGTAAATTTTGTCATTATAGATCAAGAAAAACGGAGCCCGGACCTAGACCGGGGGAAAACCAAGCTATTGGACTAAATTGAACTAGTCGCCTATATTTTGTATACTGAGGTAAGTTGTACGTAAATAATACAAATCTATTGTTTTATGCATTAAATAATTGATATTGCATAAAAAAATTTATTATTGATATGAATACGGATGACAAAATTTGATATGGTATACTCCCGGTTGGATCTTAGGAATAGATTGGATATCCACGCCACGACATTTGGGTGATATGTGTGCTAGTGTAAGACCATGTCTGGGACATGGCATCGACCACATTATGAGATCCAATGTAAGACCATGTCTGAGACATGGCATCCGTGTTGATATGTGTGCTAGTGTAATACCATGTCTGGAACATGGCATCGGCATTAAGATGAGAGCTAGTGTAAGACCATGTCTGGGACATGGCATCGGCCTCAATATGTGTACCAGTGTAAGATCATGTCTGGTACATGGCATTGGCATCGTACCCTCTCGTGTGAGGCTTGTCGGGTATCCTTTGGTATTCCAACTGGTTCAACGGGTAATTTAGAGCTTGTGTCAAAAGTGAGAAAAGTTAAAACTATGTTGTAAGTGATACAGGTACCTACATGAAATTCATGAGAAATGAGCTCAAATTATGTTGTATGATTAGTAAAGGTGAAAATGAGTAAGTTATGCCTTTAATCATTCGAGAATTATGTGCAAGTTTATAATATGTTATGAGTATGATAATGCATGGTACTTGTTGTTAATTATTTCCATGCGACTTACTAAGCTTTGTGCTTACTCCCTTCCCATTCCATTTTCTTATAGTATCGCCAAGCTAGCTCGAGGATCAAAGGACGTCGGAGGCTCGATCACACTATCAACCTGAACATTTGGTATAGTTAGATTTATCATTCTAAGTATGGCATGTATAGGGACTTGGTCTTTTGTCTAGTGTCATATTATTTTGGCCAAATGTGTTGGCTTGTCTTGAAGATTGGTTCATTTTGTATAAGGCCATGGATGATGGCTAATATTTGTTGTTGATTTATGCAAATGATGATGATTTTCATTATTGTGCAAATTGCATGGTTGAGTATTTGGTTTATTAATGCATGAATGAGTAGGTTGCAAGATTGAATTGATAAAGTATGTGAATTGGCTTTACTTGATGTGGTTTATATTGGTGCAAGTATGGGTGGCAAAAAGGGCTTGGTAAATAGCCTTGTTTTTTTCCACACGGGCAGACACACGTGCGTGTGTCTAGGCCATGTGTGACACACAGTCTGCCCATGGGCATGTGCCCAGGCCATGTGAAGTCTGCACCTTAAATGCGAAATTAAATTTGCCGCACGGCTTAGCACACGGGCATGTGCCTTGGCCGTATGACCCTAAATAAATGATGATGTCAGAAATAGAATGTGAAGGTTTTTACACACGGGCCGAGACACAGGCGCATCATGGCCGTGTGAGGGACATGGGCCATGGACACGGGCGTGTACCAAGCCGTGTGAAAACCCCTGTATATTTGAATTGAGAAAAAAATCTACATGGGCACGGGACACGAGTGTGTCCCTATATGCTTAAGCCGTGTGAGTTACACGGGCCTTCAACATGGCCATGTTATTAGGTCACACGGACGTGTCACCCTTCCACACGAGCATGTGCCCCTATTTTTAGTGACATTTTCCAAAGTTTTCTACAGAACTCAGTTTGGTCCCAAATAATTTATAAAGTATATTTTGGGCCTCATAGGCTCATATTAAGGACTTTAATATGAAGATTGAAAAGTTTTAAATTTGAACGAAATTTCATAACCTGAAAATGTTTGTATACATGTTTTTAAGTAAGGAAATACCTCGTACCCTGTACCGGTGTCGGATACGGGTAAGTGGTTTACAGTCTGAGAAATGTCAGCAAAGCTTCAATCAATTAAAAGCATTGTTAACTAAGGCACAGTGTCAATTCAACCAGAGTCGAGTAAAGAATTCATGATTTATAGTGATGCATTATTAAATGGTTTGGGCTGTGTTCTGATGCAAGAGGACAAAGTGATAGCGTATGCTTCTAGACAGTTGAAATCGCACGAAAAGAATTATCCAACACACAATTTAGAACTTCCAGTTATTGTGTTTGCTTTGAAAATTTGGCGACACCATTTTTACGGAGAAAAATGTCATATCTTCATGAATCATAAAGGTATGAAGTACTTAATGTCGCAAAAAGATTTGAATTTGAGACAAGACAAATGGCTTATGTTATTAAAAGACTATGATTTAATCATTGATTATCATCCGAGAAAGCCTAACGTTGTTGCTGATGCTTTAAGGAGAAAATCTCAGTTTCTTTGCGAGCTTTGAACACACGGTTGACGTTGATTGATGATGGTTCTATTTTAGCTGAGTTGAAAGCTAGACCGATTTTTTGCAACAAATTTGCTAATCTCATAAATGTGATGATGTGTTGATAGCTAAATGAAAATGGATTGAGATAACTCCTGATTAAGACTTTCAGATTGGGTCCAATGATAGGTTGTATTTTAAAGGTAGAATTTACCTTTCGAGAAATTCTAATTTTTCAGAAGATTTAACAGGAAGCTCATAATAGTAGCTTGTCTGTACATCCTAGTAGCAATAAAATGTACGGTAATTTGAAACAAATGTACTGGTGGCCAGGTATGAAACGTGAGATCTTAGAGTTTGTATCAAGATGTTTAGTTTGTCAACAAGTTAAAGCTGAACTTCAGGTACATTCTGGTTTGCTACAACTAGTGATGATTCCAGAGTGGAAATGGGAATTTGCCACAATGGATTTCGTATTGGGACTGCCTCTATCTCTGAGAAAGAAATATGGGTCATTGTTGATCATTTGACAAAATCCACGCATTTTATTCCAGCGCGTATAGATTATTCAATCAAGAGATTAGCAGAGTTATATGTTGTTAAGATTGTCAAATTTCACGGGGTACCAGTTTCTTTTATTTTTGATAGGGATCCACAGTTTACATCTCGATTCTAGAGCAAGTTACATGAGGCTCTGGGTACTCGTTTGCATTTTAGCACCGCGTTTCATCCACAGACTGATGATCAGTCAGAGCGAGTGATTCAGATACTCGAGGATATGCTTCAATGCTATGTTTTAGAGTTCAAAGATAACTGAGAGAGATTCCTAGCGTTAGTTGAATTTGTATACAACAACAGTCATCAATCGAGCATAAAGATGGCACCTTACAAAGCTTTGTATGGTCGAAAGTGTAGAACTCCATTGTATTGGACTTAGGTCAGTGAGAAAAAGCTTCACAGGGTTGATTTGATATGAGAACTCGAATAAAAGGTTAAAGTAATTCGAGAAGTTTGAAAGTAGCTTCAGATCAATAAAAATATTATGCGAATTTAAAAAGAAAATATATTGAATTTCAAGTCAGCGACAAAGTGTTTTTGAAAGTATCACCCTAGAATAAAGTTCTTCGATTCGGTCGTAAAGGAAAGATAAGTTCACGGTTTATTGGGCCGTATGAGATTATTGAAAGGATCTGGCCAGTAGTATACAAATTAGAAAGGATCCACGATGTTTTTCACGTGTCGATGTTACAATAGTATTGATCAAATCCGTCACATGTGATTTCACCTGTTGAAGTTGAAATTTAGCCAGATATGGTGTACAGTGAAGAACCGATTAGAATTTCAGCTCGAGAGGTTAAAGAATTGAGAAATAAAAGCATAGTTTTAGTGGAAGTACTTTGGAAACGACACGGTATAGAAGAAGCTACTTGGGAACCAGAAGAAGCTATGAAAGTTCAATACCCAAACCTCATTTCTGGCAAGATTTTCGATGAGGAAAATTCATTTATGGGGGCGAGAGTTGTAACAACCTATTTTCGAGAAAAATCAAAACAGTAGTTTCGGGACCACAAATTTGACAATTAATGAAACACCCCAAACCCAGCCCACAAGCCCTGACCGGATCTGGCATGCTTCTCGGTAAAAACATAGTTAAGTTTAACGTTTTGAAAATCGTGGTGGTTTGTAGAAAAGTTGATTCGAGTTGTGTTTAATTTTGTGCTAAATCGATAAGTTTTTTTCAAAAAAAACCACAAATTGAAAAGAATACCAAATTTTAGAATTTCATTATTATTGTAACTTGAAAAACCGTAGGTAATTGAGTTTCAAAACATTTGATGTTGTTTGTATTATATCGGGAAAATTAAAACGCATAAAACAATTAAGTATAATGGCCTTATTACATCAACTTATAACCCAAAATAAATCCAAAATACTTAAATATAAAATTCAAAATAAAATAAATCTGAAATGAACATGGCCACCATTAAGCTCCTGCCGAGCCGATCTATTCTTGAGTGTCACTGAAAAGATATCCCAGCAGGGTGAGTCAATGACTCAATGTGTAACAACCAACACAAACTCCCAGCGATTTAGGCATACAAATCATATAAAAACAATGATGCAATCCGAACCCAAACCTAGATAACCATCCTGTACACATCACCGTACACGCCATCACACCGTGGGGATTACTAAATCTACCCTCCATCCGCTACACACCATCGAAGCGATCATTGCAGGCGACTTGCACATCGCCCTTATAAATTGTGGCATAGCCACGAGATAATGTGATAGAGTCACCAGAAAATAATATGTGACATAAGTCACCACATTCAAATTATGTGACATAAGTCACCAGATATTGTGGTAAAAACCACCAGATCACTTCCCCTTTTCATAATCACCCATATGCCCCATGTGTCATACAAATCATGCGGATAACATGCCATATGCCTTATTCATATTCGTAACCAATTTTCATATATGTCACATTCAATAATACTATTAACAGATCTTTAGAGAATAACGTACCTGAATATGTCGTACCATTGAATGGTACCTTTAGCCATATCTTTCATATTCTTATTAACACACATATTTAATTAATACCGTAAATCTATTAGGAATTGAAGTAGGGCTACACACCTGGTACTAACGTGTTCACTGAATCCCGAAAGACTACCGAAAAAGATTGTACTCCTTCCTAATACCCAAAGTTAAAATCGGTCAATCATTTAACAGACAAAAAGCCCTTGACCGAATATCAGGACTTCCTTACCTTGATTGTCTAAATCTTGAAACTGTCACTTGCTCCGAACGTTGTCAAAATCCCTATTTAGTAAATGTCAGAGTCGGCTTTAAATACAAAAACTTATGAAAGTGGCCTATGGCCGAACACTATGCCCTTACCTTGAGTAATCTAATCCAAGAGACTCCTTTAATGCTCTTTAATGTTGGCTACATACAAAAGAAACACATATTATGGCACTATGAACATTCGGCCATCCCTAAAACCAAGGCTTAAACACTTGATTTTGGCACACCAATGAAGAAGAGGCAAAACCGATTGCTAAAGAAGAGATTACTTACCTCCAACGCTTGCTTGCAGAGACTAAAAGAGAAAAGGTTTCGGCTAAGCCTTTCAAATGGTGATGGAATATTCGGCTATCTCAAGAGTATTTTGGCTTTTGAAAGAGCTATAAGAAGAATAAGTGAATGCTGTAGTGGTTCGGCTAACCAAAAGAAAGGAAGGGAGTTTGGGAAAGGGTGATAGATTCAGCCAAACTAACAAATAGAGGAGATGAAGAAAGGAACACAAATGACCCTAATACTCTTTAAAGTTTCGGTCCACAATAAAAGAATATGCAAGCCGAAACTAGGTGACTTTTTCACAAAAAGAAAACGACACTCAAGAGGAAAAGAGAGAACTAAATTTCGGCACACCCTACTACTATACTTCAAAACCGAAAATGCCACCCCTAGAGTCCTATAGTCAGCCACTTGCTCCTCTCTCTCCCTTATCCCTTGATCCCCTCCACCTTAGCCGAATCCTCAAACTCTCTAACCCCATCTATACCTCCTCCTTCTAGAGTCCTCATGCCGTCCAACTCTGCCTCTCCTTGCTGCAAAATAAAACTCGAGAAGTGCTCTCCTTCTTTGCTCGAACCTAGGCCCCTTGTCTTTGCTTGTGGCGTCACATCCTAAGGCTTTAAGTGGCGCCTTCACCACTTTACCAAGCTGATTTTATGTCCTACTTCCCTACAATTCTTCTTAAGGTCTATCAAGCTTAGCTCCCTTTAATACTTAAAATCGATATTTTCTAAGGCATTTACCTACACTCTGAAGTTCTCAAAAATTCATACAACACATTCAAACACACATAGGCATGCTACTTCATACAATTAAGCAAAATGCACAACCCCTAAATCCGGTTATTCTGAGTTCTACCCCTTAAAATAATTTCAACCTCAAAATTACACAGCTAGAATAGGTGAGGGTATTCTTTGTCGCATTGCTTCTTAGGCTCTCTGAAGCTTCTTAGATCCATGATTACGCCATAGCACTTTGACTAAAGGAACTGATTTCCTTCGCAATACTTTCACATCTCGCTCCAAGATCTGAATTGGCTCCTCTTCGTAAGACAAATCTGGCCTTAGTTCCACCTCTTCAACCGGAACTACATGAGATGGATCTGATTGGTAACGACGTAGCATAGAAACATGGAATACATCGTGCATCTGCTGTAACTCCGGAGGTAACTCCAACTGGTATGCCACTGGTCCAACTCGCTTCAATACCTGATAAGGTCCTATAAACCTGGGACTTAACTTCCCTTTGTGACCAAATCTCATCACCTTCTTCCAAGGTGAAACTTTAAGAAACACATAATCTCCCACAGCAAACTCAATCTCCTTTCGCTTGAGATCTGCATACGACTTTTGCCTGTCAGATGCCTCCTTCAACCGTGCTCTAATTATCTTAACCTTTTCCTCAGATTCGGCCACAATTTTCGGACCCAAAATCTGACGTTCTCCCAATTCTGTCCAACATGTAGGAGTGCGACACTTCCGTCCATACAGTGCTTCGTACGGTGCTATCCAAATACTTTCCTGATAGCTGTTGTTGTATGCAAATTCTGCTAAAGGCAAATATTCTTCCCAACTTCCTCTGAAGTCTATCACACAGCCCCTAAACATATCCTCCAACACTTGTATTACCCGCTCAGATTGACCGTCCGACTGCGGATGGAATGCCGTACTGAAGTCTAGCCTGGTGCCCAAAGCTTGATGTAGCGCCTTCCAAAACTGAGACGTAAACCTCAGATCCCTATCCAAGATAATTGACACCGGCACTCCGTGCAGCCTCACAATCTCAACTACATACAACTTTGCCAATTTCTGTAGAGAATAGTCAACCCGCACCGGTATGAAATGTGCAGACTTTGTCATCGATCCACTATCACTCATATCGAGTCCTTCTTAGTAGGCGTAAAGGGAAGCCCACTAACGAAGTCCATGGTAATTCTCTCCCACTTCCACTGCGGAATCTTAATTGGCTGAAGCAACCCTGACGGAACCTGATGCTCAGCCTTAACTTGCTGACACGTTAAGCACTTCCCTATAAATTCTGTAACTTCTCGCTTAAGACCAGGCCACCAAAACTGTTCCCTTAGATCTTTGTATAACTTACTACTCCCGGATGCATAGCATAAGGGCTACTATACGATTCCCGAAGAATTCTCCGCCTTAATTCTTCGTTCTTTGGCATACAGACCTTACCCTTGAAACACAATACTCCATCGCCATTAATACCATATTCCTCCAACTCCCCACTCTGCACTTGCCGTAGCTTAGCACTGAAATTATCATCTGCCAACTGTCCCTCTTTCACCTCATTCAGCCATGTCGGCTTAACTTGCAACTCTGCCAGCAGACTTCCATCATCATAGAGGCTCAAATGTGCGATCATTGCCCTGAACTCCGTCACTACTTTCTGACTTAGGGCATCTGCCACCACATTCGCCTTGCCCGGGTGATACTCTATGGAACAATCGTAGTCCTTCAATAACTCCACCCACCTTCGCTGTCTTAGGTTTAGCTCTTTCTGAGTCAGTAGATACTTAAGGCTCTTGTGGTCTGTGTGGATCACTGACTTTTCTCCATATAGATAGTGCCTCCATACTTTAAGTGCAAAGACCACTGCCGCCAATTCCAAATCATGCGTCAGGTAATTAACGTCATGTGTCCTTAATTGCCGAGACGCATAAGCGACCACTTTCCCGTCCTGCATAAGGACACCTCCCAACCCTGTATGGGAAGCATCACAATATACCACATAGTCCTTCCCTGCCTCAGGCTGAATCAAAACTGGAGCTTCTGTCAATACCTTCTTAAGGTTCTCGAAACTTTCTTGCTGCTTATCAGTCCATATGAAAGGTACCTCCTTCCTTAGCAACTTCGTCAAAGGTGCGACTATTGATGAAAACCCTTCTACAAACCTTCTGTAGTAGCCTGCCAATCCCAAGAAACTACGAACTTCTGCCACAGACTTAGGTGGTTTCCACTCCAATATTGCCTCAATCTTCCGAGGATCCACCCGTATTCCTTCAGCAGACACCACATGCCCTAAAAACGTGACTTCCTTCAGCCAAAATTCACACTTGCTGAACTTGGTGTATAGCTTCTTTTCCCTTAATACTTACAGCACAACCCGGAGATACTCATCATGTTCTTTCTTAGACTTAGAATACACCAAGATATCGTCTATGAACACAACAATGAACCGGTCCAGATAGGGTTGGAAAACCCAGTTCATCATGTCCATGAACGCGGCTGGGGCGTTTGTCAATCCAAACAGCATTACCAAGAACTCCTAATGCCCGTACCTTGTCCGGAAAGCCCTCTTATGGATATCTGCTTCCTTTACCTTAAGCTGATGATATCTAGACCTTAGATCTATCTTCGAAAATACTGCGGCCCCCTTAAGCTGATCGAACAAGTCATCTATTCTTGGCAATGGATACTTGTTCTTGATGGTCAGCTTATTCAACTGCCGGTAGTCTATGCACATACGCATAGTCCCGTCCTTTTTCTTCACAAACAAGACCGATGCTCCCCATGGAGACACACTGGGTTGGATAAACCCACGATCAAGCAACTCTTGGATCTGGGCCTTGAGCCCACCCAATTCTTTTGGTGCCATTACATGCAGGGCAATTGACACGGGAGTCGCACGGCGATAAGTCAATTCCGAACTCCACTTCCCTATCTGGGGGTATTCCAGGTAACTCTTCCGAAAAAACATTCACGAATTCTCTAACTGTTCTAACTCCACTAACTCCCCCTTCTTTCGCATCCAAAGCACTAACGAAAGCGAAAAATGCCTTGCACCCTTTCCGAACCATCTTATCAGCCTTTAAAGCAGAGACTACGTTAGACAAGTAGTTTCTTCTTTCTCCAATCATAATTATCGCCTTATCCTCCGGCGTCCTTAACTCCATTCGCTCAGCTGTGCAATCCAATACAGCCAGATGTTCCACTAGCCAGTCCATGCCAAGGATGAGATCAAATTCTCTGAAGGGTAGTTCCATCAAGTCGGCAGGAAATACCACTCCCTGAATCTCTAGAGGTACACTCCGAAATATCTTATTCACCACGACAGTTTGACCTAATGGGCTCACTACAGTCATCTCCCTATTAGACTGTAACACCCCAAACCCGGCCCATTCACTAAGACCGAATTTGAAATGCCACTGCGGAAAACGTTTGAAACAAATTTGAACTTAAGGATAAAACACGAAAATTTTGTTAAGTTTAGAAAATAGTGTTCATTAAAATTCTTAAGTAAGGTGTGGTGTTTATAAAAATATCCGGATTAAAACTTTAGTATATATAGATTTAAATAAAAATAGTTTGCAAATAATTCCTCAATTGTCAATCCATAATAAAACACAATAATAAACTTAATGAGAAACACTTAAACAGACTTTAAATACTTTTAGGGGCCTTATTACAATAATTGAATAATCAAAATCTTGAAGATATAAATGCTTAATTAATTATAAATATCTTTACGCATGAAAATGCATACGCATGGCCACCTTTGTATCCACTCCAACCTGTTCCAAGTTTTACGCATCACGAAAGGTTTAAAATATTGGGTGAGTCAAACCGACTTAGTGCATAGTCATTTCACATATCTCCACATATGGGCTTGGCCCATATCCACACAGTCCATACACATAAATATGCAATTATGAAGCCCATCCCAACCTAGGGTCCATCCATTACACCTACCTTGGCGGACCCCTGCTCAAGTAGTGGCTAATCCACCACCGATCACATAATGATCCACATATCTTACCTTGGCGGACTTGTCTTTGCTCAAGGCCATGGTGAAGCCACCGATCCCATAGGGATCCCACATATCAATCGATCAGCGGTGATGCACACGACTATAAACCGCCGAGATGGGCACTTAGCCAACACCTCCCTTGATGAAGCACATAGCTAACATCAAGCGCTAATGTAACACGAGGCTAGCATTAGACCATGTACATAATGATGTACACCCTTTCCTTCAATTTTCACATCCCAAGTCCCATGCATATATGTATCATGTCGGATTAACAATCGAGTAAATATTTATCACATGCTCACCACAAATATCACACATATATCATAGGCAAAATAGAGCACTGACCTGATTAATCGATTACCCACTACGGGTATCCACCATCTTAGCCATTATTTCTAGCTAACATACACATCATAATCAAACATGCTTAACAACATACAATAACAGGAGAATAGTGCGATAACTACGCACCTGATTAGCACAATTGACTAAATCCCGAAACCCACGTCTAACGATTTGCACCTTTGCGATTGTAGAACTCCTTCCTACACCACCTAAGTCAGAATCGGCTAACATTATATACCAAAATGGCCTATGCCCGAAAATCACTACTACCTTACCTTACGGATCTAAATCCCGAAACTGCTCCTTGTAGTCAAAAACTACTAGATCCCGAAGAAAACCTTTCAAATTTCGGCCATGAAATTCTAAAGGAGTTAGATTCCTATATTTCAGCTAAAGAGAGATTGAAAATCAAATAATAGTTGATCTTACCTTTTTGGATGAAATCGGCAACACCCTTCTGTCACAACAAAGATTCGGCTTTGGCAGAATTTTGGCTTTTGGTGCTATGAAGAATTAGGCTAGGTTGGATTGTGTTTTTGGTTTTGAATAAAAGAGAGAGGAGGCTAGGGAATTCGGCTAAACAAAAGAAAAGAGAAGAGAAGAGAACCCTAAGAATTTCGGCAGAGAGAGAAGGGAAGGAAGAAAATTAATGAGTAGCCCTCCTTCCTTCCTTTTATAGACGAAATTATCATCTAATGAATCCCTTACTTGGCCACCACTCTTCTATTTGATAGCTTTATCCTTTAATTATCATAAAATAAAAGAGTTTAATCCAACCTTTATCTCATGGGAATAATGATAAATAAATCCTTATTTATCTCTTTAAAAATACTTAAGATAAATCATCATTTATCCTATTTAGCCAAATTTTAAAGAGAATAAAACTCCTTTTTAAGAGCCTTGTTGCCGTCCACCTACGTATACGGAAGCAAAATAAAACTTCTTTTATTTGCTTCCCATGTGACTCGAACTCAGGCCCAACACCCTTGCATGTGGCGCCATTTCCAGAGGCCCTAAGTGGCACCTTCAGGCCACTTTTCCAAGCCTGTTTGTGTGTCAAATTTCACATAATTTTTCTCTTAAGGCCACCTTGCCTTAATTTCCCCTTTTAACTTAAAATTTCAAAAATTTCCAATGCATCCCCCTTTTAATCCTAGAGTTCTAAAAACCTTTAAACATCACCAACCACACTTAAAGCCTATTAACACTTGAGTTATGCTCTAAATGCACAACCCCTAATCTAGGATGTTACAGTTCTACCCTCCTTAAAATAATTTCGTCCTCGAAATTACTTACTAACGAGCATCTGTACATCCTAACTTACCCCACTTACTCCTTCTCACAAGCACTCGATCTTAAAGAACTATTATACTACCTAGGCACATTCTCTAAGTTCGCAATCAAGGTTCCATACACTTCATTACCAATCATAGGAACAGGCCGACCTTATAACGAACAAAGCAATGAAGGATAATCCGAAATAAAAACTTACCCGTTGTTACCTCGGGCACATCTTCCCCTCATGACGGTATTGCATAAACCAACCTTGGTCGTCTTGCATCTGCACCTTGACCTCTCATTTGGTGCTCCATGACCTCGGCTTTGAACCATTTCCTCCATGGTTGGGACCACGCCTTGTAAACTATCGACCATCTCTACCCGATCGCACATAACCTTGGCACATTGTCCAAGCCCTATTCGGATCCCGAGGATAGTCCTTAATCGATGAGACTTAGACTTACACCTAAAACATTCCGTTCGGTTCCAACACTTTCATGACATGATACCTTCCACACTGAACACACGGATGGTCCAAATTTTCCATAGCTGGCTTAGCAACATGAACAGAATTTTCAACCCTCGGTCTTTTCTGAAGACCCTCAGATGATTCAGACGATCCAAAATTCCTCCTATCCCGGTTCCTATCCTTCTCTCTATTCTGTCTCACCGAGTCTTTAACCCCTTCAGTTACCTTAGCCTTTTCGACTAACACAGCGAACTCCCATTCCTGATGAGGAGCTATCAACAACCTCAGGTCATCCCTTAATTCGTCCTCAAACCGGACACATCGTTCATGCTCCGTAGCAACTACACCTCGAGCATATCGGCTTAACCTTAAGAATTCAGCCTCGTATTCCGCTACAGACTTGTTCCCTTGAACCAGTCCCAGAAACGCCTTCCTCTGCGCATCAATATAATGAGTATCGACATACTTCTTCTGGTACGCCACCTTAACGTACTCCCAGGTGAGACCCTCTGCCGTGGCACTATCCCGAACTATTAGTCACCATTGATATGCCTCGTCGCGAAGCATGCGCCACCATTCCTTTCACTTTCTCCTCAGCGGTCAGATCGAGCTCATCCATAATTCGCTCAGTTGCTTCCAACCAATATTTAGCCGTACTGGGTGCCACACCTGATACGCCCTAAAACACCTCAGCTCCGTTGGCTCGGAGTCGCTCGGGTATAGACTTTTGAGCTCCCAAATTTCCTCCTGCACCAGCCACCAACTCAAGAACTTCGCGGACTGACCTCGACCAAACATCTTCCCCGTCTGAGCTTGCTGCTCCACACCAACAGTTGGGAGTGGTGGGGGCTGTGGTACCTCATTATCAGACCCTTGACCCGATCCAACAGGTTCTGACCTAGTTATTCTTCCTCTACCACGTCTACGACGACCGCGTCCTCTAGAATTCATATCTAGCGTAAGCGCTTTAATCGATTTGAGAAAGTTTTATGAATTAGTACTTTTGTTTCACTTGATTACCCGAATAAATTTTATGAAAAGGAATTTAGGAGTGGTTCTTTCGTATTCACACATGCACACAGTCTTTTCATTCATTCATACAACCATCAACCAATTATGAACCTTCGTTCATTTAGAGATATGTTGTAGTTTTCATTGTTGTTGTTTTTCCACTACCCAGGGGTATTTGCGTAATTTATCCTACAGGGATATTTTCGTAATTTGTCAAATAAGGTTCCTTGATAATTTTGTCAAAAAATATTTTGAAAAATTTATAGTCCCGGGGTTCTTTGGTAAATTTGAAAATTTCAGGGGTATTTCGATAATTTTTAATTTTGGGGGTAATTTGGTAATAAACCAGGGTAAATTTGTAAAGCTTAATAATTCATGGATATTTCAAAATTTGCAAAACTTTGAGGGTTCTTTTTGAGAAATTTATTTTCCAAAATGATGAAGTTGCAAAAATTTTAGAAATCAAGGTCATTTTGGTAATTTTGTAAGTTAGGGGCAATTTTGTAGTTCTTCCAAAATCAAGGTATTTTTGCTAATTTACAAATTAGGTTTTTTTTTTTTGAACTTGTTATAAAATAATGTTGATTAAAACTGTGGGTATTTTGGACATTTTTATAAACCAAGGGCATTTTGTAATTTTGCCACTAGGGGTATTTTAGTAATTTTATAAATCGAAGTTTTTCAAAAATTGTGTAGAAAAGATAGTTTCCATGAATTAAAGAAAATGATCTTAAGAGTTTAAAATTAGGGTTCTTATAAAAAAACATGGCTAGTTCCTTTGGGTTTTAGTTATTGAGTTTAGCCTATGACCGAGTCTTCTTGGTCGGGGTGAACTAAAGCTACGTACTAGGCGTGATTCGAGTGGAGAGGAGGTGAGTCACACTGATTGCTTAAATACCAAGCTCCCATCAAACCATTCCTGACATGCGCACGAGGTTGCCACACCCACTAAGTCTTACGGGTTAGGGTGAGCCGAAGCTACGCACTGGTAGGATTCTGCGAAGAAGAGGTGAGTCACTAGGATTGCTTAAATACCGAGCTCTTGGATCCAATCCTGAACATGCGTACCATGGTTACCACACCCTAACTCGATTGACTTAGCCATAGGTTTGTTTAGTGCATTAAGTCTTATGTATTTGTGTTTGAGTAGACTAATCTTAGGGTTCAAGTTCTATCATGCTATTCTCGTTCCATTCCTTTTCTACCCTTCTATAATTCACATAATCACACGATAGTTAGGTACTTACACGGTGGATCATGGAATTGGAGACTTAGGTGCCATGCTAGAATAACGACAAATATTTAAAAGCCCATTTTTTGAAAAGCCCATTTTGAAAACATTTTGGGCCCCACAACCCTCAAGCCGAGTTTTGAGCCTGCTCGATACCCATTTGTAACACCCCAAAATCGGCCCATTCACTACTGTTGAATTTGAAATGCCATCATGGAAAACGTTTGAAACAAATTTGAACTTAAGGATAAAACACGAAAATTTTGTTAAGTTTAGAAAATAGTGTTCATTAAAATTCTTAAGTAAGGTGTGGTGTTTATAAAAATATCCTGATTAAAACTTTAGTATATATAGATTTAAATAAAAATCATTGGCAAATAATTCCTCAATTGTCAATCCATAATAAAACACAATAATAAACTTAATGAGAAACACTTAAGCAGACTTTAAATACTTTTAGGGCCTTATTACAATAATTGAATAATCAAAATCTTGAAGATATAAATGCTTAATTAATTATAAATATCTTTACGCATGAAAATCAGCTTACGCATGGCCACCTTTGTATCCACTCCAACCCGGTCCAAGCTTTACGCATCACCGAAAGGTTCAAAATATTGGGTGAGTCAAACCGACTCGGTGCATAGTCATTTCACATATCTCCACATATGGGCTTGGCCCATATCCACACAATCCATACACATAAATATGCAATTATGAAGCCCATCCCAACCTAGGGTCCATCCATTACACCTACCTTGGCGGACCCTACGCTCAAGGCCGTGGCTAATCCACCACCGATCACATAATGATCCACATATCTTACCTTGGCGGACTTGTCTGCTCAAGGCCATGGTGAGCCACCGATCCCATAGGGATCCCACATATCAATCGATCCACGGTGATGCACACGACTATAAACCGCCGAGATGGGCACTTAGCCAACACCTCCTTGATGAAGCACATAGCTAACATCAAGCGCTAATGTAACACGAGGCTAGCATTAGACCACGTACATAATGATGTACACCCTTTCCTTCAATTTTCACATCGCAAGTCCCATGCATATATGTGTATCATGTCATATTAACAATCAGAGTAAATATTTATCACATACTCACCACAAATATCACACATATATCATAGGCAAAATAGAGCACTTGACACGATTAATCGATTACCCACTACGGTATCCACCATCTTAGCCATTATTTTATTAACATACACATCATAATCAAACATGCTTAACAACATACAATAACGGGAGAATAGTGTGATAACTACGCTTTTGATTAGCACAATTGACTAAATCCGAAACCCGTCTAACGATTTGCACCTTTGCGATTGTAGAACTCCTTCCTACACCACCTAAGTCGAATCGGCTAACATTATATACCAAAATGGCCTATGGCGAAAATCACTCTTGCCTTTCCTTACGGATCTAAATCCAAAACCACTCCTTGCGATGACAACTACTAGATCCCAAGAAAACCTTCCAAATTTCAGCCATGGAATTCTAAAGGAGTTAGATTCCTATATTTGACTAAAGAGAGATTGAAAATCAAATAATAGTTGATCTTACCTTTTGGATGAAATCGGCAACACCCTTCATCACAACAAAGATTCGGCTTTGGCGAATTTCACTTTTGGTGCTATGAAGAATTGACTAGGTTGGATTGTGTTTTGGTTTTGAATAAAAGAGAGAGGAGGCTAGGAATTGACTGACAAAAGAAAAGAGAAGAAGAGAAGAGAACCCTAAGAATTTGGAAGAGAGAGAGGAAGGAAGAAAATTAATGAGTAGCCCTCATTCCTTCCTTTTATAGACGAAATTATCATCTAAGGAATCCTTTACTTGGCCACCACTCTTCTATTTGATAGCTTTATCCTTTAATTATCATAAAATAAAAGAGTTTAATCCAACCTTTATCTCATGGGAATAATGATAAATAAATCCTTATTTATCTCTTTAAAAATACTTAAGATAAATCATCATTTATCCTATTTAGCAAATTTTAAAGAGAATAAAACTCCTTTTTAAGAGCCTTGTTGCCTTCCACCTCTATGCTTCGGAAGCAAAATAAAACTTCTTTTATTTGCTTCCTATGTGACTCGAACTCGTGCCCAACACCCTTGCATGTGGCGCCATTTCCAGAGGCCCTAAGTGGCATCTTAAGCCACTTTTCCAAGCTTTTGTGTGTCAAATTTCACATACTTTTTCTCTTAAGGCCACCTTGCCTTAATTTCCCTTTAACTTAAAATTTAAAAATTTCCAATGCATCCCCCTTTTAATCCTAGAGTTTTAAAAACCTTTAAAACATCACCAACCACACTGAAAGCCTATTAACACTTGAGTTATGCTCCAAATGCACAACCCCTAATCTAGGATTTTACATAGATAGTTCAGAGGCTATGCCTAGGGTTTCAACTACTCTACATGCAACATAAGAGTGGGTAGAGCCAACATCAATTAAAGCAAAGTAAGGCTTGTCAGCTATAAGGAACGTACCAGTTATAACGTCCGGTGCGTCTCTATCCTCTCTCCGGTGAACTGCATACACCAGACATGCTGTCTCGCCTCTGTATTACCAACACCTCTGCCTGGTGTTCCCCGTCCTCTACCAGAACCATTACCTCTGCCAGCCGAACCATGACCTCGCGGTGGCTGCTGTCCTCCTCTTCCAGCCTGATTAGGACCCTGACTTACTGGCCGACTCCCGTCTATTTTCATAGAGCAGTCCTTAATCATGTGGCCCTTGGACTCACACTTGAAACATCCCCCTGTCTTCTTCTAACACTCTCCTAAATGCATCTTTCCACACTGAGCACAAGTACAATACTGCCCTCCCGTAGCAGCTTGTTGACATCGCGGCCCATCAACTCTAGGCCTCTTTTGCACATTCCCAGATGACCCTGCTGATCTAAAACCTCTCTTTTGCTTATTCTTGTTTGTGTTCTGTCTCACAGACTTCTTAACTCCTTCAGCAACCTTTGCCTTCTCTACCAACACGGCAAATTCTCACTCCTGCTGTGGAGCTATCAACAACCTTAGGTCATCCCTCAGTCCGTCCTCAAACCGGACACATCGCTCATGCTCTGTAGCCACTATACCTCAAGCGTATCGGCTCAACCTTAGGAACTCTGCCTCATACTCCACTACAGACTTATTTCCCTAAACCAGCCTCAGAAATGCCTTCCTCTGCGCATCAATGTAACTAGTCCCAATGTACTTCTTCTGATATGCCGCCTTAAAGTACTCCCAAGTAAGACCATCTGCGATAGCACCATCCCGAACTGTGAGCCACCATTGGTATGACTCATCACGGAGTAGCGACACTACCCCTTTCAGTTTCTCCTCGGTAGTCAGGTCCAAATCATCCATAATCCGCTCCGTCGCTTCCAACCAATATTCAGCCGTATTGGGCGCCACACCAGATATACCACGGAAAAACTCAGCTCCATTAGCTCTAATCGCTCGGTCTGGACTTTCGAGCTCCCATGCCTCCACCGCTCCACCACCCTTTCCGAACTTCGCGAGATCGCTGTGATCTTGCATCATCCCGTCGATCTTGATATTCCACATCAGTGGCTGGTGGTGGTGGCATTTCATTTTTGGACCCTTGACCAGACCTAACGGGTTCCGACATGGTCATTCGGCCTCTACCACGGCCACGCACATTACGACCACGTCCCCTAGAATTCATGCTACTGAATCGCGTTTATCTGATTAAAGAATTTTATGAATTAGTTTTCGTTCCACTAATTTATCGCGAACAGTCTTATGTTCAATAAGTCTAAGTAGTAGTTCTTTCGAGTTCATACACACACATAGTCTCAAATTCATTTATTCAATCGTCACACTCATGAACTTACGTTCATCAGAGAGAAGTGTTGTAGTTGTCATTGTTGTTGTTTTCCACTACCTAAGGGTATTTTCGTAATTTTATCCTACAGGGGTATTTTGGTAATTTTTCAAATTAAGGTATTTGAAAATTTAGCAAAGTAGAGATTTTTGGTACTTTTACAAAATTGAAATACTTGGTAAGAAGATTCAAGGGTAATATGGTTATTTTATAAACTAGGGGTATTCTTGTAATTTTTCAAACTAGGGGTATTTTGGTAATTTTTTTTTGCAAAACATGGTTCCTGGTGACTTTTCAAAATAATGGTATTTTTGGAATTTTTTTAATTTGAGGGTATTTCGGTAACTTTCCATACTGAGGGTATTTTGGTAATTTTAGGGGTAATTTGGTCAATTTACAAATCAGGGGTATTTTGGTCATTTTTTAAATCAAAGGTACTTTGGAATTTTAAAATCATGGTTTGACTTTAGAATTTTACAAGACAAGGTGACTGGTCCCTTTCGGGTTTTAATTATTGAATTTAGCCTGTGATTGAGTCCTCTTGGTTAGGGTGAATCGTCGCTACGCACCAAGTAGGATTCGAGCGGAGAGGAGGTGAGTCACTAGATTTGCTTAAATACCAAGCTCCCCTTGAATCCAATCCTAGACATGTGCATAACGGTTGCCACACCTTTAACTCGGCGACTCGATCCACGTGTTTGTTTGGTTAGACTTTAAGTTTTATGTATTTCGGTGTTGGAGTAGACTAATCCTAGGGTTCAATAATTCCTAACCTTCTAATCTACGTCCCTATAATTTCCCACATACAAATCACAAAAGGGTTAGGAGCACTTACCTGGTGGACTTCAGGCCGGAGACTCAGGTGCCATGCCGAAAAACATGCTCATTCCTTAGTAAGATCCAATTTTCAAAAGAAAGAAAATGTTTTGGGCCCAAAAAGCCCTCAAGGCTGAGTTTTGAACCGGGCTCTGATACCAAACTGAAACACCCCAAACCCAGCCCACAAGCCCTGACCGGATCTGGCATGCTTCTCGAGTAAAAACATAGTTAAGTTTCGAATAACGTTTTGAAAATCGTGGTGGTTTGTAGAAAAGTTGATTCGAGTTGTGTTTAATTTTGTGGTAAATCGATAAGTTTTTTTTTAAAAAAAAAACCACAAGTTGAAAAGAATACCAAATTTTAGAATTTCATTATTATTGTAACCTGAAAAACTGTAGGTAATTGAGTTTCAAAACATTTAATGTTGTTTGTATTATATCGGGAAAATTAAAAATGCATAAAACAATTAAGTATAATGGCCTTATTACATCAACTTATAACCCAAAATAAATCCAAAATACTTCAATATAAAAATTCAAAATAAAATAAATGCCGAGCTGAACATGGCCACCATTAAGCTCCTGCCGACCCGGTCCATTTACTAAGTGTCACCTGAAAAGATATCCCACAACGGGGTGAGTCAATGACTCAATGTGTAACAACCAACACAAACTCCCAACGATTTAGGCATACAAATCATATAAAACAATGATGCAATCCCAACCCAAACCTAGATAACCATCCTGCACACATCACCGTACACCGCCATCACACCGTGGGGATTACTAAATCGACCCTCCATCCGCTACACACCATCGAAGGCGGTCGCTGCAGACGACTTGCACATCGCCCTTATAAATTGTGGCATAGCCACTAGATAATGTGACAGAGTCACCAGAAAATAATATGTGACATAAGTCACCAGATATTGTGATAAAAACCACCAGATCACTTCCCCTTTTCATAATCACCTATATACCCCATGTGTCATACAAATCATGCGGATAACATGCCATATGCCTTATTCATATTCGTAACCAATTTTCATATATGTCACATTCAATAATACTATTAACAGATCTTTAGAGAATAACGTACCTAAATATGTCGTACCATTGAATGGTACCTTTAGCCACATCTTTCATATTCTTATTAACACACATATTTAATTACTACCGTAAATCTATTAGGAATTGATGTAGGGCTACACACCTAGTACTAACGTGTTCACTGAATCCCGAAAGACTACCGAAACAGATTGTACTCCTTCCTAATACCCAAAGTTAAAATCGGTCAATCATTTAACAGACAAAAAGCCCTTGACCGAATATCAAGACTTCCATACCTTGATTCTCTAAATCTCAAAACTGTCACTTGCTTCGAACGTTGTCAAAATCCCTATTTAGTAAATGTTAGAATCAGCTTTAAATACAAAAACTTATGAAAGTGGCCTATGGCCGAACACTATGCCCTTACCTTGAGTAATCGAATCCAAGAGACTCCTTTAATGCTCATTAACGCTGGCTACATACAAAAGAAACACATATTATGGCACTATGAACATTTGGCCGTCCCTAAAATAAAGGCCTAAACACTTGATTTTGGCACACCAATGAAGAAGAGGCAAAACCGATTGCTAAAGAAGAGATTACTTACCTCCAACGCTTGCTTGCAGAGACTAAAAGAGAAAAGGTTTCGGCTAAGCCTTTCAAATGGTGATGGAATATTCGGCTATCTCAAGAATATTTCAGCTTTTGAAAGAGCTATAAGAAGAAGAAGTGAATGTTGTAGTGGTTCGGCTAACCAAAATAAAGGAAGGGAGTTTGGGAAAGGGTGATAGATTCGGCCAAACTAACAAATAGAGGAGAAGAAGAAAGGAACACAAATGACCCTAATGCTCTTTGAAGTTTCGGTCCACAATAAAAGAATATGCAAGTCGAAACTAGGTGACTTTTTCACAAAAAGAAAACGACACTCAAGAGGAAAAGAGAGAACTAAATTTCGGCATACCCTACTACTATACTTCAAAACCGAAAATGCCACCCCTAGAGTCCTATAGTCGGCCACTTGCTCCTCTCTCTCCCTTATCCCTTGATCCCCTCCACCTTAGCCAAATCCTCAAACTCTCCAACCCCATCTATACCTCCTCCTTCTAGAGTCCTCATGCCGTCCAACTCTACCTCTCCTTGCTGTAAAATAAAACTCCAGAAGTGCTCTTCTTGCTGCTCGAACCTAGGCCCCCTTGTACTTCTCGTGGCGTCACATTCTAAGGATTTAAGTGGCGCCTTCCTGCCACTTTACCAAGCTGATTTTTATGTCCTACTTCCCCTACAATTCCTCTTAAGGCCTATCAAGCTTAGCTCCTCTTTAATACTTAAAATCTAATATTTTCTAAGGCATTTACCTACACTCTGAAGTTCTCGAAAATTCACACAACACATTCAAACACACATAGGCATGCTACTTCATACAATTAAGCAAAAATGCACAACCCCTAAATCCTGGTTGTTGCAATTAAATATTTATTTTTTTATTTTCTAATGCCCATATAGGACTTCTCAATGGGCATAGGCCCATTACCACTGATTACATTACTTTGGCCGCACGAGTAGCTCGGGACGACTGTGGGCTTTTTATTGGCCTAAACGTTTATGGGCCCGAACTGGTAAAAATGTCTAAAATACCCCTCATGGGTAAATTGTCTGTTTTGACTCTATAGGATATATGGATGACTATGTATGCCATGAGATGATTTGTATATGTATGTTTGCTCTGGTTACATGAATGATAAAATTTAATAGTATGCCATTGGTGTATGTTGCATAACATGGGGTTGGGTTATGTGATTGGAGGAAGTTTTCTGTTCTGGCAGCACTGCTGCATAACTCTGATGGTTATTAGCCTACCGTTTTGGTAGCTCTACTGTAAATTCTATTTAGTGCCGCATTGGTACTACTATATGGTGTGTAGGGATGGGTGGGCAATATTATATCCCCACATGGTGTGTACGATTGGACGGAACTGTTGTGTAGAGGCTGGATGGATAGGATTTTTGCATGCTTGATTATTTTGATTCTGTTCTATTTAGGGCGAAGGCCACACTGCATCTATTTCGTAATGGGCTTAGGCCCAATTGGATACTGCTTCTAAGATGGGCCCAGGCCCAAACTATTCTGATTGATCGTTATTTTTATTTGGGGTGCACACTGAGTTTTCTCAAACTCACCCAACTATTTAACTATGTAGGTAATCCTCATGCATAGATGGTTCAGTGCTATGAGGGACTTGAAGCTGGCCACACATTTAGACTTGCTTTGGGTTTTATTTACCTTATTTACTAATTTTTGGGTTGTCATAAAGCCTTTCTAATTTTTGGGTTTTAAATTTGGAATCTCATTTATAGCTTTATAATTGCTAGAAGTAGAACATCAAAACAACAACTGTTTTTTCAAAATATCACGTTTTCGCAACTATTTTAAATTAAGCTTCTGCAACAAATAAGGTTTTAAAGGTAATAGCGTTTTACAAGAGAATGACTTTTAATAAACCACGTTTTAAAAATAAGCAAACAAAATTTGAGGTTTTAAATTTGTTCAATGAAAACCTAGGTTTTGAAAAACACTTTAATTTGTGACACGCTGAATTCGGGCCTAACTTTTAGGTCAAGTTTGGGGTGTCATATTTAGTGGTATCAGAGCCAAGTACAAAACTTGGGCTATGAAATGGGTTAAGGATTTTATTGTGTGGCACACCGAGTCTTCGGCACTAGACCAAGTAAGTTTTTCTTGATGACGAAATCTGTTTTAAATTTATATACTGTAGATAGTTACTGGGCTTACTTTAGATGATAGACTATATTGAGACTCTTAGCTAGAGCAAAACTGAAACCCGTAGGAGACTAAAACTGTAGTGATCCTACGACTGTCTAAACAACTCCTAACTGCTACTTTCATAGAACATCTACTTAAGTATTGGAATTATAAGCTAAATTGCATAAAATTTCTAATACAGACATTACGCGACGTGATAATGAGCACTAGAAGGGGTATAAGAGGCTGCAGCAAAGGCCATAGAAGTGCTAGGGCTGGGTCTTCGGTATCAGACCACCTGCCCAATGTCGAGACGAGAGAAGCACCAGTTTCATCGATGGCTGAAACAGGGTCGTTCGACCAAACTGCCCGGGATGACGCACTGTCCCAAGCGATGTTTCATATTTTGGAAAGAGTTACTGTGTCTGTTGGGATTAATACTATTATTGGGCACCATAGGTCGATTGCAAAATGACTCCTGTCAAACGGAGCAGAGATCTTCAGGGGAATTTTTAGGGTGGCCCCAAGTGTGGCGGAGTACTGGTTGGAGGCCACCGAAAGAATTATGGACGACCTCGACAGCACTCCAGAACAAAAGTTGAAGGGTGGCATGTCCTTGTTGAGGGATGAAGCCTACCAGTGGTGGCTTACAGTCAAAGAGGTTACCTCGTCTGATCGATTGACCTGGGAAATCTTTAAGTCCATATTTCGGAGAAAGTATGTGGGCGCCAGCTATGTCAACGCTCGTAGGAAAGAATTTCTAAATCTAGTTCAAGGAGACAAGTCTGTGGCTGAGTACGAGGTAGAATTCTTGCAACTTATCAAGTATGCTCAAGAAATTGTGGCAACGGAGTACGAACGTTGTGTTCGATTTGAGGACGGCCTCAAGTGTTGATATCTCCACAGAAGGAGCGAAACTTTGCTACGTTAGTAGAGAAAGCTAAGATTGTTGAGGAGGTGAAGCGCACAGAGCGCCAGAATCATGAGAAAGAGAAAGGGAAAAACAGAAGGGATGCAGAGCCAGCCAATTTCGAGCAAAGGCCCAAGAAATGGGCCAGTCAGAGCTAGACCCTCTGTTTCCATTAATAGGTTGCAACCTTGTGCTGAGTGTAAGATGAGTCATTTTAGGGAATGTTGGAAATGCATGGGAGCTTGTTTGAGGTGCGGATCGATGGAGCACCATATCACGGATTGTCCACGAAGACTAGTTCAAGCGCAAGCTACTAGAGTGGGTAATGTACAGCTACCAAGGGGTGGTCAGCAACCGCCTAGAGGCTGTGCTAGGGAGGGAAATGGTCTGGGTCGTAGAGCTCCAAGAAGAGGAGCTGGTCATGCAGAGACGAGGCAGCCAGCCTTGGTTTATGCGGCACGCACGTCACCAAAAGGACAGAGATGCTCCAGAAGTAAATACTGGTACGTACTTTACCCATGGTGTGCTATTTACCAAATTTACAATTAGAATTAGAGTGCACAGCAGAAGCGTAGTGGTGTAACCAATGTTGTGCGATTATAAGATAGTTCAAAATTTCAAGGACAAAATTTCTTTAAGGGGGTAGAGTTGTAACGCCCTGAATTTTGGGCCTAGAAAAAATGGGTTTCGCGTATTGGACGGATTGGAATTTAGCTGTACAAGTGAATAATACAATTTAATGTATGCTTCAGTGGTTAAGGGTCCTGAGAAGTGTTGGAGAAGTCCTGGGTTCAAACCTGGGCTTTAGCAAAAATTTTGGTTTTAAGTGGATAAAATCCTGGATGTTTGGATGTAGGCCTTTTAAATTATTGTGTTAAAAAAATTACATAAGAAAGCTTGTAGTCTAGTGATTATGGTGTCATTAAGGTTGCAAGGGAGCCTGGGTTCAAGTCTTGGCTCTTGCAATTTGTTTTGGTTTTTCTGTTAAAGGAACCTAGACTTTGGCCTTTAGACCTTTTAATTTATTGAAGGTAAAATGTGACACAAAGAGAGTGGGTGATCTAGTGGTAAGGTGGCGCTACATGTATGGCAAGGAGTTTGAGGTTCGAGGCATGACGTGCGCAATTGTATGTTTATCTTGCTGCTTGAGCTGGAGAGGTTTTAGAACTGGACTGGAACTTTGTGGTTGAATTGGTCATAAGAATTTGAATTGAATTTTAATGGGGAGTTAGAGTAAATCAAGGAGAAAATTCAGTGGAGGGATTGGTGGAGATTTTTAAGGAATTTGAAAATGGAAGAAGTTGTAGCCGAATTGGGTAGTTAGTATGTGCATATTCAGCTAAGGAGTCTTTTTGTGCATTTTCGACAATTGTATGTGCTTGGAAGGGATTTCTTTTCTCTTTTTGGCAAGTGGTAGCCAAATATTTTGTGACCATTCGGGCATTTATGCATTGGGATGCTTCATTCATTTTTAGCCGATTTCACTCTCCTCCCTCTTTTCTTCTTTCTTGTGCCAAATATTATTCTTCTTTTCTCTTCTAAATTGTGGCTCTCTTTTTCTCTCTTCTAGATTCCCCATTAATCCTTCATAGCCAAATTTTCTATTTCCTCAATACTATCTAATTCTGAGTCGAACTACTTTTTTCCCCAACGTTAGTTTCGTTTGGTCGTAAGGTGTGCAGAAGTCGAATACCTCTACTCTCTCTCGCTATCAACCATTACCGAATTTGTTCTCATTTCTTTCTCCTTTCATAAAGTTGTGGTTTCTTCTTCTCTGTTTGTCGAGATCGAGATTAAGTAATAGTGATTCTTTTTATTTAGTTTTCGTTACTGGTATTATTCCTTTCCTTTCTGCCGAATCTCCCCTCTTTTCTCTTAGTCTAATGGTGGTTGGTACCTAGGGTTGCTCGAGGTTTGATAGAGGGGCAAGTGACTTGAAGCAATCGACATACTACTTTTGGTTCTTGACCAAAGTAAGTGCTCTTGCCTTGTTTTCGTTAGAGGTCGAATATTCCTGATGGCTCTGTTAACTGTCAAGTGTGGTTTTAACTATATAGTTATAATCTCCTTTAATAAGGTTTATTTAACGCAAAATTTGACAAAAGGTTTAATAGTCACTAACAGTTGGAGAGGACTTAGCAAAGCTAGTTCGATTGAGGTGCGGTGCTAGGGATTCATAGTGCGTTTGTAGCAGGTGTGTACACATACCACCCAAACCATAGATTGAAAAATACCGGAATGCTGAAAAGTCAAAAGTACGACAACGGTTGCCACACGAGCTTGAAATCATGCGTGTGGTAAACTGAGCCCACGACCATGGGCTTTAGTCTGTAAAGGCCACCGCGAGCGTTCTCGTGGTCTTGGGCTATTTTGGGCCTCGTTGGGCTAAAATGGGCTATGTGGGCCCACACGGATAAAATTTATATGATGTGGTAAGTGTTGTTTGGAGTGTGACGTTTGCATAACTATGGCTGTTGCTGGGCTAAATGGGCCACACGAGAGTGTGGGCCCATATGGGCCTTCTCATTGGACATAGGCCCATTACCACTGATTGTAATACTTTGGCCGCACGGGTCGCTTGAGATGAATGGGGGCTTTCTGATGGGCCTAAACGTGTATGGGCCCGAACTGGTAAAAATGTCTGAAATACCCCTCATGGGTAAAATGTCTATTTTTACTCTATATGATATATGGATGACTATGTATGCCATGAGATGATTTGTATATGTACATTTGCTTTGGTTACATGAATGATAAAATTTAATAGCATGCCACTGGTGTATGTTGCATAACATGGGGTTGGGTTATGTGATTGGATGAAGTTTTTGTTACAGCGAAGATTCTTTGCATATCTCGATGGTTATTAGCCTCTTTGTCGGCAAATTCTCTTGAAAATTACATTTAGTGCCACATCGGTACTATTATATGGTGTATAGGGATGGGTGGGTCGATATTATATCCCCACATGGTGTGTACGGTTGGACGGAGTTGTTGTGTAGAGGCTGGATGGATAGGATTTTTGCATGCTTGATTATTTTGATTCTGTTCTGTTTAGGGCTAAGGCCACACTACATCTATTTCGTAATGGGCTTAGGCCCAATTGGACACTGCTTCTAAGATGGGCCCAGGCCCAAACTATTCTGATTGATCGTTATTTTTCTTTGGGGTGTACATTGAGTTTTCTCAAACTCACCCAACTGTTTAACTGTACAGGTAACCCTCAGACATAGATGGTTCGGTGCTGCGAGGGACTTGGAGCTGGCCACACATTTAGACTTGTTTTGGATTTTATTTACCTTATTTACTAATTTTTGGGTTGTAATAAAGCCTTTCTAATTTCTGGGTTTTAAATTTGAAATCTCATTTATAGGTTTATAATTGCTAGAAGTAGAACATCAAAACAACAACTATTTTTCAAAATATCATGTTTCTGCAACTATTTTAAATTAAGCTTCTACAACAAATAAGGTTTTAAAGGTAATAGCGTTTTACAAGAGAATGGCTTTTAATAAACCACGTTTTAAAAACAAGCAAACAAAATCTGAGGATTTAAATTTGCTCAATAAAAACCTAGGTTTCGAAAAACACTTCAATGTGACACGCCGAATTCGGGCCTAACTTCTAGGCCGAGTTTGGGGTGTCACATTAAGTGGTATCAGAGCCAAGTACAAAACTTGGGCTGTGAAATGGGCTAAGGATTTTATTGTGTGGCACACCGAGTCTTTGGAACTAGACCAAGTAAGTATTTCTTGATGATGAAATCTATTTTAAATTGATATACTGTAGATAGTTACTGGGCTTACTTTAGATGATAGACTATATTGAGACTCTTAGCTAGAGCAACACTGAAGCCCGTAGGAGACAAAAATTGTAGTGAGCCTACGACTGTGTAAACAACTCATAACTTCTACTTTCATAAAACATCTGCTTAACTATTGGAATTATAAGCTGAATTGCATAAAATTTCTAATACAGACTTTACGCGACATGATAAAGAGCACTAGAAGGGGTACAAGAGGCCACAGCAGAGGCCATGGAAGTGCTAGGCCTGAGTCTTCGGCGTCAGACCACATGCCCAATATCAAGGCGAGAGAAGCACCAATTTCACCGATGGCTGAGACAGGGTCGTTCGACCCAGTTGCCAAGGATGACGCACTGTCTCAAGCGATGCTTCATATTTTGGAAAGAGTTGCTGGGTCTGTTGGGCTTAATACTGTTATTGGGGGCCGTAGGTCGGTTGAAGAACAACTCCTGTCAAATGGACCAAAGATCTTCAGGGGAACTTCTAGGGTGGCCCCAAGTGTGGCGGAGTACTGGTTGGAGGCCACCCAAAGAATTATGGATGACCTCGACTGCATGCCAGAATAAAAGTTGAAGGGTGGCATGTCCTTGCTGAGGGATGAAGCCTACCAGTGGTGGCTTACAGTCAAAGAGGGTACCCCGTCTGATCGATTGACCTGGGAAATCTTTAAGCCCACATTTCAGGGAAAGTATGTGGGCACC
This sequence comes from Gossypium rotundifolium, assembly GCA_025506655.1. Lineage (NCBI taxonomy): Eukaryota > Viridiplantae > Streptophyta > Magnoliopsida > Malvales > Malvaceae > Gossypium > Gossypium rotundifolium. The sequence goes on from CP106725.1 coordinate 108,312,784, forward strand.
AACTATATCGACGCTCGTAGGAAAGAATTTCTAAATCTGGTTCAAGGTGACAAGTCTGTGGCTGAGTACGAGGTAGAATTCTTACAAATTATTCGGTATGCTCAAGGAATTGTGGCAACGGAGTACAAAAATTGTGTTTGGTTTGAGGACAACCTTAGAGACAGTCTCTGAGTGTTGATATCTTCACAGAAGGAGCGGGACTTTGCTGTGTTAGTAGAGAAAGCTAAGATTGCTAAGGAGGTGAAGAGCGCAAAGCACCAAAATCGTGAGAAAGACAAAGAGAAAAATAGAAGGGATGTAGAGCCAGCCGGTTTCAAGCAAAGGCCCAAGCAATGGGCCAGTCAGAGCTAGGCCCTCTGTTGCCATTGATAGGTTGCAACCTTGTGCTAAGTGTGGGAGAAGTCATTTTAGGGAATGCTGGAAATGCATGGGAGCTTATTTGAGGTCGGATCGATGGAGCACCATATGAAGGATTGTCCACAAAGACTACTTGGTATAAAGCTACTAGAGTGGGTAATGTCTGACTACCAAGGGGTGGTCGTTGACCGCCTAAAGGTCAGCTAGGAAGGAAGCAGTCTGGGTCGTAGAGCTCCAAGAAGAGGTGCTGATTATGCGGAGATGAGGTAGCCAGCCTTGGTTATGCAGCCACACGTCGCCGAAAGGACGGAGACGCTCTAGAAGCAAATACTGGTACGTACTTTACCCATGGTGTGCTATTTACCTAATTTGTAATTAGAATTAGAGTGCACAACAGAAGCGTAGTGGTGTAACCGATGTTGTGCGATTCTAAGATAGCTCGAAATTTTGAGGACAAAATTTTTTTAAAGGGGTAGAGTTGTAACACCCCGAATTTTGGGCCTAGAAAAAATGGATTTCGCGTATTGGAGGGATTAGAATTTAGTTGTACAAGTGAATAACACAATTTACTTTATGCCTTGATGGTTAAGGGTCCCGAGAAGTGTTGGAGAAGTCACGGGTTCAAACACGAGGTCAGAGTAAAATTTTGGTTTTAAGTGGATAAAACCCTGGATGCTTGGACTAGGCCTTTTAAATTATTGTGTTAAAAAAATTACACAAGAAAGTATGTGGTCTAGTGGTTGTGGCGTCATTAAGGTTGCAAGGGAGCCTGGGTTCAAGTCTTGGCTCTTGCAATTTGTTTTGGTTTTTCTGTTAAAGGAACCTGGACTTTGTCCTTTACACCTTTTAATTTATTGAAGGTAAAATGTGACACAAAGAGAGTGGGTGATCTAGTGGCAAGGTGGAGCTACATGTGTGGCAAGGAGTCTGAGGTTCGAGGCATGACGTGCACAATTGTATATTTATCTTACTGCTTGAGCTGAGGAGGTTTTGGAACTAGACTGGAACTTTGTGGTTGAATTGATCATAAGAATTTGAATTGAATTTTAATGGGGAGTTAGAGTAAATCAAGGAAAAAATTCGGTGGAGGCATTGGTAGAGATTTTTAAGGAATTTGAAAATGGGAGAAGTTGTAGCCGAATTGGGTAGCTGGTATATGCATATTCGGCTAAGGAGTCCTTTTGTGCATTTTCGACAATTGTATGTGCTTGGAAGGGATTTCTTTTCTCTTTTCGGCAAGTGGTAGCCGAATATTTTGTGACCATTCGGGCTTTTACGCATTGGGATGCTTCATTCATTTTTGGCCGATTTCACTCTCCTCCCTCTTTTCTTCTTTCTTGTGCCGAACATTGTTCTTCTTTTCTCTTCTAATTTGTGGCTCTCTTTTTCTCTCTTCTACTTTCCTGATTAATCCTTCATAGCCAAATTTTCTATTTCCTCAATACTATCCTATTCTGAGTCAAGCTACCTTTTTCCCCAATGCTAGTTTCTTTTGGTCGTAAGGTGTGCAGAAGTCGAATACCTCTACTCTCTCTCGCTATCAACTATTGTCGAATCTATTCTCATTTCTTTCCCCTTTCATAAAGTTATGGTTTCTTCTTCTCTGTTTGTCGATATCGAGAGTAAGTAATAATGATTCTTTTTATTTAGTTTTCGTTACTAGCATTATTCTTTTCCTTTCTGCCGAATCTCCCCTATTTTCTCTTAGTCTAACGGTGGTTGGTACCTAGGGTTGCTCGAGGTTTGATAGAGGGGCAAGTGAATTGAAGCAATGGACATACTACTTTTGGTTCTTGACCAAAGTAAGTGTTCTTGCCTTGTTTTGGTTAGAGGTCAAATATTCCTGATGGCTCTGTTAATTGTCAAGTGTGGTTTTAACTATATAGTTATAATCTCTTTTAATAAGGTTTATTTAACGCAGAATTCGACAAAAGGTTTAATAGTCACTAACAGTTGGGGAGGACTTAGCAAAGCTAGTTTGATTGAGGTGCGGTGCTAGGGATTCATAGTGCGTTTGTAGCAGGTGTGTACACATACCACCCAAACCATAGATCGAAAAATGTCAGAACGCCGAAAAGTCAAAAGTACGACAACGGTTGCCACACGAGCGTGTGATCGTGCATGTGGTAAACTGAGCCCACGAACATGGGCATTTGTCTGTAGAGGCCACTGCGAGCGTTCTCGTGGTCTTGGGCTGTTCTGGGCCTCGTTGGGCTAAAATGGGCTGTGTGGGCCTACACGGATAAAATGTATGTGATATGGTAAGTGTTGTTTGGAGTGTGACGTTTGCATAACTGTGGCTGTTGCTGGGCTAAATAGGCCACATGAGAGTGTGGGCCCATATGGCCCTTCTCATTGGGCATAGGCCCATTACCATTAATTGTATTACTTTGCCCGCACGGGTCACTCGAGATGAATGGGGGCTTTCTGATGGGCCTAAACGTGTATGGGCCCGAACTAGTAAAAATGTCTGAAATACCCCTCATGGGTAAAATGTCTTGTTTTACTCTATATGATATATGGATGACTATGTATGCCATGAGATGATTTGTATATGTATATTTGCTCTGGTTACATGAATGATAAAATTTAATAGCATGCCACTGGTATATGTTGCATAACATGGGGTTGGGTTATGTGATTGGAGGAAATTTTCTGTTCTGGCAGCACTACTACATATCTCTGATAGTTATTAGCCTGCCGTTCTGGCAGCTCTGCTGCAAATACTATTCAGTGCTGCATCGGTACTATTATATGGTGTGTAGGGATGGGTGGGTCGATATTATATCCCCACATAGTGTGTACGGTTGGACGGAGCTGTTGTGTAGAGGCTGGATGGATAGGATTTTTGCATGCTTGATTATTTTGATTCTGTTCTGTTTAGGGCTAAGGCCACACTGCATCTGTTCCGTAATGGGCTTAGGCCCAATTGGACACTGCTTCTAAGATGGGCCCAGGCCCAAACTATTCGGGTTGATCGTTATTTTTATTTGGGGTGCACACTGAGTTTTCTCAAACTCACCCAACTGTTTAACTGTGCAGGTAATCCCCATACATAGATGGTTTGGTGCTGCGAGGGACTTGGAGCTGGCCACACATTTAGACTTGCTTTGGATTTTATTTACCTTATTTACTATTTTTTGGGTTGTAATAAAGCCTTTCTAATTTCTGGGTTTTAAATTTGGAATCTCATTTATAGGTTTATAATTGCTAGAAGTAGAACATCAAAACAACAACTGTTTTTCAAAATATCACGTTTCCGCAAATATTTTAAAGTAAGCTTCTGCAACAAATAAAGTTTTAAAGGTAATAGCGTTTTACAATAGAATGACTTTTAATAAACCACATTTTAAAAACAAGCAAACAAAATCTGAGGTTTTAAATTTGTTCAATGAAAACCTGGGTTTCGAAAAACACTTCAATGTGACACGCCGAATTTGGACCTAACTTTTAGGCCGGGTTTGGGGTGCCATATTTAGTGGTATCAAAGTCAAGTGCAAAACTTGGGCTGTGAAATGGGCTAAGAATTTTATTGTGTGGCACACCGAGTCTTTGGCACTAGACCAAGTAAGTTTTTCTTGATGACGAAATCTGTTTTAAATTTATATACTGTAGATAGTTACTGGGCCCTTTAGATGATAGACTATATTGCGACTCTTAGCTAGAGCAAAACTGAAGCTCATAGGAGACTAAAACTGTAGTGAGCCTACAACTGTGTAAACAACTCATAACTACTACTTTCATAAAACATCTGCTTAACTATTGGAATTATAAGCTAAATGGCATAAAATTTCTAGTACAGACTTTACGCGACATGATAATGAGCACTAGAAGGGGTACAAGAGGCCGCAGCAGAGGCCATAAAAGTGCTAGGGTTAGGTTGTCGGCGTCAGGCCACATGCCCAATGTCGAGGCGAGAGAAGCACCAATTTCACCGGTGGCTGAGACAGGGTCGTTCGACCGAGCTGCCAGGGATGACGCACTGTCTCAACTGATGCTTCATATTTTGGAAAGAGTTGTTGGGTCTGTTAGGCTTAATACTGTTATTAGGGGTCGTAGGTCGGTTGCAGAATGACTCCTGTCAAATGGAGCAGAGATCTTCAGGGGAATTTTTTGGGTGGCCCCATGTGTGGCGGAGTATTGGTTGGAGGCCACCGAAAGAATTATGGACGACCTTGACTGCACGTCAGAACAAAAGTTGAAGGGTGGTATGTCCTTGTTAAGGGATGAAGCCTACTAGTGGTGGCTTACAGTCAAAGAGGGCACCCCGTCTGATCGATTGACCTGGGAAATCTTTAAGTCCATATTTCAGGGAAAGTATGTGGGCACCAGCTATGTCGACGCTCGTAGGAAAGAATTTCTAAATCTGGTTGAAGGTGACAAGTCTGTGGCTGAGTATGAGGCAGAATTCTTGCGACTTATCTGGTATGCTCTAGGAATTGTGGCAATGGAGTACGAATATTGTGTTCGGTTTGAGGACGGCCTCAGAGACAGTCTTCGAGTGTTGATATCTTCACAGAGGGAGCGGGACTTTGCTGCGTTAGTAGAGAAAGCTAAGATTGCTGAGGAGGTGAAGCGCGCAGAGCGCCAGAATCGTGAGAAAGAGAAAGGGAAAAATAGAAGGGATGCAGAGCCAGCCGGTTTCGAGCAAAGGCCCAGGAAATGGGCCAGTCAGAGCTAGGCCCTCTGTTGCCATTGATAGGTTGCAACCTTGTGCTGAGTGTGGGAGGAGTCATTTTGGGGAATGCTAGAAATACATGGGAGCTTGTTTGAGGTGCGGATCGATAGAGCACCATATTAAGGATTGTCCACGAAGACTAGTTCAGGCGCCAGCTACTAGAGTGGGTAATATACAGCTACCAAGGGGTGGTCAGCAGCTGCCTAGAGACTGTGCCAGGGAGGGAAACGGTCTGGGTCGTAGAGCTCTAAGAAGAGGTGCTGGTCATGCGGAGGCGAGGCAGCCAGCCTTGGTTTATGCAGCACGCACGTCACCGAAAGGAAAGAGACACTCTAGATGCGAATACTAGTACGTACTTTACCTATGGTGTGCTATTTACCTAATTTGCAATTAGAATTAGAGTGCACAGAAGAAGCGTAGTGGTGTAACCTGTGTTGTGCGATTATAAGATAGTTGGAAATTTCGAGGACGAAATTTCTTTAAGGGGGTAGAGTTGTAACGCCCCAAATTTTGGGCCTAGAAGAAATGGGTTCGCGTATCGGAGGGATTGGAATTTAGCTGTACAAGTGAATAACACAATTGAATGTCTGCTTTAGTGGTTAAGGGTCCTGAGAAGTGTTGGAGAAGTCCTGGGTTCAAACCTAGGCTTTAGCAAAATTTTGTATTTTGGACTAAATTGGTTAGTATGAGTATTAAATGAACTAAATTTTCTTATTTAGATCAAGATAAACCTCGTACAGATCTAAATCGAGGAAAAGCTAAAGCTTCAGATTAGTGATCTCGTTCTTGTGTCTTTGTAATCGAGGTAAATTTGTATGTTTAAATAACGGTTAATGTTATTTTGATGTATATGTTATTGTGCCATTTATTATGTTATGAAATGATGGAAATCCAACAACTTATTGACGATTATCGAGCCCTATTTGAACCTTAGGAATATATAGGATACAAATGACTTGTCATTAGGGTTACCATGTTTCGGGTGCTGGTCCTGAATGTCCTACCGATAGCTGAGTTTCAACATTTGTTGCAGATACTCGTCAGCTTGTGTGAGCGACATCATGTAGCTACATTTCGACTGTCAGCTTGTGTGAGCAGACCCATTTATGGCTCGAGTGAGCAATGATGTAAAGGAAAAGGAAAAGAATGATTTCGACCATATGTTTAGCACACTTTGTGTGAGCTTCCCGCTTATCTGATATTATCCTAAGTGGTTCAACGGGCATGAAAAGGGAAGGAACGGTCAGTGTTCCAATGACTATGTTATGAACTTATGATAAGGTATAAATTTATAATAATCAAAGTATGTTAACTATACTTATGGAAAGTATGAATTAAGTTGTACAAAGTTCATGAAATCTATCTTACCATATGATGATTTTGTTACGTATTAAAGCACTAACTTGTGTTGTTGATGATGCTTAGGCTTGTGTCAAGCTCATGTTGGATTGATTCATGTTTAATTTATAAGGTTTTGCATTAAAATGGTAAGCTATGTTCATGATTTACAAACATACTAAGCATTATGTGTAACAACCCATACCCAAGTCTGATGCTAAGCTTGGATACGAGACATTACCATGCTTGAACTCAATTAAAACATGTACTTATGGGCTATAAAATTTTGTTCTGAATTAAAAACTTCTCTTGCTTAGTCAAATCATACCTTTCATGGGCCTACGAGGCCTTAAACACATATCTAAAAACTTTCAGAACTCAAATGAAAACTTTTCCTTAAAACAGGGATCACACGCCTATGTGACTTGGGACACGCCGTGTACCCCTAACACATGCCCGTGTCTTCCACCCGTGGTCGACACTGACTAATTACACATGGCCTTGACACGCCCGTGGACGTAAACTGTATGCTATACCTTGATATACTGACTTATTTCACACGACCTGGGGCACCCGCCCATGTTCTGACCGTGTGTCATACACGACTTAAACAAACGGCCGTGGGATTTGCCCGTGGCCTATCCTAACTTCAATTATAAAGGTGCAGGGAATGCACGACCTAGACACTCGCCCGTGTGCCTATCCGTGTGGGCACTTGAAGGTTATTTACCAAATCAATTGCCACCCTGAAATCAAGATCAATCTCATACTCAATTCAACAACTCAAGTTACTACATCTTTCATGAATAATACTACATGCTTCATTTATAACATTGAGCATACATGCTTAGTCAAATTTGGCCAATCACTTAGCCATATACAAAAGAATAATAAACTTGATAGCCTATATATTGGCCCTTCTTAAAACATATACTCAAATGAAGTGTTTTCTATACATGCCATACTTAACATAAATAACTTGGCTATACCAAAATAGTGATTGATAGTGTGCTCCGAGCTCCGATGACGATGATCCACGATATTAGCTTGGCGGGACTACATGGAAAGAAAGAAATAAGGATGTAAGCATTTAGCTTAGTAAGTTTGCATATAATACGTATAGCAACATGCTTAATTAATATAAACCATTTGATATAAACAATGGTATCATAAATTTCAGCTATAAAGCTTACTTACTCATACTGATTCTTCCATATCTCATGACATTTACTAGTCTCATACTTGTGAGATAAATAAGGTACCTGTATCACTTGATCACATTGATCAGTATACTTTAACATGATAATCATAATCTTTCATTCATCATTCATAACATGGCAATACTCATTTCCAACTTAACAATACCTTTACTTACTTAACTTTCTTATTATCTCATTTGAGCTTTACTTGTTTGCCCGATGAATTTCTATGAGTAACCGAGGATACTAGATCTCGACCCACATATGACTTGATGCCAAAGCCATATCCTAGATACGGTCTTACATGGAATTTCTTATCTTAGTGTCGATGCCATGTCTTGACATGGACTTATACGAAGTCTTTCTCGTGTGTTCCCTTGGGAACTTACCATTGCCATGTCTTGGCATGGTCTTACTTGGTATCTTTGCTCATGAACTAATTAATGCCGAGCCTTGGCTTGGTCTTACATGAAATCTTCCTTGTTCTCACCAATGCCATGCTTTGGCTTGGATTTACATGGGATCTTTATCTCTTGCTAGCTTTTCAATGCCAAGACTTGTCTTGGACTTACATGATAACTTTTCAATGCCAATACTTGTCTTGGACTTACATGACATCTTTGCTTGAAGACTCACCAATGCCATGCCTTGGCTTGGGCTTATAAGGGTCTTCATCTCATAATAACTCTTCAAAGCCAAGACTTCTCTTGGTCTTACATGATAACTTGCTTGATTACCGATGACATGCCTTAGCTTGGTCTTATACGGACTTTCTCATTTCATGTGGTAGATCGAGTATCCTAGGTAATTCATCTTCAATTGGGACTTTCTCACGCTTAATCTCATTGATTTCTTTGTTTAACATAACATTAAACATTTTTATGATACTATTATACATTACACTAAGCATTTCAATGATATAAATCATAAAGCTTAGAAATCATACAAACTTACCTCAATGTACAAAATGTACGTAGATATGCAATTTAGTCCTCGACTTTGTTCTTGCCTCGGTTTCGATCTGGGCTTCGTTTTTCTTTATTTATAATAATAATTTAACTCATTTAATACTCATAATAACTAAATGGACACATAAATCCTACTATGGCAAAATTACCATTTTGCCCCTAAACTTTCTCATAATTACACTTTTGCCCCTAGGCTCGTAAAATGATTCTCATTCAACTTTCTTAAATTCATGCTTAGCTGATTCTTTATCTCAACTATAGCAATAACAAATTCTCACTATTTCTACCATGTATGACAAATTTCCATAAAAGTTACAAACTAGTCCCAACTAGCATTTTTCATGAAATTCACTTAGAAAAAATGTTTATCTAACATCAAACTTTCATAAACTTCCTTAAAATATCATTTTACAAGCTTATCATTCATGGGTAGATTTTGAACATGCATCTTAGCTCATTTTATAGCTAAAATAGCTAATTCATAATCGAGAACTTCAAAATACGAAGAATATTAAAAGCGAGGCTAAGATGAACTTACTAGCAAGCTTGAGAAATGAACAAACCCTAGCTATGGGGTTCTTCAAATTTTCGGCACCAAGGAAGAAGATGAATGAGATTTTTATCATCTTTTTCCTATTTTAATCATTTAATTAATAAATGACCAAATTGCCCTTCTCTTAAAAATTTTCACATTTTACTAAATCATGTCCATTTTTGTCCAAAACTTATAATTTTGGAAAATTTCTGTTTAAGGACTTCTAATTAATATTCTAAAGCTATTTCATACAAAAAGCTTCTAGAAACTCATATTTTGCAACTTTTGTAATTTAGTCTTAATGGACCATTCAACCTCAATTTAACAAAATTGCTTCATGAAACTTTCACACTAGCATGTAAACATGGCATAAACATTAAAAAAACTCATAAATTTACCTCAGATTCGTGGCCTCACACCACTATTCCGACTAGGCCCTAATCGGGCTGTTACATTATGTGCTTACGTAGTTTTCTTTCCTATGTCTTATAGATTATCAGAAGCTCGACCGGTTTGGAAGCTTGTCGGAGACCTATCACACTATCCAGTAATTATATCGGTAGATTTTGATGTTTTGGTCAAGGTTATAATGGCATGTATAGGTGGACTTGTGTCTAATGTCTAGTTGATGTTTATGGCATGTAAATGTTGCTTTGAATTTGTGGTACTTATGGTACTTTGAAGCCTTGATAGTTGGTGTTGATATGGCTAAGTTGATGTATGTTTTGAATGACCAATTTGGCATGTGATGATGCAGTTTGGAATATGGTAAATTGTGGTATGTTTTGGTATGAAAATAAGTAGATGTATATGGTTGACATATGGTCAAATAGGCATATGTTTAGATATGTTTGATGGATTGTGGTTGAGGTGCCTATATGGCATATTGGTTGTACGGTTTAATGATATTGTGAATTGGTCATTTTTATGCATCTTTTGGGTAGGTTTTGATGCCTTGGTCTTATGTGTAAATCTGTTTAGGTTCATACTTTGAATGGGTGAAAGAAATGGCTTGATTTTGGCCACTTTCTTGTCCACACGGCTTAAGATACGGACGTGTGTCCCCTGTAGTTTTTAAAGGTTGCAAGGCAGGCAGTTATATGGCCTATCACACAGCCTGACACGCGAGCATGTAAGGCCATTTCGAAAGTTACACAACCTAGCACACGAGCGTATGGCTTGGCTGTGTGACCTAAGTCAAAAAGTTACATAGGCACTGACACGGGTGTGTGTCTCAGCTGTGTGAGTCACACGGCCTGGCAACATGGCCGTGTGACCCCTAAAATTTGAATTTTTCTAACTTTTTCTTCAATGTTTCAAATGTTTTCGATTTAGTCCCGAATCATTTCTAAAGCATTTCTAAGGCCTCAAAGGCTCGAATAAGGGATGATATGCATGTATATGATTCAGTTATGCTATGATTATGTTAATGTTTGGAAATATATGTTTTACATTTCTTTTTTATGGTAATGCTCTGTAACCCTATTCCGGCGTCGGATACAGGTTATGGGTGTTACACTCTATGTACCATAATAATATACAGATTGATATTTCAAATACCACATTGAACGTTTCAAAGTATAAATACGATATTGATCATTTTATGAATATACAAGTATCAAATAATACTTTGCTGACAATGCGTTTTAAAATTTATTAAAATATTTATTTCCTTTGTCATTATTTTCGATTATATGTAAATCAATCCGATGATATATATATATATATATATATATATCTTGTTTAATTGGATGGTTGAATTTTGATTAGAGGCTAATTTGGGATCCGGTAGGTAGATTCTTTAAATTTTGTAAAAAATAAAAATAAACTACTTTTTGTTTTGAATTTTATATTTTAATATTATAATTAGTTTTTTTTTAAAAAGGATAAATTTGTTTTTTGCCCTCCAAGTTTATCGAATTTTTTGAGTTAATATATAAATGTACCTAAACTTGGCAATTTATATCTACTTAGTACTTCAACTTTTTTCAAACCTAACTGGTACTTAAACTTGACAACTGTAAGCCAACTTGGTATTTCTTTTAGGTACCTAACTAATACCATTAAAATATATTGATGTGGCACTGACAACTAATAGTATAGTGGTACGTGATAGCAAAATGTGAGGTTGTCATGTGTCACTATATTTTAAAAAATTTAACATATGACAAAATGTCAAGCTATCATGTGTCACTATATTATTGGTCGTCAATGTCACATTAGTACCACACCGGCATATTTTAACTGTATTAGTGAGGTACCTAAAAGAAATGCCAACTTGGCTTACAATTACCAAGTTTAGGTACAAGTTAGTTAAGAAAAAAGTTCAAGTAACGTGAAGGTATAAGTTGCAAAGTTCAGGTACCTCTATATATATTAAACCAAGTTATAATATTTGTAAAATTTATCTTTTTAGAGAATACTCATGGTTAGGGAATTAATCACCGTTGATAGTGAATACAACAATAAAAAAATATTAGACATTAATTTTTTAAGAGTTAATGGCATTAATGGCTCCTATACTTTGTGATTTGTTCTAATGTGACCCCTAAACTTTCAAATATCCAGCTAAGCCTTTGTACTTAGTTTCCGTTTACTAAAGTGGTCCTGACCTTAACGGAGTCAAGATTCGTGCTGATGTGGCTCATCGGCCACCCAGATTACACCACTTGTCTAGTAGTGGAACTTTGACTGCCTTCCTAAGGCCCTTTTATGCAATTTTGCCTTATTAGTTTTTTGTCTTTGGTAAATCAAATTAAAGTTTGGCTGTTCAAAGTTTCAACTCTCTATCTGCGATTTCGAACATAAAAAATCCTTCTCTATTGCATGCTTTGGCTGTTCAAAGTTTCGAATTTGTTTTCATCTATCAAATCCCTTGTTATCTCTTCATTTCTAATATGCAAACAAATCAAAACCATCATCCATCAATTTTTTTTCTTTTATGTTTGTTAATAAATAATTTTTTTATTATGCTTTCATTTAATTTTGACAAAAAATAAAATAAAATATTAATTAAAAAGATAACTGAAAAAAAGGAAAAACAGAAAAAAAATCAATTAATAAAATTTGGGAAGAAATATATATTTTTTTAAAATTATTTTTTAAAATATATTTTAGAAATTCTAAAATATATTTTAAAATTTAAAAATAATTTAGTTAAAAGATGTTTCTATGCAAAATAAACAAAAAGAAGTTGCTCACAAGTAAACTTATTCATGGGTCGGGTCACCCAATTTAAGTCGAAGGTCCACCTAAAATATAAGAGGATTTAAAAAAAAATATAGACTTAAAAAATAATATTAAATTTAAAAATAAGATCTGTTTTAAAAATGAGTTGAACTTCGAATAAGAATTTTTCAATGTAAGCCCAGCCTAATTTTATTAACCTAAAAGTTTTACCCTTGTTCCCACTTTCCAATAGACCCAGTCTCGATATTCCCCTTTCCTTTTCCAATCCCTATTTTCCCTTCCTTAATCCCTAATCTTTAAATTTTTTTCTTGTTTATTGCTTCTTTGTTGTTGCCACCATTGTTGCTTCTCTGCCTTTTGCTGCTTTTCGTTTGTTTCGTTGTCACTACCGCCATAGTTGCTTTTTAACCTTCTGCTTAGTTTTCGCTTCTTCAGCAGTCATCAGTTGCCGCTGCTACTTTTCGCTTCTCTACCTTTTGCAAACTTTGCAACCTCAGTTCCCCCACTCACCCATTCACTCATTCACAAAGACAACACCCCCACCACGCTCAGAGACCTCCAGCGTCGCTGCTCATTTGTTTCCAACATTCAGCCTTCAGTCTCATTCACACATTGTAATAACAACTAGTTAGTAGTTACTAAAAAAAAACTACTTATTATGATAATGCATACAATAATTTTACCACTTTACACTTTGTCACCAACCTCAGTTCCCCCACTTACCCATTCACTCATTCACAAAGACAACACCCTCACCACGCTCAGAGACCTCTAGCGTCCCTGCTCATTTGTCTCCAACATTCAGCCTTCAATCTCATCGCACATTGTAATAACAACTAGTTAGTAGTTACTAAAAAAACTACTTATTATGATAATGCATATAATAATTTTATCACCTGACACACTTTCACTGCCAATAACACTATGGAATATAAAATGATCTCATTTTTCTTGGTTTTATAGAATTTTTTCATAGAGAATTATTATATATATTGCACTAACAACAATTATTATTTACTGTAAGAACAAGAATATTGTACATAACGCAAGACATAATAGAGATTTTTTTTTTGGTCTTTATTCAAAATTTTATGAGGCTATCAAAAGGGATGAAATATGTGTTTATCTAAATCAAGTTATCTAATTCTATTGCTTGAATCTAAATCGAGTTATCTAACTCATTGATATCTTCTTTTATTTTTATTTACTTAAAAGTATGAACAAATAGAAATAAATTGATTTGATGCTTTATTAATGGTCATTGCTTGCAGATTGATGTGTTATTATTTTGTTGATGCGTTGACGGTGTTTTATATTATTTTGTATTTAAATTTGGGATGTTAAATATGTATGGCTATGAAAATGAATAATCAAAATTCATTATCAGTACTTGTACTTTAGCAAGCTTTCAAATCATGTTGTCATAGCCAACCATATATGTATTTAAAATTAATTCTATTTGTTTTATATTAATTGAGTTTTTACGATTTCAAGACTTCAATTTTATGACAATAGTTAGTTCAAACACTCTAATACATATGGAATATGTATTTAATGAATATGAAAGTGTTTCTAAATGTCAAAAGTCTATTACTTCAAATGTGTGGGATGAAATGACAAAGCTTGAATGTAAGAACAAAGACAAGTTGAAGGCACAATGTAATCATTGTAAAAATATCTTTTCTTGGACAAAACACGTTAGCGAACAAAATAAATAAATAAAATAAATATTTATATACATAATAAAATATAAATAGAATAATTTATATTTAATTTATCAAATACAAAAATCAATCAAAACTGTAACAAAAATTAAAATAAAAAGGAAGAATAGAGATATTACTAAACGTTTAGGCCTATTAAACATAATTTCCTTAAAACAGATTTGGCCGCTCCTATGGTACTTGGAGAAACATTAGTCGAATGTCTCCTAGGATACAACAACACAATGATAAAAGCAGTAGCACCTTTGCAGCGATCAACGAACAAACGATGTCTTTTTCTATCACCTGAACGTTTGAAAAATACGAAGAAGAAAAGAAGAGTTTTTTAGAGCAACAAAATTTTGGTGTCAGAGAATTTAAGAGTGTGTAAAATTCTACAGAATTCTTAGCCTTTTATAGGCATTGAGAATGTTGAAAATTTCCACAAAATTTGCCATTAAGGAGCCAATAAATCAATTTGATTAAAAAATTAAATAAAATTGATTGGAATCAAATAAATAAGATAAATGTCCATATATAAACAGATTCTGTCAGCTGAGGAAAAATAATTTTGTGGCCCACTTTAGGTTGGTTTGAACATTTCATATCGCCCATGTCATGCATGTGTGCCTCAACTCTTGAGTTTGGACCTACATCCCTCTTGCATGCAAGGCAAGCTTATAAGTTTAGTCACTCAATCATCTTTTAAGAGAGTTTCTATATATAAACACATCTCATACTTGGTATTTAACCAATGTGAGATCTAAGCCTTTACTTTTCCTCAACAAATATTTCCAAATAGCTTACTTTGAGCATTAATTTCTCATTCATCACTCAACCATTTTGAGTATATGATATACCGTTGTAAAGGTCTCATGGAGTAGAATATGAAATCATAATTTTATGATTCAACTCTCCACCTTTACCTATTGAGAATATGCCTCAAAGTTCCCATAAAATGCAATTTTTCCAACATCATTTTTTTTTTCTAAATCTTTTAGCAAAACCTCTCATTTAAGACGTCACCTAAATAGTTGTTTGAAAAAAAATTAACAAGGACATCATTCAATACACCATAGTGCAACCATCTTTAGGAAGTGGTTCATCTATAAAAACTTATGAGTTTGATGCTGATGTTGATGAGTGTCGTCAAGCTGTTTCTACTTTTCTTCTGTGTGGCAAGTATTCATTTAGGACAATTAAAGAACCGAGATTTAGATACATGATGAGTATTGTTAATCCTAATTTTAATACAATAAAGCATTTATTATATTTTTATTAATATTTTTAAAATATAAATATTTTTTAATGGGTTAGAAAACATTCATTTTAGCATTTTTAGTTCATTTAGTATATTATATATATTTTTAAAAATATTTTTAAATAAAAACTAATTTAAAAAATCAAATATGAGCAAGCGGATCGGGTTCAAGTTTATCTTTTTAAATCAAATTAGATTTGGACAAAAATGTAAGTCCATTTTCTAGACTGATTAGACTTGAATTGAAAAATTAATCTAAATACATTGTATGAATCTAGCCCAAACTTGATCCAGCTGATGACCTAAGTTTTAGCATTTTTTAGATGAATTAAATGTAGTAGGCTGATGTGGTCATTTGGTACATGTCGTAACATCTAGAAGAAATTATAGTGATGGGTTGATTACCATATTATGTTATTCGAATTTGACATGTTTTTAAATTATAATTTATTGATATATTATATATTTTAAATTTTATATAAAAAAATTAATACGATCGATTCAAATTTAACATTTTAATTTAGGTTAAATTTAAATAAAATTTTAAATTCATTTTTAAATCGGGTTGGGCAGTCACCAATCACAAAAAAAAATGATAGACATTAATGGTGATAATATTAATGACAAAAACATTAACAAAAACAAATTAATAAAGCATTTTCTAAGGGAAGTTAATATAACTATACATACTGGAATGACGAAAGTTTTCCTTTATGATCCGATAATGTTTCAAGAACTCCAAAAGTGATCATGGAACATTTACAGCTGGATGATCGGTTTATTTATATTTATCCTGTGGGTAAAATACCCAAAAATACTAAAAAAATAACTTATTTACGAAAAAGGGTCAGTTTCAAAAATATTTACGGAAAAGGCCGTTTCACCCCAAAACGCGTCCACGTCAGCACGTTTTGGGGGATATAACGACAAAGCGCGTCCACAGGGACGCGTTTTCTCGATGAATCACCAGAAAAGCGTCTTGGCGTGGGCGCGTTTTTGCCTGTCTCCTCGTCCGATTCTGATATGATATTCTAAGGTTTCGGGCTAGGGTAAAATATATAGGGTTTTGGGCAAAATATATTAGCCCAAAAAATTAATTGAATTTTTTGACAGGTTGTATGTGGCAAAATAATTTTGAGAAGACGTTCAACAAATAGTGGCCAAAAGCGCTTCAAGAAGGATGCCTTGTCGGAAATCTTGAAAAGAGCTCTCACGTGAACGCTCTTTTACTACTGACGATCTCCGGAAAATTATTTTGAGAAGAAGTTTCGAACAAGCGATGGCCAAAACGCTTCGGAAGGTGCCTTGTCATCATGAGTCTTGAAAAGGGCTCCTACGTGGGCGTTCTTTTGCTACATGAGTCTCCGGAAAATTATTTTGAGAAGACGTTTACAACAAACGATGGCCAAAATGCTTCCGGCGTAGGTGCCTTTGTCGATAAAATCTTGAAAAGAGCTCCCACGTGGGCGCTTTTTACTCTGATGATCTGTGGGAAAATTATTTTGAGAAGACGTTTACGAACAAACAATGGCAAAACGCTTCCGGCGAGGTGCACTTGTCGATGAAGAGTATTGAAAAGAGCTCCTACGTGGGCGCTTTTTGCTCTGATAGTCTTCGGAAAATTATTTTAAGAAGATGTTTCGAACAAGCAAGGCCAAAACGCTTCAATAGGTGCCTTTGTCGAAGATGAGTCTTGAAAAGAGCTCCTACGTGGGCGCTCTTTTGCTACTGATAGTCTCCGGAAAATTAGACTATAAATCAGCCAAATTTCATTCTCAGGTTGCATAAGTGAAATTGAGGCAAAAGAGAAAAAAATTGAAAATGAGGGAACGTATTAATATTGTTATTTACTACGATGGTGAGGTTTGTGACACCGAAAATGGTGTTGTTTTCTTATCGGAGAACACAGCGCGACTGAGTTTTAATTAGAACGTCAATTAGGTAGAACTGCGGAAAAGAATTAGGCGTAAAATATTCGGAACAACGCCAATGAAAGTTCAGTCTATTAAGTATAGATTTTGCGCTTCAGTTGATCCGGTGAGATATGACTCATTCGACATCAAAGGTCCTCGGAGCTTTGAGGCAATGGTGGAGACTCATCTTGCCAGTGGATCACCTTATCTCGAGGTATATGTACAATTTTCATCTCCAAGTGATCTTTCAGTGACCTTAACATCTACTGTTGTTCGAGGGGAATACACGACCCCAATCCGACACTCTGTTAGTGGGAGGCAAAACATAGAAGTGCCCGTGTTCGGTGGTAGTATGGAAAACATAACCCCTGTACGGCACTCGATTGGTGGATGGGACATGCATATTCGTCCTTCGATGTCCGATGATAGAAATACGTATTGGGGGACATCATCAACTTCTAGTCGTTGGCAATCTACATATGATTGGGAACGTTACGAAAGATGTTTAAGAAGGGATAATGTACTCCCACAACATCCACTGGCGAGGGGCCCTCGTTTGTTGCAGGTTATGGAGGGTCGGACGATGAATCCGATGTGGATCCACCTCGGGAGCCCGGCCCGATGGTGCGGTTGGATTATTTTACAACCGAGCTGTTCCAATTGTACTTGAAGATGTTGAGGTGGTTCGACGAAGAAGAAGAAGATCCGCTATTCAGTATGTACTCGCCTCCAAATTTATATGCATAATGTCGATCTATCTCAAGTTGATGCATTGGAGTTTCTGAGCTACCACACCGGACGCGTGGATCAGTACAACTTCTTCGTTGGATTCGGACCAATTAGAATTTGGTAACCAGTTTTCCAACAAGAATACTTTTCTTGCTGCATTGAAACAATACAGCATCAGGAACGGGGTTAACTACAACGTGGTTAAATCCAAGCTCGATAAGTAAGAGGCAAAGTGTGCAGTGCAAGACGGTACATGTTCATGAAAAATCATGGCCTCGTTGAGGAAAAGGACAGGCTTGTGGGAGATCAAAAAGTACAAAGGTCCACATACATGTCTTGCCAGTACAGTACCACTATGTGTTCAATGTTTTTGAATAATACTAATATTATGTAATGTTGTATTATTTAACTTACTTCGTTGACAGGTGTTACACAAGATCATCCGAAGATGGATTCAGACATGTTGGCTGACTTAATAATCCCGACGGTGAAGGCCGATCCCAAGACTATAATGCTGGCCTTAATTGGCAATATTCGTAGCTAATTGGGGTACACGCCTTCTTACAGAAAGGCTTGGATAGCCAAGCAGAAGGCGTTAGAAAAGTTGTATGGTCGGTGGGACACTTCATATAATGAAGTGTGGCAGTGGTGTCAGGTGCTGGAGAGATATGTCTCAGGCAGCATAACAGACCTTGAAATGGAACCGACGTACTACAACGATCGTTTGCTCCGTGGATGCGCAGTGTTCAAGCATCTGTTCTGGTCATTTAAGCAATGCCGAGATGCCTTTATATACTACAAGCCATTGGGGACCGTTTGCTCCGTTGGCCATTTTTTTTTTACCGTTGAGGGCTAAAGCGCGCCCCTGGGGACGCTCTTTGCTGGCATATCCCCCAAAACGCCCTGACGTGGACGCGTTTTTGGGTGAAACAACCTTTTTTCGTAAATATTTTTAAAACTGGGCCTTTTCCGTAAATAATTTATTTTTTTAGTATTTTTGGATATTTTACTCTTACCCTGCAATAATATTGTAATTGTTTTCTATTTTTATCTACCAAAAAGAAAAATGAAGGCAATGAAGTTAAAGCAAGAAAATAGTACCCACAGACTGGAACCGCGTTGATTAGAAACTACAAGATTTGGGCCGCTCTTGAGCCCTCTAAAGTCTTGGTCTTTGCCCTTTCTATCGTTTTATTCACTTAAATGAAGATAAATTAAAGGGTAAATTGTAAAGTGACTATTTTTGTAGTTTACACTAAACTAAAAACAAAATCTTTTACTTCTCTGTCAAACTGAGCCTTCTGCAAAGCTAACCAAGAAAAGGAGCCTTCTCTTTTGTTTTGAAACCCTTGCCGCTGTGAGCTTTCATCGCCATCAAATCGTCGTCAAGGTTTGTCTCCAACTGTCAACCCTTTTAAGTCGCCCTCTATTTCTCCTTTTTCAAAATCTTCGATTCGATTTGATTTTGGATTCAAGGCCCTTTCTGTTAAGTTCTTTTTATCCAGTTCGTTTTTTTCAGGTCACCAAGTGCTCGACGATATTACTCAGCGAACAAAACTAGAAGCTGATCATTTTGCTCTTTTGATCGGATCACCAACTTTCTTCGGTAAGAGCCTGCTTAATTGGATATGATCTAATATATTATTAAACAGTAAAAAATCTTGAACGAATTAAAATGTGTACCTAAAGATAAATTGCATGATTTAGCTTTTAAATGACTCTTTCGAATTAAAAATTCAAGTTAATTCTATTAACTCAATTCAAATAATTCGAAATTCGATTTTTTTTTTTGAATTTTTCAAGTGGAATCGAATTCAATATTAAATTGAAATATGCAGGCAGAGCCGAAGGGTTTAATTTGTTCTTTTTGACTCTGTCTTTCGTTAATTTGTTTTTTCTATCTTGTAGATATTTCCATGAATTAAAAAAATTATTAATTTTCTGAGCAAAAATGCTAATAATACCTAGGCATACATCTTTGCATGGTACATTATTTTAGTTTCTGAAACTTAGATTTTGTCAATAGAAACTCAGTAAACTGGTTTTCCCTATACTCAGGTGGGATGCGAAAATGCTAAAAATACAAAATTAAAAGCTTTAATATTCAAGATTTTCCTCGAGATGGTTTAATCTGTCAATACCTTTGCAAATTTTGATATGTCTCCATACAAGTAAACATCAAGAGTGAGTTCCTTTTTTATTCCGTTTTTATTTGCATGTATGTGCTTGTGCTTGACCAAGTATCATTTGAAATAAAGATTGACCATTTATGCACTTTGATTTCTGTAATCTCAATAAACCATAGATTGTTTTATTCCTTTTTTATTTACATGCATGTGCTTGTGCATGATCAAGTATCATTAAAAGTTTGATAAGTCAGATTGTTAATGAACCCTGATCTGCTGCTTTAGAATATTTCAATCTCCAAAGATTGTGGGGTTCTCATTGCCTAAGTTGTAATTTCCTTGCTTGATGTTGAATATTTAAAATATATGGTCTGTACTATGTAGTTTGATAAAGCTTTCTTTAATATAAGTAAGATCTATTGCTATAATGTAGTAATTATTAGACATGAAGAATTGTGTGCTGTGATGATTATTTTATTTTGTTACATTCCTTAATATGTAATTTCTTCATTTATCAAATGGACTTGTATCCTTTTCTTTTTTTCTAGGGGTCTGAATAATAGAGTTTTTAACAATGAAAATTTTTTTTTATGCAGATTTTTTTTTTCTGGTGTAAAATAAGGGTTTAATTTGTTCTTTTTGACTCTGTCTTTAGTTAATTTGTTCTTTTTAACTTGTCGATGAGTGATCCAATTCCAAGTCGTCATATAATCATGTTTAAAAACTTTAAATAAAAATATTTTTTAAAAAGTTACGTAAAATAAATAACATCAGTCATTTTTTTAATTTAACTCGAACAATTGTATTCGATTCGATTTTAATTCCATCTCACTTGACTCGATTCGTAAAAATTTCAAATCAAGTTAGGATGATAAAATATGATTTGAAAACTCGATTAACTCGAAAATTTTTCATTTGGTTCAATTCGATTGAATGCTCACTCCTAGTGAGAGTTTTCTTTTAGAGTTTCATATTTGACTAGTAATAATGATTTATTTTTTAAAAAATCCAATGTACTCATCTTTTGCTTTGATATTGTTAATTATGTAGCAAAAGAAGGTTTCTCTTTTGAGGATGTTGACAGTGTTTGAAGGGGGCCTTCAATTGGTCCTTTGATTGACTTGGCCATTCATATCGACTCAAGGTATCTCTCTACAATCTCATAATTTTGTTTGGAATAACATTGATGTGCGTTGTTTTATTTGATTATTGTTTCTTGTGTGCATGACTGTTAATGTTTATTTGGTCGTGTGTATTCCCTCTTTGAGTGTGCTAGTAATAAGCTGGGAAAGTAAAATCCATCAAGGCGAGGAAAAACTAGTTTGAAAGTAGTCCTCCTTGAAGTTCCTTTTAATTGAATGTGGTAAGGATAAAGTAAATAAAAGAAAAGGAAAGAATAAAACATAAAAAGATGTTTTGAAAGATGTTTTAAAAATTAAAAGTGATAAGGTTATTTTTGTTTATTGTTTTTTTTCATTAAAATGACTATAAATGAAACCCAACTGTACATTAATGTAGCTCTCCAAATGACCAGTAGACAATAAATGAAAGCCCATTTTATTTTTATTGTAATTTAAAATTCTTAAACTGTTCTTTGTGATTTTTGAAATCCCCTGCTTTATCGGAGACTGATTTCATGTATGAATCTGTACTTCAACTTTTTCTTTTGCCTTTTCATCTCTGTTTTTAATTTCAGATCTATGCTTCTTTACTTGTATTTCAGTGGGTTTTAGTTTCAGGTCTCAGTCTGGTTCTTGTTTTTGTTTGTTTATCGTCTAGTATATGTTATTTATTTTTGGATTGCTTGTTTGCCTCTGTTTAATTTGGTTGTGTTATGGTCTATTTGTTTTGTAATTTCTGCTTAGCAGAATACTGTTGGGGGTTGGGGTTTTGTGTTTGGGTCTTGTGGCGTGGTAGTTTTTGGGCTTTTCTGCCTGGGTATATGGGTTTGGAGACTGAATCGTGGGTGTGGGTTTTGTGGGCTTGAGGCGTGGGTTGGGGGGCTGGGGTTTAGGGTTGGGTGTCAGGGGTTTGGGGTTTTTCAAGTAAAACAAAAATTAAAAATACCTAAATGAAAAGTAAAGATAAAAATAAAAAATTACTATGATACCTCACACTGGATTTAGGTTTAAACAGGCTTTTTCAAGTCGAGAATGCACAGATCATTGGTTCGGCCATTCATGGGGGTGCGTGGGTTTTCCTCAACCTCCAAGAAAATTGTGGCGTCGGTACTGTTCGAGAGATTACCTGTTGTTATTCCCAAATTGGATCCTGTGGTTTATGCATTTCAAGAGTTTTCGTAAGTTTTCATTCTCGTGAGAAAATCTGGGAATGTTCTATCTAGGATACCTTAGATTTCTATTGGTTAGCTCATTGATGCAAAAAAGGAAGAAAAAAGCTAAAATATTTTGCTTAAAACAACATGATTAGTGGTTTATGGCACAAAGTTATTAGCTTTTTTAGTTCAAATTTTCCGCTACTAATTGGGGTTTTATGGAAATAGATGAAACTCTTGGGATTTATTTATGTAATTGCTTTTGTTTTATGCAGCTTTCGATGGAGGCAGCAGTATCGACGCAAATATCCTGATGAATTCTTGGACATGTCTAAATCTAGGCAAGTTATAAATTTGATTCAGTTATATTAGGGGCATTTATTTGTATGTTGGGTCTTTCTTTCCAACTTAAGTGGTTACTGACTAAGCATAAAAGTTGTTTATTTTATGCATAGCAATTAAGAAAAAAAAGGAAAGCAATTGATTTATCCAAATGAATGATTTAGAGTCGTGATTCCTCTGGAGAGCTGATTTGGGGAAAACAATGTAGAGTAATTTAGGCTTAATTGTTTTCAATTGAAAAACAACAGCCTCAAAAGCAATGAAAGTTGTTCGTTTGGATACATTATGTTTGTTATGCTCCTCCTTGCTTTGCACTTTCAATGAGTACATGCATGACTTCAGATTTGCACATTAAGAAAAAGGTGAAGTGCAACAAAGATGATTTTAATTTTCAGCTAATGTAGTGAAATTGTTGTATAACCAGGGGAAAAGGAGATTACCAAATTGACTACGTTCCAGCTCCAAGGATCACTGAAGCTGACAAAACGAATGACAGAAAGTAAGTTGTAGATTTCATATTGCTCATTGGAACTTAATTATCAGGAGACCGTTCTTTGTTTGAAAGAGATCGAATATGTGTTGTCAAGAACTAACAATTTTTGGGAATAACTGGCCTGAAATCTGCATTAATAATCTCTAAGAAGCTGACAAAACGAATGACTGAAAGAAAGTGGTGCATTTTTAATTGTTCAGTGTAACACTTTTATCTATGGGCTATTCTTTGTTTGATAGAGATCAGATATATGTCATAAGGAACTAATAGTGTATAGGAAGAAATGATCAGAATTGGATCTCAAAGTGCTTTTCTCTTCTAGTTAAAGTATCTGTCTCCTTATTTATACATAAGAGTTATGTGAAGGAACAATAAACATCATCCTTAAGAAAAAATTTTCTTCCTCTCGGTGGTTGTGGCCTTGTGTGGATAAAAAGTGAAGTTAGTACATTTGAGCGACTGTTAGTAGTTTAGTACAATATTTTGATTGCGAAAGCTCTGAACTTTGTATTTGTCAAGGTCATTGCAGAGAGCACTTGATAGAAGATTGTATCTTCTTCTATATGGTAACAGTAATGCAGCTCCTAGCGGGAAACCTGTGTGGCATTTTCCAGAAAAAGTTTATGATTCAGAGGAGACGTTGCGCAAGGTAATGGTTTTTATGCGTCTTGTTTCTTTTTCTTTTTTGTTTTATCAATATGATATAAATATGAAATATTTGCAGTGTGCAGAGTCTGCCTTAGCATTCGTACTCGGAGACCTCTCTCATACTTATTTTGTCGGAAATGCTCCCATGGGGCACATGGTTATACAGCAGATGGAGAATGTGCCTGAACCATTTAAGGTATTTCAAGCAAAATGGTTGTATTATTTACCTCTTATATTGATGTAATAATTGTCTTTTAGTCTTTTTAATCAAATGTCAATCTTGTTTGGATAACATACATGCACTTCACTTTTTCCTACCTTATGTTTTTTCTTTCTGTCAGCTATTTTTTTTCAAGTCTCAAGTGATTGATACCAACAAGTTCAATATCCAGAAGTGCGAGGATTTCGTTTGGGTGACCAAAGACGAACTCTTGGAGTATTTTCCTGAACAAGCTGAATTTTTTAAGAGGTTGATTATCAGCTGATGGTAAACTGCTTCATTCGGTTTCCAAGCCATACAGGTCTTTCATATAACCCAAATTTGTGGTTTACTTGTAACTTTGCAGTAGTGTCCAAGACTAGAAAACCAAACATCCGAACGTGACTCAATTAGGCAAAAATAACGAAAAGCTCATTGGCTAAGGATGGATTGAATTGTCCAATACTTTTAGTTTCTTATGTTGGCGACTATTGATGCATTGTCTAGTTTTATTTTATTACATATTCCTCTCATCTCTGCTGCAATAATGCTTGCATGGTCTAATATGTATGCGTGCCCTTGATCTTTGCTCTTGGTAGGGTAAATTACACAATTTAACTTTGGGTTTTATGCAGTTATAATTGGTTGATCAATTCCAATGTCTACCTTCTTGGATAGTGGGTAAATGTAGATGACTTGATAACCCTATTTTATTCCTTTTTTAAGTAGGGGGTACTGAAATTGGTATCTACCATCTATCATTAGGACTCTCCTTCCACAATGCTGACTTGAAGTAAATGAACATCTCTGCCCCAATGAACTAAACTACTAATTATTGGAATGCATTTTTATCATTCTCAAAATATTTTGGGTTAACTTAATTTTAAAACGAACAAATTCAAACACAGTTTTTAAAATTTTTAACAAAATTAAATAAGAACAAATTAAAAAATAAATATGTTGGATCTATTTCATATCACAAATCATTACCTTAATAATACGGACAGCCTTATGATTCAATGAAATCAAATTGATGTTTTTGTCAGCTGAACTGGTCCAGTGGTGCACTAGACTGGATCTCCACCATATAAAATGCAAATGAAGAAAAAAACTAAAAATTACTACGATACCTTCACAATGTATTTAGGTTTAAGCACGGTTTTTCAAGTCGAGAATGCTCAGATCGTTGGTTCGGCCATTCATGGGGGCACGTGGGTTTTCCTCAACTTCCGGGGAAATGGTGGCGTCGGTATTGTTCGAGAGATTACCCGTTGTTATTCCCAAACTCGATCCTGTGGTTTATGCATTTCAAGAGTTCTCGTAAGTTATAATTCTCGTGAGAATATTTGGGAACGTTCTATCTAGGATACTTTAGATTTCTATTGGTTAGCTTACTTTTGGTTAGCTATTGGTTAGCTTACTTTTGGTTAGCTTACTTTGGGGTGTTTAATCAGTTAACAGCTACTAATTGAGGTTTTATGAAAGTAGACCATATTAATATTAATTTTTTACTAAATTTGAACGTTTATGATTATGAGAATACATTTAAAAATAGAAAATAAAAGACTCTTTTAAAAAGGAACTAAAAGAAAGAAATTGTTGACATTTTTTTCCGAAATAAAGTCCGTTTAATAATTAGGCCTGAAAGACCAAATTAGAGAAGTCCTCAACAACCCCAAAAAAACTAAAGAAAAAACCAAATAACAAAAAATAAAATAATAGAAAAAAAATAGAAACAAGGCCCGAATCAAGAATCTTCTCATTTATGCAATCTTCCATGCTCTTTGCAAATCTGAACCCCCCCCCACCCAAAAAAAAAGGCTAAATCCTCTAAATTTTGGCAGAGATTCAACCAGCAGAGGGAGCAAGTTGAGACAGACAACTAGATTACCAAGTTTCTCAACCCAACAACATCATAGAGTAAGAATTATGGTGGTCGACTGAATCGTTGATCAGAATCAACCACTTTCAAGTACGAAGTCAGAACAATTTTTTAGGGGGGGCCGAATGAAATTTTAATTTTTTTTTATAGTTTATATCTTTATAATTTGTAAAGGATTAAATCAAATTTTTATAATTTTAGGGGGGCTAAAGTGTAATTTTACCTTTACTAATTTAAAATTTTTAAAAAATTCTAAGGGCTTAAATAGTAATTTTACATTTTAGGGGGGCTGGGGCCCATGCTAGCCCCCCTCTGGCTTCGCCCCTGCTTGCAAGACTTTCATTGGCAAGTCTTCAACCCAGAACGAATCCTCATCATTTTGCAAACCTTCAATAGCCATTGCATGCGCTGCTACATTCCCTTCTTGCGCAACGGATTGAAATCGACAAGAAGAAAAGTTCCTCACCAAATTCTTCGCATCCCAGGTGAATGGTCTGGATTCCGAGTAATCTTCGCTTGTTTGTTGTATGTTCTGAATAACCAACTTTGAATCACTCTCAAGAATGACGTTTGTGAATCCCAAATCCAGTACAAATTGGAGCCCATGCAGTACTGCAGTCGCTTCAGCAATCACCACCGATCGAACCATGTTATGACCTTTAAACCCTGAACCCATTATAAGGCCTTCCTCATTTCTTATGATAAAACATGAAACTGCATGTTTGTTTGCAACAAAAAGTCCCACATCGACTTTAATTTTCACCCACCCCTACGGAGGGGGCATCCATTGATGTGATCTGGCTCGGTGATGTTGAGTTGTTTCACTTAAGTGCCCGATCGTCGATGAGAAGATTGTTCGTAACGTTGAAAAGGGTTAATTTTGGTTAAGGTAAAGGCGGAAGTTTAACAAAAGAAAAGGATAGGTTAAGGATGAATGAAATAGGTTCGGTTTAACAATAAAATAAAGATAGGTAAAAACTCGGGATAGTGGGTGGAATGGAAAACTGAACTTAACGTCAAGAATGATTCAACACTATAGAAAAGTGTCACCCCGATTCTTATATTGTTAGCGTGGTCAGATGCATTGGTAGATGGATAGGTGAACGCCACACCAATGATGGTGATAAGTTCAAGAAACAAGTTCGATAGATGCCACTAGCAAGAGATAAGTCACATGAGACTCGTACGAAATTGAGAGGAAGAAACCTCACTAATAACACAATGTTCATATAAAATTTGGCCAAAAGTCTCCTACAATTGAAAATAGCTAAGTATTTATAGCTAACTAACTAGGCTAGTCGAATGGACAATTAACATTGCTTAAGGACTAAGTATTCGACAAGGAATGTGCTAGATTAATCTAGAATAAAACTATTAAAATACTAAATACATTCAATTTAACATCATTTATTCACTTACGAACTTACCTCGTACAAAGACGAACGGACCGGGACGACTATTCGACAATTTTTTTTCCTCCGATCCAAATCCGATTTCCTCTTTTCTTGATCTAAATAAATTGAAATTTAACTTATTTAATTACATTTCATTCAATTTCATCCAAAAACACATAAATGGGCATTTTTTACTTTAGCCCCTAACATTTCACATTTTCACAAATTAGTCCCAAATTCAAAACAACACAAAATACTCAAAATTTCAATAAACCCATATTAGGCCGAATTCTCCTTAGGTCCCTAGCAGCCCATTTATTTTATTTATTTCACATTTTGACCCCTTAATTTGCAAATTCCACAATTTAATCCTTAATAAGCAAATTTTATAAAAAAATCACTTAATTAAACATAATAATCTATCAACAAATATTTATTTTTCATTATCAAACAACTAAAACATCAAGCTATCATCAATGGAAAATCATGAATACATCAACAATTTCAGAAATTCAAGCATGGGCTAGCTAGTATTCAAAGCAACAATCTCAAAAACATAAAAATTTTCAAAAAAATGAACAAAATCCATACCTTAATTGAGAAAAATGAGTGCCGAACCTAAAACCACATTCAAAGCTTTCTTTTCTTCTCAACTTTCGGCAATTAGAAAGATGAACATGCAAAAATTTTACTTATGTTTTATTATATTAACTTATATTACTTTACAAAACTAACCTTTATAATTTAATATGAAAACCGTATATTATAAACCCAAAATCATCCACTCAAATAACTAAGGGTCAAATAACCACTTAAGGGCTTCATAGCAAATAAACACTTAAACAATTAGTATGCCACTTTTACATTTTATGCGATTAAGTCCTTTTATCAATTAAGAATACAAATGGTAAAATTAAATCACGAAATTTTCACACATATCAATTAACATGCTGTAAACACCAAAAATAATATTAAAATAAATTTTATGACTTCGGATTTGTGGTTCCAAAATCATTGTTCTGATTTAGCTAAAACCGGGCTGTTACAACTTTTTTTTCTTAATATTCAGTTGGAAAGATGATGATATGAATAGAATTTCATTTTGTTTTATTTAACATATATTTATTAACATTTTTACTAAATTATCCTTAGTTAATAAACTTTAAAAACACATAAACCATGTCCATTAATATCCATTAACACTACCAATGGTCTAATATCATCATAAGGACCATTGGTTTAATAAATCATAACAACTAAACATCTTTAACAAATAGAATGCAACTTTTGAATTTTATGCGATTAAGTCATTTTTCTCAAATTGAGCAATTAAACAATAAAATTAGCCCACGAAATTTTCACACATACATGCTATCATATAGTAAACACCAAAAATAGTATTAAAATAATTTTTTGACATCGAAATTGTGGTTTCGAAACCACTGTTCTAATTTAGCTAAAACTGGGCTGTTACATAGGGCGCTCTCTGACTTGTGCCACACGGCCGTGCCACACGCCCGTGTGCTAGGCCGTGTGGTCGATTTAATTTTCGTAATTTTTCATAAAATAGGTGCAAACTTCACACGACCGAGACACATGCTCGTGTCCAAGGCCGTGTAGCACACACAGCTGAGACACACGTCCGTGTCTCTGCCCGTGTGCTATATTCTGGACATTCTGTTTCTCAAAATTAAGGTGCAGTAGACACAAGGCAGAAACACATGCCCGTGGGGTAGGCCGTGTGTCACACACGGCCTAGACACATGCCAGTGTGCCTACCCGTATTGACAAAAATAAGGCTATTTACCAAGCCTTTTTTCCACTCTTTAATGTATACACCTACACAACATAACATAGCACCAAACCTGTAACGCCCCGAATTTGGGCCTAGAAGGAATGGGCCTTGAGCGTGGGATCAGCTAGGAGACTGCACATAAATATTTATGTGTGTAAGAAAATGACACAAATTGCTTGTTTGCTTTAATGGCTAAGTGATTTGGGTATGTATGAGAGTGTTTGAGAAGCCTGGGTTCAAGTCTTGGCCCTTGCAAAATTTTTAGTTTTTTTCTCTTAAATGAACCTGGACATTGGCACTTAGGCTTTATTAGTAATAATGCTTGTTTTATGACAAAAAGAGCCTGTGGTGTAATGGCAATGTGGTATGTGGTATAACTGAGAGGTTTGAGGTTCAAGTCCTAGGTTTCACAGTGGAATGTTTATTTTGCTGCTTGAGCTATGGAGGTATAACTGAAACACTGTTGAGAGGAGTTTGAATTGGTCTTGGATGGAGTTTTGGAGAGGATTATGGAGAGAGTTGGGGAAAAAATCAAGGAATTTCGAAATGGGAGGTTGGTAGGGTGTTGTGGTCTATTGGGACTCTAAGGCTCTAGGGGATTTCGGCTAGAGGGAAATATGGAGCAATTTCGGCTATAGGCATATTCTTTGTTTTGGTTTTGTGGAGCTTGAAAGGAGAAGGCAGAATTTCCTTTGTGATTTTTTCCATTCGGGATTTCTTTCTGGTTTTGCGCTTTATCAACTGTGGTGACCAAAAGTGCCATTATTTTCTCCCTTTCTTCAATTGCCAATTAGGTAGTATTCTTTTGTGGTCTCACTTCTTTTTCTGTGCCCGTTTTTCTATTTTCTTTACTCTCCTAACAGTGCCGAATGCACTTCTCTTCTGTCCCCTTTCATTCTTCTATTTTCTCTCAAAGCCAAACCTACCTTTCTCTCCCTTTCTCACCCTTGGCCGATTATGGTCCTTTCTTTTCAAGTTTTCTTTAGTGACCGTCTCCTCTTGTCTATCTTCCTCCCTCGTTCTACTCTGACGATTGTTGATAGCCTAGTGATTGGGGATCTATTGTTAGTGCCGATTACCACCATCATTTGTCCAATGTGCCGAACCTAAGCTGTTACATTCTTTGTTCTTCTAATTCTTGTGAGTTCTTCGTTGCACAATATCGGTAAGCGTGTTCGTTAAGGATCAATTGTTTGTTGGTTATATATCTATATTAATGGTGATTCGTTTTGTGTGTAGATACTAATCAAAGAGTGGGTAATCACTTTTGATCAACAGTTAGTTGCAAATACCCGTTGGTTCAAGCAAGGCGATAGTTGGAGAGCACGTGGGCTAGTTTACTCGTTATCACGAACAGGTGTGTAATCACACTATCTCTGCTATGAATCGACAAAAGCCGAAAAGCCGAAACTTTGGCATTCGTGGCCTTATGAGTCGCGATCGCTCATATGGTAAACCGAGCCCACAAATCATGGGCGATAGATGGTAGAGGCCACTACGAGCGTTCTCGTGATCTTGGGCCTCTTTTGGCTGAAATAGGTCGTGTAGGCCCAATGGGCTCGTGGGCCCCACACGAATAAAATCGATATTAAGTGCCAAATACTGGACTGGGCTATGTACTTCGCATAGCCGTGGCTGAACTTGGGCAGCCACACGAGCGTGTGGGCCCACTTGGGCCGAATATTGGGCTTTGGGCCCATTTACACCGTAATGACCGTAATGCCCCTGTAAGGTAAAATGACAATAATGCCCCTGTAGGGTAAAATGACCGTAATGTCCCTGTAGGGTAAATGAATATTTTACCCCTCGAGGGTA
Organism: Gossypium rotundifolium; assembly: GCA_025506655.1. Lineage (NCBI taxonomy): Eukaryota > Viridiplantae > Streptophyta > Magnoliopsida > Malvales > Malvaceae > Gossypium > Gossypium rotundifolium. The sequence continues at coordinate 108,343,623 of CP106725.1, forward strand.
AAGTACTGACTTGTGCTATGATTTGACTGATTTGACTGTGATTGTATGACTGTGATTTGATTGACTTAACTGTAAATGATATGATGATTTGTGGGCCAGACATTCTGCATACATGACATACTGCATGGGGTTGGGATATTGGTTATGGAGGAAGTACTGTTCTGATAGGGTCGCATGGGTCGCACGAGACGACTGTGGACCCAGTAATGATCTGTTAAGGTTGCACGGGTCGCACGAGATGACTGTGGACCTACCGATGGCTTTAAGCCAGTTAATCTGATTATGGCTCTGTGCCAACCTAATTATGGCTCTGTGCCGTCTTGATTATGACTTTGTGTCGATCATATTTATCCATAGCTGTGTGCCGATCGTAATTATTGATGACTTTGGGTCGATCATACTAACCCATGGCTGTGTACCTGTTATATTACCGTAACTGATGGCTATGTACCAATTTTATTATAGTTACCGATGACTATTTGCCAATTATGAGACCGTTACTGAAAGCTTAAAGCCGTATATATACTACCAGATTTGTTACTATTTCGGTTAGTGCTGCAACCGGTGCTAACATTGTAAGTGTAGGGATGGCGTAGGTGATTTATTCCCCACAGGTAGTGCAGGGCTGGACGGAGGCAAGTGCATGGTTGGATGTGTTTGCATGCATCATGCATCATTCATACTGAGACTATTACTGTGATGGGCTAGGCCCAATTGATTCTGTTATGGGCTGTGACCCAAATGATATTGTTTTGGGCTTTGGCCCACATATACTCTGAATCAATCGTACTATTCTTATGTTAAAGAGCTCAGCCCAAACCGATTCATTTACGTATCTTGTTGTTTCTTTAATAAGGGGATTACACACTGAGTTTTCGTAACTCACCGAGTTTTTAACCTTTCAGGTAATCCCCAGCGTTAGACGGTTCGGAACTGCGAGGGACTCGGAGAGGGCCACACAACTGCACATGTTTTATTCTGTTTTGCTCATTTACTTAAGCACTTTGATTTTGATTTGGGTTGTAATAAGGCCTCTATAAATTCTGGATTTTAAATTTGTGATTTTATTGATTGTGATTTATTTCTGCTAGAAGTAGAACACGGTTTTCCAAAACAATAACATTTTCAAACACTGCGTTTTCGCAACTCAATTTTTAAATATCACGTTTTCGTAAATCATTTGTTTTAAATGAAGCTTCGACAACAAATAAGGTTTTAAAGGTAATAACATTTTAAAAGGGAATAACTTTTAATAAACCATGATTGAAAATAAACAAACGCAAATTGAGGTTTTATACAAATTTTAAATGGCAAGAAGTTTTAAATTTCAAGAAGGGTTTTCAATGAAAACATGGTTTTCGAAAAACACTTCAATGTGACACGCCAGATTCGGCCATAACGTCTGGGCCAGGTTTGGGGTGTTACAAAACCAAGCCTATATATACAACCAAATCTGCCACAACCAAGACAACAACACATCATTTACATGCTACCATCTATCATACACAAACATCACTTACTTATCAACTGAAATTAAGTAGGTTCCCACATACATGAAAGGCATTATCATATGAATATACTTAACCAATAATAGCGAATTTCCAATGGCCTTATACAAAATGAGCTTTCAACCAATGGGCAAATCAATTATGACACATAACAAAATGATCAGGTCTCCTATACATGCTATAACTCAAAATCTTGAAATCATTGGTACCAAAATAATAGTTGATAGTGTGAATGGATCTCTGACGACCTCTAATCCCGAGTTAGCTTGGTGACACTATAAGACAAGGGTAAGAAAAAGGAGTAAGCTATATAGCTTAGTAAGTTCATATGCAAATAATGAACAACATTAAACATACATTTGGCATATAAATACCATACGTATATCAACCTTAATGTCATTAAAACCTCATGAACATAACATACTCATTCACATTCTTACCAATAGTTCATCATATACCGAATTCATTTCCTTTGAGTTTTTCGTACATACCTGTAACACCCCTTACCCGTATTCGACACAGAAACAGGGTATGAGGCATTACTAGAACACATACACTTGTAAACGTATTAAACTGAGTCATAAAATTTCATCCAAATTAAAACTTTTCAAAATTTTATCTTTGAGTCCCTAAATAGGGCCTACGAGGCCTAATACATACTTTGGAAGTGGTCCGGGACTAAACTGAAAACTTTAAAAAATAGGGGCACATGCCCGTGTCCAAGGCCATGTCCTTCACACAGTCGAGACACACGCCCATGTGTTAGGCCGTGTGGCGTTCTGAATTTCCAAAAATCAAGTGCAGACTTCACACACCCTGGGCACATGGCCGTGTGGCTACCCGTGTGGCCACAAGTAAGGCTATTTACCAAGCCCATTGTCACCCCAAAACACTTATACATTTATACAAATTTATCATTAGACAACATGGTAAATATTAAGCATTCAAACATCCACACTAAGACATCCACATACCATTTACAAACCACATTCATCATGCATAATCACACACACACACACATTTAACCATTCACATGCAAGCATACACATCCTTGAAATGCATCATCATAGACTTATAACATAACAAATATTGGCCACATTAAATGACCTTACAACAATAACCATCAAATAGCATAGGCCAACATTCTAGGCCAACTCATAATAACATATACACATAATAAAGTCCCTATACATGCCATAGACTTAAAAAATACTTGAAGATTGTTGATACAATACCAATCAATAACTTGTTAGTGTGATAGAATCTCCGACAACCTCCAACTCGAGCTATCTGTGACACTATAGGAAAAAGGAAAGGAAGGGGGGTAAGCATTATAGATCAGTAAGTAGGTATGTAAATAATAAGTGATTTATTAACAGGCTTTTATAAATCTTCGCAATATGTTCTCAAGATAATACAATCATAATTGCACATAGTTCCACTATTTATTCATGTTTATCTCAAGCTGTCTACTCGAGTCACAGTCACTAAATTATTTCTATCTTGAACTACGAAACTCCAAATTAGGATCCACTAATTTTCCTTGAAACTAGGCTCAAATATCTTCTTACCATAAAATTTTTAGAATTTTTGGTTTAGCCAATAAGTATAGTTTATTCTTTAAAGTCTCCCCTTTCTGCTGTCTAATAGTTTCGACCCTTCTTCACTAAAAATTAAGTATCTCTTCTTAAGAAATTCGGATGATGTTCCCATTTATTTCTATTGAAGATAGACTTATTAATAAATTTAAGCATATAAATTATAAACCATAAATATTTTTATACAATTTTTAGTGATTTTCCAAAGTCAAAACAGGGGATTCCAAAATCATTTTGACCCTATCTCACAAAAATTTAAATATCTTAGAATATGAAATTCTTTCGCTTACACCATTTCTTTTATGAAAAAATAGACTCAATAAGCTTTAATTTTATATCTTATTCAACTTCTAATTCAATTTTCACAATTTTTGGTGATTTTTCAAAGACACATAACTGCTGTTATTTCAAAATTGTTTTATTGCAAATTTTACTCTTTCATAATTTCTTTATAGTAACTTTCATTGTAACACTTACTCCGTATCAATCTTACCAAAGTTCGATCACATGTCGAGCACATTGCTCATAAGTTTACACACACATAGCTGCACTTATTCATCACATAGTCATATTCGTTTGCACTTAGTCATTTCCCGTTGAACGCATCGGAATAATAACGGATACACGAAAATTTGCACATAAGTGCCACACTTGTAGCTAAAGATACTTCATATCACACATTTCACAGAGGCTCGCTCTCGAGCTAATCACATTCACGGGTTTGCTCACACAAGCTGTCAGCCATACGTAACTACTCAGTGTTGCTCAAACAAGCTGTCAGGTATCCGCAACACATGCCGGATTACCCAGCCACTGGTAGAACTTATAAGACCATCAGCTGTTTCACATAGTCACAATCTCGGGTCTTATCACACAAGCTGTTGAACATGAGAAAACTACACGGTGTTGCTTACACAAGCTATTGAATATCCGTAACACATATCGGATAACTCAGCCACTGGTAGAACGTACGGACCAGCACTCGGATCACTTATTTCACTTAGATTTCACATAGGTTTCTAGTGAACATGTCACTCGTATCCATTTTTATTCCTAAGGTTCAACCGGGAAATTTCTCACTTGTCGATATTTTGTCAATTACAATCAATATTCAGCCACATTACACAAAATATATCAAAATGTGAAAATGTAAGTAAAAACGATGCTTTATTTACATACAAACTTACCTCGGTAGCATAGTCGATGAAAATGACTTATTCGTCATATTCTTTGTTTTTCTCCCGTTCTAAGTCAGAATCTCGTTTTCCTTGATCTATAACAACACATTTAACTCAATTTATTCATCCTGCTTCTCAAATTAGCCTAAATTCACATTTTAGAAAAATTACATTTTTACCCCAAAACTTTATCATATTTACACTTTTGCCCTTAGGCTCGTAAAATGATTTTTATTCAATTTCCTTGTGTTTTGAGCCTAGACGAACCATTTTCATAACTATAGCAGTACAAAATTTCAATTTATTCACACATTTACACACATTTTACAATTTTTTACAAACTAGTTCTTTTTGACAATTTCACCGAAAATCACTTAGTAAAAGTCATTTATTACACACCGAGCATTCATATTCTACCATTAAGCATAAAAACAAAAGCATTTCTCATATGGGTAAATTTTCAAACATCAACCCTAGCTCAAATAAATGGTAGAAATAGAGAGATCGTGTTATGAGGATTTCAAAAACGTAAAAATCATTAAAAATGGGGCTAGAACGGACTTACAATCGAGCTTGGAAGCTTGAAAAACCCTAGCCATGGTTTCTTTATGCAAGATTCGGCCATAGCTTGAAGATGGACACAATTTTGCTTTAAATTTGGCTTTTTTAATTCTTTTAATTATTAAATGACCAAAATGCCCCTAACTTAAAAATATCCTATTTCACTTATCTCATGTCCAATTTTGTCCAAAAATTTAACCAATGGTCTAATTACCATTTAAGGACCTCCAATTTAAAACTTCATAACAATTGGACACTTCTAACATGTGGAACTCAACTTTTGCACTATTTATAATTTAGTCCTTTTGACTAAATTGAGTGCCCAAACGTCAAAATTTTCGAACGAAATTTTCAACAAAATCTTTTCGTGAAATTGTAGACCATAAAAATATAATAAAAAAATATGATTATCCTCATCAGATTTTTGGCCCCGAAACCACTGTTTCGACTAGACCCAAAATTGGGCTGTTACAATACATGTACCAACTCGGAACATAATCACATACTTTCTCATCTTTGACATACCCGTTGAACCACTTGGAATACTATCAGATACACATAAAACTTTGCACGTAAGTGGAACATATGTGGCCAATGCTATCACAATTCTCATAGCACATATAAGCTCGCTCTCGAGCAAATCCACGGGCCTGCTCACACAAGCTGTCAGTCAAGACATAGCTATGCAGTGCTGCTCACACAAGCTGAAAGGTATCCGCAACATATGCAGGTATACCCAGATACCGATAGGACGTATAGGACCAGCACCCGGGACACATAAATCACATAATCACATGGGTTCCTAGTGACATATCACTTGTATCCTAATCTATTCTTAAGGTTCAACTGGGATTTCTCTCTTGCCAGAACTTTGTCGAATATACTCATAGAATCAATCATTCATTTCATGAAATATCAAAACGTTAAAATACAAATATAACATTGCATTATTTACATACAAACTTACCTCGGTACAAAAATAGTGAAAATGGAACTAATTGTCAAACACTTTATTTTCCCCCAATCTAGGTCCAAACTTCGTTTTTCTTGATAATAGAGCTTGGAAGCTTGAAAAACCCTAGCTATGTCTTCCTCTTGTAAATTTCGGCCAAGGGGTAGAAGATGAACAAAGGCTTTTAATTTGATTTTTAATTCATTTATTTAGCCGAATGACCAAAATGCCCTAACTTAAAACATAAAAATTCTCTTACTTCATGTCTATTTTTGTCCACTAACTTAACCAATGGTCTAATTACCATCTAAGGACCTTCAATTTAAAGTTTCATAGAAATTAGACACCTCTAGCTTCTAGAACACACATTTTGCATTTTTTTTTGCAATTTAGTCCTTTTAACTAAATTAAGTGCCCAAACGTCAAAATTTTCGAACGAAATTTTTACGAAATCATTCCATAAAAATGTAGACAATAAAAATATGATAAAAAAAATTTTACTGCATCGAATTTGTGATCTCAAAATCACTGTTCTGAGTAGACCCAAAATCGAGCTGTTATACATGAATTAAATAATTCATTCACATGCTTATCGTCCCTCAATTGAGCCCTCAAGGCCCTAAAAACACTTTAGAAACAAATCGGGACTAAATTGGAAACATTTGGAAAGTTCAAGAAAAAGTTAGAAAAGCTGGACTGCAAGGGTCACACAGCCGTGTGGCTAGGCCATGTAACTCACATGGCTGAGACATACGCCCGTGTCTTAGGATGCGTAACAATCGAAATAAGGACACACGATCGTGTCCGTGCCAGTGTAACCTTCTAAGTTGGGTCACACGTCCAAGCCACGTGCACTTGTCCCAGGCCATGTGCTAGGCCGTGTAACAGCCTGACTTGCATGCATTAAAACCTACATGGGACATATATCCATGTCGCCAGACCGTATGTCATACATGGCTGAGTCACACGCCCGTGTTTCAGTCTGTGTGGTCATGAAATTTTCCAAAATTCAAGCCATTTCCAACACTAATTCATGCATCCACCTAAAGACTTTTAGCGCACATTATCAAAACATCAAAACCTTACCAAAACATACATATAATGACCAATTTAATGATCCCAAATCAATCAACCAATATGTCAATCAAGGCACCTCAAATGCAAACATTTAAACTTACCTAAACATGCATTTATTTGATCACATTTCCATCATCAAACCTAATTCAACTTCTAACAAATCAAACGACAAATATAACCATTACTATTCCATTACAAAACATTTCATTTGAGCCATTCAAAACGTACAACATGACATAGTCACAATGACACAAACTAAAAAGGCATCAAATGTATCAACATAGTTAACTTTCATAGTGTATACTTACCAAATCACCTTCAAACCATTTTGAAACATAATAACCTAGTTCAATTATGAACTAAAACATGTCACAAGTAACCATTTTCAATCTATCATCAACATGACAAGTGAATCATATCAACAAGCATTTTAAACTAATCAACATCGCATAATTTGGTAAGGTGTCAAGATGTACCAAACCAATATAGCTTTTCAAAGCTTACACATGCCAAAGCATCATTAATACATGCACTATAATACCATTACAATCATCCTATACATGCCATTATAAGCTGTAACCAAATTACTCAAAAACTACTAATTTGTTCATTGGATAATGTGATAGATCTCCGACGAACTTCCAATCGATTGAGCTTCTGATATGTAAGAAATGAATGCTTAGTAAGGTCGTATAAACTTTAAACATAATATTCCATTTAAATAATGAACTTTATAGGATAAATATAAACCTATACCAATGCCATAAAATTTATAAAACTACATAACCATCAACTCACAAATGGGTAAGTCTCTTAACATCACATATACTTTTCATTCATAACATAATAGGATTTTATAAGTTGTATTACATAATCATCAACCTTTTGATAAGACTATGAACCATTACATTTACTTACTTACCATTCCACTCTAAATGTTTATGATAAGTCTAAACAACATTATCAACTCACGAGTTAGTGTACTTATCCATGATATAGGTAAATTTGTCCATAGCATAAGTAGATTTCTAACATATAAGTACATTATTTATTTTATCAATCTCTTTTACATATAACATCATGTTACATATGAGATCATCCATAATATATGAAATTTACCATCTATGAACATAACCTTTAATTCATTAACATTACCATATCATCATATTACATTCCAGTTATGAACTTACCGTTTCATTCCCTCTTCTTGCCCGTTTCATTTGCATAGAACAAAGCATAAGCATAAACATCAACCATAACTGAAACACCCCACACCCGGCCCACGAGCCTGAACCGGATCTGGTATGTTCCTAAAGTAAACCGATTTCAAAAATTTTCGTTACTTAGAGAAAATTTGTAAAATTTTAGAAAACTATTATTTTGAGTTGGGCTTAGATTGGAAACCCATTTAATTAATCTTGTAAATCCAATTTAAGTAAAGTGACAAAATAATTTTAGGGTTCATTTTTAAAGAAATAAATTTTGTACTTACTTACATCCAAAATAGTTCTTAGCACAATATTTAAAAGTAAAGCAAAAATAAAGAAATCCACTTGGGCCTTATGGCCTTATTACATCAAGTAAACCTAAAAAAAAATAAAATTAAATGTCTTGAAAAGAAATAAAGTCCAAATCAAATCAAATCTTCAAATGAAACATGGCAACCTCAAGGTCTACTAGTCCCGGTCAAATCCTTTGTTCATCACACGAAAATAGTTCCCACAATGGGTGAGTCAATGACTCAATGTGCACATAGTACTAACATTCAACAAATCGGGCATACATGTTCATATCAAATTCATATTCATATAAAATAAATGATGATGCAACCCAAACCCAAGCTTATTTGTCCATCCGCTACACACCACCCGTGCACTGCAAGTCACACCGTGGGACTACTAAGTCAACCCTCCATCCGCTACACACCATCGAAGGCGTTCATTTGCGATCGGCGTGCTCATCGCCCATATCATTTGTGTCATTAGACACCATATTCAAGTAATGTAACCGAGTTACAAAATTCGAGATAATGTAACCGAGTTACCATATTCAAATTTTGTGACCGTAGTCACCATATTCCATTGGTAAGACCAAGTCAACACCTTCTTCCCTTTCACATAGATCCCGAATGCCCCATAAATTATATAACATACATATTTCTCATTCATGTTCCTATTCACATGTTCATAATATATCATATTAAGTAATCCTATCGAGTAGGAAGCGTGCACAGTACTTCTTACCACATTTGTGGTACTTAACCACATTCACATTCTTATGCATATTCATATAGTTAATAATTGCCATATAATTTATTGAAGATTAGTATGGGTACACACGATTAAGCTTATTGGATTCCTTGAGATCCAGAAGAATGATCTACCGATCTAGATTTTTAACTCCTATATTCGACCAATCATTAAAGCATATTAACAAACCTATTTGGCTTAAAGAAAACCAAATCCTAGTAGGATTTGTATTACTTACCTTGTTTGCCAAATTTGGATGTCTCAAATCAAGTCCCAAAATTGCTAGTATTCCTTTTCCTTGAAATCGGCTAACACTAGCCATGTAACCATGTCAGTTTCCGGCTTTTGAAATAATGGGAAACAATCCTAAATATCAAAAAAAACAAGCCTTGGCCGAATATCACCTACCTTACAAATTCCAAATCTGAAAAGTATTCCTTGCCTTATAGCACTGTCGACATCCCTAGCATCATATGTTAAATTTAATTTAACATATAAATCATAACCTTTAACCAAATATATTTATCTTACCTTAGATCCTCGAATTTCCCAAAAGATTCCTCCTTGTATTCAACTGTTGTAAAAAGAATCTGAGAGATCCTTATAGATTCGGCCATAAGACAAAAATAGGGATTAGTCCCTTCTCTTTCGGCAAATAGAAAAAGAAAGAACTTGATTAATGCTTAGCCTTACCTTTAATGCTTTGATCGATTGCTTCCTTGCCTAGAGTCACAGAGTTTCGGATATGGAGTTTTAATCAGGGATCAAAGAGTGTTTTGGCTCGACAATAGCAAAGGAGAGGAGAAGAAAATAGAAGAAGAAGAGATGGATTTTGCTTAAAGAAAAATTCGGCAGAGAGCGGGAGAGAGCTAGGGAATTTTCAGCAACTTGGAAAAGATGAGAGAAAAGAATTTGGTTCTCCTTCTTTAGCCGAATTTGCTAGGCCAAGAGTCCTTGACTTGGCCACCACTCTCCCTTAAGATAATATTATCTCCTTTATCTAAAAATAAAAGCATTTAATCCATCAATTATCTCCTCAAATAATCCAAATTTAAAATCCCTTATTTATCACTTATTAATCACATATTTATGGAATTAAAACACCTCCTTTCTAGAAGGCTTGTGCTGTCCACCCCTTAGCCTTGGAAGCAAAAAAAATAAAACTCCCTTTTATTTGCTTCCCAAGTGACTCGAACTTAGGCCCAACACCCTGCATGTGGCGCCATTTCCATAGGCCCTAAGTGACATCTTCAGGCCACTTTTCCAAGCCTGTTTGTGTGTCAAACTTTACCAACTTTTTCTTTTAAGGCCACCTTGCCCTTATTTCCTATTTTAAACTTTAAAATTTGACATTTCTGCATCGTTTCTAAGTTTCCTAAAATTTTCGATCGGCTCTGTAACTTGCCATTTTTCTTACATTTTCAAGTTTCCAAAATGTTCAGGTTTCCATTTTTGGATCATTTCCAAAAATGTTCAGGTTTCCAAAATGTTCAAGTTTCCAAAATGTTCAGGTTTCCAAAAATATCAAAAATTTATTCTTAGTGCTTAAACTTGTCATTTCATACAATTAAACGAAAATGCATAGGCCCTTTTCGGATGTTACGATTCTACCCCTTAAACAAAATTTCGTCCCCGAAATTTCCTAACTAAAATAATTGAGGGTATTGCTGTCGCATGGTCTCCTCTGACTCCCACGAAGCTTCTTCCGTTCCATGATTACGCCATAACACTTTGACTAGAGGTACGGACTTCCTTCGTAATACTTTCACATCACGTTCCAAGATTTGAATCGGCTCTTCCTCGTAGGATAAGTCTGGCCTTAGTTCCACCTCTTCAACATGTACCACATGAGATGGGTCCGATCTGTAGCGACGTAGCATGGATACATGGAATACGTCGTGCATTCACTGCAACTCTGGTGGCAACTCCAATTGGTATGCCACCGGCCCAACTCGCTTCAGTACTCGATAAGGCCCTATAAACCTTGGGCTTAACTTCCCTTTTCAACCGAACCTCATTACCTTCTTCCAAGGCGAGATTTTTAGGAATACCTGATCTCCCACTTCAAACTCTATTTCCTTCCGCTTAAGGTCTGCGTACGACTTCTGCCTATCAGAGGCTTCCTTCAACCGTGCCCGAATTAACTCAACCTTTTCCTCAGTTTCCGCCACTAATTAGGTCCCAAAACTCGACGTTCTCCTAACTCGGTCTAACAAGTAGGTGTTCTACACTTCCGCCATACAACGCTTCATATGGTGCCATTGAATGCTAGCACGATAGGCTGTTGTTGTAGGCAAACTCACTAAAGGCAAGTAATCTTCCCAACTTCCTCGAAAATCCATTACGACCTCTCAACATATCCTCCAACACTTGTATAACTCGTTCGGGCGCCCATCTGATTTGTGGATGAAACGCCGTGGTGAAGTCCAACCTAGTGCCTAAGGCTTGATGAAGTGCCTTCCAAAATCGAGGCGTAAACCTTGGATCTCTATCGAGATGATCGACATTGGTACTCCATGTAACCTCACAATCTACGCCACATATAACTTAGCCAACTTCAAGAGAATAATCCATTCTTACTGGGATAAAGTGTGCGGACTTGGTCAAGCGGTCCACAATCACCCATACCGAGTCCTTCTTAGTAGGCGTAAGGGGAAGCCCACTAACGAAATCCATGGTAATTCTTTCCCATTTCCATTGGGGAACTTCGATTGGTTGAAGCAATCCTGATGGGACTTGGTGTTCAGCCTTAACTTGCTGGCACGTCAAACATTTCCCCACAAATTCAGTCACCTCTCGTTTCAGATCAGACCACCAAAATTGTTCCCTTAGATCTCTATACAACTTGATGCCTCCGGGATGCATAGCATAAGGGCTACCATGCGCTTCCTGAAGAATCCTTTGTCTCAACTCCTTATCCCTCGGCATACAGACCTTTCCCTTGTAGTACAATACTTCTTCATCGGTGACGTCATAGTCCCTTAATCCTCCTTCTTTGTACTTGCGTAACTTAGTACTTAAGTCCTTATCGATAGCTCGTCCCTCTTTCACCTCCTTGACCGGTGGGCTTGACTTGTAACTCGCCAGCAGGCTTCCATCATCATCTGAGACTTAAATGAGCGAACAAAGCCCTTAGATCGACACAACCTTCCTACTCAGGGCATCGACTACCACATTCGCCTTGCCTGGATGATATTCTATCGAACAGTCGTAGTCCTTCAACAATTCCACCCACCTTCGTTGCCTTAAGTTCAACTCCTTCGAGTCAACAAGTACTTAAGACTTTTGTGGTGCAATGTAGATAATCGACCTTTCTCTATAAAGGTAGTGCCTCCAAACCTTAAGGGCAAAAACCACTCTTGCCGGTTCAAGTCATGAGTTGGGTAGTTAACCTCATGAGGCCTTAGTCTGCCGTGGCGCATAGCGACTACTTTGCCATCTTGCATTAGCACACAGCCTAACCCGTGTCTGAGCGTCACGATTACACCACAAAATCTTTTCACGCCTCCATTTGAATTAACACTGGAGCTTAACAAGACCTTTTAAGCTTTTGAGCTTTCCTGCTGCTTATTAGTCCATTCAAAGGGTACTTCCTTTCTTAGCAACTTTGTTAAAGGCGCGGCTATTGACGAGAATCCTTCTACAAACCTTCTGTAATAGCTTGCCAAGCCTAGGAAACTTCAAATTTTAGCCACGGACCTAGGTGGTTTCCAATCCAACACTGCTTCGATCTTCCTAGGATCTACTCTTATTCCTTCTACGGATACCACATGTCCTAAGAATGCCACCTCCTTAAGCCAAAACTCACACTTGCTGAATTTGGCATAGAGCTTCTTCTCCCTTAACACTTACAACACAACTCAGAGATGCTCATCATGCTCCTCCTCCGACTTCGAGTACACCAAAATATCGTCGATGAACACAACTACGAACCTATCCAAGTAGGGTTGGAAAACCCGATTCATCATATCCTTGAACGCGGCTGGAGCATTCGTCAACCCAAACGGCATCACCACAAACTCAAAATGGCCGTATCTTGTCCTAAAAGCGGTCTTATGGATATCAGCCTCCTTCACCTTCAACTGATGATATCCCAACCTTAAGTCGATCTTTGAAAACACTGCGGCTCCCTTCAGCTGATCGAACAAGTCATCGATCCTTGGTAAAAGATACTTGTTCTTAATGGTCAGCTTATTCAACTGACGATAATCTATGCACATACGCATAGTTCCGTCCTTCTTCTTCACAAATAGGACTGGTGCTCCCCACGGAGACACACTGGGTCGGATGAACCCACGATCCAACAGTTCTTGGATTTGAGCCTTGAGCTCCACTAACTCCTTTGGCGCCATTCGGTATGGGCGATTGACACGAGAGCTATTAGGGTAGCAAATCAATTCTAAATTCTACCTCCCTATCTGGGGGTATTCCCGGTAATTCCTCTGGAAACACATCCACGAAGTCCCTTACCGTCCTAAATCCATTAATACCTTCTTCCTTTCCACCTATCACACTTACGAAGGCTAGGAATGCCTTGCAACCTTTCTTAACCATCTTCTCAGCCTTCAGTGCCGAAACTACGTTAGACAAGTAGTTCCTCCTTTCTCCGATCATTACTACCACTTCATCCTCCGGGGTTCTTAGTTCCATACGTTTAGCCGCACAATCCAATACGGCTCGGTGTTCTACTAGCCAATCCATTCCGAGTATAAGTTCAAACTCTCCGAAGGGTAACTCCATTAAGTCTGCCCGAAAGTTCACTCCCTGAATCTCTAGGGGTACATTCCGAAAGATCTTGTCTACCACTACAGTTTGGCCTAATGGGCTTACTACCGTCATCTGCCTATCAGAGAGTTCAGAGTCTAGGCCTAATGTTTCCACTACACTACATGCAACATAGGAATGGGTCGAGCCCACATCAATAAGAGCAAAATAGGGCTTGTCATGAATAAAGAACGTACCGATTATAACATCCGGCGCGTCTCCATCTTCCCTTGATGAACGCATAAACCAAACCCGGTTGTCTTGTACGCATTAACATTAGTAGCACCTCGTACCATGCTCCACGGCCTCTGCCAACACCATTACCTCATTAGCGAACCACGACCCGTTGAAATTGCTTTGCCTGTCTCTACCAATCTGGCTAGCCCTCTGTACTGCCGGTCGGCTCTCATTTAGTTGCTTGGGACATTCCTTAAGCATATGGTCCTTGGACCCACACTTGAAACATCCTCCCGTCTTTCTCCAGCACTCCCCAAGTGCCTCTTTCCACAATGCTCACAAGGCGTCTTGCCCAAATACCAACTGTTGATTTCGTGGCCCGTCAACCCTAGGCCTCTTATGAACCCTTCCAGATGGTCCAAAACCTCTCTTAGGCTTATTCTTATCCACGGCTGCTTGGTAAAATCTTTGATTCCTCGGCCACTTTGGCCTTTTCCACCAAAGTCGAAATTTCCGCTCACGATGCGGTGCTATCAACGATCTCGGTCGTCTCTCGGTCCGTCCTCAAAGCGGACACGGCGTTCATGTTCGATCGCCACTACACCTCGAGCATAACGACTCAACCTCGAAATTCGCCTCATATTTCGCTCGGACTTGTTCCCTTGAACCAGCCCAAAAAGCTTTCCTTTGCTCGTCTCAGATACGGTTCCCACATATTTCTTCCTAATGCCTCCTTAACATATTCCCGGTCGGATCCTCCGTCATAGCACCATCTCGCACGATTAACCACCAGCGATACGCTTCATCAGCGTAACAATGCCACCATCCTTTCAACTTTTCCTCTGAGTCGGATCGAGCTCATCCATGATGCGCTCCGTTGCTTCAACCAAGATTTTCAATATCTTTGGGTGCCACTCGAATACTCCTCGAAACATTTCAGCTCCATTAGCTCGGAGCCGTTCAGGCACAGACTTACGATTTCTTGAATTTCCTCCTGCACCTGCCACCAATTCCAAAACTCACAGCACAGCCTGCGACACAGCATCTTCCCCCGTCTGAGCCTGCTGCTCAATATTAATAGCTGGGGGTGGTGGTGGCGGTGGTATTTCATTGTCGGACCCTTGACCCGATCTAACGGGTTCCGACACAGTCATCCTTCTTCTACCTCGTCCACGACGACCACGTCCTCTAGAGCTCATTTTCTAGCGTCGAGATCTGATTAAGAAATTTTATGGATTGGTCATTGTTCCACTTATTTACCAGCGAAGGAGTTTTATGAAAAGAAATTTAAGAGTGGTTCTTTCGTATTCATACAAACACACAGTCTTTTCCATTCATTCATTCATCCATCAAGCAAGTATGAGCTTTCGTTCATTCAAAGAAACGTTGTAGTTTTCGTTGTTGTTGTTTTCCACTACCTAGGGGTATTTTCGTAATTTTATCCTACAGGGGCATTTTCATAATTTTTCAAAAGAAAAACGTTCCTTGGTGTTTTTGTCAAAAAGTATTTTGAAAATTTTGAAGTCTCGGGGTAATTTGGAAAAATTTTGAAATCCGAAGGTATTTCGGTATTTTTCGACCTCAGGGAGATCTTGGTAATTTTTCACAAATCAGGGTAAATTTGTAAAATTTTATAAGTCAAGGATATTTCGAAAGTTATAAAACTTTGAGGGTTCTTTTTGAAAATTATTCCTTCCAAAATGGGGATGTTGCAAAATTTTGGAAATCGGGGTCATTTGGTAATTTTGTAAGTTAGGGGCAATTTTGTAATTTTCTAAAATCAAGGTATTTTGATATTTTACAAATTAGGGTTTTTGAATGTTTATAAAATAATGACATTTTGGTAAAGCTGTTGAGTAGTTGAACATTTTATAACTAGGGGCATTTTGGTAATTTTACCACTAGGGGCATTTTTTGTAATTTTCACAAATCAGAAATTTTTCAAATTTTTTTTTGTAAAGATGGTTTCCTCAACTTCAAAGAAAGTTTTGAGAATTTTAAAACTGGGGTTTGTTGTTTTGTTCTCTTTTTTTTTAAAACATGGCTAGTTCCCTTTCGGGTTTTAGTCATTATGTTTAGCCTATGACCGAGCCCTTTTGGTCAGGGTGAACCAAAGCTACGCACCAGGCAGGATTCGAGTGGAGAGGAGGTGAGTCATGCGGACTGCTTAAATACCAAGCTCCCACCGAAACCATTCCTAGACATGCGCACAGAGGTTGCCACACCATTGAGCCCTCTGAGTTAGGGTGAACCGAAGCTACGCACCAGGTAGGATTCCTGCGAAGAGGAGGTGAGTCACTAGGACTGCTTAATTACTAAGCTCTTTGGATCCAATCCTAGACATGCATGAGGGTTACCACACCACTAGCTCGGTGACTTAGCCATAGGTTTGTTCGGTGCATTAAGTCTTATGTGGTTTTGTGTTTGAGTAGTCTAATCCTAGGGTTCAAGTTCCTATCATTCTATTCTACGTTCCATGCCTTTTCTATCCTTAAGCAGTTCACGAATCACACATATAGTTAGGGTACTTACGGTGGATCATGGGTTGGAGACTTAGGTGCCATGCCGGAAAACACGCTTATTTTTCAAAGATAATCATTGGGCTCGCTTTGAAAACGTTTTGGGCCTTAGCCCACGTAGAGAGTTTAAAACTAGACTCTGATACCAAACTAAAACACCCACACCCCCCACGAGCACAGAACAGGATCTGGTATGTTCCTAAAGTAAACCGATTTCAAAAATTTTCGTTACTTAGAGAAAATTTGTAAAATTTTAGAAAACTATTAATTTGAGTTGGGCTTAGATTGGAAACCCATTTAATTAATCTTGTAAATCCAATTTAAGTAAAGTGACAAAATAATTTTACGGTTCATTTTAAAGAAATAAATTTTGTACTTACTTACATCCAAAATAGTTCTTAGCACAATATTTAAAAGTAAAGCAAAATAAAGAAATCCACTTGGGCCTTATGGCCTTATTACATCAAGTAAACCTAAAAAAAAAATAAAATTAAATGTCTGAAAGGAAATAAAGTCCAAATCAAATCAAATCTTCAAATGAAACATGGCCACCTCAAGGTCTACCGTCCCGGTTAAATCCTTTGTTCATCACACGAAAATAGTTCCCACAATGGGTGAGTCAACAGACTCAATGTGCACACATACTAACATTCAACAAATCGAGCATACATGTTCATATCAAATTCATATTCATATAAAAATAAATGATGATGCAACCCAAACCCAAGCCTATTTGTCCATCCGCTACACACCACCCGTACCTGCCAGTCACACCGTGGGGACTACTAAGTCAACCCTCCATCCGCTACACACCATCGAAGGCGATCATTGCGATCGGCGTGCTCATCGCCCATATCATTTGTGTCATTAGACACCATATTCAAGTAATGTAACCGAAGTTACCAAATTCAGATAATGTAACCGAAGTTACCATATTCAAATTTTGTGACCGTAGTTACCATATTCCGTTGGTGAGACTGAAGTCAACACCTTCTTTCCCTTTCACATAGATCCCGAATGCCCCATAAATTATATAACATACATATTTCTCATTCATGTTCCTATTCACATGTTCATAATATATCATAGTCGTAATCCTATCAGAAGTAGGAAACGTACCTGAGTACTTCTTACCACATTTGTGGTACCTAACCACATTCACATTCTTATGCATATTCATATAGTTAATAATTGCCATATAATTTATTGAAGATTAGTATGGGTACACACCTGATTCGCTTATTGGATTCCTTGAGATCCCGAAGAACGATCTACCGATCTAGATTTTTAACTCCTATATTCGACCAATCATTAAAGCATATTAACAAACCTATTTGGCTTAAAGAAAACCAAATTCTAGTAGGATTTGTATTACTTACCTTGTTTGCTGAATTTGGATGTCTGTAAATCAAGTCCCAAAAATTGCTAGTATTCCTTTTCCTTGAAATCGGCTAACACTAGCCATGTAACCATGTCAGTTTTCGGCTTTTGAAATAATGGGAAACAATCCTAAATATAAAAAAAAACAAGCCTTGGCCGAATATCACCTACCTTACAAATTCCAAATCGAAAAGGATTCCTTGCCTTATAGACTTATCGACATCCCTAGCATCATATGTTAAATTTAATTTAACATATAAATCATAACCTTTAACCAAATATATTTATCTTACCTTAGATCCTCGAATTTCCGAAAGATTCCTCCTTGTATTCAAGCTGTTGTAAAAAGAACCTGAGAGATCCTTATAGATTCGGCCATAAGACAAAAATAGGATTAGACCCTTCTCTTTCGGCAAATAGAAAAAGAAAGAACTTGATTAATGCTTAGCCTTACCTTTAATGCTTTGATCGATTGCTTCCTTGCCTAGAGTCACGAGTTTGGCTATGGAGTTTTAATCAGGGATCAAAGAGTGTTTTGGCTCGACAATAGCAAAGGAGAGGAGAAGAAAATAGAAGAAGAAGAGATGGATTTTGCTTAAAGAAAAATTCGGCGGAGAGGGGGAGAGAGCTAGGGAATTTTCGGCAACTTGGAAAAGATGAGAGAAAAGACTTTGGTTCTCCTTCTTTAGCCGAATTTGCTAGGCCAAGAGTCCTTGACTTGGCCACCACTCTCCTTAAGATAATATTATCTCCTTTATCTAAAAATAAAAGCATTTAATCCATCAATTATCTCCTCAAATAATCCAAATTTAAAATCCTTATTTATCACTTATTAATCACATATTTATGGAATTAAAACACCTCCTTTCTAGAAGGCTTGTGCCGTCCACCCTTAGCCTTGGAAGCAAAAAATAAAACTCCCTTTATTTGCTTCCCAAGTGACTCGAACTCGTGCCCAACACCTGCATGTGGCGCCATTTCCATAGGCCCTAAGTGACATCTTGAGCCACTTTTCCAAGCTTTGTTTGTGTGTCAAACTTTACCAACTTTTTCTTTTAAGGCCATCTTGCCCTTATTTCCTATTTTAAACTTTAAAATTTGACATTTCTGCATCGTTTCTAAGTTTCCTAAAATTTTCGATCGGCTCAGTAACTTGCCATTTTCTTACATTTTCAAGTTTCCAAAATGTTAGTGTTTCCATTTTGGATCATTTCCAAAATGTTCGAGTTTCAAAATGTTCAAGTTTCCAAAATGTTCAGGTTTCTAAAAATATCAAAAATTTATTCTTATTGCTTAAACTTGTCATTTCATACAATTAAACTGAAAATGCATAGGCCCTTTTCAGGATGTTACAATAACCACAAGCTTGGAACAAGCCTAAACATCATCATCATTACACAAGTTAGTGCATTTGTACATAACTCTTTTGGGATCAACCACATGATAAGCCAATTCATGAGAAAAGACATCATTTGATTCATACAACCTTTTCATGAACATAAGCATATTTCCATTGAAGTTTACCATTTCAATCCTTTTCATTAATACATGATATAGTTCATTGGAACACTTACCACTCCTTTCCTTTTCATTCCCGTTGAACCACTTGGAATATCATCAAATACTCAGGAAAGCTCACACGAAGTGTGCTTAAACATATAACCGTAACCTTTCCTTTACATCGTTGCTCACATGAGTTGTGAAATGGGCCTGCTCACACAAGCTGTGGGTCAGAATGTAAGCTACACGACGCTGCTCACATGAGCTGTGGAGTATCTGGAAAAAAAGTAGGACCTCAGCCATCGGTAGGACATTCAAGGCTAGCACCTGAAACATGAAAACCCTAATGACATGTCATTTGTATCCTACAAATTCTTAAGGTTTAACCGGGACTTAATAGCCGTCAAATCATCTTCACATTAGTAACTTTATAAAATAATTCAATCGCATTAAAATGACATAACAAACATTCAATTTATATAACATTAGAATGATTACAGTTCGTACGAACTTACCTGGCTAAATTGCGGCAATGACTAAGTACAAGAGCTATTTGGAATTTTCTCTTCTCCTCGATTTTTCGTTCGTTCTTGATCTAAATTAATAATTTCATTCAATTCATGAATTCACATTGTAAAACTGACTCATTTTATGCAATTTAGTCCTTTTTGACTTTTTTACAAAATTACCCTTAAGTTTTCATTTTTATTCAATTTAGTCCTTATGTCCTAATCATGAAAATAAACCAATTTTATTGAAAACCCATACCATCCGAATGTTAATAGCATCCATTACAGCCTACATTTGTAACAATTTCACATCAAGTCCTTGAACTATTATTACTTTAGCTATTTAATCCTTAAACATTTAAATCATTAAAAATTACTTAACAAAATACTTATAAATAACAACTAATACTTCAAAGTCATCATTTAACATCTAAATCACAAATATTCATCAATGGAACATTCAAAATCTTTAATAGTTTCAAAAATGAAGGTACGGGCTAGCTGAACCTAGTTGCAACGATCTTAAAAATATAAAAATTCTGAAAAACGGGTTCAAAACGGTCTTACATGCATGAATCTTTCAATGGATGAACCTTGAATATATTTCCATGGAGTATTCAGTTTGTTTAAAGAAGAAATAAAGAAGACAAATGATAATTTTCATCTTTTATTTTAATTTTATTACTTATTTTAATTATTTTAACATTTACACATGAATAAAACAAAATTTTAAAATCTCTTGCCATCCCACTAATTAAAAATGGTATATTTACCATATTAATCCTTCCACTTATAATCATTAAGCCATTTAATCATTCAAATCTAATAGTGATCAAATTTTACATTCTTTACGATTTAATCCTTTTTAATTAATTAACTATCTAAACATTAAAATTTCATAACGAAACTTTAATACAACCTTAATTACACTCTGTAAATATTTATAAAAATATTTACAGCTTGGTTTATAGAAACGAGGTCCCAATTCCTCATTCTCTAAAACTACTTGACTCTAAGGTTATACCACTTGAACCTTATTCATTCAAATAGCATAAATTGCCAATTCAAAATTTATTTTAATACCATATTTGACTCGTAAATATTAAATAATAACATTTACAAACTTGCTTGTCGGATTTGTGGCCCTGAAACCACTACTTCTAACACCATTAAAAAATGGACTGTTACATACTTTCTTCCAGAATGTTTGCTTGGTAGGGTTGCTCTTGGGTAGCTGAAGTTCGACCACCTTCCAAAGTGTTAGCAACTTCATTCACGTGGCTCGTGTTCACTCTACAAGGAGGCATTCTTGCTGCTTCCTAAACGTACATGAAATACCACTAAGGTAAGTCATCACACTTACAGAGTATCCAAAATACCAGATAGGTTTGCAAACACAGTTCACACAAAATAGACTTGTAACTGCAAACACAATTCACACTAAGCAGAAACACTTATACGAACACGGTTCGTGCCATCAAAAATTCTTGCAGACTTGGCGGATAGCAAATGTAACATCCCAAAGTTGGGCCTAGTAGGATTGGGCCCAATGGACCTTAGGGGTAGTAAAGTTTAAAATTTTTGAGAACAAGAGAATGGTACTAAGGCAAGTTGGACCTATTAGGTGAGTGATTTTGGAAGGTTAGGGGCTTTTATGAAGTCCCGGGTTAAAGTTAGGCCATAGGAAAAATTCTGGTTTTAGGTGAAAAAAACCCTGGGAGTTGGTAGGTAGCCTTTAAGAATAAAATGTGGGGAAAAATGACAAGTGGAGTGTGTGGTGTAGTGGCAAAGTGATGCCACTTAAAAGGTAAGGGGGTGACGCCACAAGGAAGGAAGGAGGTCCAAGGTTCAAGTCTTGGTGCTTGCATTTTAGTTTTCTTTTTAAATGGGTTTTTGAATTTGGCCATAGGACTTATATTTAGCTGCGCATGATTTTAGAAACAAGGAGCTAGTTGGTAAAGTGGCTAGCAGCGTAGGTTATGTTACAAGGGAGCTTGGGTTCGAATCTCATGACAAGCAAGGGAGTATTTATTTTGCGAATTGGACGAGAAGAGCTTGAGTTGGATTTAAACTCTACTAGCGGAGGGATCCCACATCGGTAAGATACAAAGAAGGAAGGTGAGAAGCTAGCTATATATAGAGCATTCTATGAGGAGAGTTAATATACCTTGGTGGGCGTTTGGGTGCAGACATAGAGGATAATCGCCAATAGTAGCAAAGGAAGGGCTACTATAACAGGAGGTGCATGGTTCGTGACTAAGGGGTGTGCAGCGCGCGTGTTACCAGGTGTGTATAAACACTACACACATGATATCGGCAATGCCAAAAAGCTAAAAAGCCAAAAGTGGTTAAATGGGCCCGGTGGGCCTTGAGGTTAAGTTTGATGAAATGATTTGGTTGGTTATACGAGTTGAATTAGTCATGCATGATACATGAATTGGATTTGTTTTAGGCCTAATAGGCCATATGATGAGATTTGGGCCTAATGGGTCGTAAGGGAGTGATTTGGGCTTGATGGGCTTATGGGGACGTAGACATGTATGTTAGGGTTTATGGACCCTAGGTCTAGTTTGAACAACTCTTAAATTCCATAAGACTTAATTTCTCTAATTAAACATGTCTGTGAACAAGTCGTTGGGTTAGGGTGTGGCAACGGGCATACGCATGTCTAGGATTGGATCTAGGGAGAGCTTGGTACTTAAGCGTCCCTAGTGGCCCACCTCCTCTTTTCTGGAATCCTACCTGATGCGTAGTGTCTGTTCACTTTAGCCGCGAAGACTTGTTGATGGGCCAAAGTTCATAGCTAAAATCTGAAAGGGACCAAAATACCCTCGATTTGTGAAATTACCAAAATACCATCGGATTATAAAATTACCAAAATACCCATAGTTTACAAAATTATCGAAATACCCTAATTTGTGAAATTACCGAAATACCCCTGATTTGTAAAATTACCGAAATACTCTTGGTTTGTAAAATTACTGAAATACCCCTGGTTTGTAAAATTACTAAAATACCCCTAATTTGAAAAATTACCGAAATACCCTTAGTTTGCAAAATTATTGAAATACCCCTAGTTTGTAAAATTACTAGAATACCCCTGATTTGTAAAATTACTAAAATACCCTTGGGTTGCGAAATTACTGAAATACACTTGGTAGGTAAATTACGAAAATACCCTTGGTAGGTAAATTACAAAAATACCCTTGGTAGGTAAATTATGAAAATACCCTTGTAGGTAAATTACGAAAATACCCTCGATGGGTAAAATGACCGATATGCCTCTAGAGGGCAAAAATGATGAAAACGCCCCTACATGTTATATGATTATTCTTGTATGTGATTTATGATTGTTATCGTATGATTATATTTGTATGTTGCATTCATGTGTTATTATGTCGCATGGGGATGAGATTATTCGAAAGGGAAAGTGCAGATAGGATTGCATGGTCGCTTGATGACTATGGATCCACCGAAGGCTTTTAGCCACTGAGTAGCTATGCTGCACCGATAAGTTAGTGCCGCAATCGGTGCTACATAAGGAGTGTAGGGATGGATGGGTCGATTAAATCCCCACAAGAGTGCAGGGTTGGACAAGAGACGGAGTGCAGGGTTGGTATGGGCATTAATGCATTGCATATGTGGTTTTATTTGAGATGGGCTCAAGCCCAAATAAATATGATTTGTGACATTTATGGGTTAAGGCCCAACTGAGGCTTTTATGGGCTAAGGCCCAATTGCCACCGTTAGTGAAATGGGCTTCGGCCCAAACTGTTGTGATTCATGTCTTATTGATGAGGGTTATGCACATCGAGTTTTCATAAACTCACAGCCTCTTTTTAATATTTTTTCTCAGGTAATCCTCAGTAAGTGGTTCGACGTGCTGGAGGACTCAGACGTGGCCACACTATGAGCAGTTTTGGACTCTAGTATTTTACTTATTTTTAACTTGGGTTAATATTTTGTAATAAGGCCTCTCTTAAATTCTGGTTTTAGTTTTGGATTTTTAGTTTATTATGTTTTAAATTTGGTAAACATTGTATCACGATTTTCCAAAATAATATCTGCTTTCAAAATACTATGCTTTCGCGAATAGGTCGTAAACATCACATTTTCATAAGTCAGTCATTTTAATTAAGTTTCTGCAACAAACAAAGTTTTTTTTTGATAATAACTTTTTAATAAATGTTGATTAATAATAAACAAACGCAAACTGGGACTTTAGTTTTTAATAACAAGAAAGGTTTTCAAATGGAACCATGGTTTCTCGAAAAGCACCCCAATGTGACACGCTAGATTCAGGCCTAACTTCTAGGCCAGGTTTGGGGTGTTACATTTAGTGGTATCAGAGCCTAGGTTACAAAACTCGGGCTGTGAGATGGTTTTTAGTGTTTATTTTAAAGATGTTTACAAATGATTTTGAAGTAGTTTTGGAAGGTTTTTGTGTGGCACATCGAGTCTCCAGCGTCGGACCAAGTAAGTTCTCTTAACTGCTTTTAAATCATTCTTGCTCCGTGAATCTGGGCTTACTTTAGATGATAGACTATACTGAGGCCCGTAAGAGACTAAAAACTATAGTGAGCTGGCAATTTTGAAAACAACTCTTAACTACTACTCCCATAAAACATTTGTTTAATTATTGGAACTATGAGCTAAATTCATAAAATTTGTAATTCAGATAATTAGGACTAGAGTGCGCAGCAGAAGTGTAGTGGTATATCCGATATTGTGCGGCTATGAGATAGTTGAAAATTTCAGGGATGAAATTTCTTTAAGGAGGGTAGATTTGTAACATCCCAAAGTTGGGCCTAGTAGGATTGGGCCCAATGGGCCTTGGGGGTAGTAGCGTTTAAAATTTTTGAGAATAAGAGAATGGTACTAAGGCAAGTTGGACCTATTAGGTGAGTGATTTTGGAAGGTTAGGGGGCTTTTATGAAGTCCCGGGTTAAAGTTAGGCCATAGGAAAAATTTTGGTTTTAGGTGAAAAAAACCCTGGGATAGGCTTTAAGAATAAAATGTGGGGAAAAATGACAAGTGGAGTGTGTGGTGGAGTGGCAAAGTGATGCCACTTAAAAGGCAAGGGGGTGACGCCACAAGGAAGGAAGGAGGTCCAAGGTTCAAGTCTTGGTGCTTGCATTTTAGTTTTCTTTTTAAATGGATTTTTGAATTTGGCCATAGGACTTATATTTAGTTGCGCATGATTTTAGAAACAAAGAGCTAGTTGGTAAAGTGGCTAGCAGCGTGGGTTATGTTACAAGGGAGCTTGGGTTCGAATCTCATGACAAGCAAGGGAGTATTTATTTTACGGATTGGACGAGAAGAGTTTGAGTTGGATTTAAACTCTGCTAACGGAGGGATCCTACATCGGTAAGATACAAAGAAGGAAGGTGAGAAGCTAGCTATATATAGAGCATTCTATGAGGAGAGTTAATATACCTTGGTGGGCGTTTGGGTGCAGACCTAGAAGATAATCGCCAATAGTAGCGAATGAAGGGCTACTATAACGTGAGGTGCACGGTTCGTGACTAAGGGGTTTGTAGTGCGCGTGGTTACCAGGTGTGTACAAACACTACACACATGATATCGGCAATGCCAAAAAGCCGAAAAGTCGAAAAGCCGAAAGTGGCTAAATGGGCCCGGTGGGCCCTGAGGCTAAGTTTGATGAAATGGTTTGGCTAGTTATACGAGTTGAATTAGTCATGCATGATACATGAATTGGATTTTTTTTGGGCCTAATAGGCCATATGATGAGATTTGGGCCAAATGGGTCGTAAGGGAGTGATTTGGGCTTGATGGGCTTATAGGGACGTAGACATATATGGTAGGGTTTATAGACCCTAGGTTTAGTTTGGACAACTCTTAAATTCCATAAGACTTAATTTCTCTAATTAAACATGTTTGTGAACAAGTCGCTGGGTTAGGGTGTGGCAACGGGCATATGCACGTCTAGGATTGGATCTAGGGAGAGCTTGGTACTTAAGCGGCTATAGTGGCCCACCTCCTCTTTTCTGGAATCCTACAGTGCGTGAGTGTCTCATTAACTTTAGCCAAAGACTTGTTGATGGGCCAAAGTTCATAGCTAAAACCCGAAAGGGACCGAAATACCCCCGATTTGTGAAATTACCAAAATACCCTCGGATTGCAAAATTATGAAAATACCCCTAGTTTACAAAATTACTGAAATACCCTAATTTGTGAAATTATCGAAATACCCTTGACTTACAAAATTACCGAAATACCCCTAGTTTGCAAAATTACTGAAATACCCCTGGTTTGTAAAATTACTAGAATACCTCTGATTTGTAAAATTACTGAAATACCCCTGGTTTGCAAAATTACTAAAATACCCCTAGTTTGTAAAATTACTAGAATACCCCTAGTTTGCAAAATTACCGAAATGCCCCTAAGTTGTGAAATTACCGAAATACCCTTGGTAGGTAAATTACGAAAATACCCTTGGTAGGTAAATTACGAAAATACCTTTGGTAGGTAAATTATGAAAATACCTTTGGTAGGTAAATTACAAAAATACCCTCAATGGGTAAAATGACCTATATGCCCCTAGAGGGCAAAAATGATGAAAACGCCCCTACATGTTATATGATTATTCTTGTATGTGATTTATGATTGTTATCGTATGATTATATTTGTATGTTGCATTCATGTGTTATTATGTTGCATGGGGATGGGATTATTCGAAAGGGGAAGTACAGATAGGATCGCATGGTCGCTTGACGACTGTGGATCCACCAAGGCTTTAGCCATCGAGCGACTATCTTTGACCGATAAGTTAGTGCCGCAACCGGTGCTACATAAGGAGTGTAGGGATGGGTGGGTCGATTAAATCCCCACAGGAGTGTAGGGTTGGACAAGAGATGGAGTGCAGGGTTGGTATGGGCATTAATGCATTGCATATGTAGTTTTATTTGAGATGGGCTCAGGCCCAGATAAATATGATTTGTGACATTTATGGGTTAAGGCCCAACTAAGGCTTTTATGGGCTAAGGCCCAATTACCACCGTTACTGAAATGGGCTTCGGCCCAAACTGTTGTGATTCATGTCTTATTGATGAGGGTTATGCACACTGAGTTTTCATAAACTCACACCCTCTTTTTAATATTTTTTCTCAGGTAATCCTCAGTAAGCGGTTCGACGTGCTGGAGGACTCGAGAGGTGGCCACACTACGAGCAGTTTTGGACTCTAGTATTTTACTTATTTTTAACTTGGGTTAATATTTTGTAATAAGGCCTCTCTTAAATTCTGGTTTTAGTTTTGGATTTTTAGTTTATTATGTTTTAAATCTGCTAAACTTTGTATCACGATTTTCCAAAACAATATCTGCTTTCAAAATACCACGCTTTCGCAAATAGGTCGTAAACATCACGTTTTCATAAGTCAGTCATTTTAATTAAGTTTCCACAATAAACAAAGTTTTTTTTTTGGTAATAACTTTTTAATAAATGTCGATTAATAATAAACAAACGCAAACTGGGACTTTAGTTTTTAATATCAAGAAAGGTTTTCAAATGGAACCATGGTTTCTCGAAAAGCACCCCAATGTGACACGCCAGATTCAGGCCTAACTTCTAGGCCGGGTTTGGGGTGTTATAGCAAAGGGATGATATGGGGCGTTATCCTACAAAGATATAATTGAACCATAAGCGATGTTGTTCCCAAATCTACCCTACAACAATCACACAAAAGTGCACAAAGCACTTCAATTTTTTTCCACTTACCTCGCCTTATTCTGGCTAAAACACTCCTTGCCACTTTCTAGTGAGCTTTCCTGTCCAAAAAAACTTGACAATTTTTAGCAAACACAAAAGCGCACAAAGCACATAGTGGTTCGCATACAATAATGCAAAACCTTAACACACTACCAGTTCGCTGAACACTTAAAAGACTCATACATTATAGCTTTACTAAATAGCAGTCTTTCGTAAACATAAGAAATATGCATGCATAAGATTACCACACTTAAATAAGGTTTGCATAAAATCATAGGTTCGTACACATGTAAGGGTTCAAAAAGCTAAGGGTTACGCATGTAAATATGATAAACATAACTAGGGTTTCTATAACAACCCAATTTCAGTGGTGTTAGAAATAATGGTTTCGAGACCATAATTTTGATGAGTGTATTATTATTTTAATATTTATTTATTTTCTAAAGGATTATCTTAAGGTCGTGTTAAAGTTTCGTTAAGAAATTTTGAGGTTTAAATGGTTAATTAAGTAAAAAGAATTAAATCAAAAAAGGTGTAAAAATGGGTTTCTATTAGCTAAAAGGGATAAATGGCTATGGAAAGGAAAGTTAATGGGCTTAGATGGCAATTATACCATATATGTTGATGGTGGGACAAAATGGACATGATTTAGTTGTTTTTAAAGTTAAATTAATAAGGGTAAAATATCAAATAAAGAAATAAAATTTAAACTAAAATAACACAAAATGGTATCATCTTCATTCATAGTTTTCTCTATTGAAAATAGAAGAAGAAAAACACCATTTTAGGGCTTGAAGGTTTGGCCAACACTTCTTGCATGGTATGATTTTGTGTCCCATTTTAAATGATTTTTATGTTTTTGAGTTTGTTTTAGCTTAATTTAGCTAGCCCGATGGTTAATTTGCAAAACTGTTAATGCAACACCCCTCACCTATATTCAACGCCAGAATAAGGTTACAAATAATTACAGACTTATTTCATAAATAAACATACATTTCACATGCATTTTCCATTTCCAATCAAACATCATTCATAATCAATCTCATTGTCTCTAATACAGGCCTACTAGGCCCAAATCATGCATTAAAAGTGTTCAGGACTAAACCGACAACTCATGAAATTTTTGGAACACTTAGAAAATTTTACAAAATACAAGGGACACACGCCCATGTGGCTCGGTCGTGTGTCTCACACGGCTAAAAACACGCCTGTGTTACAGGCTGTGTGGACATTTGAAATGGGATCACATGGTCGTGTCCCAGCCCGTGTCCGACCCCGTGTAACTCCTTGACTTGGGTCACACGGCCAACCACACACTAGTGTGACCAGCCCATGTGCCCTTCGAAATGGCCTCACATGTCCATGTGTCAGGCCATGTACTAGGTCGTGCCAAAGCTATAAGGTATACTAACTTATGCCACACGGCCAAGTTATACGCCCGTGTGCTAGGCCATGTGGAGCATACTGACTTGGTTTCTCATTAAATACCAGGGGACACACGGTTGTGTCACCTGACCCTGTGCCACA
The DNA here is from genome assembly GCA_025506655.1 of Gossypium rotundifolium. Lineage (NCBI taxonomy): Eukaryota > Viridiplantae > Streptophyta > Magnoliopsida > Malvales > Malvaceae > Gossypium > Gossypium rotundifolium. The sequence goes on from CP106725.1 coordinate 108,372,851, forward strand.
CACGGTTGAGTCCCACACCCATGTGGACAAAAATAGGCTATTTACCAAGCCATTTTGCTCACCCAAATTGCATTCACTTATACAATCCAAATAGCACATAATATGGCATAAATAGGCATTCAACAAACCTGAACCAAGCATAATTCATACCATTTTAATACCAACAATAATAAGACACATTTGTACCACAATATTCTATTCCATTCATGCCAATTTCACATAGTCAAATCATCTAATTGGTCACTTTCATTTATGCATCTCATTACCTAAATCACAAGCATACCAATTCTCAATTATCAACTATATGATACTCAATCTACTAATTCACAACCAACCATTCACCATAAGCATTTACATAGCAATTACCAAAAATATACCAAATTAAACCAACTCACATGGCTATACACAAAACCAAACACTTAACATTTATAATACCAAATCAATTGGCTAAATCCATTATCATACTATACCAAAATAACCATATTTCCTATTCATGCCATATAGCTAAAACATAAGTTCAAAAATACCAAAGTGATAGCTTGATAGTGTGATGAGATCTCCGATGATTCCAATCTGAGCAAGCTTCGATTATACTATAAAACACAGAAATAAATAGAGTAAGTTATAAAGCTTAGTAAGTTCATATAACAATAAACTCATCTTACCATACGAACACAGTTCAAACAATTTAACATATCATGATATAATTCATCATGATAAACAACCTATCACATTTTCATTTTCAAGGTTAAACGTGAATTTCACAACTTTCATCGATCCAATGATTGTACGATTTATGTACGTACCTGTACCATCTCATACCCATCCGTATCTTTGATATACCAGTTGAACCACTTGGAATACTAACGGATACTTGGGAATCTCACACCCTAAGTGCCACATACATAGATGAAGCTATCTCAATCTCATATCACATATAATGCTCACTCTCAAGCTATTAACGGGTCTGCTCACACAAGCTGACGGCCATGATGAAGCTACACGGTGCTGCTCACACAAGTTGACGGCCATGATGAAGCTACACGGTGCTGCTCACACAAGTTAACGAGAATTCGCAACACATGTCGGATAACTCACCCACCAGTAGGACATACGGACCAGCACCCAAATCACATAACTCCTAATGACATGTCATTTGTATCATAATCTATTGCTAAGGTTCAACTGGGATTTCACATTTGTCGAATCATCGTCAAATATGTCTGCAAGGTCGTATTCATATTTTATGCAATATTAAATCATTTAAAATACACATAGATTAAGTCCCTACCCATGCAATTAAGTTCCAACCCATGCAATTAAGTTCCTACCCATGCTAGCCGAATTTCTCTTATTACCATAGCAGCCCATATTTTTCATTTATTTCACAATTTAACCATAAAATTTTGACATTTCTCAATTTAATCCCTAAGTGACAATTTTTTCAAAAATCATTTTACAAATATTGTTTATCTAACAACAAGCATACATTTTCTATCATCAAACATCAAAATACACATAGATTCATCAATGTAAAAACCCTACACCTTTAATAATTTTGCAAATTAGTCCCCAGGCTAGTTAGATTAAGCTGCAACGATCTCAAAAACATAGAAATCATTAAAAATGGAACAAAAATGAACTTACATGCAAGGTACTAGTGTAGCTGAATGTTAAAGCTCTTTCAATGGAGTTTTCCACCCTTAATTTCGATAGAAAAGATGAACAAACAAGGTGATTCTTTTGTTTTTTATATTTTGTTATCTTTTATTTATGGTATTACATTTTTAACCTTTAGTATTAACCATTAAAATCACTTAATCATGCACATAACTGTCCACTCACAATTAAAATGGTCTAATTACCACATAAAGACCTCCACTTTAAGGTTCTATAGCTATTAAACACCTTTAGCTAATAGAACTTAAGTTTTACACTTTACGCGATTTAGTCATTTTTATCGAATTGAGCATTCAAACGGTAAAATTTCTTAACAAAATTTTCACACAATCATACTATCACATTGTAGACATTAAAATAATAATAAAATAGTTATTTTGACATTAGATTTGTGGTCTCAAAACTACTATTCTGATTTGACTAAAAACGGGTTGTTACAGTTAAAGGTTGAGGGACTTGTCATGGTTGATTTTGAATATATTTTGAAGTTCTTTGATAGATTATGAATCTTGGTTATTAAACAAACTTGTTTTGTGAAGTGATTTTTGATGAATTTTAAAATAGGGATTAAATTGTTAAAAGTGTAAATCCATCGGTTTTATTATGAATTGTTGGTAAATATGGGTTGTTTCAAGGTCCCTTGTAGTGTTGGTTAATATGGATTTAGGTTAAAATGAATTATATTCCTTAAGGACTAAATTGTAAAAATTTAAAGTACTAGGGGTAATTTTGTAATTTTACATAAATATGAATTGTGGATTAAATTGAATACTTGAAGTACTTAATTGAAATAAATTATCTATTTAGATCAAGATAAACAACAACAAGACTTAAATCGAGGAATAAATTGAGGGAATGCTAAAGCTTTGGATTAGTTTTCAACTCTACTTTTACGACCATAGTTATCGAGGTAAGTTCTGAATTATGATCGTATTAATGTTAGCTAAATTGATTTTTTTGCTATGTTGTGTTAATGTAAATGGACTTGAAATTGTATACGTATCGATGTATGAATAATTGATGGATAACGAATCCCGTTTGAACCTTAAAAATTCTTAGGATACAAATGACATGTCATTCAGGATTTTATGTTTCAGATGCTGGTCTTGAATGCCCTACCAATAGCTAAGGTCCTGCATTTTTTGTGGATTCTCCACAGCTCATGTGAGCATCATCATGTAGCGAACATTTGACCCACAGCTCGTGTGAGTAGGCCTATTTCACAACTTGTGTGAGCACTATTGAAAAGGAAAGGTTACGATTATATGGAAAGGCACACTATGAGTGAGCATTCCCGAGTATTTGATGTAATTCTAGATGGTTCAACAAGTAACTAAAGGAAATGACATGGAAAGAATACAATTGAAATGGTACATAATAATATGAAATGGTTGATGAGTTAAATGATGTGTATATGAAATCTACTTACTATATGATTGAACTCATATAAATCATGGATGAACCTACTATCTTGTGAGTTTGATGGTGCTTGTATAGGCTTTTACTAAGTTTATGGTCTTGGTAATGACATTATGCTTATTTTGTAGTTTATGCTAAAGAAATGGTAAGTTATGTTTGAGTTTATATGAGCTTAGTAAGCACTTGTTTCTTACGTAGTTACTTTCCTTTGTTTTATAGATTAGCAGAAGCTTAATTGGTTGGAAGCTTATCTGAGATCTATCACACTATCCAACAACCATTTAGTTAGTTTTTGAGTATTTTGGCCAAGGTTATATATGGCATGTATAGAACCTTTTGTAATGGTATTTCTTGAATGTGTAATAGATGTTTTGGTATGCATATGCCTTGAAGTTTATGTTTGGTTTGATGGGCTTTAATGCCTTACCAAGTTAGGTCATTTTAGCCACTTTTAAGTTCTTGTATATAAGATCCTTTTGGTATGTTTGTGATGGCATGTAAATGGTCATATGTGATATCATTTGGTAGATAAAAGAACTAAGTTCTATGCTTGAAATGTGGCCATGTTGCTTTAATTTGATCAATGATGTTTTGATACAAATGTGGTGCCTTTGAATGGCATATTGGTTAGATGAAATAGGATGTTTGAAATGGTATGATTATAAGTGTTTGAATGATGTTTAAATCTCTTTATGTGTATACAAATGGGATGGTTGGTTAGGTGTGATTTGGCATTGAAATGGCATGTTTTTAGGGTCAAAATTTGGATCACATGGCCTAAGACACGGGCTGTCACATAGTCGTGTGACACACACGCCTTGCTACACAGTCGTGTGCCATTTTTAAATTCTTAGTGTATTAGGTCAGTGAGTTACACGGCGTAGAACATAGCCTACGACACGGTTACGTGTCACAAGTCAGTGAGTTTCACGGTCTGGCACATGGCCTACGACACGGCCGTGTCACCCAACTCAGTGAGTTACACGGGTGGTGACATGGGTTGGGACACGGCCGTGTGTCCCATAGTTCAATTATTACATGGCCATGTGTCCCCTATTTTTAAAATTTTCCACTTTTTCCCAAATCTTCTGTTTTGTTTCAAATTACTCCCAAATTGCTTCTAAGCTATTTTTAGGGCCTTGAAGGCTCCATTTAGGAACCAAATGCATATGATTGATTGGTTTTTAATAATTAATTTATTTAATGTCATGATGTTAAATGTTGTTTCGATTGTTCAGAAATGCTTCATAACCCTAATCCAGCGATGGAGACAGGTTAGGGGTGCTACAGATTCACATGTAATAAATTTATCTTAATAGGGGTACACTAGTAAGTGTAGTTAGCAAAACCAATGGTTTACATGTAAAAAGCTTAACACTATAGGGGTACACAATTAATTTATCCAACATACAAAAATCGCAAGGCAATAAATTTCACATGCATGAATAACATCAATTTATTGATTAACAATATAGAATATATATATTTCAAGACATGAATAGAAGAAATTAAATTAAAAATAAGCACACTAACTCATCCTTAAGAAAATTGTTCTTGTAACCAAATCAATGATATAATACTGTTCTTAATAACATAATATCAACCCAATGCCCATCCTTATGGTTCACTAATATCAGTTAGGTGCCTCGCCAAATCATCGACATTGCCTATGCCATTCATGATCGACTTACTTGAGAAGTAAGAGAGGAGTGAGTAAGTTCAAGGTGAGCTCAGTGAATAATAAGAAACCAATAGAATATGTTGTCAAAACAATATTTGAAAATAATGGAAAAAACCTAGTTTGAAGATGTTTCACGAGCTGGGTTCATAAGTGAAGGCACGAGACCCAATACGTATCTAAAAACATATATTTTTTAAAACAAATTGTAAATAATTCATATAAGTTCTTTTACTTAAAACATGTTTAAAAAGTGGCTAGCATTAAAATTTGTGAGACCATATTTTTTTAAAAATAAAATCAATTTGGAGTTTATCTCAAAGTCCCGAGACCAACTCGCACATATCAGAATCATGAACAGAGTCAGCCTTAGGTGACACAACTGGTTCATCAAAAAGAAGACTGGTTCGGTCACAAAATCTTTGTCTCTTTGAATATGTTTATATCAAACCTAACTCACAAGGAGCAGGCAGAATGAGACATAGCATAGGTGAATATTCACACTATTGGTATACCAATCGGAAGGCTCTCAAAGGAGCTCACAAAATAGAAAGCTTGTAGTAGGAAAAGCTTAATAGAAAGCTCACACAAAACAGATCCAAATAGAAAGTTCAAAAAAACTAAACTAGAGCTCGGACATAGCAAAGCTTGTCAGAGAGCACACATGAAGTAGAGATAAAACATTTGCTTATAAAAAGCTTGCACGTTAAGTGCCTTTAAAAACACAGTTTAAAAACCATTCTTCCATAACTTTCTTAAAAGAAGAGGCTCGTAAAGGAGCTCACATAAAACTATGCTTTAAAATTGTCTTTTAAATTTTGTTTTGAAAATAGAGTTTCGTAGCTTAAAAACATAGTTTCGGTGGTCTTCCAAAAAACTTACCTTTGAATCTTGTTTTTCAAAAATCAGAGTTCTTTTTAGAAAATCATAACAAAATATAATAACCTAAACATAATCAAAATGATCTCAGACTACTCACTAAAAACGGAGAACTTAAACAATTTTGGCTTTGCCTTTGTCCTTGCTAGAAGACATTATGCCTAGTTCGCAATAAACAAACATAATATTCAGTGAACCTAGCTCTAAGTGTGATCAACCCTAATAAGAAAAGGACTTACCGAGATTACTACGAACATAACTTAGAATAGAGGTTTGGTAGTAGAATATTCAGTGAAAATTTTCATAGAATAAAGGGTCTTATTTATAGAACTAAGAGTTCTATTTATCTTTGGATACTCTATTTAATCTAGGAAAGTTGTTACTTGTATGTAAAGTATACCTAGATACACTAAATCACTTTTTCTTAATTCAAGTCTGACTGTATCTTTGACTGTCGAACCCAGTTCACACTTTGATTGGCAAACCTGTTCGCAACTTACGTGGCGAACCTAGTTCGCCACATAGCCTAGTGAACCCCAACTTGCCTAACACATTAGCGAACCTACCTCGTAGTGAAATTGGAAAACCCCTTACCACTTCATTTGATATACACTTTTTCTAGTGAACACCCTTTTTGAAACTTCCTTGGTGAACACTCAGCTCACCTGAATCTTGGCAAATCTCCATTTCACCCAACTGATTGGTGATCCCAGTTATCGGACACTAGCGAACCTTAACTTTGCTCAGCCAAAACTTCCAGCCCCGATCTCGAGATGAGATAGTGTACATATTTGGTTTGATAAAATAGAGATTATTTGACATCCATCCATTACAGATAAGATTGTGATGTATAAATATTGCAATTCCATTATTAAAGGTCATGGTCAAGCCATCTTTATTTAAACATGCAACAGAAATTAAGTTTCTTTTGAAACTTCGTACATAGAAAACGTCTTTTAAAATAATCTTCCTAATATTATCAAAATGAAGATGTACATCTCCCACTACTTTAACTACCACACTTGTCTCATTCTCGGTCTGCAATGATAAGCTCTTATCTTTAAGATCTTTCGTCTCCTCGAACCCCTATAGAGAAACACAAACATGACTAGGGGCTCTGATGGGCTTGAAACTAACTATTATTTTGACAAAGGCAAGCGCACCTATCGAACAGTAGTATAGTTATGGCGAGTCCGGAATATCGTATCCTCAAGTACTAAAATTACTAGTAATAACTATCTTTTTTATTATCTAGCCTAGTAATTAAGGGGATTTATTTTTAATCTAAAATTAACTAACTTGTAACACCCCCAGACCCGGCCCAGACGTTATGATCGAATCTAGTGATGTCACATCAAGGACAATTTCCAAAATGACTTGCTTAGTAAAAAGAAACTCAAAATCCATGCGATTTGTTATGTTGCGATAAAATCACATGTTTTAAGTAAAATCCCATAAGTTAAAGTCATCTCAAAAATCATGTTTAATCTTAAGAAATTTATTTAAGTTTAATAAGTAAACAGTTGAAACAACAATAATAATAACCCATAAGTAAAGTCAATTTGGAGATACAGGTCCTTATTACAACCCAATGAAAATAAAGTGATTAAAATAATAACGTCATATGAAATAAATAAACAGAACGTCTAAATAACTTGCAATGTGGCCATCTCCGAGTTCCCTTCCACGTCGAGCCATCTACTGAGCGTCACCTGAAACATTAATTAAAAAGGGTGTGAGTTTCGAAACTCAGTGTGTACGACCCTTGTCAATCAATTCAATATGCAATTACCACATTGGGCCTAAGCCCTATCAGAATCGATGGTCTTGGGCCCTAGCCCACAATGACCTCATATCATATCATATCATATCACATCATATCACATGAAAAAAAGGTTATACAAAACCCTCCCCAAAAGTCCATCCGTTACACACCATTTCCCTTCCAACCCTACACTCCTGTCGGGATATAAATTTCAACCCACCCATCCCTACACTCCAAAGGTAGCACCGACAGCGGCACTACTTAATGTTGCAACAAAGCTGCTAAGTATATAATGGGCTTAAGCCACCGGTGGATCCACGGTCGTCAAGCGACTATGCGATCCTCAAATTCTTCCTCCGTACAATAATTTCCACCCATATGCATCCTAAACAGAATATCATATGAATACAGCATGCACATGAGTAACATCCATAAAACTCATACTCATCACATAGGGGTATTTTAGTTATTTCACAATCAAGGGTATTTTCGTAATTCTACCCTACAGTGGTATTATAGTAATTCTACCCTATAGGGGTATTATCGTAATTCTACCCTAAAGGGGTATTATCGTAATTCCTTTAATCTCGGGTTTTAGGTATGAAGTGTAGCCCAGCAATAAGTCCTCGCGGCTAAAGTGAACAGACATTACGCACCAGGTAGGATTCCAGAGAAGAAGAGGTGGGTCACTAGGACCGCTTAAGTACCAAGCTCTGCCTAGATCCAATCCTAGACATGCATATGTCCATTTCCACACCCTAACCTATTGACTTGTCCATAGACATTTTTGATTATTAATAGAGTTTTATGTTATTCAAGAATTTGTCAGACTAGGCCTAGAGTCCATTAAACCCTAACATATATTTCTAAAAAATCCCATACAGTCCACTAAGTCCGATTATGTCCACATGGCCTATTAAGCCCCATTCATGTTTATAAAGCCAGTTAGGCCCGATTACAATCACATCATACAACTGTTCATGCCAATTCATTATTCATGCTCACATAACAACCATTGCCGTTTTGGGCCCACAAGTTCGGCAGGCCCATTTAGCCACTTTCGACTTTTCAATTTTTTGGTGTTGCTGATATCTCGTGTGTGTGTGTAGTGTTTGTACACACCTGGTAACAACGTGTGCTGCAAACCCCTTAATCACTAACCTACAATAGACATCACTAACGATTAACCGTGGCTTAACACATACGTTATCAAAAATCAAAACCTCACCGTAAACTTACCGTGTGCCACACGTTCTAGTAGCCCTTCCTTAGCTACTATTCGCGAATATCCCCTAGATCTGCACCCAAACATATATCGTCAAAATCAAGTGACTCATATTCCACATAAGTCACCCCTATAAGCCATACTGCACTCGGCCATTTACTAAACCACAACCGAGACGAGTGCACTTACCTCTTCCTAATGATCCTTACCTACCACGCTTGCGATCTTTGAACCCTATCCTTGTTATTATAAGGTTAACAATAGAATCAGCTTTTATCCAAACATACAAAAGAGGTAAATCGACTACTTACGAAATCCCCTTTTGATCCTGCGGCCTAGATAGCTACTAAACTAGATCCGACTTTTAACACTTGACTGAGAGTAGGTAGCAATCGATTTGTGATGGAGGAAAAACCACAAAGATTCGACACTAATAGGAATTTTGGCAAGAAAAAGATGGTGGTAATTCGGCAATGAGAGAATTAGGCTATGGGAGAGAAGAGAAAAGTATTGAAAATCAAAAGAGCCCTTCAAAAGAATTCCGTACAAAGGGATTCGGCTTTAGGAGATTTCGGTAATGGGAGAATTTGGCTATGGAAGGAACCGATTGAGGGGAAGAAAAGAAAGAAAAAGAATAATGGCAACTCAAAGAACCCTTCAAAGGATTCAGCACTCTTCTTTTATAGCCACAAGCCGAAAATGCCTTCCACCAGAGTCCCATTCGGCACCACCTCATCCATACTCCTCGTCTCCCAACTTTTCTCCTTGATAAATCCTTAATCTCATCCAAATTTCCTCCACTATCAGTTCAGAAGACCACTCAAACACCCAACGCAAGAGTTCAAACTCAACACTCCACAAAATACCACTCTTAAGCCTCGAACCTTGGACCTCCTCAGCTGACAATCACGCCACCTTATAGCTTCCCAAGTAACGCCACTTGCCACTGGACCACAGGCCCATTTGTGTCTTATTTTCCCCTTAATCTGCTTATGAGACCTAATGCCTGAGACTAGGGTCCACTAAAGCAAGAAAATAAGTTTTTCTCTATGGTCTTCCCTATCTTTAAGACTTCAAATAATCCCGATAACCCTTAAAATTAATATTCTAAGTGCTACCCATACATACTAACTTCAATGCATAGAAATTTAGAGTTTTGAGATTTTTGAGGCATTACATAACTAATTTAACTAACTAAATGACTATGAACGTGACTGAGAGTGAATTGGAAAAATACTTTTGGACAACTTATATGAGATAGGCAATATTTAAGGAAGAATCCACTTAGACTTCACTTATTACTTTTGATTCATATGATTTATTCACTTGACTGAATCCGTAGAAATCCCTGATTTATGTTAATATCTCTTTCAAGACTAGAAACAACTAACTCTAGGTTGATTAATTGAAATTTCTTTCTAATTAAAATCCTTATTGTCGCAATAACTCGATCTATGGATTCCCTTATTATATTTGACTCTAATCCGTAGATTTTCGTCGCCCTATTTCTAGGGTTGCAATCAACTCCACTTAATTGTGTTGATCTACTCTTAAACAATAACTTTTTCTCCTCTGAATAAGTACATTCGACTTGAATCAATAACCTGAATTATCAAAATAAGAATAAAAACTCACAATTAAGAATAAGAACAAGTGTTTATCTTATAAATCAAACAATAATAAGATCTGTCTTAGGTTTCATCCCCTTAGGTATTTAAGGGATTTAGTTCATACTAATAGAGGGAAACATCATGAAACAGGGAAAATAACAAAACATAAGAAAACCCAAAAACTTCTAAAGAACTTGATAGGAGATCCTCGGTCTTGATGGAGATCCTTCTCCTAAGCTGTTCTCGACGGCTGTTTTGGAGTATTTTCTGTCTTCTACTCGATGTCCTCTTTTAGGTTGCTCCCTAGGGTGTTTATATAGGCTTTGGAACAGCTCTCTTGGCCCATAAGTAGCCTATTCTGAATAGAATCATCTTTGCTACGACAGGGACACGCCCGTGTTTGACTCCTTAAGTTGTGCTTGCTTCTGCTCGCCACACACGGTCGTGTGGTTAGGCTGTGTACGTTGATCTAGGCTGTGTCTTAGTTTTGCTCGAAACACACAGCTGTGTCTGATAGCCCAGGCCGTGTGAGTTCCTAAGGTAGGCCCACTTTGTCCTGTTTTGGCCCGTTTCTTGTTCTTTTTGACTCTCTAAGCTCTCTTGAGTGTAAAACATGAAATTAAGGGATTAGGAGCATCAGATCCATCAAATCTAATGAGAATTCATCCAAAAATAAGCCAAGCATGGGGTTAAAATATGTGTAAATTGAGGTTTATCAAATATCCCTACACTTAAGCGTTTGCTTGTCCTCAAGCAAAATCCTCAACTCACAATTAAAATTAACTTCCCTCAATTCATAATTCTCATCAATAATGTCTTATCATAATTCATAGATAATTCATTCATGGATAATTTAACTAAAAGAGTCTTAAAGATTTAAACAATCTAAGTCATAAATTTTTGTAGCACGAAAACATAGATGTTTCCCCTTACCTAAATAATTACCTCTGATTCAAACCTGACAAGGATTGACATCCTTACTAAGGATTCACTCAAATCACTAAAAGTGTTTAAGGTTCAAGAAAAAGTAGTCAAAAGTCAAACATGAAGAGTTATTACCATAGACTTGTATGAAAATCAAATCTCCACCATTAGAAAATGATATGATGCACAAATCAAAAGGTCTTTTAAAAGGGTTGTAATGGGTCTTGGGTTAAAGGTGTGGATAAAGGCTGAATTAAAGGGTTAGAATCGAGATTGAATTGATCATTTACCTAGCTACAAAAATTGAATAATTACAATAATTAAAAACTTATCATAACACGAGCATCTTCTAGATATGTGAATTTAACCATTTTAAGCTCAAATAATAAAGAACTAATAATGAATTTGCACTTCTTTTTTTTTTAAGAATAAGAACAAATATTTACAATAATAAAAAAGAACTTAACAACTGAAATAGAGAACATAGTTATGCAACTGCTCAAATCAAATCTCGACAAAAATGGGTTAATTCAAATAAGGAAAATTCTTAAAGAATAAAAAAAAGTAAGTTTTGGGTTAATATTAAGGGTAAATAAAAAATAGTTTATTAGGATTCAAAGGGGTTCACTAGGGGTTAATTATGAAGGAAGGCTTTTTGTGGAGCGAGAAGGTTAAATCCTAGGTGCCTTTATCATCTTAGTATATCAAATCTAAAATGTGGTCTCGACATGCATAATCAAAGCAAGTTCTAGAATAACAAATCAATGTTGACATACTCATAATCAATAAAGTGAGCAAGAAAAGATATATGCTCTAAAAGCTCAAAATCTCACAAAATATTATGGTTTTTGATGTCAATCTTGCAAATTTCAAACTTCAAAGTAATATTTAAATTTAGGGAAACAACCTAAAAATTTTTAATTCTAAAAATAAACTTATCATGCTTGATTCTCTAATATCTTAAAGTATATACCATCAATGCACAATTACCTATGACTTAATCCAAGACATATCAATGAAAATCATAAGTTAATAGAAGTTTCATTCTAATTAGTGATATGAGAAGTGAACTTCCTGAATTTTGAATGGAGTCAAGGAAAATAAACGGTAAGTTAGGCATAAATGAACGCGGAGGTGGATACTCCGGTGGAGGTGTGATCATTCCTTAACAGCCCCTTGAACCTAAATTAAAAATAAAAATAAAAGAAAAATAAAAAATAAATGGACTCAAAGGTCCTTGTCTTGTCGAGTAAATGAAGTGGCTGACATGAACTTATGTAGATTGGTCTCGCACGAGGAGACTGTAGTAGGGTCCTTTCGCTTCTTCGACATGAGGATGGTGGTCTTAGTCTTGCCTATAGTAGTATTCATTGTGTGCGGTGGCAAGGATGGCAGTAGGTGTGGTGGTGGTGTAAAAGAAGAATGAGGGAAAGGGGGAAAGGAAAATGAAGGAAGATAGTGGGAAAAGAGAGGGGTGTGGTGGTTAGGGTTTGGAGGAAGAGGAATTCGGGGAGAAAGTGAGGAGAAGAAAGGGGTTTAAATAGAAATCGTGGCATCTGATCGATGCCCACGCCCGTGTGCAATGGGCGTGTTAGGTCACACGGCCGTATCGCATGACCGTGTGGTGTTTTATTCGTTTCTCCCATGCCTGTGTAGACGTTTCCACGCCCATGTTGATTAATTAGTGTCGACCACAGCCTCAGGACACGGGCGTGTCGCACATCCGTGTCACTTTCTCAGTGTCAACCATGGCCGTATTGCACGGCCGTGGCATTTTATTTCTGTCTGTTGTTTAGGGATGTTTCATCCTTGGTTCGTATGGTTTTTGCCATACCGATGTGCCTATTCATAGTACCCACACCGCCATTACCATGCCCGTGTGCAAGGCCGTGTGGGTAAGGAAACCTGCGCCTAAAAATTTGGTTAGTTTTTAGTTAGATGCTAAAATTTGAAAATATAGATGTTAGTGGGGTTAGTGCTCGAGTTGCCTCCCGATAAGCACTCATTTAAAGTCTTAAGCTAGACTTACCTCTCATTCGTGTGGTCATGGTGGTTCACAATGTCGAAACTCCTCTTTCTTGCTATCTATTCTATTAACATACGATTTAAGTCGAGTAATATTTACCTTAAAAGTGCCGAAATTAGAGTGAGTTACCTCGACCGTTCCGTATGAAAGACATTCAATACCATGAAAGAGATCTCTTCATTTGTATTAAGGTCTGAAGTGGCAATTCGAGGGTCTTTCTTATCCAACAATACCTGATCTCTGATCTTAAATTGGGTTATCCCATCCTTAAGTTTGGCATGGTTTTGCTTTGGTTCATCTTGTTTCCCCAGTTTCTCCTTGTCATGTGTCTTCCACTCGTCTAGTTTATCGATCTAAAGCCTTCGCTCCTCATGAGTTATTTCTTTGTTAGCACGAGGTCTAGGATCTGGCTCAGTTGTGTAATTTCGTAGTGCTTCCTAAAAAGAAGGTTGAACCAAATGGTTATTAATAGAATTTAAGTTCTCATCTTTATTACTCGATATCCTAGCCGAGTCAAGAGCCTGAAGAGTGATTATTTTGTCACCTACACAAAGTGTGAGTTCACCTGTACCAACATCAATTCTAGTTTTAGCAGTTGCTAAAAGGGGTCTTCCTAAAATTAAAGGAACATTGTTGTCCTCATCCATGTCTAAAACAACAAAGTCTACTGGGAATATGAATTTATCAATTTTTACTAGTACATCCTCAATTATACCCCTAGGAACTCTGATAGTTTTATCAGCCAATTAAATGCTCATCTAGTTTGTTTGGGTTTCCCTAGACCTAGCTGTTAAAACATTTTATAAGGCATAACATTTATGCTTGCCCCTAAATCAGCTAAAGCATTATTAATAGATAAACTATCAATTAAGCAAGGAATTGTAAAACTCCCTGGATCTTTTAACTTGTGCTGTAGTCTATTTTGTAAGATTGCTGAGCACACTACATTTAGCTCCACATGCGACGCCTCCTCTAACTTTCGTTTGTTTGTTAAAAGCTCTTTTAAAAACTTTTTTGAATTAGGCACCTGTGAAAGAGCTTCAATAAATGATAAGTTAATATGTAATTTTTTTAAGAGTTTGAGAAATTTACCGAATTGTTCATCTATGCGATCTTTCTTTGTCGCATTGGGATATGGCACACGAGGTCGGTATTCTGTACTTACCAGTTTTGGTTTATCATGGCTTATCTCAACCTCACCTTCCTCTACTACATTCTCTTGCCTCAATTTTGGTTCATCTAACCCTTCATTATCGTGAGAAATAATGGCATGAATTTGCTCCTTTGGGTTAGTTTCAGTGTTGCTTGCCTAGCTGCCTTGTGGTCTTTCAAATATGAGTTTAACAAGTTGTCCTAATTGGTTCTCGATCCCTTAAATTGATGCTTGCTAATTTTTGTGTGCTGTTTCAGTGTTTTGGAAACGGGTTTCTGACACCGCGATAAATTTGGTTAGCATCTCTTCAAGGTTTAGCTTTTTCTCTTATGGGTAAGGTTGCTGTTGAAAGCCTGGAGGGGGTTGTTGTCTCTGATTTCCTTGGCCACCCCATGAGAAGTTTGGGTGGTTCCTCAACTTGGATTGTAAGTGTTACTATAAGGGTTATTTTGAGGTCTAGAATTATTACCCATATAGTTCATCTGTTCATTCTCCAAGCCCAGATTGTAGGGTCGGTATTCTGTAATGTTCGTCCCTCCTCCATTTGTATAGCACTGCATCACTGGATGTACCTGCGAAGAACCATACAAACCATCAATCTTTTTTATTTAACAATTCTACTGGTTTGATAGCATGGTCACTGCGTTGAGGTTGAAAACACTGATGGCTTTTGTTGGCTTTGTCCTTATAACTTGCCACTGATAGTTATTTAGTGCCGTCTCCTCTATAAACTCATAAGCTACTTCAGGGGGGGTCTTGTTATTTAGGGTTCCACCGGTGACTGAATCAATTAACTGCCTAGTTGAGAGGTTCACACCATTATAAAAGGTTTGAGCCTGTAGCCACAAAGGTAACCCATGGTGAGGGCATCTACTTAGTAGATATTTATATCTCTCCCATGCATTGTAGAGTGTTTCTAGATCCATCTGCACAAAAGAAGAAATATCATTCCTCAACTTAGTCTTTTAGCTGGCGAAAATTATTTTAAAAAATTTTTTCGGTCAATTTGGTCCCATGTAGTGATTGATCCTCGTGGTAACGAGTTCAACCACTGCTTAGCTTTGTTCTTCAGCAAAAAGGGAAACAACTGAAGGTGAATGGCATCATCAGAAACGCCATTAATTTTGAAAGTGTCGCAAAACTCTAGAAACTTTGCCAAGTGATTGTTTGGATCCTCTTCCTGCAAACCATCAAACTAAACAAATTGCTGAATCATCTGTATAGTGTTAGGTTTTAGTTCAAAATTATTTGCAGCAATAGCAGGTCTAACAATTCTTGATTCGGTTCCTATTAAATTTGGTTTAGCATAATCATACATAGTACGAGGAGAAGGATTTTGATTCACTGGATTTACTGCAACCACAGGAGGTAGCGAATTATTATCAGCCATCTCTTCGATAGTATTGGTTTCGTCTTCTTGCTCTTCTTCTATGTATTGTAGGCTTCACCTTATTTCTCTTCAGTTTCAGCGAGCGGTGGCTTCTATATCACTGTCAAAAAGTAATGGTCCTGACGGGTTTCTTCTAGTCATAAACTAAAATTACCTGCCAGAAGCAAATAAAAGAAAAATTAGCAAAAATAAAAATAAATTGTAAATAGTAGAAATGGCTAAAGTAATAAAAATTTAGTGTTCCTAATATCTTAGTCTCCCAGCAACGGTGCCAAAAACTTGATGGGCTCAAAACTAACTATTATTTCGACAAAGGCAAGCGCACCTATCAAACAGTAGTATAGTTATGGCGAGTCCGGAATATCGTATCCTCAAGGATTAAAATTACTATTAATATGATAAACTGTAAAAGTAACATATTTTAACCCCATAATTAGAATGTTTTTGGATGATTTGGCCCTTGATTTATGTAAAAAGGTTCTCTTAATCCTCAAGAAAGCACCCGAGGATGAAAAGAACGAGAAACGAGCTTAAAACGGGCCAATTTGGGCCAAAGTGGAAATCGACACGGCCTGGACTTCAAGCCACACAATCTTGCCTTGAAAATTAACTAAGACACGATCATGCCATGATTTACACGGCCATACCCCAATCGACAGAATCAAGACACGACCTGAAGACGATTTACACGGCCGTGTGCCATGGCCGTGCCTTTGTAGTGGAAAAGAGGAATTGTACTCGGATTTGGATAGTTTGAGGCAAAGAAACACATTCCAAATCCTATTCAAACACTGAGTAGGAAGTATACTTGAATTAGGGCACTTAGAGGCCAAGTAAAAGCATCTCAAAAGCCTATATAAAGAACCTAGAGGCCAACCGTCAAGAAGAGGCCGAGCCATTCGAAATTCGGTAGAAGCTAGAACTTTTGTGGGAATCACTTGAAGATAGCCAGTTGATCCATCTCAAGAAGCCGGAATTCTACTCAAGACAACAGATCTCTCCTTCAATTCCTTCAGGGGGTTTTAGGGATTTCTTATGTTTTGTTTTATCTTTTCTCTTGAGATGTTTTCTTTATTTGTTATGAACTAAACCCTTCAGATACCTGAAGGGGATGAAACCTAGATGAATCTTGTTATTGTCTTCTAAATTATATGATAAATACTTGATTTGTTCTTAATTATGTGTGCTTAATTCTTGTGTTAATGTTTTCGGGATATTAATTCAAGTCAAATGTTCTTAGGTGGAGGAGGAATAGACCCTGCCTAGGAATAGATCTAGTATAATTAAGCAGAGTCGTTCACACGCCTAGAGATAGGGTGACGAGATTTTGTCGGATTAGGGTGAAACCTAATATGGGAGTCCGTAGTTTGATTTACTGCTATTCTAGGGGGTTATTAAATGAGAAAGATATTTCCATTAATTAACATAGGGTTAGACATTATTCGCCTCAAGAGAGGGTTTAATATACGTTAGGGAGTTTTACGGATCAAGTCAAGTGAATAAATCGTATGGTTCAGTGTTAGATAATAAGTGAAGTCTAGGTGGATTCTTCCTGATGCTATCATCATGATCGACTGAGTTTCTCTTCAAGTTATTTCCCAATTCATTCTTTTTGTCTTTGCATCTAAGTTTAGTAATTAATTAGTTAATCACCCAAATCATTTAATATTTAGGCTAAATAATAGAAAGAAAGTGAGTATTAGTACTTTTAGTTCCTTTGGGTTTGATAATTCGGTCTTGCCTAAGCTATACTACTGTTCGATAGGTACAATTGCCTTAAGTCGTTGTCAGAGTTAGTTTACAAGTTTGATCATTCTCTTTACAAATTTTAAAACTCGACAATTTTAGACCGATCAAGTTTTTGGCACCGTTGCCGGGGAACTAAAATATTAAGAAAACTCTATTTTTATTACTTTAGCCATTATTTTTATTTTTATTTTTGCAATTGATTTTATTTTGTTTTTCTAATTTTATTTCTTTCTTTTCCTAGCAAGTACCTCTAGTTTATGACTAGAAGGAACCTGACAGGACCTCTAGTATACAATAGTGATATCGAAGCGGTCGCACGTAGGAATCGCAGAGAAATTAGGCGAGCCTTAAATTACCAAGAAGAAGAACAACAAGGCGACTCCAATCCTACTGAAGGGATGGACGAGAATAATCCACCATGAGATGTGGCAAAAAACAATGCCCCGCGTACTATGTATGATTATGCTAAACCTAATTTAACAGGAGAAGAATCTAGTATTGTTAGACCTGCTATAGCTGCTAATAATTTTGAATTAAAGCCTAACACAATACAAATGATTCAACAATTTGTTCAATTTGATGGTAACTCATTCATGAGTTGTGTAAGCGTCAGGTTTTCATTTCCAAGGTTATATGCGGCTTGAAAACCATCAAAATCCTTGAACAAGCTTTTTAACACCATCTCAATTTGCATGTTCTTGTCCAAATTGGCCTCATTGTTCCCGGCCTGGGCAAAGTAGCCCATAAGAGTAATCATAGGGTCTTTGACCAGAATGTCGGGCTTTTGTTGGGCAGTCATTAAGTTAGTTATAGTAGACTGTTGAGCCAAGGTAGCTTGGTGGCCTCCGAACATGTCTTCTTCCTTATCTATAATCGCTCTAGCAGTCTTATAGCTCTCTAGTTTCTTATACAAATTACTGGTCACGCTTGCCAGCATATAGCAATGAGCTACCTCATAGACTCTTCCCAACATTTTCTAGCCTCAGCTTGAGTGGCCGATGGGCATTTATTATTAAGAATTGTTTTAAGTTTCTCACATGTCAGGACAATTATTAGGTTCCTTTTCCATTCCTTATAGTTATTTCCGTTCAGTTTGTTTTTAGTAAGTATGCTCAACAAAAGAGTTGGTGTCATTTTCAAACTGAAAATAAAAATATTAATATCTTTGTTGTAACACTCCTTACCCGTATCCAACATCGGAATAAGGTTTCAGAGCATTGCTTTACTTATAATACAATTACACATACATTTACTCATACATTACCAAATCTCACTCAAATATCAATCAACATATTCATATCATCCCTAATACGAGCCTACGAGGCCCTAAACATATATTGGGAGTGGTTCGGGACTAAACCGATAGCTTTGCAACATTTTAGAATACTTAAAATTTTTTTCTCAAAATAGGGGACACACGCATGTGTGTCTGGGCCGTGTCCCTCACAGGCCAAAGACACATCCGTGTGGACATTCGAAATGGAAGCACTTGGTCGTGTCCAATCCCATGTAACTTTCTAACTTGGGTCACACAGCCAACACACACGTTCGTGTGGCTAGCTCGTGTGCCCTAAAAATGGCCATACACGCCCGTGTGCCAGACTATGTGCTAGGCTGTGCCAAACCTAAAGGGTATACTGACTTATGCCACATGGCCAAGTCACACGCCCGTGTGTGAGGCTGTGTGGAGCATACTGACTTGATTTTAATTTCAACACTAGGGGACACAATGCCGTGTAACATAACTGTGTGTCACACACGACTGAGACACACGCCTATGTCTTTACCCGTATGGAAAAAAATAGGCTATTTGCTAATCCATTTTGCCACCCAAACTTGCATGTACCTACACGAAACTTAAATACACAAAACATAGCATATAATGGGCATTCAATCAACCACACTCAAGCATATTTCATACCATTTCCAGCACCAACTAATACATAACATAAAAACCACAACATGCCATCCAAATTCATGCCAAACTTTACTTAGTCAAACATCAAAATGATCAAACTCAAATATGCATTATTTGGCCTACTTTCACAAGCATATCAATATCCACAACCATTATTCAACACCTTACACAAAGCATGAACACACATATATATATATATATATATATACATGGTTTAAACATAACAAAATAGACCAAAATAAGCCATCACTCACGGCTATATATACAAACCAAAATATAAACATTTACAAGCCAATTTATATGGCCAAAATCATTATCAAGTCATAACCAAAATGACCATAATCCTATACATGCCATATACTCAAAACATAAGCTTAAAAGTACCAAATCGATAGCTTGATAGTGTGATGAAGTCTCTAACGATCCCCAAATCCGAGCTTGTTTAGAAATCACTATAAAACACAAAAAAATAAACAATGTAAGCTTTATAGCTTAGTAAGCTCGTATGAAATAATTAAGCAAATTTCATATAATTAAGCAAATTTCATCATTCATTTACAGTTTCAAATAAGTAACTCAAATTGCATCAAAACATTAAACACCAAGTTAACATGGAATTTAACCACATAATTGATCATAAGCTTACAACTTCCTTTGATTCATTGCTCAAATAGTTTTTCATACATACCTGTACCAATACGTATCTATTTCTCACCAATTCACATCTTCAATATACCCGTTGAACCATTCAGAATAGAAGTCGCATACTCAGGAGTCTCACACACTAAGTGCTCACATCATGGCCCAAAGACAACTCAATATATCTCACACCCAAAGTGCTAATATCATGGCCCATAGCCAATTCAGTGAAGCTCGCACCCAAAGTGTCGATATCATGGCCCGAAGCCAAATCAAAGTAACTCGTACCCGAAGTGCCGATATCATGGCCCGAATCCAAATCAATGTATCTCCTAATGACATGTCACTAGTATCCTAATCTATTCCTAAGGTTCAACCGAGATTTTCAATGCTGAATCATCGTCGAACGTATCCGTAGAGTCGAATTCACAAGTCATACAATATCAAAGCACTTAAAACATAATTATATCAATGCTTATTACATACAAACTTACCTCGAATGTAAAATGATGACACGGGTCAACTAATCCGAGACTTTATTCTTTCCCCGATCAAAGTCTGTATTTTACTTTTCTTGATCTTAATTAAGCATCAATGTTTTAACCGAATGGAACCCTAAAATTTAGCTTTTCTTCCCTTCAATATTCAGCTAAGGAAGATGAAGCACAAAACTTTTTGGTTATTTATTTATTTTATGTTTAATAACCAAATTACAAATTTAACCTTTAATTAAACATTTAAAACCACCAATTATAAGTCCATAAATGTCCACTCATCCTTATAATGGTCTAATTACAACATAAGGACCTTTACTTTAATATTCTATAGCTATTAGACACCTTTAACTAATAGCATACAAGTTTTACACCTTACGCAATTTAGTCTTTTTTATCAAATTAACTAACCAAACGATAAAATTTCTTAATGAAATTTTCACATAAACATATTATCATGCCACAAACATTAAATAATAATAAAGTAAATATTTCAACTTTGGATTTGTGATCCCGAAACCACTGTTCCAATTTGACTAAAAATGGGTTGTTACATTTGTAGTAAGAAAATGTTTGAAAATGTTTTGCAACATTACAATATGCATTAAGATGATGCATGCATCTTACATTAAACCTTGAAAATATTTGTAAGCCATTGCAACGATAATTCTCACACCCATTGAATGAAGCCACCGTAGGGTGGTCATGATCAACTAGTAAGAACATGGATTTTTATCCAATTAGTACATGAATCTAATTCCTTAGTAACTCACACGTGCTAATAATCGTGTAACGTTTGACCATCATTATAACTCAAGCAGAGCTCTATGAGGAGCTACTTAACTAAAAGATCTTGAGTGTATAACCATCAACTCAACACCTATCGTATCATGCACCAAAAATGAGTCATCGTGGGAGTTTCTCACGAATAGCATGCTTTGACTAGTTCTCCTCTTTTGAAGATAGAATTTCTTAACTTATCGCATGATAATGCCTACCACGAGGGTCGATCCAATTATCATTTGAACACAAGAAAATTCTATAGAAATCCACATAGAAATCCTATTGTGGGGTAGCACACTTGTCATACCATCACAAGAGACCATTGATGGAGGCCATAGATCTTGTTCAGTGACCTTTTCCCACTCAATATTTTAAAAAAACATGTAAGGTTTTTAATTTTTGGTTTCAATGATGTGTAATCAATATATGCATGACAAGTACATGTGACATTCTTTCCTAAACTATATGACATTCTTATCTCACATATACATGACATGCTTTGGGAATTTTATAATATTCACATTCATTCATTCATAAAAAATCAACATTTTGATTTTCCACAATTTTTATTTTAGGGAAAAAATATAAGAAGTGAATGTGATCCATGCACCAGGTAAGATCCCAGGAAATAGAGGTGAGTCATATTTGACCAATTAAAAACCAATTTGTTCCTAGCCAGATCCAATCCTAGATATGCACCTTCTCATTACCAAACTTCTCACAGTTATCAAATAACATAAAGAAGTGAATAGAAAAATACAACACATGTATTTTCTCATTACCACACTTCTTATCTTTAATTGATCAACTGTGGATTATCTCATACATATATATCTCAATTATATCATAAATAATTATTAAACAGATATATAAAGAGATGGGTAATCCAAAAAAAATTGCCTGCCAAGGTTTTTATGGCTCTATTTTTAGAAAATAAACGAAAAACAAAAAATACATAGTTTTTTTTTTACCACAAGGCATTCCTTGTGCCTTGAACTGTCATTGTAACACCCCAAACTCGGCCCATGCGTTAAGGCCAGATCTGACATGTCACCTAAAAAATGGTTTTAAGTTCTTTTTATTCGTACGTAAATTGATTTAAAATTAAGTAAAACAAATATCCCTTTTAAAGTATTTGACAAAATATTACTCAATAGAAGATTGATTGATAAATCGATAAATTTAAACTAAAGATTTTACAACCATGTCTTTTGAAAAGTGTTGATGAAAATTTATGAGAAGATTTCGAGTTAAAAATATTTATGAAAGTTTTATTAAGAAATCCATTTGTAAATCCATTTTAGATAATGTTTATTTAAGTTTTAGAAAATCTCATTTAAAGTACTTAAAGCAAAATATAAATCGTCAAACACAAAACAAAATAAAAATAATTCGAGGCCTTATTACAACCTTAACTCAAAATAGTAAAGTAATTAAATGTACTAAAAAGAAATCCAAAGTCCAAATAAAACCGTTTTTGTAGTATGGCCTCCATCGAGTCATCCATGGCCCAAGTCCCCGACAATCGAGCATTACACGAAGGAATAAGGAAACGGGTGAGTTACTAGAACTCAAGATATAACCCCTTCTTCGTTGTCCACTAGGCACGAAACCCATTTAGCAATATTTTGGGCCTAAGCCCTTTTTTACATAATAATGGATCAAACATATCATATGAATGTAATGCAATCCCAAACCAACCTTATATTCCGTCTGCTACACACCACCTGTACCAACCAACACACCTGTGAGGATCAAGTCAACCCACCCCGCCAACACACCAATCGCAGTAATTTTGCCTTTTATAACAAATTTAATTGTGGACAAGCCACCAGAATCATAGAATATACATGGCATAGCCACCAGACAAATTGTGACAGAGTCACCAAAATATGTGGCAGAGCCACCAGATTACTTCCTCCGATCATCAATATCCCAATCCCATGCAATATTATGTAAATGCAACATACATAGTAAATCATGATATTTACAAGTATAACAACAATGATTAATTTAGACAAAATTTCAGCCCATTAACACTTCGCAACTCGACCCTTTAAGGCATCAAATCGGCCCATTAAGCAATATATCAATTCGACCCATTAAGGAAATGTATCAAATCGGCCCATAAACAATTTATCAATTCGGCCCATTAAGGCAATTTCGTAATTCGGCCCTTTAAGGGTATTTTCATAATTTGCACAATGATAATATCGATTTTGCCAATTTTATCAAAATAGTGTATCTTAGGCCAATTTTTCCGATTTACGCCCTATTACGAATTTAATCATAGCGTTTTATTTCCAATATGATATCAATCTTAAAATCCACGGGTAACGGTGTGAGATTACACACCTGATTACGGTAAGCACTAAACCTTCTTGCTCGTCGACACCTAAGATATCGTAACACTCGATTAATCAACATACTTGATTTTAATAATCAAACTCTAAAATAACGATCTAAAGTTTTTACCCTTAGAATCATGAATGACCACAATTTTTTAATTTTCTTCGGATGATGGTACACAACCCGGTGGAAAATCTCGAACTGCCGAAACTGCCCTTCGTTTGAATTTAGGAGTAGGGATCGCAATTTCACTCCTTTTTCGATCTCCAATCGCTATCCCTTTCGATTCGATCTTGCTTGACTCCATTGAAAACAAATCTTAGTAAAAAATTGTTTTACGTTGATATGAACGATTGATTAAGGAGAAGGTCAGTTTACCACTAGAATCGTATGATCACAAGTCGATAGATTGAGCGATTTAGCCCCTAAAACATAAAGTCGATTAATCATCACTATTCGAATAACTTCTTAAATGAATAAAGAATGATTTCATAAAATCCATGAAGAACTCCTTACCTTAAAGATTTATAGGACCAATTCCCAACGATTGTACGATGACTACGGAAGAATCAAAATTTTAGCCTTCCACTTAGAACACTACGAAAAGAGAAAATGATTTCGTTTGAGATAGTAGACTAAAATGATGGTCTCGGTTAATATGACCATCCCAAACCAAGGCATAAATTCGGCATTAACAGAAAGAAAAATAAAATGTTTGAAAAGAACCACTTACCGATTGATCAAAAGAGTGAGTGATAACTCGAATGAAAAAGTAAGAATAATGAAAAGATGAAAGGTTTCAGCTATGGAGGAAAAATGGGAAAAATATTCGGCTATGGTGGTAAGGATTAGAGAAGAAGAAGAAATGCTTGAAGAATTTTGTGAAAAAGAAAAGAATGATGAAGAAGGGTGTTTGACTAGTTTCGGTTTTTCAAGAGAAGATGAGTGAACAATTTTGGTCTCAATGGTTTGGTACTTTCGGCATACAAGAAGGAAAAGAAGAAAAAAAATGCACACTCAAGGCTTGAAAATTCGGCAAGGAGGAGAAGGAATTTGGAGAGAAAAGAAAAAAAAATGACACAGAGGTTGCAAGTAAGAATTTTGGCCAAAACAAACACCAAAAATTTTACCAAAAGACAAAGAAAAATTCGGCTAAGCCCTCCCTATGCCAAAACCGTGTAGTATTTTTGACATTAAGGTAAAAAAATTTGGCCAACCAAACTTTCCAAAACAATTCCCTTGGAAAGAGCCACAAGTTCCCCTTACTTGCCCTTTTTCTTTTGATTCCTTTCTTTACCTTCATCCTTTCCTTATTTCCTTAGCCACCTTGCCAAAAATAAAAAAAATCCACCTTGCCTTATTTACTAGCTTGGCTGACACTTATGGAAAGAATACAAAAATAATAGTCAAAATATGCACATTATGGGATTTGAACCTCCACCCTCAAAGTACATCATGTGGCACCATAACCCTTTTACCATAAGCTCATTTATGCTAGCACATTACTTATTTATTTCTTTAAGCTTTGAACCTACTTACCATCACTCCTTAATAGAATTAAACACAAAATTTTTACTAGGGCCTAAATAAATTCGAGCCTTCTCATAACCCCTAAACACGCACAATTAATATTTTGTCTAGCTTAACACAATCAATAATGTAACAATTAAAATTTCAAATTTTAGGATGTTACAATTCTACCCCGCTTAAAGAAAGTTTCGTCCTCGAAATTACCTGATTAAAATAGGTGAGGATATTGCTGTCGAATCGCATCCTCAGGCTCCCATGTAGCTTCCTCCGATCCGTGATTGCGTCATAATACTTTGACTAATGGTACCGACTTCCTTCTTAGCACCTTAACATCCTGATCTAAAATTCACACTGGCTCCTCTTCAAAAGACAAGTCAGGTATTATCTCAACCACCTCTACTCGTACTACATGAGACGGATCCGATCGATAATGCCTTAACATTGAGACATGAAATACACTATGTATCTGACTCAACTCCGGAGGTAACTCAAGCTGATATGGCACTGGTCCAACACGTTTCAATACACGATACGGCCCGATGAACCTAGGGCTCAACTTGCCCTTCCGTCCAAATCTAAAGATCTTCTTCCAAGGTGAGACCTTTAGAAAGACCTGATCTCCCACCTCAAACTCAATATCCTTACGCTTCAGATCCGTATACGATTTTTGTCTATCCGAAGCTTCCTTTAACCGTGCCCGTATTACTTTTACTTTTTCCTCCGTCTCTGATATCAACTCAGGACCCAATAACCGTTGTTCCCCCAATTCAGTCTAACAAGTAGGAGTACGACACCTACGACCATACAACGCCTCGTTGGGTGCCATCTGGATGCCGGATTGATAGCTGTTTTTGTATGCAAACTCTGCCAACGGTAAGAAATCCTCCCAACTACCCTTGAAATCGATCACACAGCCCCTTAACATGTCTTCCAAAATTTGGATTACTCTCTCCAACTGACCATCTGTCTGAGGATGAAATGCCGTGCTGAACTTTAACTTTGTTCCCAAAGCTTCATGTAAAGCTTTTAAAAATTGTGATATAAACCTAGGGTTCCTGTCAGATATAATAGACACTGGTACCCCATATAACCTCACGATCTCTGCTACATACAACTTGGCCAACTTCTGCAATGAGTAATCCGTATGAACAGGTAGAAAATGAGTAGTCTTTGTCAACCGATCCACTATTACCCAGATGGAATCTTTCTTAGTAGGCGATAAAGGTAACCCACTAACAAAGTCAATCGTTATCCTTTCCCATTTCCATAATGGAATTTTCACCGGTTGCAGCAATCCCGATGGCAATTGATGTTTCGCCTTCACTTACTAACATGTCAAGCACTTACTCATGAAATCAGTAACCTCCCTTTTCAACCCTGACTACCAGTACTACTCACGGAGGTTTCGATACATTTTATTTCCCCCGGGGTGCATAGCATATGGGCTACTACGCCTCACGCAGAATCATTTGTCTCAACTCTGAATCTTTGGGTATACAAATTCTTTCGCGGAAACACAATACTCCATTACTATTCAATCCAAAATCCCTTATCACACCACCTTCTACTTGCTGAAGTAAGGAACCCAACCTTTCATCTGATAACTGCTTTTCCTTAATTTAACTTACCCACGCAGGCTTCACCTAAAGTTCAGCTAGCAGACTACCATCTTCATACAGGCTGAGATGAGTGAACATCGCTCTCAAATTTGATATCACCTTACGACTCAACCTATCTGCCACCACGTTAGCCTTTTCGGGATGATACTCGATTGAAAAGTCATAATCTTTCAACAGTTCTATCCACCTCCGCTGTCTTAAGTTCAACTCCTTTTGGGTAAGGAGGTACTTTAGACTCTTATGATCCGTAAAGATGATTGACTTCTCACCGTAGAGGTAGTATCCCTAAATCTTAAAAGCAAACACCACTGCAGCCAACTCCAAATCATGAGTGGGATAGTTCACTTTGTGCAACCTTAACTGATGAGATGCATAAGCTACCACTTTTCTACATTACATCAACACACATCCCAAGCCCGTGTGTGACGCATCACAGTAAACAATAAACTCTTTTCCAGCCTTAGGTTGAATCAATACTGGTGCATTAGTCAACCCAAGCGGCATCACAAAGAACTTATAATACCCATAATGAGTTTGAAACGCAGTCTTATGAATATCCGCCTCCTTAACCTTAAGCTGGTGATAATCTGATCTCAAATCTATCTTCGAGAAAATCGAAGCTCTTCACAGCTGATCAAACAGATCATCGATTCTCGGCAACGGATACCTATTATTAATCGTCAACTTATTCATCTGCCTATAATCGATGCACATACGCATTGACCCATCATTCTTCTTGATGAACAAGACCGGCGCTCCCCACGGTGACACACTCCCGATCTAACAACTCTTGAATTTGAGCCTTAAGCTCCACTAACTCCTTCAGCGTCATTCTATAAGGAGCAATGGACACCAGAGCCGTTCTTGGCAATAACTCAATGCCAAACTCAACCTCCTACTCTGGAGGCAATCCTGAAAGTTCCTCGGGAAAGATGTCTGAAAACTCTTTCACCGTTCTAACACTTTCCACCGACAATTCCTTGGCATCCAAAGCACTAATGAAGGCTATGAATGCTCCACACCCCTTTTGCACCAACTTTTCTGCCTTTAAAGTAGATACCACATTAGATAGATAGTTTCTTCTTTCACTTATCATCATCACTTCTTTATCCTTCGAAGTTCTTAGTATCATCTACTTTGAAGCACAATCCAAGTTTCCACGGTGTTTCACCAACCAGTCCATGCCCAAAATAAGGTCAAACTCGCCGAATGGCAGTTCCATCAAATCCGCCAAAAATATTTCTCCCTGAATTTCTAAGGGCACATCTCTAAAGAATTTATTTACTATCACCGACTGTCCTAAAAGACTAATTACCATTGTCTCTCTAGCAGTAATCTCAAATCTAATGTTTAGATTTCCAGATACAGCACAAGCAACATACGAATGGGTGGATCCAATATCTATCAAAGCAGTAACAAGTATATCAGATTTGAAGAACGTACCGGTTATTACATCAGGTGCATCGCCATCCTCTTGGTGTCTGACCGCATAGACCAACCCTGGCTGCCTCGCCTCTATGTTACCCCTATTCCCAGTACCTCTCCCCGGTGCACCCTAACCTTGTCCTATGCCATTACCTCCTCGACTTGGCCCACGGCCTCTCAGTGGCTGCTGAGCACCTCTAGCTGGCTGTGCATCAAAGTTACGAACATCCTAAGTCTGAGTAGTCTGTCGAGGGTAATTTTTAGGTTGATGGTCCTTGGAACCACATCTGAAACATCCATCGGTTCTTTTCCAGTATTCACCCGAGTGTCATTTTCTGCAATCCGCACATGGTTGTATCTGATTGGTAGCAGTTGGTACTCTAGCTCGACCTGGCTCCTCATTCCTGGGCTCTCCTAAAACCCTCTAGCAGGACCTGAGTACCTAAAGTCCCTCTTGCTCCTGCCCTTATCCTTGTCTCGATTTTGCAGCTCCGAGTGCTTTGCCTCTTTAGCTATCTTGGCTTTCTTCACCAGTGTGGCAAAATTTCTCTCCTTTTGTGGGGCTATCAGTACCTGTAACTCATCATGCAACCCGTCCTCAAAACGTACACAGCGTTCGTAATTAGTCAGTGCTATACCATGGGCGTATCGACTTAGACGCAGAAATTCCACCTCGTAAGTTGCCGCAGTCTTACCTCCTTGGACCAGATTTAGGAATTCCATCCTTCGGGCATCCACATAGCTAGCCCCGACATACTTTCCCTAGAATGTCGTCTTAAAGAAATCCCAGGTAATACGTTCGGACTGAGTGTGTAACACCCCAAACCCGGCCCACGAGCCTTGATCGGATCTGGTATGTCACTACAAAAAACGTTGGAAAAGATTTTTACTTCAAAATAAAAATGAAATTTGCTGTCGTTGGTAAAAACATTTCACATTTAAGATTCCAAGTAAAACCTTATTGGTACAAATTATCCGAATTTAAAAGCTTTATTATAAGTTGTTATAAAATAAGTTGATTCAAAATATTGCCAATTATTAGCTCAATAATAGGTTAAACTTCAAAACCATAAATAAAGTTGCAAATACTCTAAGTGGCCCTTATTACATCAAATAATTATTCCAAAACTACTTAAAATATAAAGTACGTAAAATTAAGTAAAACATCTTCTGCATGGGCCACCTTTATATCCGCTTCGACCCGGTCCAAGCATTACGAATCACCTGCGATGTTGGTAAGAAAATTTGGGTGAGTCAAACAGACTCAGTGCATAGTTATCTCACATGTCTCCACATATGGGCTTGGCCCATATCCACACAGTCCACATACATAAATATGCAAGATGAAGCCCAGCCCAACCTAGTATCCATCCGTTACACACCTACCTTGGCAGACCTGCTGCTCGAGGCCGTGGCTAAGCCACCGATCACCTAAGTGACCCCACATATCAATATCCTCGAGGTGACCCTAGGTCATCCTCAATCCACGGTGATGCACACAGCTATCATCCGCCAGGGTGAGGCACAAACCAACATCTCACCTTGATGAAGCACATAGCTAACATCAAGCGCCAATGTAACACAAGGCTAACATCGGACCACGTACATAAATGTACTCCCGTCCTTCAATAGTCACATCCCAAGCCCCATGTATCATGCCACAATATCATTAAAATAAGCATACATCACATGCTATCACAATTTCATTCAGATACCATAGGAAACTTATTGTCATAAAGTATCGACTGCTTAATCGATTACCCACCATGGGTATCCACCTTTTTAGCAATTATTTCGGCTACCATGCACATCATATACATATTTATATATATAACACATACACACAACAAGAGAACAGTGTGATAACTACGCATCTGTTTTGGCACACTCGACTAAATCTTGAAATATTTGCTTGCTCCTGAAGATGTCAAGATCCCTACTTAACCATTGTTAGAATCGACCCTACACCATAAATCCATGAAAATGGCCTTTGGTCGAACTACATATCACTTACCACCTTACCCTGAATAGTCAAATCCAAGAGGCTCCTTATCGTTGGCTACACAAAAGAAACACAATATTATGACTCTTCATACATTTGACCATCCCTTAGAAACCAAGGCCAACCATTGGTTTCGGCATACTAAATGAAGAAGAAGAGAATTCGATTGCTAAGAAAATACTTACTATACTCGAAACCGATTGGAAGATTGATGAAAAGGAATGTCGACACCTCCCCCTCTAAAGGCTCTAAAAGATTCGGCAAGAACTCCCAAATGGAGATGGGATAATCGACTATCACAAAAATAGGTATAGAATCGAGGTTGAGAAGAAGAAAAGAAGTGTAGATGAAAGTTAGGAGAATTCGACAATGAAGAATAAAAGTGGAGAGGTTTCGGCTTTGTTGCAAATGAGAGGATGGGTTTCGATTTTTAGGAAGTGAATGGAAGGAAAATAAGTTAAAAAAAAAGAAAAAGAAAAAGAAAAAGATGCACAAAATGACTTCCAACTTTCGGCTTTTGGTCAAGAAATAGGGTGCAAATTTCGGCAATGGTAAGGGTGAAAAGAAAGTTTTAAAAGAGAATACTAAAGAAAGAAAAGAGAACCGAAAAAGAACTTCTAGACCTCTTATAGGAAATTTGGCTATTCCCCCCCACTCATGACCGAAAATTATCACCCAAAAGAGACCCACATTTGGCCTCCACACTCAAAATTCTTCTTGCCATCAATTCAAACTAATTTTGAATTAAACTCACTCCTAAATTTCTCATTTCCTCCTAATCACATTCAGAATTATGCCAACCCCCTAGTCCACTATACCGTCTACATTCATAGTCAAAAGGCCATAGAAAAGTTTCCAAAACAACACTCCATACTTCAAGCCTTATGTCCCCTTATCCTACCAAAATTCCTTGATACCATACCATAAATAAGTACTTGCCTTATTCCTTAGTCTACTAACCATAAAAGACAATAGTCCAACCTTACCTTAATTAGAGTTTGACCAAGACATGCCATATAAATGCAAAAATAAAAGTCACCTTAAGTCCATCCATGGGATTCGAACCTAAGCCCCCTTTCAATGCTTGTGGCATCACCTTCCAAAGCCCTAAGTGGTGCCTCCTTACCACTTTGCCAACTGGTTACTTGTGTTAAAATTCCCCACAAATTACTCTTAACCCCTAGCTCCTTCAACTCCCTTTAACTAAAGCTTAAAAATAAAATTTTTCCTACAGCTCGAGCCTACCCTTGGCTTATTCCTAAGCCCTAGAACATCTCACTTAACAACACAACAATTTGAACTCATGCAAAACAATACAATCACAAATAACCCCTAATTCAGGATATTACAGAGTGCCTTTCTGAACAGTGAGCCACCATTGATACGCCTCGTCTCTCAACAAGGACACAGCTCCTTTCAGTTTCTGCTCGGCAGTGCAATCCAGATCGTCCATGATCCGTTCCACAGCCTCAAGTACTCCGCTACATTTGGGGCTACACTCGAGATACCCCTAAAGACCTCAGCACCATTCCAAAAGATACCCAAGACTCGTAACATTTCTTGGGGCTACACCACGAGCTGCTGGCCCAGTTCTTGCCCCAGCAACCCTTTCCAAGACTCGTAACATGCTTGGGATAGAGCGTCGTCCTCCCTCATACGATCATGTGACCCAGCTTCAATCACAGGTGTCGCAGGTGCATCCATTTTTGACACATGTCCCGATGCCTCAGACATAACTCTAGCGCCTCGACCTCTACCACGGCCACGTCTACCGCGCCCACGTCCTCTAGTGCTCATATTGGCTAATTCAATTTAATCTGATTAAGAGTCTTATGGATTAGTATGCTATTTCAGTGTTTAAACAATATTTTATGAAGTATAAGAAGTAAAGTCATTTTCGCAAGCGCATCCTATAGTCTCAATCTCTATAGTTTCAACACTTAAAACTAAAAGTTCTAGAGTATGCCTGCAGTCATATCACAATAATCATAATCATACAATAATAATGTTTACTTACTTGACTTGGTGCTGGATACCAGTGGTGCCATACTTCTTTTTAAAACATGCATTTTAAAATTTAAAACAGCTTTGGAAAACATTTTTGAACCCAAACCACAGCCAAGTTTTTGAAACTAGCTCTGATACCATAAAATGTAACGCCCCATACCCGGCCAATGCGTTAAGGCTAGATCTGACATGTCACCTAAGAAAAATGCTTTTAAGTTCTTTTTATTCGTACGTAAATTAATTTAAAATTAAGTAAAACAAATATCCCATTTAAAATATTTGATAAAATATTATCGACTAGAAGATTGATTGATAAATCAATAAATCGATAAATTTAAACTAAAGATTTTACAACCATGTCTTTTGAAAAGTGTTGATGAAAATTTATGAGAAGATTTTCGAGTTAAAAATATTTATGAAATTTTTATTAAGAAATCCATTTGTAAATCCAATTTAGATAATGTTTATTTAAGTTTTTAGAAAATCTCATTTAAAGTACTTAAAGAAAAATATAAATACGTCAAACACAAAACAAAATAAAAATAATTCAGAGGCCTTATTACAACCTTAACTCAAAATAGTAAAGTAATTAAATGTACTAAAAAGAAATGCAAAGTCCAAATGAAATCGTTTTTGTAGTATGGCCTCCACCGAGTCATCCATGGCCCAAGTCCCCGTCACTGAGCATTACCTGAAAGGAATAAGAAAATGGGGTGAGTTACTAGAACTCAGTGTATAACCCCCTTACCGTTATCCAGTAGGCCTGAAACCCATTTAGCAATATTTTGGGCCTAAGCCCCTTTTTACATAATAATGGATCAAACATATCATATGAATGTAATGCAATCCCAAACCAACCTAATATTCTGTCCGCTACACACCACCCGTACCAACCAACACACCTGTGGGGATCAAGTCAACCCACCGCGCCAACACACCAATCGCAGGCATTTTGCCTTTTATAACAAATTTAATTGTGGACAAGCCACCAGAATCACAGAATATATGTGGCATAGCCACCAGACAGATTGTGACAGAGCCACCAAAATATGTGGTAGAGCCACCAGATTACTTCCTCCGATCATCAATATCCCAATCCCATGCAAAATAATGTAAATGCAACATACATAGTAAATCATGATATTTACAAGTATAACAACAATGATTAATTCAGACAAAATTTTGGCCCATTAACACCTTGCAACTCGACCCTTTAAGGCAATGTATCAAATTGGCCCATTAAGCAATATATCAATTCGGCCCATTAAGGCAATGTATCAAATCAGCCCTTAAATAATATATCAATTCAGTCCATTAAGGCAATTTTGTAATTCAGCTCTTTAACGGTATTTTCGTAATTCACACAATGATATACCAATTTAGCCAATTTTATCAAAATAGTGTATCTTAGGCCAATTTTTCTGGTTTACGCCCTATTACAAATTTAATCATAGCGTTTTATTTCCAATAAGATGTCAATCGTAAAATCCACAGATAATGGTGTGAGATTACACACCTGATTACGGTAAGCACTAAGCCTTCTTGCTGGTCGACACCTAAGATATCGTAACACTCGGTTAATCGGCATACTTGATTTTAATAATCAAACTCTAAAATAACAATCTAAAGTTTTTACCCTTGGAATCGTGAATGACCACGATTTGTCAATTTTCTCCGGATGACGGTCCACAACCCGGTGGAAAATCTTGAACCGTCGAAACTGCCCTTCGTTTGAATTTAGGAGTAGGGATCGCAATTCTGCTCCTTTTTCGATCTCCAATCGCTATCCCTTTCGATTCGATCTTGCTTGACTCCATTGAAAACAAATCTTAGTAAAAACTTATTTTTCGTTGATATGAACGATTGATTAAGGAGAAGGTCGGCTTACCACTAGAATCGTATGATCACAAGTCGATAGATTGATCGATTTAGCCTCTAAAACATAAAGTCGATTAATCATCACTATTTTGATAACTTCTTAAACAAATAAAGAATGATTTCATAAAATCCATGAAGAAATCATTACCTTAAAGATTTATAGGACCAATCCCCAACGATTGTACGATGACTACGGAAGAATCAAAATTTTGGCCTTCCACTTAGAACACTACGAAAAGAGAAAATGATCTCGTTTGAGAGAGTAGACTAAAATGATGGTCTCGGTTAATATGACCATCCCAAACCAACGTATAAATTCGGCATTAATAGAAAGAAAAATAAAATGTTTGAAAAGAACCACTTATCGATTGATCAAAAGAGTTAGTGAGAACTCGAATGAAAAAGTAAAAATAATGAAAAGATGAAAGGTTTCGACTATGGAGGAAAAATGGGAAAAATATTCGGCTATGGTGGTAAGGATTAGAGAAGAAGAAGAAATGCTTGAAGAATTTTGTGAAAAAGAAAAGAAAGATGAAGAAGGTTGTTTGACTAGTTTCAGTTTTTCAAGAGAAGATAAGTGAACAATTTTGGTCTCAATGGTTTGGTACTTTCGACATAAAAGAAGGAAAAGAATAAACAAAATGCACACTCAAGGCTTGAAAATTTAGCAAGGAGGAGAAGGAATTTGGAGAGAAAAGAAAAAAAAATGACACAAAGGTTGCAAGTAGGAATTTTGGCCAAAACAAACAACAAAGCTTTTACCAAAAGACAAAGAAAAATTCGGCTAAGCCCTCCCTATGCCAAAACCGTGTAGTATTTTTGACATTGAGGTAAAAAATTTGGCGAACCAAACTTTCCAAAACAATTCCCTTGGAAAAAGCCACATGTTCCCCTTATTTGCCCTTTTTCTTTTGATTCCTTTCCTTACCTTCATCCTTTCCTTATTTCCTTAGTCACCTTGCCAAAAATAAAAAAATCCACCTTGCCTTATTTACTAGCTTGGCCGACACTTAGGGAAAGAATACAAAAATAATAGTCAAAATTTGCACATTATTGGATTTGAACCTCCTTCCTCAAAGTACATCATGTGGCGCCATAACCCCTTTACCATAAGCTCATTTATACAAGCACATTACTCATTTATTTCTTTAAGCTTTGAAGTTACTTACCATCACTCCTTAATAGACTTAAACACAAAAATTTTACTAGGGCTCAAATAAATCCCGAGCCTTCTCATAACCCCTAAACACGCACAATTAATATTTTGTCTAGCTTAACACAATCAATAATGTAACAATTAAAATTTCAAATTTTAGGATGTTACAATCATTGCTCCATCTTCTCTTTGTCATGGACTCCTTTTTGAAAAAACTACATTTATGTCCTGTCCATTTTTGGCTCACAAGAATTCTATAAATAAAAAATAACCTTACGTGGAGATGATAGTTCCACGATCTATTTCCTAAGAACCACAACCTTGGCAAAAATAATTATTGTATAACAAATATATAATATTGCATTCATTCACATACATTCCCCTAAACATGCAAACAATTACAAGAATGTCACATTTTATCAAATATTAATCAAACAAGATGAAGAGAGAGATTCAATAACGGTTTACACCATAAACATAGCACAGCTTGGCTCTGATATCAATTATTGGAAAAAATTCTGTTTTGAAAATGATTTTCTTGCACAGTAAAAAATTAATATTTTGGAAATCGACCCGTTTTGTACTCTTTATAGTAATAAACCTTAGACCAAAATCGTACATGTGTATTTGGATTAAGCGAATCCTTGATGTTTTCTGGCTTTCAACCAGATGATCTTCTCTGCTATTCTTGTATCACGAACTACTTCGAGTGTGGGCTCGAACTAGTTGAATTGAAACACAAAACTAGAAAAAGTTTTCTCTCCTTTTAAGGTGAAAACGAAAATACTCTCTTCTGTAATGGAAACCAATAGAATTGCTATTTTAGAAAAATATATATGTAATAGTTGAGAATAAATTCTTTCTATTTTTCGGTAGAATAACAATCTCTCAAAAGTTGTGTAAATAGCTCTACCAGTGCCATCTATATATAGGAAGAGATGGTAGAACCCTTATAAAGTTGTAAAGGTATATTTTAAATAGAAAAAAAACATCTTGCTTAGAGTAGGAGCGGGCTGAATGACTCACCCTTGTATATCTACTAGGTTTGTCGCCCTCTTCATGTTATATGAGCGGTTTTGGGCCTCTCTTACACTGGGTCCAATTACGAGTACTTCTTGGGCCTTTTTGACCCAGTACTCTATAATATTATCCAACCCATCCGGTTTTTCTATTTCTAAAAATAAACATTAATATTTATATATAAAAATAATTTTCTCATCTCTATTTTACCCTCAACAAAATTTTGACGATTCTACCCTTGATAAAATTTCGAGAAAATATGTTCAATATGTCATGACTCAACATGTTCACTATGATCGAATGATTTATTATCATTTTTGTACTTCAAAACAATCTAAAAGTGTAAACTCATTCTTCCATCATTTTATAAGTAATCTTATATAGGATTGCAAATTTTCAATTTCATTTACATTTCCATTTTTGGAAACCTACATTCATTTCTCCATTTCGGAGAAAATCATAATCATTCCTGAATATTTCTCATTTCTCTTTTTCTATTCATTTCATTCATTTCTATTCAAATACAATTCATTTCTGGTTTCAACGAGCTAATGGGGCGAAGGGACCAATTGGACATATATAGTTGAAACTCAAATGATTTATAATTAAGTTCTGGATTTTTGCCTATTAATTATAAACTTATTTAGTCATGAAGTCATTCCATTATAGTATCATGACTGAGCTCTCCCAATAACATACCATCACAAAAGAAACTATTTAGTACTCGTCCAATGATCTTGTCATAAGTGTCTTACCCTCATAGGATATCCTTGATCTCTTTGGGATAATGTAACAGCCTGATTTAGACCCTAGTCGGAACAGTGGTTTCGAGAACACAAATTTGAGGTCAAAAAATATTTTAATATTATTTTTATGTTTATAATATGTGATTGAGCATGTCTGAAAGTTCTGTGTGAAAATTCTATCGTCTGTGTGTCGAATTATGAAAAAGGACTTAATCGCATAAGATTTAGAAGCTGTGTGCTAATTTATAAAGTGCCTAATTGTAGATGTCTTTATAATATGGAGGCTTTATGTTGCAATTTGGCCATTAATTAAGGTAGTGGATGGCAATGGACTCAATTAACCTTATAATATATGTTTTATATATTATTTAGTAAATGTTAAATAGGTAAAACAATAATAATGTTAAAATAGGTTATAATATATCAAATTAAAGCATGAAAGTGGCTATTATTCTCCATCTTTCACCAAAAATAAGAACCAAAAAAGAAAGTTTGAAGCTTGGTTATATTCGGCTAAGGCTTAGCTTAATTGAGGTAAGTTTTTGATTCTGTTTTTGATAATTTCTATGTTTTTGTAATCGTTGCTTAGTGCTCTTCAAAACCCATGCTTCAATTTTGTGAACTGATGATGAAATTGAAATGTTCCATTGATTATTTTGCAAGCTTTGTGATGTTTGAGGATGAAATATGAAAGTTGTGTGATAGATTAACATAGTTTGTCTTTGGATTTTTGGTGATTTTGAGTATATTGGACTAAATTGTGAAAATAATATTTTGAGGGATTAAAATGTGAAATAAATGAATTTATGGGCTGGTATGGATATAGGTAAAATTCGATTAGGCATGGGTGGAATGAAATTTTGTGTATTTGATGATTTTATGAAATAGGGACTAAAGTGTTGAAATGTGAAAATATGAAGGCTATTTTGTAAAATACCCTAAATATGTGTGTTTGGACTAAATTGAATGAGTTGATGATTAAATGAGCTAAATTTGAATATGTATAGACCAAGAAAGGAGAGATTCAGATCGATATCAAGGTAAAGACAAAGTACTTGATTAATCGGCTAGTTTCGATATTTTGACGTCTGAGGTAAATTCAGATATAATACGAGTTGTTAAATATATATCTATGTGATAAGAATTGAATGAATGTATTGTTGATGAAATAGAAATGTATTACGTATGAAAGCGAGTAATGAGGCACTAAGTGTGCGAAATTAGAAATGAGACAGAGATGATTAGCACTGTGTGTGTGAAATAATAGAAACTTCAGCTTATTGATTTGGCACTATATGTGGTATACCAAAATGAATTCAGTTTAAAGTTCAGGCACTAAGTGTACGATGATATTTATGTTTCGGTCACGAATTTAGCACTAAGTGTGGAATTAAACTCAATGAAAAAATAGAGGTTGATCGAAAATGTAATATCGAGCATGAATTAGCATGGATAGTGAGTAACTATGTGTTGGCTAAGGTATGTATTGAACCTTTGTGGTTGATGAGATTGTATATGAATTTATGAATGGTTGAGTGAGTATACTAGCTATGGATGATATGGTGTGAACATTTGAGTGTTGATTTATGTGATGGGTTCACTTTGTGCATTGTATTTAAGCTATTAAATTGAATGTATTATGTTACGAACTTACTAAGCTCTTAAGCTTACTGTGTGATATGTTTCTCTGTTTTACAGTGTCAATAAAGATAGCTCAGATCCGGGATCGTCAGCGACTCAATCACACTATCAGCTATCTATTTCGGTACTTTTGAAAGATTTACATATTTGGTATATGACATGTATAGGCTAGTTAATATGGTATGTTTTGAAATGTTGGACCTTGCCGTGTGATATGGCTTGGAAGATAGATGAATTTGGTTTTTATATGTGAGCTATGTAAATGATGAATGTGGTGTGAAGTAGTGAGTGATGAATATGTATTATTCATGCTTGAATTGGTTGATGAGTTTGGTATTTTAAATGTGAATTGTGGTATGACTAGATGATGTTTAGTTTATATTATTTGAGTTGTGATAATGGTTCTTTGGATGGATTTATTTTAGTAGGAACTGAGTATGGAAGTAAATGATCTAGATGATGATTAAATGGTGCATGTATTGGTATGTTTTGTTTACATTTTGAAGCATGAATTGGTATTGGATTGATGGTTATATGTGATTCTAAGTGTGGATGGTAATTTGGCCTAGAAAAATGGCCTATAATTGCCCACACGGTTCAGTACACGGGCGTGTGGCTCGACCGTGTCATGTAGGTTTGTAATTTGGTGCAAGTCAGGCTCGACCACAGGTTGGACACACGGGCGTGTGACTGGCCGTGTGGTGCAAGTCAGTGTCGACCACGGGTGAGGCACACGGGCGTGTCTCAGGCCTTGTGAACAAGTCAGTATGTATGCCCTGTTTTGCCACGGCTTGGATGCACGAGCGTGTCCAAGGCTGTGTGAGGTACACGGGTCACCCACACGGGCGTGTGACCTCTGTAATTTAGAAAAATGTTAGAATTTAAAAAATTTTTGTATGTGTTCGATTTAGTCCCGGCCCTATCCTAAAGCATGTTTAAGGTCTCAAAAACCTCTTTAAGGGACTCATTGAATGTGAATTGCTATGTTAGGATGTGGAATGATTTGAAATGTTTGGAAATGATTAGTAATGCCTCTTAACCCTAGTCCGGTGACGGTTACAGGTTAGGGGTATTACAGATAATATCTACTCTCCCAATATGATCCTATTTTATCTCATGGTAACCATTACATCTTCCTTAATGA
This sequence comes from Gossypium rotundifolium, assembly GCA_025506655.1. Lineage (NCBI taxonomy): Eukaryota > Viridiplantae > Streptophyta > Magnoliopsida > Malvales > Malvaceae > Gossypium > Gossypium rotundifolium. The sequence goes on from CP106725.1 coordinate 108,412,700, forward strand.
AAAGTCAATCACTATCAAATAGTAATCAAGTCATCCATCACAAAGTCAGACGACTCATGGCCACGGTTACTTTTCATCAACCATGTGATGTCAATGAAAGGATATCATTTACCCATGTTTTGGGCTTTAAATTCCACTATTGTGAATGACGTTATATAATACAGAAGCCGTACACCCAACGCACCAACTTTTGGTTCCTTATCTATTTGAACTCAGGCTTTTACTTGCATCAAAGTGTACGAGTCACACATACATAGTCCGCCATCCACTCCGGATTTAGGTATGCCACACTATGAATATCACAAAGTGAATAAATCCATAAGTAGATTCACGATCTATTCTACTTGGGTCTTGTCTGATATACTGCTAGTCCAGTCAGTCACATCTATATCTCTATCTTCTAGGAGTCATCCGCTCTAATGCCCCTGACAAGGCATCTCCCCAATTGGACTTGATAGATGACATATTAGTCTTTCAGTCAGTTTGCTCATTTCTGATTAAACTAAGAACTTGTTTAGGTTCGTCTACTAATACAAGTTGTCTTTTTGTACTACGATATGACCAAGTAATACTGCTTAGTATTAGTTAAACATTAGACAACCAATAAGCAACATTTGCTTCCACTTTGTTTTGCGTACAAAAACCACTTAGGGCACCCAATCCAACAATATGATGATAGAAGCATAGTATGGTATATTCATATGTGTTTTCCAAATGAGATAGGGCCTGAATTTTGGTACATGAGACATGAACGATAAATTGAAATTGTTGAAAATAATCATGTTTTAATTGTATTTCTTGGCATACTATTATTATTGTATTATTGATTTGAATCATGAAAGCACCATGGAGCCCTAACGCTTAGTGTATGGTTTGTTTATTCCTTGCGTAGGTACTAGTAGATCTCAAGGTTTCGAGGAGTGAAATAGAATCCAGAACTCAACTCTCGACTTAGCAAGATTTTATAGTTTCATTACATTATCAATAAGTGGCATGTATCTAAGGTTTAGTTGGTCTTAAATTGTAAGTTGTCATTTTGGTGCTTTAGAATGGAAAATGTTAGCTTGAATATGAATATATTAATTAGAAGTATATCCGTATGAAGTATAAGACTCAAATGGATGTAGATATGATTAAGATCATATCAATGAAAGTAATTGTGCATTTGAATTAATGCCTAAGATGACTTGAATTGGAGTTTTAGGTCACTTAGACCATTTGAGCTATGTGATTGGTAGGTTTGATTTAAATGATTCAAAGATTGGGGGAAACTACCTTCAAAGTTGCACACCACCTTATTGATGTCGTGGCATTGAGCTTCTACCTCCACACTCGTGATTCTCCCCTATTGAGGTCGTGACACCAAATTCCCCTATTCTCAAAGTTGCGACATCCACCTGTTGAAGTCGCAACATCAGCCTCCTATTTTCATGGTCGTGACTCACCTGTTGAAGTCGCGACATCACTTTGATATTTTGAAAATTTTATATTTTAGCATTTCAATTAACACCGATTTTTCATAAGAGCTTCTGCAAGCTCATTTATAACCTAGATATGATTAGATAACATATTATAATTAAGTATTGAACTTAATGTATTGTGTAAATTATTTATTTGATATGCAAAAAAAAAATAGTTAGAGTTGCTCCGACAACAAATGTGACATCTCACATCTTGGATTAGGTGATCGAGTCAGGTGTAGAGTGTTACAAAAAGTAACCCAAAAACATCTGCAAACTAGAATCCTATAAACATGTTTAAAAAAATAGCTAAAAGCTTTCATCTTTGTTCATGAAACATAGTCAAAATGAAGCAAAACTTGTCAAAACATTATGAGTTGTGCTAGAATTATAAAAACATATATAATGCAATTCAAATCCAATCTAATTATGGGAAATCTAAGAATGCATGCACCTATTCAAAAGATATTGCATTTGGCTCAAAGCCAACCAAAATAAACAAGATAGAAGTAGAGAATATCTCCATTACAACTTATAGTGATATGAAACAAATATCTCCATTACAACTTATAGTAATATGAAACAAATATATATATGCATCCCTAAGTGACCTCACTGGTACGTACCACTAGGTACAAATTGCAAATACAAATGTTTCATACTCTTCAATAATGGCAATGGTATAGTTAGTGATCCTTAAGTCGATCCAAGCTTCAAGTTAAGGAAACCTAAGCACAAAGACAATAGCACGTTAAGCATAAAGCTTAGTAATATAATATAAAGTTACTGTATATACTTACCTTTGAAATTGTGGTTAGGATTTTATACAAAAGTTTTATAAAACATTTAGAAACAATGTTATTAGTAACTACTCAACAATCCAAAAAACTAAAAGCAATTTAGTTCCATAAAAAACATATAGAAATAATACCATCGGACAGCTTAAGTATTTGATTATTCAATGATAGAATCTGTTTAATTTCAAAATTAGAACTAGTTAATTTTAGCCCTTAATAAGCTCAAATATATCAAAATAGGATACAAGGGATTAACCAGCTAACATACTAGAGTAGCGGTAATAAGATGTAGCACTAATGTTTGAAAACCAAATAGTACAGTAATAGTGCACACCAAAGTGCTACATTCGAAGGCTAATCATAGTTGAAACTACATTTTCTAATAGTCAGAAATAGACGATTCTTATTGGCATGCCAGTCGAATCCTAAACTATGTATCTAAGCTACTAAGGCCTTGTTTTAGAATCTCCAGTTGTGCTTGATTGTCAAGTTAATTTACAGTTTAACCACCATGTCCGTGGCATTAATATCTTTAACATAAAAAAGTAACTTCAGTCATGACATTATGCTACCACATTAACTTTCAAATTTTCATTTACATATCTATAAAGTGACTTGAATCAAAACCATTAATAAGATTAGTTCCATACCATTAACCAATTTTTAGCATCGTTCAACATAGTCAAACTTTTAATATGTCTATAATCACATTTTATAAACATTTTAACAATAATAAACAATAACATATTAAACTTAACAATAATAAGTCAAGTAAAGTCAATATAATTTCTAGATAAACATTTTTATATTTTTCACATTTCTTAACACAAAATATTCAAAATTCGTTGGAAAAGCTTTGTTCCACCTCAAAAACCTCTTCAATTTCTTTTGTTGACAACAAAAAATCTCATAAATACCATAACATTAAATAGCATTAATATGGCTCAACAACATCATGACTTACAATAAACATGAAATTATGCAAGAATCAGTTGGGAGTTTCAAAACCCATACCTTGAACAACCCCCTTTTCACTCCTATTAAGCTTTGTAACACTACAAAATTGGCAAATCCAAGAGAAAGGTGAATAGATGTGAAGGTTACCTATTTTGACATGCTATTGGAGTATAGTCTGGCACTTTTCAAAATTTTGGCAAGTTAAACCTTGGTGCAAAATGTATCTACCCGCATAGAATCAAAGGTTTTCATTGGGATGTTTTCCAATTAAAAGAGAGTATGCCAACAGAAGAGTACGCCTCAGAATATGATCGAGCATGACATACAAACCAGATATATGTGAAAATGTTGGGAGATTAGATCATCTTCAAGAGCACGCCTTATGAAAGTTACTGCCAAACATATGGTACGGTCGATTTGCTCAAACAATGTACAAAGTGGGTTCTGTAACATGATTGGTTGGGAGTCAACTAAATGTATTGACTGGTCAAACAACATCTGTATCCGAATTTCCTTTTTATATTTTTCAAATTTTTGTAGGGCATTTAAGGGACAATTTCTATATGGATTCGAAACTTGTCAAGATCCACTAAGGGGAACTGAGTATATATATAGGGTAAGAAGGGAATAGTCAGATGGTTTTCTTCCTTCCATTCTATGTTTTGTTTCTTCTTAAAACTAAATATTATCTTCTTTTTTTGTTAAACTACAAGATAAGATCTTTGGGTTAGTCAGTGGACGTTTCAACCTCCTATTAAGTCTGGTAGTTCTGCATGTTATGATTTTGAAAGAGTAAGGTTGTTAAGAGGCCCAAAAATAGTAGGTTGTTAATTTGAGGCCCTGCATGGGGGTTGTCTATATTTGAGATGTTAGTAAACTATTTGTAAATGGGATTTTAATGGAAGTTTCATAATCTTTTAAATAGTTATTGCTGCTGGTTCGGGTAGGATCATCAGTACAAAAACTTTGAGTTGAAGTGAAGGTGAGTTCCAGGCAAATCTTTAACCTGATTCATGGATGTTAATCTAAAATGGTTACTCCTATGTTGGTAGCTTCTCGACTAACTAATGAGTGCATGTGTGTGCAAAGTATAGTAAGGTTTATGCATGCTTACAAATGAGGTATATGATGTGCTGCATGAATAAAAAGTTGTCGTAATTTTTTTGTATAGTCATTTCCTAATATCTTATCATTGAATAATTCGAATCCTGACAAATTTAAGATATGTAAAAAAAAGTGAGAAAGAGATCTATTTGTGTTACCTCCGGTAGAGTACTTATAATGCTAACCAGACTGGTAGATCACGACATAAATATTCGTGTAAGACTATGAGGTAGAGACTCATAACTTTGTATGATTATGAGAATACTCATGGTGTAGCCTCTGGTGAGATGTAAACTAGATTGGCAAATCATAACATGAGGATATTTATAAGAACATATAGGAAAAACCCATGAAACTCTTAAATATGGTCCGTCGAGATAGAAAACACATAATTCTCAATGAAGCCTTTGTGGCGTATTTTGTGAAGCCTTCATCGCAAACCACCTTTGTAGCGATATATGGTAAGCTTTGGGACTTCTCCACTAGCTGGCTCTATGATAGAGATCTAGTAAGTTTGAAGTTATCTCTGTTTGGTAAGCCTTGTGGTGAAATTGAATATGTCTTGGAGGTATTTCCTAAAAAGAGTTCTCAGTAGTGTTTCTAAAGAGAGAATCCACCATAGTAGCTCGTCAGTACAGAGAACTTGACATAATTGTAGCTATTGATGCTTTAAGTGCTTGTCAAATCTGAGTTTGTTACGTTATGTAGGAAAGTTATCTAAACTCTCTGATATCCGTCTAATCTGATTATTTTCATGTTATATTAGAGGTTATCTAGAGTTTAAGTTGTCCACCAAATCTAGGTGTTTCATGATATACAACATGGTTGTCTAAAATTCCATGGAGGGAATGACTTAGAATGTTTCATCCATCATAATAAGTTGTGGTTTGGGTTGATATAAGGTATGATATGATTGAAAACATGATAGATGTTAAATTCTATATGAGAATCTACCAAAGGTAGGATCTATATGAAGTGCATCTTAAAGGATCAGTTAGTATAAGTATCCACCAAGAATAAAATCTATAAGTATCCACTTTCATATCATAGCCGATTGATCTTGAAAAGCCGAAACGTCTAAGCCTCTCTATTTTTCTTTTCGGCTTTCTCATCCAGCTTTCCTAATCATTGCCAAATCCTATCCACTATTAGGCTAATACCGAAATCTCTTATGTATCATTCGGATATGCTATGATAAGGTAAGAGTGTTCTCTTATTCCTTTGTTGTTTTTCGATTTTTAGAGATCATAGCCGAATGGCTAGTAGGTTGTAAGGCCATCATTAGTTGATGTTTGTATTCACTGATCTTGTGTTCTTTTAGGCGACATGCCGAGTTTTTGAAAGGGATCTAATCGCCTAGGTTTCTAAGCCAAAAATCGTTAGCCTTCGAACCACATTACTTTTTCAGGATTTCAAGGTAAGGGTTTCGATTCTCCTTAAGTGTTCAATCGGTTTCCTTTCTTTATTGTGCCTTAAACTAATGCCTCGTTAAGCAATCATTA